>CM053593.1:36198821-36309874 GCA_028646575.1 Pseudocheirus occidentalis | reverse complement strand
CCTCGTCCTCCCCCTCCCATTCCCACTCCCCCTTCCCCTTCCCATACATTGCCAACTTAATGCTAATACATGATTACATCCTTGTATTTACAGTGCTACACACTAATTGATGTATAGTCTGCTGGGGTTAGAAGATATGTTGTAACTCAAATAAAAAGCACATCTTGGTTTATTTCTTATGAACTCCAGGGAACATTTAAAGTAAAGTGAATCAAAGGCATACATAATGTCAAGCTTTAAAAGGTGTTATCTCTGCATTTAAGTAAATTTGGTTTTGTTTATTGGCCAGTTAATGAATATTTTTTTTCTTTAGCCAGGCTTCTGTGCCAAAGTCAAAGTAAAGCTATTTTTTTTCCTGACCAACATAAAGAAAAAAATATTTCTTCTAGAGTCGGTGTCCACAAATCATTAAAGAATAATTTAAAATCTGGAAAAAAGAACTGATTGTTTTTCTATATATTTTATTTTGAATATGAAAACAGATGATTTGGCTTTATGATGGTGTACCAGTATGGTCTTGCTGTTTACTTATTTTGAGTCAGTATTATAAAAGTTTAAAAATCTTTTCAAAACTATGAGAAAATAATCATTTTTAAATCATCATGTTAATGAGAGACTAATATAGAAGCAGAGACTTTGCTATCAGCTGCTTTTTAAAAATGGGACAATATGGAAATTTGGAAGCCTGCTATAGAGAAAAATATCCATCAAGAGTGTCGAATGGGTTGTTTTCTCTATTAATTTATTTTAAACTCTAATTAATTAAAGTGACCAAAACATGCGTTGGTGTCTTATTCCTATTACAAAAGAATGTACTTGTGAATTGAATCATGAAAGTGTTTTCCTTTTAGCCATGGATGGAGATGGATACCTTGAGAATGATCCTTATGGTAAGATGGGTTTTATGACAATTTGCATATTTAATTATTGGGCTACTAAAGTAGTCCTCTCCTTGCCAGTGTTAATGTAAGGTTCACATGTATGAAAAAATTCTCAATACATTTAAGAAAGTGAAAAAGAAAAACTCCAACATTTAATTAATTATTCCTATACACTCTTTATGTTATATGAGTTTTTTTTTCCCCAAAGGCTCAAATGTTCATTGCCAGCCTCATTTGCATGTGTCTGTTAGCAGAGATTTTCAGTACATTATACATGCAAACTGAAGGTTACTGTGGAGTTTTGAACAAATGATGGGAAGTGATAAAAAAATAGAAAATGATATAACTTAAGGACAATTACTTAACATGTTGTGTCCTTGATCTGTGTGCATAATTTTAGCTGCAAGTGTTACTCAAGGGCATTGTTAATGTCCTGTTGGAGCTAACAAAGTAATTGACCCATTGATAAATTATAGGAATAAATAAAAGAACCATTACCATAACACTGGAGAGGTTTATTGCTTTGGGTACTTACTAAAAAATTAATTTAGTTAGCCTAGCTATGAATCACCTAAGTGCTTAATCTGTATTTTCTTTAAATAATTTTTCAATACTTGAGTGAATTCAGTGATCTCATCAATGTGGTCACTCCCTCCAATGGTGCAGATTACCACACCTACACTCCCTTCAATAATACAGATCACAGTCCATAAACTCCTTTCAATGGCACAGCTCACAGGTTGTCCACACCTCTATGTGCCTCTTATCCGTGGCTTTATATATTGGCATAAAATCATTTTAATATCTTATATAGCAATATATAGCTATCTATTATCATTCTAATGAATATAGATGAAATAGAATCAATCAATAATTATTTATTGAATGCCTGTTATATGAAAGGCAGTAGATTAGAATGTGGAGGTACAAACACAGGTAAGAAAATCAATACAGTTCTATTCATAAACTCAGATTTCTAATTAAAAAGAACCTTAAAGGTTATTCAGTTCAGTTGTCCATTAAGGAGCTGAAGTCTAGAGAGGTAAAGTGATTTGCCCAAGGTCAATTAGTAGCAGAGCAAGGATCTGAAACTATGTCTTTTGACTTCAAAATCCAGAGCTCTATCCCTTATTCTAACTGAACTGGTTTATAGATTTTTTTAATGGTAGCAGGCAACCCACCTCTCCAATTAATTTAGTTCTTTATTTTCAATAAAGAGAAAATAATGGACTCTATGGTGTGGTTGGCTAACCATCTAGTCTTGAAATCCTGATAAGATTCCAGAACATTCTATTAAAGGAGTGGCTAATAAAAAGCTAGAAGAGGAAATGGTGATCACAAAGAGATAACATGACTGGTGGATTAGGGTGGGGTGCAGTGGAGAAGCCATGCCAGATTCACTTTATACCCTTTTTTTTGACACTCTCCTTTACCCACTCTCACCCCCTCCTTCTCAGGGCCCATCCCCACCCCCCCCTCTACTGCCAAGCCCCATTTCTATCTCATCCCTCCCCTTTTAAATCCCATCCTTTCTCTCCCCCTCCCCCAAACCCCATTCCTGGCCCCTCCCAAACCCCATCCCTTCACCCTCGATCTCCCTCTCAACCCTCATCCCTTGCCCCCTCCTTCCTCTTCCAAGTTCCATCCCTTGTCCCCCTACTCCCTGCCAAGCTCCATTCCTGGCCCTTTCCTCCCTGCCAGAGCCTATCCTTTGTTCACCCTCCCTCTCAAGCCTCAACCCTTTTCACTCCCTACCCCTCCCAAGTCCCGTCACTTGCTCCCTCCTCCTCTCACTCACCCTCCACCCCATCTTACACACAGTCAAAAAAAAAAGTAAATGAGGTTATTCTGATACGAACTTTTTTTAACTAAGTCATAAACCATGCTAGTTTTTGTTATCATGCCCCTCCCTAGCCATCTTTAATAATACTGGCTACAATTGTCACAGGAATTGAATTCAAGCTCATGGGCCAGGCATCCCACAGCCATCCCTCCCCTCCTCCAATTCATTTCTCCTTTTTCAATCCTTTAGCATGCCTCCTGTTCTACAAAACCTTTCATAGGTTATCGATGTAGCAACTAAACCCACCTGTTGTTTTAGGAGCCTCAGATGAAGTTTGACAGAATTTGCTGATTTAAACTGGGGTACAGCACTTGGCTTGAAATCTTGAGTATCAACTCCCCAGGAGTTTTTGTTTCATTCTCCTATTCCAAAGATGATTCTCCTTATTAGAGAAAACAGAAGAATTAAATAATTATCTGCTTTCTCTCCATTGTCCCCCTCGTTTGATCTTCCCTCTTTTTCCAATATTGCTATAAAACCCCAAATAAAGAGGCAGCCACCATTTTTGTTTGTCTTTAACATTCTTAGGCAGCCTCAGATCTCCTGAGCCTTGATGCTCCTTGTATTCTGTGCTTTCAAATTCATCTCCTACTCCCTGCCCCTGCTTCTGTTTTGCGTATATAGTTTAAAAACTTTTAAGTTCAGTAGAGTGCCTTTTGCATCCACATTTATCTCTTTAGGCAACTCCCCATATTTCTCATTAGAATTATTTTACTTTTTACCCTCAGAATTTCGTTCATATGTAGCAGCTCTGTCCCCAAAAGGCAACTTACTTTGCCTATTGTGTCATTGATGATATGGAGACTTGATTTGTCCTGAATTCTGGTCTCCTAACCGCCCCACCCCCACCCCATTCCAATACCCTTTTATTGTAGTATTCATTCAAATTAGCAACCTTAGTTTCAGTAGCATTACAGGTTAAAGGAGTCATAGACTAAAGGGGAATGAAAGGCAAGGAGACACACACAGGGACCTAGAGGGAGGCTAGTACAGCCACATTCCCCAATACCATTGCCCATATATAGTTATAGATTCATAGGTTTAAATTGCTATTTAAGTTATTCAAATTTATGCCAACATAAAGAAAGAGCAAGATTCCTCTTTGAGGTGGACAAGGTAACTGATGCCAGATGTAGAAAAAGCAAAAGGAAAAAAAAATGATGAGGACAGTAAGAGGCAAAGTCTTTGGGTAAGCCTGATTTAAGAATCGCAATAACAGTTCATATGTATTTTTTTAAGTCCTTTATATGTGTGCCTTATTTGGTAGACACAATAATCCTTTAAAGGAAATGCTTTATAATTTGTTCTCCTACAACCAATGGTCCACAAGACTTTCTTAGGGTTAACTACAACACAGTGGAAGACAATCACAGACTCAAAAGGAAAATTAGAGCCAGCAAATTGGCAGGGCTGCTGTGTAATTGCAAGAAGAAATCTCACCTTAGATCTATTATCCTTCCTCTTTACAACTTGCACACACAGTTCTGTGAATATGTAATCATTGACCCATCTCAAATATCAGCCTGGAGCAGGGATTCTTAATCATCAATTTTCCCCTTTCCCTTTTTAGGGAGGGGTCTGTGAATTTAAAAAAAAAATTGATAATTTTTTAAAGAATATAATTATTTTCCTTTCTAAAGCTATTTATGAATTTAAAAACTATTATTTTGAGAAGGGGTCCACAGACTTAACAGACAGCTGGTCAATGTGTCCAGGATACAAAAAAAGGATAAGGAGCCTTGGCCATGCAGTTTTAAACTTTAATAGCTATCAAATAGCTATTATTTTAAGCAATCAAAACTTTAATCTGCATTAAGACTTTTGGGACACTCTCTATACTGACTAGACCTCTTAAAAGTAGAGGAGAGGTTAGCTCCCCCATAAGGATATGAGAAATAGCTGCTGCTTTCCTGTCTCACAGATCAGCTGCCTTGACTAACTGATTAATGTCACATCAGTATTCTTTCTGCCATACTGTGCTTATATATATGAAAAGTTAACTGAGTCTGTTGTTCAAAGATCAGCTTAGTTAATTACCAAGAGACTCATCATGAATAAGCCGATCACCAGGATTTGGGGACATTTTAAAAGAAAATTGTTCATGACCCTCTGTCCTGTGTAACACTTTTCTGGTTCCCAATTGACGGTTGAGATGAAGTAGCAGAAGAGGAGAGCAGGGGTTCTAAACCTTATTTTGGACCCCTTGAGCCCCTGTGGACTCCTCAGAATCAGGTTTTTAAATAAATCCTCAGAATCAGGTTTTTAAATAAATAAAGTGAAATACACAAAATTATAAATAAAACCAAATAAATTGAAATACAGTTATCAATTTTTTTAAGTCCAGAGACCACCAAATTAAGAATCCCTGCTTTAGTAGATATTACTGAATTTCTCTGAGGAAAAAAAATTTGACCCTGAAATTAGTTCTTATTAAGTCTAGGCTTATGAATTCACCAATTATCAATTGATGTGGTGTTTTTTCTAAAAAATTAATGAGAAAAACAGGCGTTTTGTGACTTAAGATAGATATTCCCAGTAATAGTATGCACGGTCTGTTTTACATAAGTTAATCTCAAATTCCTTTTTTTTCAAAACAAATACATTGTAAATAGGTTGAAAAAAAGAGTTGATTTACATCTTTAATGACCCAAAATAGGTCATCCCTCTAATTACAACCTTTTTAAAGATGGATGTTACTTTTTTAAAAAATGCACTGCCCTGTACTTAAATACTTATACATTTGCTGTATCTATCTATCTAAATGTTTCTGGCACTATTGATAGGTCATATACTTTGAAGTGTATTATTTCTTATAGTAATGATACTGTATATTGAGGCTCATCCTGGTAACTTGTGATTATGTGAAATGTGTGATTTGGGTTAGGCATATGCTTGGTTAATTGTGGAACAGCTTTTCTCTGGGTAAGGTACTTGGTTGGGAAGAATGACCTGGACTTCATAATTGCATGAATTTTATTAAGCTAGAGGTTTATATGTCTTGATACTAACATTCATGTTTTAATTGAAAAGGAAATTAAGGGAAATTATTTTCCTTTAATTAATAAAGTATAAACCCAGTAAGATATTTACATTGTTAGGCTTGTAGGGTAAATGTTTTTCTAGATTTAAGGTATTAGGATAACAATATGGAAATGCTAAATGACTGGACCCTGAGAATCAGGAGTTTGGGGTTCTAATCCTTTTTTATCCATTAACTAACACTAAATAAGTCATAATGTTGAGCTTCAGATTTGTCAGCTATGAATTGAACTGGTTGGTCTAAATGGCCTTTGAACACCCTTATGGCTCAAAAATCCCATGATTCTAATACCCTTGTTAAGGATTTCAAAAAAAATTAATGACAAGACAAATATATATGTATATATGTATATATGTCATAGCATTAGATAGATAGATAGATAGATAGATAGATAGATAGATAGATAGATAGATAGATAAGACAACTATAGGAAGTTACAAGGTTATATGAGCAAAATGGCATATCAGTTTCAATGTGACCAAATATAAGGTAGTCTACAGGTGTCCCAGAGTCCTTTGTGCAGTATTAAGCCATTTTTAGCTTTAAAACATTTAAGCTAAATGAACTCCAGAATTTGGACCTCAGCTCTGCTAGTTAGTAACCATATAATTGTAAGTAAATCATTTAACTTCTCTGAATTCATTTCTTCATCTAGAAAGTGAGGGAGTTGAACTCGATGAGTTTGAGGTACCTATATGAAAGGACCCACTAGGTTCTAAATTTATGATATTATTAATCCAAGTGATGAAATTCAACAAGAAAGGTGTAGCTGAGGCCAAGGACCTCAGGGTATCTTTTCTTATGTGCACACTGGTCCATAGGGTAAGCAGGGACTCATTATATCAAATTGAGGAGGGGTATCAATAAGTAATTGTATTTTGTATACCCCATTCCTTCAGGAATCTTATTTAGTAACCCTGTCCTTTGTTACTCACCCTAGAGATTTGGTATACCAGATGAGTGAGTCAATGATGAGACAGTCATTCAGATTTCCAGGACCCATATCTGATAAGCGATTGTTCTGAGACTCTGCCATAGGTTCCAAGGGTGCGTTAGAAAGCATGAAGTCTTATAGTAAAAAATAAGATAAAAACCCAACTTATTCCATTTAACAAACATTTGTTAATTATATACTGAGGTTATCTATAGCTGTGAGTTTCTTAAACAATCTTACCTCATGTTCCAATTGGTAAGACTGAATCCTTAGTAAGACCTTACTCAGGTCATTATGAGGAAGGGGGAGAGTGATCATAGGATCATAGATTTAGAAATGGAAGAGCTTTTAGAGCTCATCTAGCCCAGCCCTAACCTTTTAAAGCTTGGGATACTAGTTCTAGAGAAATTAAATTAATTTAATTTAATAAATTAAATGTTACCCAAAGCCACATAGGTGGGAAATAGCAAGGTCAGAATCAGAACCAAGGTCTTAGTTTTTCAGATGATTTTCAAAATTATATATCCATCCCCAGTTCAAACTCTGATTACTTCTCACCTGAACTATTACAGCGTTTTCCTAATTAGTCTGCCTGCCTTCCATCTCTTTTCTCTCCTGTCCAACTGCTACCCAACAGTCAAATTGACATTCCTAAAACACGGGTCTGACCATGTCACCACCCTACTTGAAAGTCTTCAATGGCTCCATCTTATCTCTAAGATAAAATATAACCTCTTATCTCTAAGATAAAATATAACCTCTTCAGCCTATATTCAAAGGGCTGCATAAGCTAGTTCCCACCTACCTACATTTCTAGGCTTATTTCATATTCCTCCCCTTCATGCACTCTTCATTCCAATTAAACTGGACTGCTAGTGATTCCCCAAACTCTTTAGATCTGGTCATACTTGGAGTTCAGATTTCATTATCACCTGGCCTACCTCTGGCCCTGCTCTAAAAGAAATAAAGTTTCTTTATCCTTAATTAATTCCTCTTGGATTTCTAGTGTATGTCCCCTGAAAAGAGGAATATTCCCCAGAAAATTGATTTTTAAAATTGCTAGTGTTTATTTTTCTAACATTTCTAATATTAGTATTGATTTTTTCTTATCTGATTAAAACATGAAAAAAATTAAAATCAACTTACAAGAGGTAAGAAGGACATCTTGATAGAGTAAAAAGAAGATTGGGTTTGGAGTCAGGAAAGGCCAGGGTTCAAATCCTGCTTCTTAGACTAACTGGCCATTTGACCATGGGCAAACCACTTAACCAATCAGTGTTTCAGTTGCCCTATCTCCAAAATAAGTATGATAATATCTACAGTGCCCACTTACTGATTGACAATCCTGGCTTTGTCAACAACCCGATTATCTTAATGATTTATCACGAAATCCTTTTAAAATGCAAAATTTAATTCATATAGAAAGAAAATTTGATAAAACATCTTTTTGAGGAGGATGCTATGAAACACATAAAATGTAGTTATGGTATGGAGCTGGTTCTAGACCAAGATTTCTTTCCCTTTTTTTTTTTCTTATTTGGTCATCTGGTAAACCCTATGAACCCTATCTCATAATGACTTTTTTTTTAAGTCCGTAATTGAATAAAATGCTAAATTTCCATTAGAGAATAGTGAAAATAAAGATGCGATTTTTCCCCACCCAATTTTACAGCACCCCTGAGATCCAATACATAGATTCCAATATAAGGTCTTCTAAGGGAATATAAAAATTTACAACAGTGTTGGATTCAAATGTCTTCGGTCTCTCTGAAGCTTTAGCATTCTAGTACCATTTTGTTTCTCTAAAACTTAATCTTTTAAGATAGACATGCCATACTAATTCATCTACTTAGGGTAATTTGTTTCCTAATTATAAAATTGTTGATTGAAAAAATTAGTAAATTTACTTTTACCTGTTGAGCTTTAGCCACCCAGTGGTAAATCATCAATACTAGGATGTTACTAAATTGGAGTGAAAATTCATAGTTGGCTGGTCTCTTCCTGGCTTTTCTCTTTTCTTTTGTACTCACACCATGCTTTATTGGTATGAAATGTGTTGTGTGAAATGATGTAATGTTGTGATTTGAGGTTGAGGTTGAGAAGAAATAAGATAAAGGACAAAATAGGACAAAGGAAAAAGAGGTATGAAAAAGCATAGAAATATAAGATATTGTCAAGAATACTGACTGACCTCATCCCTGTCTTCAATGGAGCATTGAAAGACTCCAAGAAAGAAATCATTTTCAGAGCAACAGTTGCAAGGTGACTGCTAGGAGGAAATGAATAAGTAAATATGCAGCAAAATCCTGTTTTTACAGAATGAGTTGGGACCAGGGTCATCCTGAATAAACATATATTTCTGGGAAAATGGAAGTTGAGAATATATCCTGAGAATTTTATTGGGGAAAAAGCATATGCCAAGAGGCTCTGTGATGCAGTGGAAAGAGTACTCAGGTTAGAGTCAGGAAACTTGAGTTCCAATTGTAGTTTTGCCATGAGCTGGCTCAGTGACTTGACTTCTCTGGACCCTATTTTCTTAATCTGTAAATTACTGTGCAGGACTAAATGATTGTGTTGGGCTCTAAGGCTCTAGGTCTACAAATCTATGATTCTGTGAATATGAATAAATATTGAGTAATAGGAGGTAAAATATGATGAGGTTATTTTCCTGTATTAATGAATTAGGATTTACAAAAAAAAATCAACCATAAAACAAAATCTCAAGAAGGGAATTTCTTCTTAATGCTTGTTCTTTCTTTAGATTAAATTTGTATTTACTTATCTTTGTACCAGTTGCATGCTTCCCTTCACCCACCCACATATGACCAAGAATGATAGGGAAAGAAGAGAACTAGAATTTCTCTTCTAAAGGTCGGTAGGATATGTAAATGCATGAATCAGTCACTTTGATGGATGATTATATGGATGTGTTGGTCATCCTTCACTTGCTCCAAAGTCCCTGATATATCTGTTCACCTCTCCTTCCTTGGAGATAGGGAACTCAGCATTTAAAAACCTCCATTTATTGGGGGGAAATGAATGATGGCAGTTATATTAAACTCTGTTGGAGGTACTCTCTACAAGAGATATAGCCAATGTAAACAAAACATTGTATCCTTTTGGATAAGAAGAATGAGATTAATTTACATGATAGCTTTACTACTAAGTGATATGAGTAGAAAGTTGAGAGTAGTTGCTTTTAATCAGGTCACACAGCATGTATCAGAATAATTAGCCCTCCATCATCAGTTTTTTATTGTTCTGTACTGTCTTGACCATGAGAAAAATTGGAACATTGTGTGTACTTTCTGTTAGAATTAATTGACAAATTTTATTTCTAATTATTATTATAAGTTGGCTTTTGAAAATTTGCTTATTTCAGTTCTGGATCAAAATTATAAATCTGGATTATTGTCCTATCCAGAACTTGTTCCAAATAGTTCATTTGTTTTAAATATAACGTCTAATGGATACATGTTATAAAACATATTTCCCTTCTTTTTATGATAAGTTAGTCATAAAAATAAATGGTGGGGCATGCATTTGAAAGGAAGGTTGGGTTTGACCTCACAAACATTTTTATATCACAGACATTGATGAATTTTTATTATTAGAGTCATAAGACATTAAGCTAGAAGGGAAATTCTCTCATTTTTCCAGATGAAGACTTTTCCAAGGTCATAGTGATAGGAAACTCTGATTTAAAGTCCAGGTTTTTTTACTCCAAATTTAGCAGTTTTCATTATGTGTCATCTGTCTATGTCTAGTTATATCTAGAGTTAGAGCAAAGGTTAAAGTAAGTTTAAAATTGGAGGGAAACATAAATGTGAGATTCCAGTAGCTCTAACCTTCCCTATTTAAACAATCTATAGACTCCAAAAAATAGGAAATAGATGAAAATTAAGACATTAACTCTATTTTCATTTTTGGAAGAAGTAAACTATGCATGGCAGTTGCCACAATGAGGAGGCCAGAAGAGCCCATAAACTATTCTAGCCAACAAGTACTTGGTTTCTTTGCCAATGTGCAAACAAGTTAAGTAAGGACAATATATGTATAAGCTCATTTACAAAAATTAGAGGAATAAGATGACATATAGTAAGCAGTCTCACTTCGCAAATAGTGAAAAATTGTTCAAGGGAAGCCAAGAATTCAGAGAGCTTGGTATCCAACTTGATTAAATCAGTTCAACCTGAGACCATTTTGCAGATGAAATTACAAGGGCAACAAGTAGATGTGAAAGGGAACTGAATGGTCTGTATGATCTGTTATCATCAGTGAGAACAGGAGACCCTTTGGACTTTAGCAACTTAGTACCAAAGATACTAAGGCAGGAAAAATGGAGTCATTTAAAAAGGAAAAGTCACAAAGATCTCAGATCCTCTCTGGACTCCCCAATCCAGTGGTGTAACTGTTCAATCACCCAGTCTTTACTTTATCACATTGATCCTCTTAAATATTCCTGCAAGACTCACAGGAATCTCTGGGTTATAGATAAGTCACAAAAGGCTTTGAAAGGTTAAGTAATTTGTTTCAGGACTTAGTAATTTTTTGTCTATATATCCTCAGGGCTAGAACACTGTCTGCCTCTAACTGTTTAGATACTTAATAAACTTTTGTTATGTTAGATTGAACTGAATAGCTAACAGGTTTCATAAAGCCTTCTTAACTGGTAGAATAAAGTAGAACAAAATCCCACTTACTTAAAAGACTTAGCTCATGTATGAGGAAAGATTTTAGTCGCTGATATATGTAAATGACTTCATTTTTAATGAGTTTCCATATTTCTCTTAGTTTAGTTTAATCACTCCTCCATGTATCTGTTCTATCTGTAAACATTGTACAAATGTTTCTGTTTTGTGAAGTAACAATATTAATAAGCTATTTAAAATTAGCATAATTTCTGATCTTGGCTAGAATTTATTCTTTTGTTATAGCTCTCTTCTAGAACATTGTAAGGCTGCTATTTGCAATGCGTTTTTGAGTTGAGACTTAAAATATTAGTATTAATTCATTACTATTGAGAGCTAACTATTACTATTTCAATTCTAACAATACTATTGCTTCTATCTGTATAAGTTAGTCAGGGTCCATTATTATGAGAAAAAAAATCACTTTATCTGGAAATACCATAAATCATTAAGTCTCAACTAAATGAAAGCCTTGCTTTAAACATGAACTGGACAAATAGCAGTGTAGTAAAACAGAGATGTTTTTGTAAATGAAACATTTTGGGGTTTGGAGGTAGAAGTGCTAAAAAAAAAAACATACAGCGTGATTATTTGGCTATCTTAAGAAAACAGAAATTAATATAGCTCAAGCCTATAGCTGTCCCAGAGCTCAGTTAACTTTAAAGATGTGAGGGACTCTGTGGGCACCAGTAGGTTTCAAATTTAATCTAGAGAAGTTTCCCAGGGTTCAGAAAAATCAAGATCTTTTGGTATCACCTTAATAAAGTTTGAGACCTTAGAGTACACAAGGACTAAATGATTGAGGAGAAAATAAGACTCATTGTATATGTGTACATTTTAGAAATGCAATAGTCTCCTAGATTTGATGAATATCTACAGTTTATTAGTATCTGCCCAAAATACAGATTTTCAATTTTCCCCCTTGCTGTAAAATAGATTAGTATGAAGAAACCTGATAATAATTTTCCTTATGGATAGTATTCTTTAATAAGGCTCTATTTCAGAAAAAGAATGCGATTATAGTATATACTTCAATTCAACAAACATTAAGTAGTACATAGCACTTATAAATTCCAAGATATAGAAGAGTAGGAAATCTTTGAAGTCATTGAGGCCAATCCTCACATCTTAAAGTTGAGGAGACTGAAGCAAACAGAAGTTAAGTGACTTGCCCAAGGTCACACAGCTAGTAAATATCTGAAGTGGAATCTGAACATAGGTCTTCTTGACTCCAATTCCAGTGACCTATACACCATGCCATGATGCTTCCCATTGTTGACCAGTAAATAAAACTGAAACTAAGTTTTATGCTGATGAGTTCAGTTGACAAGGATCACACTTCTCAAGGATTGATTGAATTACAAAACAAATCAAAGTTGTGTTACAACTGTAGTTGTTCCCTTCTAGCAGTAGATGCCAGTAGAGTTCTTCTGAATTAAAACAGAAATGAGACCAGCAGGGCCATAGCAACAACTTCCTCTTAAAATGACTATTTTTAGAAAATATGATATATGGCTCTTATAGTCCAATATCATATTTTGAATAGGACTTTATAATGAGTCTTTCCAATTTTTGTTTAAATTATGTAAAGATTTTTCAGATGAATATTTTACAACTACTTAACCGTTAACATTTTACACGATATTATAGTTACATTTACTTAGAGAGTGTAGTCATATTTTTATCAATTAAAATTAGAGTTTAGCTAGTAATTTAGGAGATTGTTAAGTTTTAACTCAGGTATCCTTGAGTTGTAGGCTCTGGAAAATGTATCAGCTGAAAAACTTCAGTGTATTCACTCCTTCACCTATAATTATAATGGTTTAACTAATGGTGATGGAAAATGAAAAGCAGTGGGGAGCATTTATTTAAGAAACATTAAGTACCTACTTTGTGCAACATATTGCTAAGAGAGATATGAAAATAAGTAAGTGTAGTCTGTCCTCAGGGAACTTAAAATCGAGTTAGGGATAAGATGTGTATGCAAATAGACTTTAATATCAAGACAAATATAAAACCCTTTAGTATAGAGAGATGTTATAAGAGTTCATGGAAGGACTTCTCAGAAGAAATGGGAAGGAAGGAAGGAAGGAAGGAAGGAAGGAAGGAAGGAAGGAAGGAAGGAAGGAAGGAAGGAAGGAAGGAAGGAAGGAAGGAAGGAAGGAAGGAAGGAAGGAAGGAAGAAAATAGAAAAAATAGTGTCTTAGGACTGGAGATGGACAAATATCTTAATTTGTTTTTAAAAGGGGGGAAGGGTAGAAGGAGGTGAATTTTTCACACTCTCCACTGAGGAGCTTGACTTTGGATCCTGATAAAATTCTAGAACATTTTATTAAAGGACTGGTGTGTGAGCACTTAGAAAAGAACATGATTGTCGATATCAGTGAGCAGGGGATCATCAAGAATAAGTCATAGTATATACTAATCTCATCTGTTTTTTGACAGGCTTACCAGAATGGTAGATCAGGACTGTGCTTCAAACATAGTCTTCTTAAATTTTAGCAAAGCAGAGTCTCACAGTATCCTTATGGACAAGGCAGAGAAATGCAGAGTAGATGGCAGCATAGTTAGATGAAATAAGGAGGATTTACCCAATGGCATTTAACGGATGAAAGCCAGATGCGGAAACCTCCAAAAGAAGAGGTCCCCAGGGACATATTCTGTTCAGTATTTTTATTGATTGAATATTTTATTAGCTTTTTCTGAGTGACACAAAACTAGAAGGGCTAGCTAATGTTTTGGAAGGTAGATTTGGGTTTCCAAATTTTGATTGTCTAAAACAATGTTCTCAATCTAATCAAATGAAACTGACTCAAGGTTCATATTTAAGTGACAGAAAAATTAAATCCAATGTACAGAATGAGGAAAACATAGGTAGACAATAATTCATGAGGAGAAGACCTGAGGAATCTAATAGACTGAAATCACTCAATATAAGAAAATTAGGTCTTCTGAATTTTTTTAGATGGATGATTTTATTTAATGTATTTCACAGAGTATACAATGAGCCATATTTATTAGTGATGATATTTCCTGTTAGTTTCTTATGTTTCCCAAATTTACTGTTGGCTTAGGCATTGGAAAGGAAAATGATGCTTAAATTCATTTTCTTTTTTTGCTAGATTTCCTGGTAGTAGATATTAGCACCAAGGTTGCTTTTTTAAAATTTGGCCTAATTGGTTTTTATTGACTTCAGATTCTTTGCATAGATTGTAATAAGTTTTTTTAAATTATTATTTAGTTGGCTTTTTTAAGACTACCATACATAAATGCCTTTATGTTTATTGATCTCATTATTAGGTGTTTTATATTAAAAGGCTGTTAAAGGTTGAGCTTTTAAGGCAAATATTACAGGGTGGTGGTTTTTTTTAAATCACCATCTTTTAGTTGATATGAAATGAGAATTTTTTTTACTAAGTAAAGCTCAGAAGTGTGCTGTTTGATACAACAGGAAACAGAACAGCAGTAGTGGTTTGAATACCCCAGCAAACAGGAAGTTTGATACTTGCATAGCTCTTAGTTTCCATGTTAGAAGTTGTCGAGCTTCTTCTGGGCATCGTCTCTGATATTGAAAAGTCTTATATAGATGAATGGCAGCTAGGAGGGAGCTGCCTTGTAACCAGTGTACAGGGACCACCACTACTCTTCAAAAACTTGAAGGTTTTGCTAGCCGATTGTTTCATAGACAGCCTAAGGGTACAGCACATGATCTGAAAACAGCTCTGGAAAATGAGAGCCTTCATTTCTCTGAGTACACTGCCTTATGGGACAGATCAAGTAAGTCTTCCTCTGGTAGCCTTCGACTTGCAGATAACTAACAAAAGCTATGAGAAGTTGACAAATGAATTTGAAGGAAAGAGCAGCATGTTGCTAGAGCCTTTTTCTGCCTTATAACTACTTACTCCTTCACAGAAGGACATTTTGTGGGCTCAAGTTGAAGTTACTCCCATATTACTTCATAACTTGTGCAGTCGTGTTTTTCTTGACCATCAGTGGATAAACTTTATGCTGGTCTTTGGTTAGCCTTGGCATATTTATTAATTCTTTAGTTTCAGATATCAAAAAAATTATTTGATTAAAGTTCTTAGAGGGACTAAGCCTCACATTTTGTGGAAATTGATTGGATTTTTAATTGAAGGATTCCTTTATAAGAATGACAGTGTTTTCATTTGGATTGCAGTTTGTGAGAGTCAGTTCAGCATTATAAGCAGGGTTCTACAAAGTTAAAAGTTTCATGTTATTGTTTCAATTAAAATTTTGCTTATAGAATTAATACTTTAACTTGTCTTCTATAAGCTTTCAATGGTTTGGTATAATCTGTCATTTCTGGCTAATCAAAGACTAGAATTTTATAACAAAATGGTAGCAATTCTTTTGAATCACACATCAGATATCCTCCAGTTCATATTGACATGTTTAGATTATTTCTGTGGGAACTATGTCCTTTTATTTAAAAAAAAATTATATAAAATAGGAGTGTCTCCTCTAAATTCCATCTCACCTTAAGCTCTCCCCTAGATTGTTTAATTAGCTTCTTTTATTGGATAAAATGGAACACTTCAGATTATCTTGTACTCTTTAGTGGATTTATTAATTAATCATCAAACTTTACTCATTCAGTAGCCTCCTTATTGGCTCACCCCTGGACACATGGAATATCTCTATTTGCTCTGGCTCCTTCAAAAAATCAGAGGAAAAGAGCTACTGTAGACCCTAAAATTGAAATGACACAGCGATGTATTGGTCTGATTCTTCTTATGAAGCCAACCCCAAAATGCTCTCTTTTGTGGCACTTAAAAACTCACTCTTTTGTTTGATTCTAACCTTTAAATTTTAATTTAAAAATCACATTCTGTCTGCTCTTTGCTCTACAAGTCTTAAAATGAACCTCTGTCTCCAAAGAGTATAGTTATGTACTAACTTGTCTAACTGCTATTTTAGAAGCACCAAGTTCTTAAGATAATTACTTGGTTTATTTAGATATATATATTTTTTAATTTGACCATTAATTTAGAAAATCAGTAAAGCACACATTGTGAAAAGTTTAAAGAACAAAAAATAGTACATGATTACTTGCCAAAATGGAGGTACATAGATTTAGGAGTATTTGCTTTTGATAGTCAAGGAAAACACATAGAAAGTGAATGACTTGTCCAAGGTCATACAAGCAATAAATGGTAGGGCTGGAATCTGAACCCAAATTATTCAACCATTGTTCTTTCCACTAGTGTCCAGAGTGCTATATATGATTTGCCAGCACCTCTGACATCTTGCCAGTAGAGTCTGAAAAATATTTGATATGCCATCATGTACTAGCAGTAGCTTCTGACCTTTGTCTTCTTAGCGACCACTTGAAGATTCCTATGTCAACAAGCCAAATAAAACCAGTTTTAAGGGGCAAGAAGCTTAGTAGTGCTTGTAATACTGAATTTAATGGAAGTTTATAAATGTTAGTATGTTTTCTTTTAAAATGTTGGTATATTTAGTGTTGCATTTCAAAGAATAGCAAGCTTGAGTAGTTTCTCTTAGCAGTACTATGCAATGTAGCTCCCTTTCATCCTGGCCCATGAAAAATAAAAGCTGTTGCCAGTCTGGGTAATAAGATTCATTGCAATAGTCACTGGCAACAGCGTGCACATTTTAGTATCTGTAAGATCAGCTGCTAGCAATAAGATCTGAGTGTAATTAAAGGATATTTAGAACAAGTCAGTTTGTTGTTTGGCCTTTGCCAGATTCAGGATGGAGAAATAAACACTGTGTTTGAGGAACATAGTAATTCATGAATAAACTTTTATATCTTTGAGAGTTGTAAGAAGTGTTACTGCCAGAAGAGCACTGGAAATGACATATGAGGGTACATTTAAAATCATCTAACACCAAAAACATAGAGAAGAATCCTATATGCTTGGATTGATTAAAGCTTTAGAGCAACTACTCGTTGGTTACAAGTGAACTGATAATTCTGGTCTAATGTTGCCATGGTAACAATTCCTGCTAGGTATAACCAAGAACATTTTAAACATACTGGGATTTGAGCATTTTTATGCCTCTGCTATTTTAAATTCCTGTTGTATTGGTGGTGTGTTCAAGAGGAGAGGATGGCTAGATGAGAGCGTAGTAGACAATACTAGCCATGTACATCTTGGCCATTTGTTGGTGTTAGCTAGTAGTGTCTTGGGTTGGTTAGTTGGGTTTTCCTTCCAGGAGCTTTCTTAAGGAAGAAAAGCCTTTTTCCATTTCTGTGTGGCATATTCCATTTCCAATGAATGTGTTTACAGGATCAGTGCTTCTACTTCTAGAGATTAGCATAACTCACAGTACTGTTGGATGGTTATTATGAGTGATATGTTTTGGAAAGGCTGGTTTTCAGCATGAATGGCGAGTATGATATTTGTAATTCTTTAGTTATTTATTAAAACATATTTAGATATGAAGGGAAAAGCCTCTCCTTTCCAGAGGGAGACTAGAGCCAGTACTACATTAAATTTAAAAGTGTGTTGAGGCTTTTGTGTTCATTTACTTAGAGAAGCTAAATAAAAATCTTGTAAAAACTGGAAAATATGAAGAGCCTACTATCAGGAGCCAATGTTAATATTTAAGATCCTTGTTTTTCTTTTATTGGGATTCTAACGTGCCATTTTAATGCTTTCATATAAATAATCTTATAAATCAATAAATAAAAGCCAAGTAATTAGAGAAGATTTATTTTCTTGCACCTGGCTCCTAAAACTAATTGGGTTATTTTCATTTGAATACTTTTGTAAATCCCAACATTTAAGATTTTCACTTGCAATGATATAAAAACAACCCTACTAGCCAGTCTTGAGATAAGGTATGCATGAAAACTGTATTGGAATATTTGGACATAGGGGGTAGAGTTAAAAGGATTCTCTATTGGGAGCCAGATTGATTGATTGATTGATTGGCTTCAAATGTGATTCTGCTACTTCCTACCTGTGTCACCTTGAGCAAGTCATTTCTGCTCTATGGGTCCCCCTTTCCTCATCTTTAAAATGAAGGGGTTGATAATAAGTGACTATGAAGATGTCTTCTAGCTCTAAACATGATCCTATGAGGAGAGACGTTGAAATTCAGATAAAATTATTTCTGATTTCTTTGTTCAAAAATTTCCAGAACAAATTCAGGGAAATAGTAACCCAGTAATTTTTTAGATGGGATAATTAATCTCCTATTGGGTCTTATAACCTAAGCTGGGTTATTTTTAGTTGTATAGTCTATTCCATAACAGAATAGAGCATTAAACTATACATTTAAAACCAAACCTGCAATTATAGAATAGATATCCACGTATATGAGATACAACATGATAGTGAATAGAGAGTTGGGCTTGGAGTTAAGAAGAACTGAATTCAAGGCTAACACATACAGACTGTGTGTCCCTGGGCAAATCTTTTAACTCTCAGTGCCCCAGGCACATCTCTAAGAAGACAGAATAAAATTTGCATAAAAGGTCTTGTTGGTCCCCTATAATGACTGTATAATTTCTAGCTAGATCTTACAAGTCATAGTCACATACTTGGCATATAGAGGTAGCTCTTTAATGATTTTGGCAGGATATATTTTTATTGTCTGAAAAAAAGTGTTGTTCTTTTCCCTTCTTATGGTTTTCTTCTAACCCACACTCAAGAAAAATCTGTATATAATCCACATTTATCTTGTCCAGTCTTATCAGTTCTATTTCTCCATCTTCTCCATATGAATAGGAAAGGGATGATTAACAAGAGATGGAGAAATAGAAATAACAAAACTTGATCATGCATTGGATATGGAAGGTGAAAAAGAAAAAATGAACCTACAGGGCTGGCAGGATAAAAATAGAGGAAATTTAGAAGTTTCAAAATGAAGGCATAGATTTGTATCATTCTCCTTTTCCAAAACTTCTGTTTTGTCCTGTTTGGCATCATTGAACAATCATTAAATTGCATTGTGCCTTTATTGAGATAAATGAAGGAGATGAAGGTCATTTTAGGGAATTATTTAAAGACCATTTTTTAAACAAAAACATCATATTAGGGATTAGGTGTTAATCTGCCTTACCATTTGGATAACAAAATATGCATTTATTGGAAAAAATAATGATTCACATTCTATAAATTGTAATAGCCACTAGTCAGACTTTATGTTTCTATCTGCCTATATTGTGCTTTGTTAATACTATTAGCATTTTTTAAAATCTTGAGTGATGTTTTCTGATCAGGTACTTTTAAACACCTAAAACAATTATCTGCAAATAACTACTGCTTGTTCATCATTTTTTGGCATGGCCGAGCAAAACAAAACACTTCAAATATATTTATTAAAATTGAACACCCCCAGATGAACACAAATTAAGAACTTGTTACTCTTATGTAAATGATAAGCAATTTGGTCTCAAATTAATGTGCCTTTGTGTACTTTTTTAAAGTGCTTGATGTAAATTCAAGTATTAGAATTGAACAGAAGTGTTTTGTTTTTTTCTGACTGCAGGCCTCTATATTGTGTTGTGTTATTGTGGTCCTGTATTCTTGATGTTGCTTTCTGTGATGCTCTGCCCTCAGAACTTATACTTGCAAGCAGCCTTTTAGTAAAGGTGATTTAAGACAACAGAATAGTACCCACAGCTGTCATCAGGATGGATATTAATGAAATTAGTAGATGTTTACTTATAATAGTTATTTTGTCTTGCATTGGTATGAAACATTTAACATCACCTTCAAATCTGTTTGTAGGGATAGTATTGTTGATTTGCCATTAGATCTGGAATTGCCAGAGTGATTGTCATAGAATGATATTCTAGAATAATTTTTTAAAAAATTATAATGGGTCCTATAGCAATTCTTACCTCATATTTAGAAGGAGTAAAGCATTGTCTTGTGTAACATGTTTCTGAGATGCAAGCCTTTAAACACAGTTATTCTAGTAGCCATAACTAACATTAGATAATTATTTCAAACAATCATCAGAAAAAACAAAAAATACCTTTTATATGTTTTCAGTGAGAGACTTCCTGTCCAAGGCCAAGGAAGAATTCCTGAGGAAATGGGAAAATCCTACCCAGGTAAACAATCTTGAAAATTTTCTGCGACTTTAAAATTTTATAGAAAGAAAAGGCCTGATTATTTCCTGAAGTGATAAACCAACCAGAGCACTTTTGTTAATACAGCAATGACTGATGATATACTTAAATGTTTAAAGTGAAAAGATACTGAATTAAAGTTTGAAATGTGAATCGTGCAACACTGAACAAATGTAGATGCTACTTTATAAATTTGGATGAAAAATTTTGTCAGATTCGTATTGTGTCGTGCTACTTCTCATCATGGTCATAGCATAGATATTTGATAATTCATATTCTTGAATACCAGTAATGTAAGTACTGTTGTCTAGATGGGTAAATGCTATATAATTTTTAAAAATATAATCATTATTCATATCTGCCACCATACCAGTTGAATCATAATTTCTTTATAAATATAATTTTATTGATAAAAAGATGAATTTTGCTGTTTGGTTTTTCTATCCTCATTTCTAAGCCCAGTGCCTTAGTTAGTTTAGAAATGGAACAAATATATGCTGAATTTGAATTTTGAAAGATAAGATTAATTAAGAGCTTTTAAAAGATTTTTTTCTTTTATAAATTTTTAATTCTTTTGGGTACTAAAGAAGAAGATAGAGATTTTAGCTGTAAAACGAATTTTGAGAGGCTTTTTTGTAACACTGAACTTTAAATATTTCAGAAATCTTTCTACTAAAGAATATTTAATTCTAAATAATCATAGTAATTTTAGAATCCCTGCCAAGATTTTGGGGGTATGACTTATAATTTAAAATGCAGTCATGCTAATAATGGCAAACACTATTTAAAACATTATATAACAAAGAAATACTGCAGGAGGTAGGGAATACCCTGAGTAGGCAAAAAAAAAAAAGAAGAAAAGGAAGGCCTGGCAGAAAGGAATATTTCATACTAAATGTTGGTTTTTAGGGGGATAAAATGCTACACGAGCCAGAGAGAGAAAGGGAGAGACTGAGACAGAGACAGAGAGACCAAGACACACAGAGAGAGTACTCCTATTTTGGTGTGACTACAATGAATACTTCAACTGATTTACAGTAGCAGATTAAGAAAGCAAAAATTAATCAGATTATAGTTAAAAGGATATAGTCGTGACTCAATTTCCTCATTAAGATACAAAATATTAGAAAATTAAAGTGGAAATACAAGTGAAAGCAATTTTTACCAAAAGAACCATCAAGTAGTGGTGTGATTTTTTTTCAATTAAGAGAAGGAATTACAGAAAGAAACCTGCTGACTGACTACTCAGTCAAGGCTTCACATCACAGGGACTACTAAAAGGTACCCCTTCCTACCCTCAAATTCTGTGATTTTGTGAGGATGTTCTGCTGGGCTTACTGTAATTCTCAGGTGTAGTTTTCAGCTTTTGACGGTTCAGAAACGGTTTTTGTCAGTTCGCCCGAGGGTAATCAACCTCTAGAGCATCAATTCAAGTTAACCTTATTAACAAAAAGTTGATTCACAAATCCAAATGCCGATTTATAAATTCACAATGGGGAAGAGACTTCTGACCGGCAAATTTGGACCGGTTTCCTTGAGGGGCCCACTCCTCTCCTGGTTGCTAAGTTCCCCTCATCGGTGTCATGGAAAGAGTGCTAGATTAAGGCTCAGAGGTATCTGGGTTCATATTTTGACCCTGTCTCTTACTATTTATGCGACTTCTCTGGGCCTCAGTTTCCTCATCTGTAAAATGAAAAGGGTAGCACAAATGACCTTTGAGGTCCCTTACAGCTCCGATTCTATGATCTTATGATGATCCTAAGAAACAAATTACACAATCAGAAAATTGTTAATTAAGTAGAGAATCAAAGTCAAAGGAATGAGATTCTATTAAGGAATATTTCCTATAAGCTAAGGTAGCTTGATAATCTGAGCTTCTCTACCCTAGAAATATTCTTTTTAAAAAACAGTAGAGGTTCGTCCTACAGAGAGTTTCTTCTCCAAAAAGAAAGACACAATAGCAGGTTCTTACTTTCAAATTCTCTTCTTTTATGCTTCCTTTTCAAGCAACTAAAGTATTTGTCTCTATAACCCATTGTCATGGCAAAGATGCCCATTTCAAGATTGTAGCTTATTCTTAGTTACATTTTCATGGGATGCCTTTGCTTTTAAGGAAGAGCCCTAAAATCCTTGAGATTACCACTAGTCTTATCAATGATACTTTGAAAAACAATTTTCTTTTTTTAAAAATTCTTTGAATTTTTAACTTCTGTAGATGTCTAATACTATATATTTTGTGTTAAATATTGACAGTGTCCCTTTTAGGGTTGTAGATCCATTTCCTAACCTTACCCCCAAGTTCTGCCAAGATGATTGGAGAATAAATAGCCAAAGATTTTCCTTTCAGTCATTTGTATAGTTAGAAATGGGCAGTTACAGCAGCTGAGATAGAGAGACCAGGACCCTATATTTGCTGATATTGGACAGGGATTATGTGTAGAGTGATGGTGGAGGCAGAAATGAGTGAAAGACCTAGTACTGTAATTCTGCTGCTGCCGGCAGAATTAGGTTATTCTCTAGTGAAAAGAAACTGGTTGACTTTGCTACCTCACCTGCCCCATTGTCATAGAAAAACCATTGCTACTGGAGAAATGGTTTTCTCAGACATCCCCACAACTGAGCAGGCACTAGGGCAATGCATACTTCCACTACTCTATAACCCAGTTTTCCCACCCCAAAAATAAGGAATGCTTTCATAAAGTCATAGCATTCTAGAGCTGTGCTTGGGGCGAGATCAAATCTAGCATCTTGTTTTAAAGATGAAGAAACTGATTCCAAGTCTGTGCTCTTTTATGCGCCCTATTCTTTTCTGGAATCCTGTCAAATCCTACACTTTGATGCTTTGGTGGATGCTTGACCCCATCAATTTGAGCACTCCCTCCAGGGGTGCATATAAGAACATGTCCACAACTTCTCATCCTGTGCAATCCTTGTCTATTTCCTTCCATAAATCCTCCATAGAGGAATGGAATGGGCTGCCTCAGGAGGTGGTGGGGGCTCCTTCCTTGGAGGTCTGCAAACAGAGGCTGGACCAGCGCTTATCGGGTATGTCATAGTGGGGACTCCTTTCATGTATGGGTTGGACTAGATGGCCACTGAGGTCCCTTCCAACCTTTCAATTCCATGATTCTATGATTCTGTGAGTCTCCACAATGCCTCAAGTTCTTTCTTTGGTTATTTTAATATTTCGTGGATACTGGTGTAATCCTTGGGTTTTGGAGCTATTATGCCTCATTCATGAACAGTTCACTCTGCATACTTGTCTCTGATGATGTTTCTTTGGCTTCATTTCTCATTTAAGTGAACATTAGTAATATGCCACAGCCTACTTCCCCTTGCCATGTGTCTTTCCATCACCCCTTTGGATCATGTGCAATTTTTGTTGTTTCTTTTTTTTAATTTCCCTTTTTTAAGATCACAATCCTGTAGCCATATAGCATGACCAGGATAATGTTATTAAGGAGATGAACCTTTGTGTCAGGGAGCAGTTTAAGATCATTAAAGGTGTTACTCTGCTTCCCAAGCGTAATCCCACCTGCTCTCCTACTATTTAGTTCTGGGTCCAGCTCGTCCATCTGAGTTCCTGTCCAAGATCAAAGAATCTCAGAGCTGGAAGGGACCTCAGAGACCATCAAGTGTAGCCCATATATGAACAAGAAGCCCCTCTACAGCATTCTGGATAGTGGTCACTCAACCTTTGCTTAAAGACCTCTCAAGGCAGCCTGTCACTTTTGTATATTTCTACTTGCTAGAGTTTTTTTTCTTATCATAAGTCTTGATTTTGCTCTTTGCGATTTCCACCCACATTGCCCTTAGTTCTGTCCTCAGGGGCCAAACAGAAAAAGTCTTAGCTCCTCTTCTGCCTGGCACCCCATCATTTGTAAATTCCGTGTGCCTTGCATTTGTTAGGCACTTGCGTGCTTGTTGAATTGATTTGATAATCAACCATACGCTTTCACAAATAGAATACTGCCACACTGGATGACTTTGAGAGAAAGAAAACCCTTGGAACTGGATCATTTGGACGTGTCATGCTTGTGAAACACAAGACCACCGAACAGTATTTTGCTATGAAAATCCTTGATAAGCAGAAGGTTGGTGCATTCTGTCATGACTTATCCGTAGTGTAAACTTGGGTTTCGAAGGCTTAAATTTGAAATGTATCTTATATTATCTATTAGTGTTGATTTCAAATTTCTTGACTTATTTAAATGAAAATTGTTGATGGTTTGAATATTTGTGAAAAAACAGCTATTTTAATGAATTCACTTAAATATGCTTTTGTTTTCCTTTTTTAATACAAAATTTTGAATTTAGCATGGATTGTCCAACTTTAGTATCATCACCACATTCCTTGGGACATAGAACATAGCATATCTAAAATGCTTAAAAGAGATTTCATATTTTGAAATCAGTTCCTAGTCAAATACCCTCACACCTCATGTGTTCAACTACTGGAAAAACTAGAGAAAGAGAGGCAACATTTCTTAATCCAAGTTCAAGAAAAGCAGCCAAGAGAGAAGGAAATATTTTCTCTTGTCTACAGATGCAATGCGCTAAAATCATATATATAGTCAAAGAGGTGTGAAATGAGGGCTTCTTGTTTTAAGAGCATTTACCCCAAAGGAACCCTCCTGCCCCCCAAACCCATAGTTCTTCATGCCCCTAGTCAATCCAGGCTCATATTTTAAAACTTGAGGTTGTAGAGAATTATTTAGTTACCAATTAAATCACTTCTTGAGCATCAAATTTGTGCTGCCAAGGCATCCATGATACGAATGACATCATTTTAGCTAAGACCACTAGATGAGCATCTCTTGATTCTTAGAATTCAGCAATCTATGTCAGAGAGGTAATGCTACAGACTTTGGAACTGTTTCCCCACAACCCTCAGTTTGATCAGAATGTTGTCTATGCCATTTCATGTTTGAGAGTAATGGTTTAAGAGTTGCAAAGTTCTTTTATGAGACAAAAGGTTTCAGGTTGTTTGTATGTGTGGTTTTGTCTGCCAAAACAGCCAATTACAAAAAATAATGTTTAGATAAATATGTCTTAATATCAGTGATATGTTAAACTATACATAGCTTAGAATCAAGCATACATATATATATATATATATATGCGTGTGTGTATATGCAATATAATACAGTTTGCATATGCCTCTGTGATTGCATCATTGTGGGTATTCACTCTGATGGTACAGATTGGAAACCATCCATGCCTTCTCATTCTGCATAACTCTTATCCATTTCCTCCAGAAATCCTAGACAGAGGGTCTACCTCATGTTGCTTGAATGCTAATGAACTTAATAAGCTTTGATCTTTCTATATCACTGGCCCACTCCCTTCTTTGATCTTTGACAATACCGGTGATTATTTTTCCCCCAATCATTTAGTGCCTTCTCCACTTTTGGATATCTTGAGACAATTCCTCGACATCCACAAACAAATCAAAACCAAACAAAACAGAATAAACCTTTTTGAGGTGTTTTCTGAGCTTTTATTGGCCTCCTTGTGTTAATCAATTTCTCGAGGCTAAAATCCAATTTCCATTCTAGCTCCAATTTTTCAGTAGTCATAGTTTGTTGAACTTGAACAAGTTGGAGCCATTTTCATTGTATGACATCTTCCTGTTTTTATTCTTTCTCCAGTTTGATATTGTTCTGATATTTGTGACAAATCAATTGTCATACTGTACCACTGACATTTGATTCAGAAATGACTCCCACATCAGCAACTATTTTTTCTCATGTTAATATGTAGTTGACTTCGTTGTCTAGCACCTCCCAACTCTCTTCTTGAAGAATTACATAGGCATGAGGCAGCTATACACTCTTCAAATCCTTGACATTTGTTTATTTCTTGATCCTAAACCATATTTTCGAATATGGTTTTTCACCATCCTACAAAATGCCCACCTTTGCTTTAACGTCACTGAATATTAAGATATACTTAATTTGGAGTGTCTTACTGGTTAAGAGAATAGCTTCGTCTCTTTATTCTCTCCAACAAATACCAACCAGTATATAAACTTCAGTTACAACCAGTATGATCTTTTAAAATGCCTGTTATTTGTAATGTAATACAAGATGACCCAGTGTCACATGAAGTGATATTACCTCCATCACTAATCATCTAGTCCAACCAATTTGATAGATTAAGAGGAGCTCTAGATAGGTTAAGTGACTTGTCCAAAATTATACAGTTGGTTATATAGCAGCTCATGACATCCTCTACTAAGGCAGGGAGCAATTGTCATTGGTGTTAGTGAAGGGAATATCCTCAATGGAGAAATCACAGATCTTCTGAAGGACTGAAATATACTCTCCCTAAAAAGGCAGGGAAATGTGTAAAGCATTTGAAGATGTTTTTCATTTAAAATGGGTCAAAGTATTTAAATATTTGGGGACATAAGGTAGAGGTGAAGCTTGAGTTGTATGGAGAATTCTGTTATTGTGGAGTACCTCTTTATTCAATGTTGTTCTGAAAAAGAATACCACTATCTTATCGGTAAGCAATGTCTATTCTCTGGTAACGATTAGAATCAAAGACTAGAATATTAGATTTAAAAGACACCTTATAGATCATCGATAAGTCCAACAATTATATTTGCAAATGAGAATTTGAGGGTAAGAGATACCAAGTGATCTGCCAATAACAGAGCCAGGACTAAATCCAGGTGATGAACTCTAAATCCAAACCCTTTTTCACTTTATTATACTACTTTAATCATTCAAGGAGCTATGATCTCACTGGTGGGAATATTCTCACTACTCATGAAGAATGCCTCTCCAGAAACTAGAAGACAGTTTTTGAGTTGCTACTTTTTTTTCTGGATGGGTTGGGGGAAGGGGTCCAGAATCATGATTTTAAAAGTATGGGGAACTTCTGGTGTGGAAACCCCCTCCAGTGATGCAGATTGCAACTCACCTGAAGCCTATACTCAAAGAAAGTTGCTTGGGACACTGAGAGGTAAGTGATTTGCCCACAATTACCCAGCTAGCATATATCAGAAGTAGGACCTGAACTCTGGTCCTTTGCAATAGACCAAAAGAATCACTTGAAGTCGAGACCTCTGATACTGAGACAACATATTAATTAACGGTTGCCACACTTTTACAGAGAGTCTCAGGTTGCTCATAAGATTGGTTTATTAAATTTTATGAATTTTTTGCAGATTCATTTGTTAGTGTCATAGAATCTCAGAGTTGAAATGGAACTCAGTTCAACCCTTACCCAGAGCCTTAGTTCGGCCTTCAAAATCCCTTAAAAGTAGACTTATAAACTCCGCTTAAACACCTTGGTGGCAGGAAAGTCATTATTTGACAAAAGCAGTCATCCTATTTTTTTTTAGAGCTGTAATTGTTAGGAAGTTTTTCCTTATACAGAATCAAAATATGGCTCCCTGTGACTTGATCCCCTGGTCAGTCCTACTTCTGCCCTCCAGGACCTATCAGGACAGTTGAATGCTTCTACATGTGACCACACTTCAAGTGTTTGAACATTGTGTCACAATTTCCTCCCATTAGACTCCTCTTCCATAGGCTAAACATCTCCATTGAAAGAACAGTCATGGAGAGAAGCCAAGTTCTTTCAGAGGCTTAGTCTTATTGAGCAAGCCTATTTGTGAATTCAGTGACCACTGAGGTTCCTTACAACCCTCAAATTCTATGATTTGGTGAGTCTTCAAAATGGTATTTGAGGACAGAATAGGGAACCTTGAAGTTAAAAATGCTTGTAACTGGTGTTTTGAGAAAAGATAATTTTAGTTGTGGGTCCTAAGGGAGAACTCTTTCAGCTCAGCTGATGAGGAATATAATTGGATCTCTTCCTCAAGACCCTCATTTAGAAAGTAATCTGTATGCTATTGTATAGAATTAGGCCAGAACAATATGAAAATAGTGATGTATTCTCACAAAAGATTCCAGATTGCTATAGCTGTGATGTATTTTAGTCTTAATTATTCAACTAGATTTGGATATATGTCATCTGGCAAAAGTTCAAATTGATTAAGATGGCTATTTGGTTGTTACCTTTCCTTTTTGGAAATATTTATGGTAGTTCATTGTCAAAGATCATTCAAACCTTCTGAGCTGGTTTCCTTTTAAATGTCATTGGATATTGGGGTTTTTTTTTAAATGTTAGTTTGCATTAGGCAAATGACTGGAAATTGGGGGATTTTAGAATCATTTTTCCTAACTTCCATTAAATTACTAAAGAGGTGTGCCTTGCTTTATAAATTAGATGGGTTTTTCTAAAAAAATTGCACAAATTGAATTATATTTTCAATAAAATTGGGAACTCAATACAGAAACGATTAATTTCCTTGGTGAATCCTTTTGTAAAATAACTAGCAAGCTTTTCTGAAATTGACCTGTTTGGAAAATCTAGCCCTTAATATATTTGACTTTGTCATCTTAGGAGAGTGACAATCTTATATTCTCTCTGGAGAGGAGAAAGATAACAAATTCCAGCCTGTTCCTGTATAAAGGACAAAGCTGTGTGTTTGTTTTGGGATTCGATCTGTGGTTTCATTCACGTGGGGAATTCCTGAAGAGGCAATTCCCTCTACTAATGCAGATCGATACCTGTTCTGCAGTTCTCAGAGTTGCCCGGAGGCCCCAAGAAGTAGGTGACTTACCTCAGGTCACATGGCCAATAGGGATTAAAGTCAGAACTAGTCAGAATCCAAGTCTTCTTGATTCCAAGGTAAGGGTCCTCTATCCACTAGGGCTGATACTATGTCTTAAATTGGCATCATTTTTCATTTGTAGGCATTTACTCCAAAGGGCCCTCTTTAAATGTTCAACTCAGTAATAGCCCAGATGTCTCTGCCTTAATAATCCAAGGCAGAAAGCAGAGTGTAGAAGAGATGCTATAAATGAAAAGCTCCTCTTTGGATGTTCTTCTCTTTGTTCACCAAACTCTGCCCATTATGCACTTAGAGTAAACAGGATTTCTATAGTTCTCTTATTCAAACAATCAGGGTGGAACCTTGTTTTAGCTGTCTTTGGAAGAGTTCCAATAATCCTCAAGAAGAAAGAGAAATAGTGACTTCAAGTTCATTAACCCAGGGGGAAAGCAAAGCTCTAGTACCACAATCTTATTAATTTTGGCTTCTAGTCAATGACTAGAAGAATCATGGATGTGAAGAGTCCATTCATAGACAGTCTGCAATGTGCAGGCCATTGTCATACTTGCCATGGGGGATTTAAAAAGAGATTGAAAAGATTATGGGAAGATTAGCTGGAGACATAGAACACACACTCAAGTATTTTCATGTATATCCTGAGCTTCCACTAAAAATCCTACTCCGATGCCACTTCCTAGTGAGGAGTTGAACTTGGGCTCCTAAAGACAATGCCAGCAAATCATGAATTCTGCCAGATCATACCAAACTGGAAAGGCTTCTTAAATAATCAGGAACTATATCCTTCAAGGATCAGCCTAGCTAATGTCCAGCTTCAGTCCCTTACTGGCTATGTGGCCGTGGGCGCAAGTGGCAACTTCTCATTGCCCTGCTGGCAACTCTAAGATGCTTATATACACTGGCAGAGAAAATTCCTCCTGGGGAGTTCCCTATACTAGAATAATCATAGGTCTAGACCCCCAAAGTAGTTCTATCCAGGTCCTCTGACATACATCGGTAAAGATTGTGAATGAACGTGATTTGCTGTGCATCTTGTTTGGGTTCACTGTGTGAGGTACCTCTGCATTCTGGTTTGGTTTTTGCTTCCTGGGCAGAAAGAGAAGACTCTGGTAGAGAATACTTGCACTAAACAAGGCAAAGGTGCTCCACAAACACAGCAGGAAAAAGTAAGTTAGTTCATTCAAATTTTATTTAAGAATTAAGCTAGAGTATGTTCTTATGAATGTGCCATTTGAGAAGCTTGGAATCCTTACCTTGATATTTTTGCCTAATAAATTTATATTTAACCTGGACTTTCCCGGCCAAGAAATTATGTCACTCAAAGCAGAATTCTAAAACACTAATAAGTTTTTCTTGTGTGAGTGTGTGTGTGTGTGTGCTCACGCATGTGTGTGCATGCCTATTTGGTTTTTGAGAGGGAGGGGGGAATAAGGGAGGGAGAGGGGGAGGGATGGAGACAGACAGAGAGAGGCTTTTCTGAAGGAGACCATTCCCAAGCATATGTGCTGTTTGCCTTCTCAGCTTCCATATTCCAAATCATACTGATAAACGTATGCACATATGTATGTGATCTTTGAAAGTTAAGAAATTCCCTAGAGTGTGCCCAATAAATTGACTTTAGCTGCTTTGAAGGTTTTTTTCCTTATTTGGGGGAGGGTTCTGTTGTTGTTGGGTTCTGTTTTTTTGGTTTTTTATTGTTTTGCTTTTCTTTTTTTGTTTTTAAATTTCGGGGAGTAGGGTCTGGTGCTATTCAAAGGGTACTGGATTTGGAGGCAGAGGACTTGAGTTCATACCCCAGCTCTGCTATATCATACCCATGTGACCACGGGCAAGCCACCTAAGTCTCATTGAGCCTCAGTATTCTCACCTATAAATTGGGGAGATTGGACTAGATGGATGATCTTTAAGGTTTCTTCCGGTTCTAAATCTATGATCCTATGATTTTCTTCTTAAGGAGGACTATTAGAACAAATGAATGAATAGAAAAGCATTTATTAAGTGCTTACTACATGCCAACCACTGTGCTAAACACTAGGAATTCCAATGGTAGGATTAGAATATGGATCTACAGTGAATTCCATTATTTTTTTCATTGGCTAGTGTATCCATAATACACCATAATGCCATGGATTCAGAGGGAAGGCTAATGAGATGTTTGATATCTAGCAAAAGTCAAAGATTTGTTCTGATGAAAGTGGAATTGTTTATTCTGTTCTCATCATCTCTATGTAACTTTAGCTATTTGTGCTTTGTAGGGTTGGGGTTTTTTCTCATTTTTCAAAGGGGGAGACCCTTTCATATTCCTGTCCCCCCCAAAATCACTTATTTGTAAAATGTTTTACTGTCATGGCCAGTATTGAATAGCAATTTTTACAGAATTCAGAGAGAGGTCACACAGCAAGGCAGTGACAGACTGTGGTTGTTCTAGTTTTTTTGGATTCCAAATTAACTGCACCTTTGACTTAATCTTACCATTCTCCTTTGCTAAGGAAATCTATCACTTTTTAAAAAAATGGCTCAAGAAAGGCAGTCTATTCCCACTACATTGTCCTCTGATGACTATAGGGCTGAATGTAATTGTTTTACAGATTTCTAGCAATGTTATTGTCATGGGAACAGCAAATCATTCCTTACCATAGGACCACAATGGTCATTCTATTGTGATTGGGAACTCAACAAGTCGCTAGTTTAAAGATAGTCCTATTTGTGACTCTTTAAGAGACTATTAGATCAGCTTTTAAATTTTTATTTTATTTTTTAATTTTTAAAGACCTTTTTTTCTTTATTCCTAACCTAAATCCTCCTGAAGACAGATCTTCTGGATCAATAATATTACAAAGATGATTTCTTTGTAATCTAACCATTTATAACACTAAATACTGTGGTTAAATTACTGCTTCAGCCTTCTTTTTGTGCCTATACAATTCCAATTCCTTTCATATGTTTCCACATAGATTGGACAGATACTCTTTCCCCACATCTTAATTGCTTGAAGCCTTTGCAACTGCCTCTTTCTTATACCTAAGTGGAGCCCAGAAATGAGCACGATTTGGACATTGCTTTTTATCTGTGTATGTCAGATGTCTAAACATTCCCTAAGCTAATTGTCTGAGAAATATTTCAAGGACCCAGACCTCTTCAGAGCCATATAACAGCTAATTTTGCTGCTGTTTCTCTGTCCTGAGTCCAAATTAAAAAAAAAACTAAGATCAAATTCAGGGCTCTTTAAATCTCTTATCAGGATAAAGCCTATCATGTCTGGCTCCATTTAATTTTTTGGAAGGGGTTTAGTGATAGGAAGAATAAGATGAAGGAATAAAAGGAATGGGAAGTGTATGCCATTTAAAATTCCAGGTATTTTCTTGCATTTTCATTGTAATAAAAATTTCTTTATGATTTTTACATACTATGTTCTTTATTCATAGCAGTTCCATTTCTTCTCTAACAACACGAATACATTTCAAATTTATGTTGAATTTGGTTTTGTTTTGGGTTTTTTTCTGACTCTTTGATTGACTAGAAGCCTTTGACCAGTGTGGAGAACAATTTTCCAACTCATAATGCATGTATCTAACAGTGCCAGCATTCTGGTTTACTTTTATGTAGTGTGTTTGCATGTCATCTGATTCTTTTTAACAATATATATTAAGTTCCTGCTGTATGCAGGGTACTATGATAAAGACTGAGGAAATAATAGTGTTTAAATAAAATTTAACCCTTGCCTTCATGTAATTACAGTCTAGCAAGGAGATAAAAATCAAAACAGATAAATATAATGTTTATCACATGATAAACACATTATAGGAAGATGTAATAAAATGTTATGTGAAGCCCAAGGGAGAAGGTTATTACTGACAGGACATAAGGGAAAGCTTCACGGAGAAGACGACATTTCAGTTTGGTTCCGAAAGACTGGTAGGAATTTCATAGCAGAGAAGAGAAAGAGAAAAGGCAAATGAAGCTTAAAAACAACATGAGTCAAAGAGTTCAGCATGAGGAACAGAAAGTTGTCTAGTTTAGCTAAAATGTAGCATGTATGGGGGAGAATAAAAAGAGGCTGGAAAAAATAAGATGTTGTTAGATTGTGGGAGAGCTAGAGCAATAGACAAAGAAGTTTGAACTTTCCTTGCTAAGTGGACAAGGTGACTTGACAAAATGTAGATATGAAGACAATTCTGTCTGTGGCATAAAGGAGAGATGAAAGGCTAGGAAAGAAGGTAGGGAGACATAGTAGAATGGAATTGATAGGTCTTGTTAACTAGATATGACAAAGCAAAGAAGTAGTCAAAAGAGTACAATAATTTGAATATGGGAGACAAGGAAAATTATTGTGTTAGTGACAGAAGACAAGTAAAGTCAGAAGCAGGAGCAGGTTCAAGAAGAAAGATAGGCTGATTTGAGACATGTTCAGTTTGAGTTGCCAATTGTAGTTAAGTGGTCAAGAAAGACATCGGGAAGGAAATTATAGTTTTAAGAATTCTTTTCTCTAGATGAAGTGGGTAAAGCCATGTGGAATGAATGGATGTCGGGAAAGAGAGAGAGAGAGAGAGAGAGAGAGAGAGAGAGAGAGAGAGAGAGAGAGAGAAGGAGGAAGGGAGAGAGGGAGGGAGGGAGAGGGAGAGATATGGACCAAAGATAGGACTTAGGAGAAAACCTTAAGGACCCATAAAAAGGCTGAAAGGATGAAGAGCTAGTAAAGGAGACAGAGATGAAGAATTTAAAGAGATTAGGGGATAGTGGGAGAGGAGAGTAACAGAAAGGAGTGATAGTGCCTAATGCTGCAAAGAGGTTAAGTAGGATCAGAGCTTGGGGGGAAGGAGAGTAAGGAAGCCATTGGAAGTACTGAAATACGGTAGCTCTTCCTATACTGCAGTAAGAATACAAGCCAAATTGCAAAGAGTTAGTGAAGAGTGAGTGGGATGAGGAAGAAGATGTTTCCATGTGGACAGATTCAATCTTTAAGCAATGATGGAGAGACAGGTAGGAGAGAAGTTAGATTCAAAAATAGCATGCTCAAAGGAAGACTTTCTTGGGGTCTCAGAGATCTTAGCATGTTTGTAGACAATTGAGAAAAAGAGATTGCAGATGCCTAGGAGACAGAGTATGATTGGAAGGGCAAGGTCTTGGAGAGAGATTAAAGAGAATAGGATTAAAGGCATAGGTCACAAGACTAGCTTTAGTTTGCTGTGGCAAAGGGAAGGAGGAATGAATAAGTGATGATTCTTACAAGTTTAAGGCATGAAAGAAAAGTGAACAGATTCCTGTTGGGAACCTCATAAATGCAAGATGCCATTAAAAGAGCAATTTTGCAGATCTCTAATTAATGAAAGAGATGGAAGTGATGGTGGAGGGTGTTTCTAATGATTCTTGCCTAAACCACTCCCCTTACTAGATCTTTCCCATATCTACCACCACTAAGAGCTGTACCTCCCACCCACTGCCAGTCACACACTGGCAGATTGCCACTGAGCATAGAATGGAGCTTGAGAGTGAACACAAGATTTGCCAAGTCATGTAGGAAAGAATCACAAACCTTGCTAAAGTCAAAATAAATTACTTCCTTCCTCACTGTACCAAGTCTATCAGGAGGAAGTTTAATTAATTCAGTAAGACCTAGTCTTCATAAAGACATGACACTTTTTAGACAATCCTCTCTTTTATTCTGTATGGACAAATTCACCTTTTTTCCTTATCTATTACTCTTCATGATATATATTAAATTGACAAATTGTTTAATTTTCACCTCACCATTTTTCATTAATTTAAAAATAGAAACCATTTCAATTTTCAAATCACAACTGATCCTTTTGTTAATCTCCTGTGATCATTTGCTGTCTAATAATTTTGATTTAATTGGTGTTCTTGCTATGATGATAAAATTCTCAAGACTTCCATTAACCCAAGTTTAGCACTATGTGAAAAATCTTCCATTTTAAAATGATTCTATTTCTGCTATTCTGCGCATTTGTTCTGAAAATGTTTACATTACACTTCTCCCAAAGGTTGTTAAGCTGAAGCAGATTGAGCATACCTTGAATGAGAAAAGGATCCTCCAGGCTGTGAATTTCCCTTTCCTGGTCAAGCTGGAGTATGCTTTCAAGGTAAGTTTTGTTCAAAGTTTGAAAGTTTTCTAGGTTGTCTCTAGATTAGTTAGGCAAAATGATATCAATACTTGTTTGTGAAATGCTACTATAAAATCAAATATTTGAATTTATCAAAAGCCATGGTGACATGTAGCAAAACGTGGTTCTTAGATTCGTGCACATGTACACACCTATCGACTATTTTTTTCAGTTTCATTTAATCCCTGCTGGTACTTCATCTTCAGTCACCTAACTTCTCGCTTTTTAATTTTTGAGTCAACTCAGTCCTTGACTCTCCATTCACATGATTCTGGAAGTTGCAGAGATATTTTTTTCTAATACATATTGGCATTTTTCTAGCACTATTATCATGGCATTCCATTATCTAGAATGAAACATGGTATCATCACAGTAAAAGAATGAGGTACCATGTGCTTATTTGCAATTTTACCTCTTCCAAAATAGTTCTGTTTATCCCCTGAAAAGCAAATGAAGAGAAAAAAAATGATCTCTTTCTCTTTTACTACTATAGGTTAAAAAAAAAAACCAAATTTCTTTAGTCCCTGTTTTCAGAGGTATTTTGACTTACTTTTCTTGGTCTTTTCCGAATATGCATGCTAGCATGCAGTCATGTTTGGAGTCTGTGTAGGATACCCTTAAGTCATGTTAGGCCCATGGATATTGGGAACTGGGAAAAACCAGAATGGATTCATGACAGTTCCCAGAAGAAAGTAGAAGAGTGCCCTGCTGTTGGGAGCCAGGAGGACTTTGGTGTAGCACTCTGTTCCCACATTATTAACCTGTCAAGTAGATTGTAAAAGCATTCTTTCCTAATGGAAAACAGTATAATCTAAAAATATTTTTAAAGAAACAACTTAGGTTGAGTATTTTTTAATGTTACTTAAGTTCTGTTTGCTTACTCACAGGATAATTCTAACCTGTACATGGTTATGGAATACGTACCTGGTGGTGAGATGTTTTCCCACCTGAGAAAAATTGGCCGATTCAGGTAATTCAGGTCTTTTCCTCCCCTAAACTTTAAGTACCAGAGTTGATTTTTGTTTGTTTTTAACTCTCAAATTTTAGAGAACCTTCGATATCCTAAATACATGTTAATTAGATGAAATAAGCTGGGGTTATTTGAAGAATGCAGTAGAAGCATACATAACAAGGCATACTGTAACAAGTACATGCATTTATTAATTAAGATAATATAAAACAGGTCTTTTCTGCCAGTGCTGGCAGTGAGTGACCATAGTTTAGAAGAGACCTCACAGAAGCAAATTTGGCTAAATTCAAGAGTACATGTTTACCCTAACAGGAACAATGTGGTACTCCACGTATAGCCTGTCCCTCACATTTTCTCCTTGGACTCACTTTAATTCAACCCACTACATGCAAGTATTCTTGAAATGCAACAGAAGGAAATCAAAGTAGAGAGACTGAATATGCTACCCAAGGCAAGTACATCAAAAGAACCATTTAAGAATGTTCTTCAGTGGCAAAGGAGCAGGCAGACAATCACAAGCATCAACTTTTTAGCCCAAAGGAAACCCTATCACTTAGGAATCTTCATGAATATTAAATGCATTCATTGAATGGAATCATCTCAATCGATGTATGTATATTTATGGAATCCATCATGTTTTCATTCCTTACAGCGAGCCCCATGCCCGCTTCTATGCCTCTCAGATTGTCCTGACTTTCGAGTATCTTCATGCTCTTGACCTGGTCTACCGTGACCTAAAACCTGAGAACCTTCTGATTGACAAATATGGATACATCCTGGTAAGAATGACTCAAATCAATATAGAAACTATTTTCATTGATTCCGAGAGCATTTATTAGAATTACCTTAATTGATACCTCCAAATTATAAACAGATAACTCTTTTTTTCCATTTTTTAAATAGGTCACTGACTTTGGATTTGCCAAGAGGGTGAAGGGCAGAACCTGGACCCTTTGTGGAACCCCTGAATACCTGGCTCCTGAGATCATCCTCAGCAAGGTACATTTTATTAGGAAATCTTGTAGAGTCAGCAATCTAATGCATACATCATCCTGAATTTTTTCAAATCAAGTATAATTTTAAAATTAATTGACAAAAAGTGTTTGTAATGATTTCTCTAGTTCTAACTTACTAATTTAAATCTACAATTTCTGCATTAACTACTAAAAATTGCCTGTTTAGGGCCTCCCATTGCTTCCACAACCTTAGTTAATTGCTACCCTCATTGTTAAGGAGATAGTATAAATAAATCCCTGGTTATGAAACCAGATGAATAATCCAGTGCTTATTATTTCTAGTAATGTGGAAATCACTAGGCTAAGGTACCCCAAACACTGACATACTGACAAAAGGTACGTATTAGTCACCAATTCATTCCATCTATTTCAGTTCCCAGTTAAGCTGCAGATACAGACATCCACTCATGCATGAAATTTTATATTAGTATATCATTCAACACAGTAAGAAGTTCTCAATTATGATATACTTGCAGACCGACTGGAAGGATTCTAATACACCCAGCAACTCAGTGCAGCACCAACATCCAAAAATAATCACTTTTACTTTCATCTTATTTCCTTCAATTCATGGTAGCTTAGACTATAGGGAGGAGGAGAAGGAGTTTGGATAGATTCATTCAATGATATCATTCTTGATGACAGAACAAAAGAGCTGGAAAGAACTCAGCTCACTGACTCCCAACACAGTCAGGCATTTCTATTATACAAGGTAACTGTTGATAAAGCATCATTGTACAGGATTATTCATCTTGGAGCACTCCCCTGGCCAGTCAAATAAGGGTATTGCAGTGTGGTTCATATTTAGGATGAGTAAATAGCTTTACTATATAGATTGTTTCATAGTGTTATCTTTTTAATGGAATTCTACTTATCTTAAAGTATTCCATTATCAAAGTGACTGAGAACTATGGTAGTAAGCTTTAGTTTGAACATACCTTGTTTTGTCATTTTATTTCAAATACTTATGCTTGTTCATTAGTGATTTAAAAACATATAGATTATTTTCCTATAAAATTTTAGTTATCGATATAAAATAAATAAATTATATACTTTTTATACTCTAATGAACTTAATGTGTGAATTGAAGCCAGTAGAGCATAAATCATGTCAAAGTGACATAATTACTTAAAGGATCTGTGATTTGGTTAGTGGAGGGTACTACCTTCACTAAGGCAGATCCCAACCCCTATATAACTCAGTAGATGGTCTTCGAGAGTTGCTGTGGCCAAAATGTTCATCACCCAACATGGTGATGAATGACTCTTTCCCAACTTGACAAGATTAGTCCTTAGACAGGCCAGAACCAAATTTTCAAAGCTTTGTGAGCTTGGTAGGTCTGCTAGATCTCGTGTCCCCCTCGCACAGCCTTTAAGAACCCATGGCTTGTTCCTTGCTACCACATGGAGGTGGAGTAGGATTTTAGTGAAGGATCAGAATGATATGCATTTCAACAAGAGCATGAAATTTATATGTAGGTGATCAGGCAACCCATTAAATGTCTCTTTTGTAAAAGTTGAATCTGTGATTAAGTGACCTTGGCACATTAATCCTTTTAAGTTCTAGTAACTTTGAAAGCAATTCCATGAATTTTCCTGATGTCCCAGAGCTACCGTTTTATTTGCAGCTCCTGTCTCATTGGATCGTGGGGGCTCAAAATCTTAGTAGTTTACATTTTTATGGTGCTTTCTAGATACAAAGCCCTTTTGCATGCATTGATAGAATTGCAGTTAGACCTCTGAAGTCATGTAGTTCAAACGCTACCCAAGTATAAATGCTATCTACACCAAATGGTCATCCTAACAAATGGTCATCCAGCCCCTGCTTGAAGACCTCCACTGACTGAGAACTCATTACCTACAGAAACGGCCAATTTCATTTAGGGTAGCTCTAATTGTTAGGACGTTTTTCCTTATATTAAGTCAAAATCTGCCTTTCTGTAACTTCCATCCCTTGGTTCTAGTTCTGTCCTCCAGATCCAAGACGGGCAGGTCAGACCCCTAATGGTGGAGACTTGCGATTTTACAATAAAGTAATCATGCACCCTTTAAATCTTCTCTTCTCTAAGCTAAATCCCCAGTTCCTCCAACCAATCCTCATTTGGCATGCTTGGGAGTTCCTTTACCATCCTGAATGCCCTCTCTGGACCCATTCCAGCTTGTCAATGCCATTCTTAAAATGCAGCACCTAGAACCAGATACAGAACTCCAGATGGGATCCAACTAAAGCAGAGTGCAGAGGCAAAGCATAGTGTACCTCCCCACTCTGGATGCCATTAATTGTAGCCTGAGATTACTTAAGCTTTTTTTGGTTTCCTCATCAAACTATTGGTTCGCATGGAATTTGCTGTTCACTAAACCCCCAATGTTTTTTTTTAAATGGTCTTCTTTGTAGTCATGGATACCCCATCCTATACTTGTACAGTTGATTTTTTGAACGTTTTAGAATTTATTCCTGTTAAATTTCATCTCGATAACTTCAGCCCACTCTTCTAGCCTATTGAAATCTTTCTGGCTTCTGATTCCAACATCTATTGCATTAGCTAGCTTCAAACTCCAGTTTTATGTCACATTCGAATTTTGTAAGCCTTTCATTTGTACTTTTATCTGTGTTACTGATAAAAATATTTAACTAAGCCAAAGAGAGACCCTGTGCCATTGCTACAGATACTATTTGCAGTTGGCCATTTGAGCAGTACTGAATCTACCTCCCTATACATTGATCCTCAAGGAAATTGTAAAATATTTTGCCATCTGCCTTACCTAAAATCAGATGTACATACATCTGAACATCTGCCATATCCAAATCCAGCTTTGGCTAAGGCAAGTGGTAAAGTATCTACCACTCTAGTAACCCGCTCTGATAATAAAAAGAAATTAGTTTGGTATAACATGTTCTTCACAAACTGGTGATAGCATACAGGGTTATCCTCATCGCTTTCTGAGGATGTACAAACTATCCTTTGTTCTAATTTTCAAATAGTGGAAAAAGATGAATCCTTTAAGCTTTGGGCCAGTGAATGAGACTTTAATTACTAATGATATCCAAGCTAGAACAATGTTGGCCAAATGCAAGTTCTGTGGCATACTTCCTACTTGCCAAAATTGGTTTGAATCATGAGTCAGCAGCCACACTTGAATTCCATGAGAGTAACTTCAGCAGTGTGCTTTCCTACTGTCATCTCACTTACCTTGTATCTCACTGCTTGTTAACTACTTTTGCTCTCTTCTGTGCAGTCTGAAAGTTAACACCTTCAGTTTAAAAAAAAAAAGAGCAAAATAGGCACTGAGTAGTTCTGCCTTCTTCCTGCTGTTATTATTTTTCCCAAGCAGAAGCCCTTACATTTGCTTTAATCTCCAACAAAACTAAAAAACTCTGTTTTCTTTACCATTTATTGCAAACCTTAGCCCAAATCAGGCCATAAGTTCTCTACTACTACTCTCATGAGGTTATAACCATTCTTCCTTTCATAACTCTACTGTTATGTGCCCATCTTCCATATCTTGAACTTGTCCTCTATAAACTGAGATCAGCACTGCACTCCTTATACAAGTACGTTGTCCTCCCTTTTCTTCCTTATGATAATTATAGTCATCATTAATTCTTTCAAAGAAGTAATCATTTGTTACTGGGCATCAGGATTTCATTCCAGAAAAACCTCCAAGTTCTCTTGAATTGACTTCCCTTTTAGCTCCTCAGGTCAAAGAATCCTTGTCATTCTATCTCAAAATTATTCAAAACTTGTTGACTTTAAATCTTGGACTTAATACAGACAGTTCAAGACATTCCCTGATGCCATCTGAAATGGGATTGTTTCTTCCTCCCAAGGATTCTGTCATTTTCACTTCACTGACCATTTCCTTTTTGTTTTAGGTGGAATCAGTTACACGTCAGCAGCTCCTTTTGTTTTTTTCTTCCACTGCAAAATTATCAGCAAGCAATGTCAAGAATTGCTTAACTCTTAGCAGAGAAAGATCACCTGGAGATTTTCCTTCAAGGTCCAATCCAGGTGTCACCCAGCTGTGAAAGCTTTTCTTCAATTGTATTTCAGCAAAGAGTAGGAGGAAATCAACATATAAATAAATAAAAGGAAATCTGAAAATGAAAAGAACCATAGCAACTGGCGGGGGGTGTATAGGAGAGGGATCTGGGAAGGCTCCTTTTTTTGCTGGTGTTCTTTCTATACTCTCTGTCCTTGGTGAAGAATCCTCTTTGCCTACACCATCTTCTTAGCCACAGATTCACTTCCTAGATGTTTTTGAAGTCCTTACTATCAATTGGTAGTTATCATAGAAACACCACCTGGGTTTCTAAGTCTAGCACATTCCTCCTGATGTCTTCATAATCTTGGCAAATTTCTTCCCAGGGTTTCTCTAGTGATATCATTTGTTCTTACATGAGTTACCATAAGGGTAGCAGTCCTTGGGTTTGCTAGATTGTGGAAAGATCTCTTTAAACATCCTGAATATACACTCTGAGAATAACTACAACAAAAGTAACTTTTATAAAATTCTGAAAAGAAACACTATCTACATTCTCTTATTTGCTCCTCATAAGAATCTTGTGAATTAGGTAAGGCAAATATTATCCCCATTTCACAGATGAGGAAACTGAGTCTCAGTGAGATTAAGTGACTTATTCATAGTCATATAGCTAGTAAATGGTGGAGCTGGGACTCAAATTCAAGTCTTTTGACTCCAAATCCAGTGGAGATTTTTCCACTATTCCATGCTGCCTTTTAAGAGGTCATTTGGTCCATCTCCCTGCCTGAGGGGGGGACAGCATATTTTTGAGATTGGCTGTTTATTATATTATTGATGTTCTTTGGTAAAGATTTTACAAGTTTCTTTAAGAGCCTGTTCCAATTTTTACCAGTCATTAGTTTCCAAAATTTTCCCCTTTATTTAACCTGAATTTGTTCTGTTACAGTTTTAAACCCATTTCCTCTCCTGCCCTCAATAGCTGCTTAGTAACTGCTATGATACTTCTTCATGTGCTTGAAGATCATTATATGATCATTAACCTTCCCCCAAGCCCCATTTACTTTTAGGAAATGAAACAGTAATTGACCTTCAATACTGGTTTATCTCAGGGATACAACAAGGCTGTGGACTGGTGGGCCCTGGGAGTGCTGATCTATGAGATGACCGCTGGTTATCCTCCCTTCTTTGCTGACCAGCCCATTCAGATCTATGAAAAGATCATTTCTGGAAAGGTGAGCTGAGATTGTTATCCCACCCCCACTTGCTATTGATGAATTCCCAGGGCATAATTTAAAAAAGAATTCAAGTCTATAAAAAATTCAGCAAATTCCCAGATCCAGTTGATTGATTGACCAGTCTAGTCAATGAATCTGCCACTGAATCAGTCATGCTCTACCAATCACTTCATTACTCTGCAATAAGACGTTGAGAGGGAACCAAATAAAGACAATGGGTACCTTTATATTGCAGTACTACATTTATAAACCATTATTTATTTCAGGGGTAGATTGAAGGTCATATATTTGTATGTCTTCATTTATAGCACCTTTGGGGAAAGTGTCCAGAGGGGGGGAAAAGGTAGAGAAAAGCTAGAGAATATGAATTTCAACACATAAATGTCTGTGTGTAGGTCCGTTTCCCTTCCCACTTCAGCTCTGAGCTCAAGGACCTCCTGAGGAACCTGCTCCAGGTCGACCTGACCAAGCGTTTCGGAAACCTGAAGAATGGTGTTGGTGACATCAAGCACCACCGCTGGTTTTCCGCCATTGACTGGATTGCTGTTTTTCAGAGAAAAGTAAGCCTGCTTCTCTCTTTTCAATTTAAATAACTGAAAATGCATGATTGATGTTTCAGTTCCACACAATGGAGCCCCAAGTAAACATCAAAATGCACCATTTAGATTTCACACAGTGAATTTTAGAACTATTTATCAATTTCATTCCCGGTAAAGTAGGAGTGATAATACTTATATTATTTATCTAATAGAATTGCTTCTTGTAAGGAAAATTATTTATAAACCTTAAGATACTTTAAAATGCATTATTATGGTTAGGACTGATAATCATTCTGTATATCACTTAAGGCACACAGCCTAAATTATTTCTCTCCCCAAAGAAAGAAAAGGACATGTTTCCTATTTTGACTATAATTTTGAAGTACTTTTTCTGACAGTAGGTCTTACCCTTCATCATTCTCTTATCCCCAAATGCTCTTTTTTCAAGTGCAGCTCTATGTCTGGTTTGTGCGCAACATACTTCTTGCATTCCAAGATTTGGCATTCCCAAATGGATAACATTAATGTGGGCATGTGGTTACATTTTTATGGAGACATTATGGAAGTTAATAAATTCAACCGGCCAAAAATGAGAGAATCCCCATTTTCCCATTCATCACATGGAAGAGTGCAAGTTCCCCCTGCTCTTTTTTGGAAGGAGGATTCTTGAGTTCTTTGAAGCAAGAGATCACTGTGTACAGAATCTGAGACCAGTAAAATAGAGCTGATAGTCTCTTTTTTAGATATGTAGTATTAAATGCGAAAAACAACTCTTCTGATATTATGATATACCCAGACAGTATGGGAAGGTGGGAAGAAAAACTTTGCCCCTGAGGGAAGACTTTTTTGCTAAACAAATTTTTAGTTATAAATTCCTGACTGGGACAATAGAATGTAAACACAAACACAGACAAATATACTGCTAAAAAACAGAATGAAACAGAAAACCAAACCCCAAATCTAACAATAGTTTATAAAAAGAAACTGGGTTTTTTTCTACTCTAGTTGACAGTACAATAGTTGTGATAATCAGTAATGTATTAATTACTGTGAGACAGGATGCGATTAACACATCACCATACTCTTTGTATTAAATGGAGGCATTTATGAAAAGATTTCACTGGGCTGAATCATAATTATCTGCTCTTTTGCTTTTTAAATGCCCATTGAAAAATAATTTGTATGCAGCAGTTTCATCTAAAATGCGCCTACTCTGTTTTCTTCCCCATGGAATTTTGGTTTTTATACCCTTCAAGACAGACTTTTTTCCATATTTTTGAGATATTCAGGAATTAATGAAGCCATTTAGCCTTGTGAGTATATTTCTTCTGGTAAAAAATTTAAGGAATTATCTAAAAGTGAGCTGGTTTTGTGCTGGTTATATCATTTTTAAAGGATTATGAACTATTTTATATATTTTGATAATTATATTTTAATGTAATGGTTTCCTCTGTAGTGCAATATATTTCATGGTATGGATTTAAAAGCATTATTTGGATAAAGGGTCCATGAGGATCACGGGATTGTCAAAGGGGTCTATGACACACAGTAAGAAGTTAGGAATCCCAGCTTGGTTGCCATTTCTTTTCATGCTCTTCCTTTGGATTGCTCATAGAGATGGTGATGTGGCATAGAATAAAGGAAGGGTCTTTCCAGTCTTAGGAATGTACAACCATGAAAGAACCTAGTCGTTCTTTCTCCTCACATTTTTCTTTTTCTTTTCTTATTATAGGTGGAAGCTCCATTCGTCCCCCGCTACCGCGGTGCTGGCGATACCAGCAACTTCGATGATTACGAAGAAGAGGAAATCCGTGTTTCTCTTACCGAGAAATGTGCAAAGGAATTTGCTGATTTTTAAAGTGAGCCAAGCAGTTCTCACACCTTTGCACCGTGTTATGAGAAAAGGCGAAGCTGAATATTATTATTGTGTAACAAATCCATCTAGTTCCTTCATTCCACACGGTTAAGTCATCATCATGCGTGCAATTATGAAAACCCAGATTACTTAGGCACAGGGCCGGCCAAGGGTATTATTTTTACTTTGTTCCCCCCCCCCCCCTTTTTTTTTGGCCTTCTCTTTGGATTCTGTAATTTTACTCCTCCCCTTTCAAACTACAAAGTCCCGCCCCCTCCCCCCCATAACCTATTTTATTTTGATCAGTTTGGTGTTCAGAAATAGAGGTGGTACAACTAGCGGTATTTTGATGGGATAGGGAGAAGAGGGGAAGAGAGAGGGGGAGGGAGAAGGAGAGGAAGAGGGGTAGGGGAAGGGGAAGGAGAAGAAGAGGGGGAGGGGGAGGGAGAGGGAGTAAGAGGGAGAGGGAGGGAGGGAGGGAGGGAGGGAGAGAGGGAAGGGGAAGGAGAAGGAGAGGGAAAGGGAGAGGGGGTGGGGGAGGGAAAGGGAGAGGGGGTGGGGGAGGGAAAGGGAGAAGGAGAGGAATAGGGAGGAGGAGAGAGAGGGAAAGGGAGAGGAAAAGGGAGAAGGAGAGGGAAAGGGAGAGGGAGAGGGAGAAGGAGAACTGAGAGGGAGAGGGACAAGTATTATCTTCTCGTCTGAACCAGTTAGTCCTTTTTATCTACAATCCCAAAACATGGTTTCTAATAATTATATTAATTTTTAAATTTTTTTCCTAATTCAAATTACCCCCAAATTATTGGAGATTTCTAAAGACAAAATTCCCAATGCTATGTAAATTTATGCAAAATTAACCTAAAACAAAACAAAGCAAAAAAACCAAACAAACCTAACAACAGCACCAAAACACACCATCATTCTGGAAACTAAACTAAATTAGGCAATAAATTGGCATCAAGTCAGGGGTGGCCGGCCGGTCCCTGTGCCTTGGTTTTCTGTGATCAGTATATTCTTTCATCTCTGCCTTTTGTTGTAATTCTTGCGTGTGTATTGTTCTGTAAATCATGAGTAGCCTGTGCAATGGGAAGCATGTGATCTCATGCAGCAGGAATATTTCTAAATGGTCTGGATTGTAAACCAGTTTCACTCATATAGGTAACAGCATCGCCGTCTGTATTCAATAAAATTAATGGTTTCAGTATTGTAAACAGCGCATGAGTATTTAAGTGATTATTGTCGAGGGTCATAAAAATCCCTCACTTTAAACCTTTTCGCTTTTCAAAAGGAAAATTTAGCTTCATTTAAAAAAAAAAAAAGGGCAGTCTGTGTGATGGAGAATGCTTGGCCCTGCTAGGAAAAGACAAAAAAAAAGAAGTATTTAAATGGCTTTGCTACTGCAGTTTATATTATGGATGCGCTGCTAGCTGGTTGCGGCTATTTATTTTTTGTTTTTAGTGATTTTGACTTAGAGCATTTTTGCCATCTTTTTATTCTGGTATCCTATATTAGTAAGCTGAAGATGGAGTACTGCATCAATCATTTTCAAATTTAATTGCTATTAACAAGGAAAGGAGAAACAAAGTCTACCAAAACTGCCACAATTGGGTTTAATTTTAAAGGTGCGCTCTCTTTTTTTTCGAACAAAATCCTCTCTTAAGTTGTAATCAATCTTTAGTTTCCGGTGAGCCAGAAGTTACAGCTATGTAACTGCAGCATAATTAAGCTTTTGGGCGTAGTGATGTTTTGTACATTCTCACCAAATGACTTAACTTAAGATCTTGCTGCCAAGTGCTGGCTTTGGGCGCTCTTGTTTTTTTTCCAATTTTTCAAAATTCAATTGCTCGGCTCTTTTTTTTTTCTTTAAAATCCATCCGGTACTCGTTTTTACACTTCTGGATCTCTCAGTGACCTATCTTCACACAGCACACCTCCACAGTTTTCAAAAACTGGGGCATAATTGCAGATCAATAACTCACAACTCAAAACTTTACAGGATGATCGTTTTTTTTTTACAAAAAAAAATCGATCTATATTGATATACAACAGTTATATCACCATGGTTTCATAGGTCACTGAAACGACGTCCTTTTAATCTGCTTACTACTCCTTTCTGAAAAAAAATTACCTTTTTACTCATTTTACAATTATATTTGAAATGTACTCTTTCTCCAACTTTCAGTATAACACCAGATTTTGGAGCATCTTAGTACCAGCAATGTTGCTAAGATGCTGACACCGATTTTCAGTATTGGTTTATCCACCTTTACCCATGTGCAAGAAAAGCATCATATAATTTGCCGATCAGAATTTAAGTAAAAAAGATTTGCCATCCCATCAACAAATTTGAAAATTATTTGTAAGAAAAGGTTTAAATTTGTTGTATTTCATTTAGCTCCAGAACATGCTTTGGTGTATGCTAGCTGACTGCGATAAAAATGTAGAGTAACTTTGATGTTGTTTAAAGTTTTAAATAAATGCTATCTATATGTCGCAATTTGTCTCTGTTGTGCTTTTATTTGTCTGATTGATTTTCTTCTCAGTACAAACATACCCTGTCCTTTAAAATGAAAAGTTACTGGCAAGATTTGTTTTTTTTTTGGGGGGGGGGGGGCGCGGCAAATACCAAATAGAGTAATTTGAATCTACATGTATTTTTAAGGTAGAAATTGAGTCCCAATGGACATAAGTTTTAAGTGCTATTCATTACATTTTACTCTATAATTTAAACTGTATCAACAAACCAAACTCTTGGATATGTAAGGAGTGTCCATTTTCAAGTTACTCATTACACTGAAAAAGAAAACTTGAATTTGGTTCCAGATGCAATTTCCCTTACTTTAGTAGGCACATTGAACATATAAAACCTCTTATTTCAAGTCCTGCTCTTGGCCAAAGAACATTGATATGAATTTAAATGAAATTATTTTCACAAATTAGTATTTAGTATCAGTTGAAACTTTTCACAGTTGAAGAAATTGTGCTTTTGCCCATTTGAGAACAGGAAGAGAACATGATGAAATAGAAAGACTAGATATGGAGTCAGAGACCTGAGAGGAACACATGTAAGCTCTGCTATTAACAAGTTTTGTGGCCCTGTATTTCACTTACCTCTTTGTAATGAGAATGGAAATTTGAAGATCTTCCCTGCCCCTCAATAGACCTAGGGGGGAGTTTGAAGACCCCCCCCCACTTTGAAAGTAAACTCTGCCCCCTAAAAGGCTGAATGTAGTCACATGGAACCTGTGGTAGAAGGAGTTTGCTGAAGGGATGCAGAGCCAGAGAGAAGGTGGGGGAGAAAGGAGGTTGAGGCAAGGAGATAGAGAGGTTTCTGAATAAATATTGATCTGGTTTTGGCTTGTGTGAAGGCTGAAGGATGCTGTGGCTCTCAGTGTTATCACTTCTGAATATTTTTGGTACTATGATGGAATTGGCTTACTGGTCTTAGGATTCAGTTTTCTGGTGTCTAAATGTTTCAGTTCTATCTTCTGTCTGGAGAATCTGGTATATTTTGTGATCCAATGGCACGCAATACTTATAGTCATGGTCTTTATCATGATCTTGGGTACTGTAAATATTGCATTGGCACTATACTCTTCTAGGTTTCTATTTCCTCAGCTATAAAATGAGAAAGAGGGACTAGATCAGTGGTTCTCAGCCTTCCTAATGCCGTGATCCTTTAATACTCACATGTGGGAGGACCCACCTGGAGACGGATAGAGGAACAGTGTCTCATTTCCTAAGACCATTGGAAATGTGTTTGACCCTGTTTGACTCCCAAAGAGGTTGCAACCCACAGGTTGAGAACCATGGGACTAGATGATCTCCAAAGTTCCCTTTAACCCATAAAATTCTAAAATGATGATCATGATTTCAAATCTTTCAGATCTAAAATCAAGTTCTCGGAAAGGACATTTGAATTAATTGATGCTCTCAAACTTAAGTATCTCCCTTCCAATGGCAGGTTCTGTATGTCATCAGGTACACTGCCTTTTCTGTCATGCAAATGAGTGGGCAAAAAAAATTCATACATAACCCATAGTGAATTCAATTACCTACCAAAGATATCTTGTGTTAATGTATCAGTATTTCTGGCTCTTTATGGTCTTTACCCACACTTTTGCCCTGAAGAAATCTCCAAAAATGGCTTTGGGTCTAGATCACTACAGATGTGAGTAAAAGAGTATCCCAGACCCCATACTCAAGGAAACAGAGCCTTTATTCTGCCCCATGGAAAAAATGTAAGAGACTCAGGAAAAATACTAGAGAGGACTTGAAATAGCCCATAAACAATTAATACAATTCTTCTATGGTGGGTCCTCAAATTCTCTCAACTCAGACCCACTGAGTTGTTTGGACTCCTCTTGGCAGGAAGAAAACACTTGGGACTCCAAGATGGACAATCCTAACCTTATAATCAGATGCAATTTGAATAACTCATTTTAATGGTTTCATACAAATTCCAGATTCCTTGCTCTTCCTTACCCAGGACTCAGCAGTCCTCTTGGCTTCTCTTCCCAAAAATAAATAATACATGCATAAACCTTGTCTGGAGTCAAAAGAGCACCAAGAGTGGTGCTATTTAAATGATTCCTTTTCTCTTAATCAAAAGCCAGAATTACCTACAAGACACACCCCAAGACATATCCTGCTCAGAAAATCCTTCATTGACTACAGGGCTAGATTTTGGGATTGTTAAACTAGAAAATCCCCCTTCTCTGGAGAGGACAACTTCTGATATTCTTGAACTTGTGGCTGCTAGAAGCAACCCTCAACAACTCTCATTGGTGAGCCATGTGATTGCCCTCTCAGTGGCTGCTACTTGCTTGAAAGACTGTTTCCACTACTGGGGCCAGGAACTCTTCTCTCAATAAGAGTTTAATGCTGGCCAAGAGATCTCTTTTCTCAGAAAAATGGAATCTGTGGTCACGTTCTTTGGGAAAAATCTCTCTTGCTAGAGAGACTCCAAAGACTAGAAAGCTAGATTCCAGCTAGATTGTTGAACTCTAGGATGCAAGACAATCAATCCTCAGAAATTCCCAACACTAGGTCATGGTATTCCCCCTTTATGACTTCAACATTGTGGGACGATTGTGTTAGTTCCTCTCAGAGATGAGGGCCAGGAACTTGACATTGAGGAACTCAGCTATGTGTCTCTCCAGGATCTCTCAATGAGCCACCACAGCCCTTATGTTGCTATCTCTTGGTTAAAGAGGCTGGGGATTAGTCAGGCCAATCCCCATAGTCTAGGAACTCTCTCCTTGGGTCAGAAATATATGCAACTTGCTATGTAATTCTGACCTAAGGCAACCATTACTGGCTCCTGGAGGAACCCTTTCTTGAGCTAGTGTTCTCCCAGGATCTCTTTGAGGGGAAAAAAAGGAACAAAGATCCCCAAAAGATCAATTGTCTTGCTTTACTAGCTTTTTTATAGGATAGCACAAAAGGTTGGCTCACCAAGAAGAACAGAACCAGAATAAATTTGTACACAATCACAAACACAACGTATGTGTGATGACTAACTTCAAAAGACTGGGCTCCCTTCAGCAATATGAGGTTATAGGACAACTCCAAAAGGCTCATGATTGAAGAAGATAACCACATCCAGAGAAGGAGCTGCAGAGTCTAAGTACAGATTGAAACAAACTACTTGCTCTGTTTCTTCTTCTTGTTTTATTTTGTTTCCTCTTTCTCACTGATCATTCCATCAGTTACAATCCTTCTTTACAACTTGACTAATGATTAATGGAAAGATATTTGTAGATTCTGTATCTGAGTGCATGCCAGCATGAGTGGGAGGAAGGGAGGAGGGGGAGAAAATCTGAAACTCAAGAACTGTGGAACTGAATGTTGTAAACCAAAAGTAAATAAACCAATTTAATAATAAAAAACGTTGGCTCACCCCCACCCCAAATAGTCCTCAAAATAGAGGAAGTCAACTGACTTACTTTGAGCATAGTCACAGTTAGTAAAATCTATCTTCCAGGAGGTTGCAAAGGTCATGTACATACCCGCCACCAAAAGATAGAAAGTCTCAAACAAAGACTTACCAAGCCTTCTTGACCAAGCTTCTCATCAAGCTTTTTCATCTAGTAACTCATATTAATCAACCTCCTACCTACATTTGAAATATCATGCAAGATAAATAACAAGAAACCATAAGCAGGGTGGCTAGATGGCGCAGTAAATAGAGCACCGGCCCTGGAGTCAGGAGGACCTGAGTCCAAATCTGGCCTCAGACACGTAACACTTACTAGCCGTGTGACCATGGGCAAGTCACTTAACCCCAATTGCCCTGCCTTCTACCCTCAAATAAAAAAAGCCAAAGAAACCATAAGCAAAAGATGCTCCATCACCTTTCCAAAACTCCTTCTCTCCTCAGTACTGAGAGGATTTAAATCTGCTCATTCTCTCTCCCTGCAGTGGTTTCTCAGCAGAGCACAACACTTCTAGTGTTCTCTTCATCCAAATATCCAAAATCACCATGGAGTACTTTCATGACCATGGATTGGTACTCTTTGAGAAGCACCAACTACATTCTTACACCTTAAATTGTCTCAGTCATCATCTAGGATGATACTACATTGAATAGAACCAACCCTCTTTTCATTCTCTCAAAAACAGAAAGCCATTCTGGAGAATGGAATTCAAAGTCCTGAGAACCATTCTCCTCTTTCTTGGTCTGTATGTATTTCATCTTTGTCATGTGGTTAGTATTTCATCATCCAAGGACAATCACAATAGAGAATGTTGGTTGAATGTTGCACTATTTACTTCCATTGATGGTACATTTCAATGGAATTCTTGGGCTCTCAACTATATTTTAATGTGTTAATCATCAAAGCTCTGGACAAATATGGCCTATAGTGTAGTGCTTTTGAATATAAATTAGGTATCCCTGACCATTAGTACTACTTGTAGTTGGTCAGTACTATGGTCAGTATTATGAGTTGGTCAGTACTATAACCTATCTCTAGTAAGCTGCACTCAATTTAGCACTGGTCAGAATGTATAAGTGAGTTGTCTATCCGCACTAGAGTTAGAGCTCTATAGACAGTCTCAGGATTTATCAATAACATTGCTCTTCAAAGTGAGGAACTCCAATTTGTAAATGGGATATCAGGTCTTGTCAGTAAATATCTTTGTAGAAACTGAAACCTGGCAGCCATTGCTTTCCTGTATAAATCTACTCTAATGTCCTCTGGGACGGACTTCAGCACAAAATAAAGGCTATTTGGATCTGGTTAAGTCTACACTGTAATATGCACATACTATTGACCAAATCCTTGACTTGCTCACATTTCTCCCCCTGATAATTTCAAATTGTGCCCAAGAGTTGAGGTCAGACTGCCCCTTTTGTCAAGTTCTTCTGGACCATTTACCCATGGATGACATAACTAAGAGGCTTAGCGATAATAGTTCACTCCTTTACAAATTCCCAATGACTATCAAATCCCATAACCATCTTTGGTTCTTAAAAATTCTTTGGACATGGCTAAGTGGTATGATCTCTTCTAATTCATTCCCTGCACAGATACCAGGTATCTATGTGCTATGCACGTGATATAAGTTGCACACAACTGTGCCATTTGCTAATTGCTAACTTTCAGACCAGAGCTTCCTAGCCAATCTAACATTTTAAATGACCTTTTGTAATGCTTTTCTAATATCTTTCCAAGTGCTAGAGGATTACTCATATCCCAACTAAATGAACAACTAAAAATTGTCAAGGGCTCAAGAAATGCCTTGGGATGTCCATTGAAATTGATAGAATCCTTTTGGCCATCTTATTTGCATCTTCTGTAGAATTCCAATAATATCCAGTGCATAAATCCAACACTGAAAATGAGTAATCTAGCAGGTAGTATCTTAAACTCATGATTCATTTTAATTTTTTTTACATTTAATAATTCATTGTAGAAGAGTCCAATTTATCAAAGTTGGTCATCACACATACGATGTGTCTGTGATTGTGTACAAATTTTTCCTGGTTCTGTTCTTCTCACTTGGCATCAGTTTGTATAAGGCTCTCCAGGTGAATATGAAGACTGTCTCCTCCCCATTTCTTATAGCACACTAATATTCCATTACATTCATATACCACAACTTGTTTAGCCATTCCCCAATTAATGAGCATCCCTTTAATTTCCAGTTTTTTGCCACCACAAAGAGAGCTACAATAAATATTTTTGTACCTATGGTCTTCCTTTCACTTCTATGATCTCTTTGGGATACAACCCCAGAAGTGGTATTACTGGGTCAAAGTGTATGCAATTATTTATAGCCCTTTGGGCATAGTTCCAGATTGCTCTCCAGAATGGTTATATCAGTTCACAGTTCCACAAATAATGCATAAGTGTTCCAATTTTTCCACATCCTCTCCAACAACTGTCATTTTCCTGTTTTGTCATCTTAGCCAATCTGGCTGAAGAGATGTGGTACCTCAAAGTTGTTCTCAGCAACGCACAGTTATAAGACAACTCTACAAGTCTCGGGATGGAAGGAGATATCTACATTCAGAGAAAGATGTAGCAAGAACAGAGTTTAAATGGAGACTGAAGCAATCCACATGCTAGTGCTCTTTTTCATGTTTGGTTTTCTTTCTTTTTTCCCATTGTTCACTCTGTTGGTTACAACCCTTCTATACAACCGGACTAACGTCCAATGTGAAAGTATTTGCAGATCCTACACTTGATTGCATGACACTGTTGGGGGGGGGCAGGAAGAGAGAGGAGAAAATTTGAAACTCAACGGATTATGGAACTGAATATTGAAAACTAAAAGTAAATAAACAAATCAATTTAAAAGAAATAATAATTCATTTTAATCTGGATCTTCCCAGTTTCTTTCCCTACCAACTCTGTGGATGGTGTCTATGGTTCTGTGAGAACGCATGATGACGACATTGATCGTCAGTTCCTTTGGGGTGATTTTTAAAGTTCTCCATCTCAGAGAGGGTAGTTTTCTAAGATTACTTTCAAGGAAGACTCTTTGAGTTGAATGATATGCATTGATTCTTAAGCACATCTCATATCTTGTTCATGTGGGTCTCAGGGTAGGTTTCCTCTTCAGATGATCCTTCTCAAAGGCAATGTTGGAGATTCACTGAAATTACCTCTCTCCAGATCTATCTATGATGCTGAAAGGTCCATACAGAAGTGTGCAAAAACCAGCTCAAAATAACTTGCCACGAGTTGCATAGTAAACACCTGAGGTTGGATTTGAACCCAGGTATTCCTGACTCCAAGTCTAATGATTTATTCATTATGCCCTGTCTCTGCCATGCCCTTTATCTGGTATTCTTCTAATGAGTACACCAAGCACACAGGTATTTGATGCATGGCAAAAGTAACAAAGCATGTTGCTTTCTTTTGAGTTATGGTCCTTTCAGTGCTATGCTGAAAAATGGACTGCTTTGATTTCTGTTGTCATATTCCTTTGTCCCTAAAGGGAGAGTGATTCTACCCATCATAAGATCTTATATTATTAGTCTTGCCCCAAACTTTTACAGTGGGATCTAATCGATCCAAAAGAATCTCTTATTTAGTATTGGAGATCCATACCTGAGGAAGGTCTTAAAACTAACCAGAATCACTTATTCCCATTGCCTACCTTTTTGTCTCTGTCCACTGTCTTTGTTGCAAATATCTTTACCAAGAACATGAACTCTGAGTAATTGAGAAACTGTCTTTGTTGCTCATCCAAGGACAGGTACCCCCATATGGTTTTGTCACATACCACTACTTTATCCATTTGGATCATTCTGACAGCTTTTCCAAATGGAACACAAATTCAGAGGCCTTCTCTCTACCCTGTTAAAGGACATTGAGGAATTTATTGGAGGATTCTCATACGTTTTTAAAATTTTATTTTTTTAATTAACAAGCTTTTATTTTCTCTCCTTATCACCCTCCCCAAATTGGTCAAAGGAAAAGGAAAAGGAAAAAAGCCCATATAACACGTGTTCATAGTCAACTAGGAGCCAAAGAGGATGAAACACACGCCTCAGAATCGGAAGATGTGAGTTGGAATCAGACATTCCTAAACTGGGTAACCCTGAAGCAAGTTACTAAACCTCTTTGTATTTCAGCTTCCTCGTCTGTAAAAGTGAGATAAAAATAACATCTACCTCCCTGGTTTATAGTGAGGATCAAAGGAGCTAATGTATGGAAAGTACTTTGCAAATCTGAAAGGACTATACAGATGTAAGCTATTTTAGTGGTAGTAGTCAAACAAAACAGATTCCCATAATTGCTCATGTCCAAAAATGTGTATCTCATTCTTTGCCTTGAATTCATGGCCTTTCCATTGGGGTAGCATGTTTCATTATCTGTCCTCTGGGATTTTCCTTGGTCATTACATTGATCAGAGTCCTTAAATCTTTCAAAGTTGTTTGTCTTTACACAGTTGTGTTTATTGTTTAAATTGTTGTCCTGGTTCTTCTCACTTCTCTATGCTCTTTCTGTACCATGCATTGTATTTTCAGGGGGAGCGTGAGGTTGAAAGTTCCCAGGGGCTTTCCTGTAGCCTTGTCTATTTCTCTATATCATTTCCTTGTCACTGCTTCATTGCTTCCATTACTTTCATGACATGTCCTAATTAGTCTTTGAAGCCTTCATTTGATGGATGAGGAGAATGTCCCCTTGACAAAGACCCTATAGCTTCCCACATTGAGTCACTCAAGTTAGTACTGGTAGGCTAACACTCTATATTCCATTGTCTGCTGCTTCTGTCCTACCTCTATCCTGATTTGCTTTCCCCTCTTAGCATGCCCCTCATTTCATCTTCAGGCATTCCTCACATTAGGAAGGCCTCAAATTTCTTCACTCATTTCTTGTCAGCAATAAAATGTGTTTGTGAATTAAATAATTGTTCCCCTCTGTTTTTGCTTCTCTTCAAGAGAATGTTTCAAATGCCTCTTTTTTGTTGAAAGTCCATCTTTTCACTGATAATAAGGCACAATTTTTCAGGATAGATCTCATGTAATCCCATTAACAGATAATTCTTTGGGATTGCTAGAACGCATTTGCAATTGACAAAATATGGCCACCATTTTCTTATATCTATTTTCCCTAGCCAATACTTCATATTCCTTCCTTCCCCCAACCCCAAGTGTCTTCACCATGATGTAAAGGAGTTCACTACTTTACACATTTCCCACTTTATGGTTTAAGTTATTTATTCTCCTGTTTCTTTGTAAGAACTCATTTCATTTTTTTGTTAATCTCTTGCTTTCTTCCATCGTCAGAGTCTTTGGAGTCGCTACTTGTGTTTATTATGTAATTATTCTCTTTTGATTTATTTTTCTTAACCCATGGTATTTCTTATTTATATTTGGAGCTTTCTTCTGTTTTCTCATATCTCCAGTTTCATTTCCTGAATTGGGACTTCATTTCAGTACCACACTCTGCCTTTTCTTTCACACTGGGAGGGAAGTGGATGAATCTGCTTGGTCCTGTACCTGTTTGTAGAATGTTGTCATCACATCAAGGTTTACCCCACCCCCCAATACAACTTTTACAACTATTAATTATGGTAATAATAATAACAACAAAAATAGATTGCATTTGTATAGCACTTTAAGGTTTCCAAAATTCTTTGTCAAAACAATACATAGCCTTTGCAATCAAGTCCCAGCAAAAAAGCATGGATCTTTCAAACATTTCATTGTCATGGACTCTCTTCAACCATGTACCCTTCAACAATGTCACTTCAGCAATAAGAAAAAAAAAGTTTTTAAAGAATTTTGACACACAGTACAAAATAGCAGTTACTCTTTGTCACATCAGAGTACAATGATTATAATGAAACAATTGGTGTGTTCAATAAGAGATTCAGTAAAATGGGAAAAAAACACTGCTTTGACTATCAATTAGAAAAAAAAATTTCTTTAAAAATTTCAAAGGCTCCTCACAGTGTTAGAGTAAACAGGTTAAATTAGATTGAAAACTGAAAGGGATAAAATTTATGTCATCTTCAATTTGCAAATGAAAAAACAGAAGGTCCAAGAGATTAAATGACTTGCTAAAACTCACGGAGTTCATAAAATGCAAAGGTGGGATACAGTTCCTGGTTCTCTGACTCAAAATATAGCACTGACTCCACCATAGTACACTGACTCCCATAGCCTCAATGAAACATAATATTCAAAACAATTTTATTTTTTAATGTAAAATACTTTTAAAATAGTATTGTGAACTGAATCTAATAAAATATGGTGGCCCAATACTATAATCAACCTTCTAGAAACTATTTGTACTCATCAACCATTCAAAACCAATGTTAACAAACCCATAATTTTCTCTGAATCTCCCCACAATGTTCAACTAGTCAGGATTAATCACATGATATTTTAGTAATAAAAAAGAATAATTGCTTAAATTAGAATACAAGGTAGATAAGAATGTTCAAAATGCAATAAACACTCAATGGTCTGTTATTCCAAACTACCTGTTTTCTACCTCCGGTCAATAGAAGGGAGAACTCCATAGATACCAGTAGGAAAATGAAAAGCCATGGTTAAAGGAAAAGCAAAAATGAGAAGTAATAAGAAAAGTATTATAAAATGAAGGACTTGACCTGAAAATATTGAATCTCCAGGTCTTTAGAAGTAATTCTCTCCAGAGATGGGGTCTCTATCATCCTGTATAGATGTTGCTAATAACAATGCTAGAATAAGGCTTCATGACCATCTACTACAGATGCTTCTCTAATCTCCTATCTGTCATGATGAGCCAGCATGGGGAACAACAACAAATTGACTCATCCCTCCTAAGTGGTCATTTTGAGAAATGGGTGACAGAGTACCTGCTACTAATTTTTATTCTTTGATGGTTGCCTTGCATTCTGTGTTAATTAAATTTCAATATGTCTTACAAAGATACCACATGTTTAATTGTGGTTGGTTGAGAAAAGATTCAGAAGAAAATAGAACCTTGTGAATAGTAGTTGTGCATTGATAGTGGATCCACCGAGATTGCAGGAATTTGAAAGTCATATTGGGGAACAAGGGCAATTTGGTCCATTAATTTTTCCTATCTGATATCTTTGGGTTTGAAATTTTCCCATTCCATTTTCTAAACACCCCCTTTCATGCCAGTTGGAAAGTTAACTATTCAATATTTATTTTCCTCTACTACTTGCCTTTGAAACTACTGAGCTATGAGTTCCCATGGTGAAAGTCTGGCATAGGTCTTCTTTAAATTATTTGGTACTTAGTAAAATCTGATCCAAAGTTCCAAAGAGTAAAACAGTTCTCTATGGCTATGAGATGACAGGAGAATAGAAACCTCAAGCCAGCTGCTACCCTATTCTTGGTCTTCACAGATAATCATGGGAAATTCGGTTACCTTTCAACTGTACATGGATCTTTTAAACTCTTATTCTAGCCCCTAACTTTATTTTCTGAGTGTCTTTCTCTCAAATATACTCATTTCTGGGGAATTTTGGAATAGTAAAGGTGTGAGAAAGATCCAGAACTGAGCTCCCCCTTTATCACTTCTTTGTGAAGCAGAGAGATAGCACAATGGATAATCTCATGCTGGACAGAGTCAGAAAGAGCAGAGTTCAAATGTGACCTCAGACCTTTATTAGTTGTGTGAGCCAGGGCAATTCACTTCACCTCTGTCTTCCTCATCTGCAAAATGGGAATGTCACCAGCTCCCATGGTTATTGTTAGAATTAATGAGGTAATATTTGTAAAGTCCTTTGCCAACCCTTAGAGTGCTAAATAAATGTTATTATTGTTGTTGTTCCATTGTTTAGTATTTTTTAACTGCACTTATTTAATTTCTCATGGTTTTTGTTGATTGAGATGTTTACAAATCAAGTAACTGCTTACTTGTGTGTATGTGTTTTGTAGGAATTCTTCAAATAGTTCTTTGTAGTGAAAAGTTCATTTTTTTCCCATTGATGAATAGGTCCAAGCTTTTAGGATATGTCATTCAGGGTTGTAGCTTGAGCTGTATTACTTTTGGGAATACACAATTCCATTCTCTACCAAACTCCCCAGCAGCTGACTTGCCTTGGAGTGTACTCCAAGTATTCTTGACCACCCAGATGTCACAACAGTCAGCTAGTCTGGGTGCCTTCCAAGCACTCTCCCAGGCTATCCAAATTCCTTAGAAGTTGGCTAGTCTGGTGGCCTTCCAAGTATTTTCTCTGACTGCCCAAACTCATAAAACACATAAAACCAAACTCCACTGTACCTGAACACCAGCCTGCTTTCCAGGGACACACTGACAATATGGGCTATCTTTACCTTCAGGTTCACTCATTCTTCCTTCTGCCTTTTCAATCTTCTCTACTTACATGCCTATGATCTAGGCTCTTTTTCTGGCTTTCTTCCAGGCCTCCTTGAAGATGTAACTCAAATCACTTCCTCCAGGAGACCTTTACTGTACCCTCTTTCCACCCACCCACCCCCAGATGCTAGTGCCATCTTCTCTAAATTACCTTCCATTTATCTTATATTCTTTGTTGCCTACTCCATTAGAACATAAGGTCCTTGAGAGAGGGGACTATTAGGCTTTTTTTCTCATGTTCACAGTGCTTAGCATGGTGCCCAGAACATAGTAAGGTAATAAATACTTGCCTGATTAATTAGCTAATGCCCAGCATTGAGAGAATGTGCTACAGTAAAAGGGAAAGTGGCTGAAGAGTAAGCAGAGAGACTAGGCATTGAAGAGAAGGGCTTGAAGACCAAAAGTTTGAGAGGGAAAGCTGATTGGGAAAATGGTAGTACTTGCAATAAAAATAGGGATGTTTCAAAGAGGGGAGGGTTTTGGGGGAAAGATGATGTGTTCTATTTTGTAGTTCAAGATGGTTCCAAGACATCTGGTCTGAAATCCATTTTCATCCAGGAGTGATGGTGCATGCCTGTGAATTCTGGGTATTTGGGAACCTAATTTTTGAAATGATCTTGAGCTCAGTAATTCTGAACTACAATGGGTTAATCTGATTAGGAGTCCACACTAAGTCTAGCAGCAATTTACCTAAGGAGAGGGGAGCTAGTCCTAGCTGAAAACAAAGCAAATCAATGTCCTCTGCTGGTAAGAGTGGTTTTGGGTATAACAGTATTAGCACCTACCCTTTCAGACAGTTTGAGAGGAGACCCAGTCAGAAAAAACAGGGAGGAGGGGGAAGGAGAGGGGAAGGAGAGGGGAAAAAGAAATATGTGACAGGTAGTTAGAGATATATTACTGGGACTCATATTTGGGAAATATTTGTATAGATCTAACAGTAAAACTGGGGTGGGGGTAGCAGAGGGAGCACACCTAATAAGGTCACCAAATGAGATAGTGTAGGGAGAAAAAAGAAAAGGGTACAGGAAAGAGTCTTGGGGCATGAGATGGACAGTATCCCAAAAGATAAGGGGAGAATCAGAAGAGAATACCATCAAGAAAACCCAGAGAGGAGACACTCTCTTGGAAAAGAGATATCAACAGTAGCAAATACATTTAAAAAATGAAGAAGTTATGAGGACTGAGAAAAGGCAATTAAGAAATCATTGCTAACTTTGAGGAGAGCAACTGCAATTGAGTGATGACAAAGGAAGCCAGATTGTAGAGGGCTAAGAAGCAAGCTTTTTGTAGCAGAGGTCGCCCTCGGGGGGGTGATTACCAGCTAAAGGGAACTGAGTTTCTTTTTTTTCCTTTTTATTTTTGGAGGGCAGTTGATGTTAAGTGACTTGCCCAAGGTCACACAGCTAGTAAGTGTGTCAAGTGTCTGAGGCCAAATTTAAACTCAGGTCCTCCTGAGTCTAAGGCACTTGCTCTATTCACTATGCCCCCTAGCTGCCCCGGGAACTGAGTTTCTAAGACCATTAGAGCTGTGTAGTTAAGTGAGAGATAGAGGGAGGCCATAAGTCAAAGGAAAGATGTTATAACAAGAAATACATGTAATAAGGGGTAAAATTCCCCAATAGGTCTAACATTCCACAACTTGGGTTACAAAGTGCTCTTCCTTATACTATACTGCCTCCTTCATGACTTAATATTCTTACAAATGAAGCTCCTCAGAAAGAAAAAAGAAATGAAAGGGGAGTGGTGTATAATAGGCTAGAAATTGACTTGGAGATAAGCTGGCAAGCTCTTTGGGGGAACTTTTTCCCCAGGTGGATGATCAGAGGCTGATCCTTAAGTGAGAAGTCATTTTAAGGGAAAAGGCCTTTCCAAAAAACATGTAGGGGTTGCTTTTTCTGTCCTACTGGGAGTGCTTCAAATTTGACTGAAAAAACTACCATTTAATCCCCTATCTTGTTTTGGGGTTACTAAACTTGCCAACAAGGGAAGCCAAGATGAGCTGTATTCATTTGTCACTGTAAATCTGTTTTTAAGTATAGAAGCTACTGAATAACATATTGAGGGTCTGGGTCATTCTATTGGGCTAAATCAGATTCAAGTCTCAGGTGGTGATAACAGGGCAAGTCAGAGATTTTTAATTAACTTAGTGTGTGAAACTGGTTAGAAATAAGATCATGTGGGGTGGCTCGGTAGCACAGTGAGTACAGCACCGGCCCTGGAGTCAGGAGGACCTGAGTTCAAATCCAGCCTCAGACACTTGACACACTAACTAGCCATGTGACTTTGGGCAAGTCACTTAACCCCAACTGCCCTCCAAAAAGCAAAAAAAAAAAAAAAAGAACCCCCCCCCAAAAAGAAATAAGACCATGTGCTAAGAAGCTGTTTAGAAAAAAGACTAAAGTTTATTTCCTCAGAAAACCCAACAGTATGGAATACACAGATAAAACAAGAAAGTAAATCCCATGAATGAGTGATTAGGGCAGAGAGTCTGAAGACCTTTTACAAATTGGGGAAGTTTAGGGGGCTCTTTTCATAATAATATTTTTAAATGCACAAAATAAAATAAATAGGATTACAATGGAAACCAACAATCTGAAAAAAGAAATCATCTGTCAATGAAAAAAAAAAATACCCCCAAGTTCATGGGCCCCAGGCTAAAGATTCCTACCTAGTGTATCTGAGAGGGGAAAAGGAACAAAAAGTGAAATGAAAATCACATTTTTATAGGGATGTTAAAATTTAATGTCACGAAATTAAGAGAATGGTTGATGTAGAAGAACAGAGAGAATTTGATATCACACTGTTCTCTGACAGAAAAGGAAGAGTAAAAGGAGAAAGAAAAACAATAAAATTAAACTCAAGGGGAATTTGCTATGGAGAAGGGTAACTGATGGAAGGAAGCTGGGATCAGATTGTTGTAGTGGTTTCTCAATCTTATTTAGTCAAGCCAGACAACAAACATTTATTAAGTACCAACTATGTGCCAGGCACTGTGCTAAGCACTAGGGATACAAAGGAAGTCAAAAGACAGTCCCTACTCTTGAGGAGTTCACAGACTAATGGGGAAAATAACCTTTATGTACATATACATATGTATATGCACATGCATATATACACATATATACATACCTGTGTGTGTAATATTGGAGGTCACCTCCAGAGAAAAAAACCACTAAGGTTAAGGATGATTGGGAAGGCCTTCTTGTAGAAAGTAAGACTTAAGGCCAGACTTGAAAAAAGCGGGGGAAGCTAGAAGGTAGTGATGAAAAGGGAGAGATTTTCAGAAATGGAAGACAGAAAGTAAAAATGCATGAAGTCAGGAGATGGAATATCTTGTGAGAGGAACAGACAGAAAGCCATTGTCACTGGATCACAGATTATGTGGGAAGCGGACAGGTTATGAAGAACTTTAAAAGCCAAAACAGAGAATATTGTCTTTAAACCTGAGGGTAATAAGAAGCCACAGGTATGTACTGAATAAGGGAGGGCTATATAGTGATGTGATCAAAACTGCCTTTAGGATGTGACAGATATCTGACATATCAGTGGAGGATTTACTGGAGTGAAGAGAGACTTGGGGCAGGCAGATCCACCACCACGCTATTGCAATAGTTCAAATGTGAGGTGAAGAAGACATGAACTAATGTGATAGAAGTGTTAGAGGGGGAAAAAAGGATATATATGAGAGATATTGCAAAAGTTGAATAAACAGAAATTGGCACCTGACTGGATATGAAATAGAAGGAGAGAGGAATCAATAAAGATCCCGAGGATGTAAACTTATATAACGAGAAGGAGAGCAGTACCTTCCAGAGCAATAAGGAAGCTAGGAAGAATGGATGACTTGAAGGAAAATGTGAGTTTAGTTTTTAATATGTGGAATTTAAGATGTGTATAGGACATCCATTTTGAGATGGCAAGTAGGTCACTAGAAATGTAAGACTGGAGAACCCAAATGGTATAGGGTCTAAGTTCTTAAATTAAATTTTGATTTTAATATTCCTCTCTCTGAGTTAGATAAATACAACAGAACTATTTTTTTAAAAAAGAAAATATAGAACTGAATACATTTTAGAAAAGTAAATTGGAATAGCCTGTAGAAATTTTTGTAAAAAATATTAAATAATACAAATAAAAGGTCCCAATTTTTACTTTGTTTACTGGATTGTGGTCTTATACATAAGAAGCATTGAATATTTGTTGGATTAAAATGAATTTAAATGCCCAAATAAATCCAAAGGTTTGCATAATTCAATTGTAAAATGACTTTGTTCACTGAATAAATGCTCATAGTTTTGGTATACTAACTCAAGTTTTAAGTTACTTTTGGCAAAAGTAGAAAACAACAGATTTCCAGTGGAATAGGAAAGGCCTATAAGAGAAGAACATTGTTTTCCAGGCATGTGAAGATATTATTGTTATTGAATTCAAAATAACTTCTAATTTGTTTTTTCACTCCTAGCATAAGGTAGGTTTAGAGAATGTCATCATCTGATTTATTTTATGTCAGAAGAATAATAGATCTCTCTGACCAAAACATTTTTTGCCATAGAATTTCATCCGATTATAGTAGGTACATAATCCAGCAAATGGAGCATATGTAGAGTTTTCATAAGACCTTTATGTATTTTTTTTGTAATGTGTAAAGAGAAAAGTCTGAATCAAGAGTCAGAAACCCTGAGTTAAAGTCCTGGCTTCAAAACTTACTAGCTTTATGACCCATAAGCAAATCATTCACCCTCACTGCACCTCGGTGTCCTCACCTGCAAAAGGAAAGCAATAATACTTATGCTACCTAACTTACAATACTGTTGGGAGAAAAGTATTTAGTAAATGCTAAAATATTACATAAATGTGAGTTACTATTGATATGTAACTGAGATCCTGAGTATTACAAGAAAAAAATCTGTAATTGAATATTTTAAGGCAATGAGATGGACAGTATCCCAAAAGATAAGGGGAGAATCAGAAGAGAATACCATCAAGAAAACCCAGAGAGGAGACACTCTTTTGGGATATGTCCCAGTTAACTTTATTTATGAGAGAATAAAAGTCAGATAGGAAACTAGCCTTGGATTCATGAAGATATAGATTCAAATATTGCCTCTGATATCTTTGACTACATGACCCTGGGCAAGATGCTAAAACTTTGGGTGTGGTGGCATTAAAAAATTTGAGAGACATAGTTTCTGGGTAATTTAATCACTTTATTAATAAGGCTAACATGTTTATCGATAAAATAAGAAGTCAATAGCACTCTCAAATGCCACTATTTGCCTTCCCTTGGAAGAGTAGGTGTTCCTCAGGGTAGCAATCAACTCTGATTGATTAACAATTATAAGAGAATGAATATTATGATGAGAGGCTGGGCTATAGTACAATGAAGGTCTAGGGGTATGTAACTTGAATCACCCAAGCTTTAGTAAAAGAGACATCAATATCCAAATCACCTGCCTGACAAAAGGGAGAATCTATATTTTCCAACACTTGTCTGAGTAAACACAATGAGCAGGAATCCTTCCATTGGAGCACAGGCTCCCAAAGTCGGCAATACCACTCCCTGGGGGTGCTAGGACAATCTGGGAGGGGGAGGGCAGTAGTAGCCTCAGGTGCAATTGGAGGACACTAAATAAAAGGGGGTGATGGAAGCATAAGGAAAGAAACTTGGAAAAAAAACAGTTTGTGCATGTTTCATCTGTTGTGTAACAAAGTTAAAGAAATAGTGATTACATTATTTTTCCAAACAAACAAACAAAATGCAAGTTATAATTGATCAGTGGTCCAGTCTACTGACAGGTTTTGACAAGCAAGTGTTGGCAGGTAAGCATGCCATGTCCAGCATGCATTGATAGGAACATGTGTGTGTGACTTGCTTACAATATTATACTATATGGCTACATAATGCAGTATAGCATCATCAAAATTTCAATGCAGGAACTCCCCTTCCTACCCCACCCCCAAATTTACAATAAGCTATTAAATTTAAGATGTATCATTTAAAAAGTATATATTTTGAAGTGACACAAATTTCAAGAAAATCATTAAAGGTTAAAAGAAAGTAGATTTCCAGGGTGGCATTGAGTAATTTTCTTTTAAAAGGGGACAGTAAGTCAAATAAGTTTGACAACTTCTGCATTAGCCCAGACTTGGAGTTTCTTTTACTATCTGATTAGATCTTAGCCTGGGTAAATCTTTTAGAAAGATTTCCCACACTGGTTGATTTCTGGATGAGAAAGTAGAAAAGGGGAAAAAAATCTTACCTCTTATTCAATAATTAGTTATTAATACAAGAAAGAAATAATAATTCTTCTCAGTACCCCAGATATTTTGTAAGACTGTAAGTTATGGATTATTTGGCATTCTAGATCTATGGAGAAAGTTTCTAAATCTGTCAAATCACATGATGGACCCCCTCCCATATATACAAGTATATTTATACATATATGTATGTAGAATATGTATATATATATATATATATATATATATATTTAGTTAAATTATGTAATAGTAATCACATTTATGTAGTTTACAATTTTCATGTTATATAGAGGTTTATTACTTCAACAACTCTGTGAGGTAAGTCATTCATATTTTACAGATGAGAAATTTGAGGCTGACAAAAGTTAAGTGACTAATATATGGTTATACAGCCTGTTTTTTTAACGTTTTAAAACTTGCCATGAATAAAGACATAAACATCATGTTTCTCAGAATTTCAGATGACACAAATCTGAGAGGGATAGCTAAAACACTTGAGGAAAAAAGTAAGATACAATTGAACAAAGATAAATGGAAAGTCTTAAACTTGAATTCAAAATCAATTTAACAAGCACAATATAAGAGTGAAGAACGTGTTTAGATCAAGACCCTCTTTTCTTGATTGGTGCTGTTTTAGGAAGGCTCTCAACCAATGTTTCCCATCATTCATGCCTAGACTCTCCCAATATTCCTCATTTTTGCTTGCAACACTGTCTTTGACCAGTTGCCCTTTCTCTCTCTTTCAGTTCCCTCCTTATGTACTTCACTTTGGGAATAGGCATTATCTTGTTCACTTATAGAACTTAGTACAATATGCGGCATGTAATTATTCATAAAATAGCACTTATGTGCCTACTATGGGCCAGAACTGGAGATACAAAGAAAGGCAAAAAGACACTCCCTGATCTTAAGGAGCTCACATTCTAATGGGGGAGATCACATGCAAACAGCCATATACAAAGAAGATACACACAGAATGAACGGAAGATAATCTCAGAGGGAAGACACTAAATAATAAGGACCAGGAAAGGCTTCTTGCAGAAGGGAGGGTTTTTGCTGAGAGTTGAAGCAAAACAGAGAATCTAGGAACTAAACATGAGAAGGGAGAGAGTTCCAGGTATGGGGGACAGCAGGGGAAAATTCCTGGAATCAGAAGTGTCTTGTGTGAGGAACAGACAGAAAGCTAGTATCACTGGGTCACAGTGTACATGGGGCTGAGTGTGATATAAAAAGACTGGAAAAATAGGAATGGGCCTGGTTATGGATGAATTTCAGTGCTAAACAGAAGACTTTGTATTTGATTCTCTGTGTGATAAGGAATCACTAGATTGGAAAAGATCAGTTTATGTCCCAATCCTAAAGAAGGCCAATACCAAAGAATGTTAAAATTACCAAAAAAAAAATTGTATTCATTTCACATGCCAGCAAGTTATACTTAAGATTCTGCAAGCTGGGTTTCAGCAACATGTGAACTGAAAATTGACAGAAGAGCAGGTTGGCTTTAGAAAAGGTAGAGGAACTAAAGACCAAATTGCCAACATCTCCTGGATTATGGAGAAAGCAAAGGAGTTCTAGAAAAATATCTACTTCCATTGACTTCATTTAACTGTGCGAATCACCAAAAATGTGGCAAGTACTCAAAGAGATAGGAGTATCAGATTATCTTACATATCTCCTGAGGAACCCATATGCAGATTAAGAAGCAACAATTGGAACCAAATATTGAACAATTCATTAGTTCAAGATTGGATAAGAAGTATATCAAAGCTGTATATTGCCACCTTATGTATTTAATTTACATGCAGAGTACATAATGTGAAATGCCAGAATCAAATGAATCAAAAACCAGAATATAAATTGCAGGGATAAATCAATAATCCCAGATATGCAGATGATACCATTCTGATAGGAGAAAGTAGAAAGAATTAAGAAGACTTCAAGAGATAGTAGAGGATAGAAGAGGCTGGTGTGTTATGTTCCATGGGGTCACAAAGAGTCAGGCATGACTGAATGACTGAACAACAACAAAGAGTTTATTGAATAAAGAGATAATATAGTCAGACCTACCTTTCAGAAAGATCAATTTGACAGCTGAGTGGGAGGATTTACTGGAGTGGGGAGAGACTTGAGACAGACAGATCAGCCAGCAAACTATTATAATAGTTCAAGTATGAGGTGATAACCTGCACTAGCGTGGTGGGCAGTGTCAGAGGAGAAAAGATAACATATGAGAGATGTTAGGAAGGTAACAAGAGGACTTGACAAGTGAGTGGATAAGAGACAGGGTGAGATAAAGTAAGGAGCGGAAGATGATACCTAGGTTGCAATAATGGGTGACTGAGAAGATGATAAACTTTTTAAAGAAGAGTTTAATAAATATCTCTCCCTTTCTCCCTTCTTCACCTCTCTCTTTCCACCCTGTTCTGGAGAAGATCCATAGGAAACATGATAGCTTTGTTCAAATACTTGTTATGAAAATGGATTAGAATTTTCTGTTTGGTCACAGAAAGCAGAACCACTAGTAATGAGTAAAAGTTACAAAGAAACAAATTTGAATTTGATGTCAGGAAAATCTTTCTAACTAGTACAGGCATCTGAAAATGGATTGGGCTGCCTTGGAGGAAAGGGAGAAATGGATGCTTAGTTCCACCTCTTTAGGAATCTGTAAGCAGAGATTAATTTAGTAGGCATATTATAGCAGGGATTTCTTTTAGAGCAGTGGTTCTCAACCTGTGGGTCACAACCTCCTTTGGGGTTGAATGACCCTTTTACAGAGATCACCTAATACCATAAGAAAACACATATTTCTGATGGTCTTAGGAACTGAAACATCACTCTTCTATCTATCTCCAGGCAGGTCTGCCCACATGCAGATACACTCACATACTTTAAAGGGTTGGGGCATTAGAAAGGTTGAGAACCACTGTTTTAGGGTATGGGTTGGACTAAAGGTCACTTCCATCTTTAAAATTCTGTGATCAATATTCAGATATTGATTTTGTCAACTTGAGTCCTTGGGCAAATGCTGAACCTCATACTTCAGCTTTAAAATGAAGGTGTTGGATTCAGGGCTGTGGAACCTGTGGTCTTCTAGCTATATACCCTAACTCCACACAAAGTTTATGAAGATCTTATATTAAGATTTGGAATTGAGCTCTTAAGTTTCCTATAGTGATGTGGAACTTTACTTGAGATAACAAGAACCCTAAGGATTAATTCCATCTTGATGACCAAAGAAACACAATTTTATTCATGAATGATGTTATTCTCCACTGATCACAGGAAGGGCCCGAGAAAACCAGATATCATGGCAGTTTCTCCTGACACCAGCACCAACACTTTTTAATGCGTTGCTATAGTTTCTGTTGGAGAAAGGCTTTTTTTTTTAGTCTTTTAGCAGCAAGAAGTTGATCTAAGCAGAAACATTTTGTCAAATGTCCTACAGTAACAACTTTTAAAATGTGCTTCCTTTTCATTCTTTACTAAACCTCTGGAGGCTTATATTAGACTAGCATTGCTCTGTGTTATAAGTTACAGTGTCATTCCTTAAACAGAATCCAGGCCAACTTCACTTTTCCTAGGGGGCAGAAAACTATTGTGAAAATAAAAATCTTTTTTCCCCTTTAATATGAGACCTACCTGTCTAACGCCAATGGAAGTATCTATTTTGTAGAGGCATAACAGTTATGCTGTGAAGAGGAACTTCATTCAAATTCCTGTTCAAGTCAATTAATCAATTTGTACCAGGGATTGGGGATACATAGAAAGGTAAACAACAATCCCTGTCCTTGAGAAGCTCACAGTCTAATGGGGAAGACAACGCACAAAAAGAAGTTAAAAGGGGGAAGAGAGAGAAGGTGGCCAGCTGGTGTGATTGTATCACAAAGTCCTAATGGGTGGGGAAATATGATGAGATGGCTGCCCTGGGTACCCTCCTTAAATGGAGGATATGGGAAGAAGTCTCCTATTTCTGACTTCCATACTTTCTAGTCAGAATATAGAGGGAACCTAGTGACAGGGGGTACTAAAGAGGTACAATTTTCTGACCTCACTGTCTCTGTGTGTGTATATATTCATATATATTTATATATAAATGTAGCAAGCACTACCCCACACCATGTAACATGGGGTGAGGGGTGGCTCAAAGAGAGGTAGAATAAGTATCTCTAGCTTCTCCCCAACCCTTCTCCAAGGGAGGCTTTAGTTCTTGCCAGGAGGGGAATAGGATGTGGAAGCTAACCATTCTGTTCCCCTTAGGGATTAGGGCAACTGTGTTAGAATTATTTCTGTTCTCTTAAACATTATTAGTCTAGGGGATGTGATTTTCAGATTCAAATTAATGTCTAGTTATTATTTTATTATTGGGAGGAGTGGGACCTCAAACTTTATATCCAAGGGTTAATTCCCTTTCCACCAAACACAAATTCCACAATGAACACACACACATTCCTTAACCAAGAAACTCATTTATTCAAATCAGTAGGAAAAAACAAACAAACCAGAATTCAGAGAATGTATACTTAAGAGAATATATCCCAGACAATACTGAGTGAAGTAGATCTCCCATTGGGAGCTAGGTAACTCACCCAAGAGAGAGAAAGAATCCCAGATCTCATCCAAGGTGAAGTTCCCTGAAAATGCTAGTGTAGCAAGCTGGGGATAAGGATATGATGAAGACTTCCAGCTTCTCTCATACTGACTTCTTCCCAGAGTTTTTCCTCCAGCAACATGAAGTGGGATTGGAATCATCCATCTTTTCTCTCTAAGCTAGAAGCTAAAAGTGCCCAAAGAGACTTAGAAATGACTTAAAGTTTGGGGAAAACTGAAGTTCTCACCAATTTTATACCCTGCCCCTTATATACATGTATGTGTACATGTATATGTTATCTATACAATATACATATGTTTATATGTATACACATATACATACACATGCAGTTTATAAATACATACTTAGGTGATCAACAGATCTTGTTTGTACATAATTGTTTCCATGTTGTCTCACTCACTAGTCATATGACTCTGGACAACTCTACCTCAGTTTACTCAACTGTAATATGAGGATAATAGCACTTACTTCCCAGGATTATGATGATCAAATGAGATAATATTTGTAAAGCACTTAGCACAGTGGTGGCACATAGTAGGTGCTATACATGCTAATTTCCTTTCTTCCCCATTAGACTGTGAACTCCTTAAAAGACAGCAGGCACCATCATTTGACTTTCTTTGGGTCCCCAGCACTTAATACAATGTCTGGTATGTAATAGGTGCTTAATAAATATTATTGACTGACTTGAAGGCCCCTTGCAACTATAAATCTGTAATCTAAGTCCCTCTCCAGTTCTAAATTCATGGTCCTATGCAGTGAACTCCCTGCAATTGAAGTATTCATGCAATGCTAATAGTGGTATGGAGATTGATTCTTGAACTTGACAGGTTAGGCTAGTAGACATCCAGAGTCCCCTTGAACTTAAGATGCTAGGTTTCTATGAAACAGCCTCCAAGAGATTTAGCAGCCATACAAACTGAAGTTTGTAGAGTAAATCATTCCCATTTCTCCCACTGGTAAGAATGAGTAATGTTCATACATTAACCTTACCAGGGAGTGGGAGGTACAAATTTTTCTTCTACAACTCTACCCAGAAACAGCCCAAATCTAAGCCCTTTAAAACTGTAACCTCTTCACATACTTAAGTCTGACTAACTCCCTCAGAATGGTACTGAGGTATGCAAAAGTAGAAGAAAATTGCTTGATCATCTATGAAAGAAGCCTAGATCCTCTTTAAATCTGACAAATTTTCCCCCAAAACTTTTACCCCAAACCCTACCTTTTATTCTCCTGTCCCCTACACACACCAACTCACAGTTGTTCCCAGAATAGGAAGATGGACTACAAAATTTCCAAGGTCCCTTCTAATGTCAAAACTCTGTGATTCTAAGCTTCCTTGTTATGTACCCTGGAATGGCAAGATGGCCGGGATGGGAGTACGGCTGGGGGGAGGAAGTAGTCCTTATTTTTGTGCCTTCTTAGAAATGAACAGTAGCTATGCCTGCTTCTTGGAGTAAAAAAATCTCATAAATGCCATTCTTTGGGGGAATTTCTAAATCAGTCCCAGAACCAAGGTTAAAGACCCCAAGTGAATGTTGATCTTGAATGAGGGAATATATGTTCTGGTAAAGTATGCATTAGATTAGATTAACTCACGGAAAAACACTTCAAGGAACACCAGAATTAACCCCCTCCCCTCATAAAAAGAGTGAAACTGAAAGGGTGATTATGTAAAAAGAAACTTGACTTTAAAATGAAATTTTAAATCTTGCAGCACGTAAGATTCTACATGAATCAAAAAGATAATAACTGAATAATTCTCCCACCCCCACATACACACATGTCAAATTGAGGTTTTAAAAGAGACTGTTACTGTTAGCACTTTACTTCCATGGCTGCATGCCAGACCTAGCTGTCACGCTACTGCTGAGGTTTGGATTGCTTCAGGCTCACTCTCATTTGCTCTTCATAATCAAGTGGTCCTCCTTCCCTAGAGAATAAGGGGATAAAGACAGAAAAGAAATATGAAAAGAGGAAGAGCCGGAGGCAAAGGGAGGGTAGAGTAAAGGAAGGGCAGGGGAGAGAATAAGAGTGACATGGGGAGTAAATTAGGCTTTCAAATCAATGTTCTTTTCCTTCTGATCATGTTGTTTCACAAGCCCACGTCTTGCAACCACATGGGATGGGATAGGAGGTAAAATGCAAAAGGGAGCAGGTGAAAAAAAATCTGTTAGTTTCCACAAAAAGGGGGTCAGCACCACGGCCAGCAGTTGTGGAAAAGCTAGCTGGCTCGTATTTTGTTTCCATTTGTGAGGTAGCTTTTATTGTTGGGGAGGGAGCAGTGGATGGGGAAGGATCTGGAACTGTATCTTCATTGGGAGTAGAGAACATTCTTCTCCCCCAAGGAAATTTCATTTAACATACAGATTGATAAGTGCTCTGCATGTTATTATCGCAGAGAATTGCAATGCTTAGACTTTTCTCAGGTTAATGACCAGTTATGTATCTGGGGTAGGACTGGAATGAAGGTCTTCTAACTCTGAGACTGCTCTATTCATTGATTTCATGCTGTCCCTCAGTAGATAGCATTAGTCATGATATTTGGGGCAGAATAAGAATGGGTAAAGATGATGATAAATTTAATTAGGCTAGTCAGAATTTGTGCCTTTAGGGGATTTGAACTGTTAACGAAATAAAAGTAAAGCATTGGTGAGATCCTGTGAGAAGTGAGAAAGGGAACACTACTTTGGACTTCCAAAGAGGAAATTCCCCTCACTTGGGCATGTCCTTGTGTCTTTTTCCCAGATAATTGTCAGGAAAGCATATTGGAGATTTTATGTCTGTATATCTTTCCTTGGAGTGTTTAGTATCTTGTGGGTGTTAGGGATTCCATTTTCTGGTAAGAACAGTCTATTCAGAGAAGAATTTTGAGAGATGGCCTATTCTGAGATTCCACGACATCACTTTAAAAGTATAGTTTGGAATTCCAGATACAACAGATTAAAGTGAAGAATTCATTCTACCCTGAAAATTCAGTCTCTTCATGATATCACTTTATGATTTATACATAGCTTGTCTCAGAATAATCTAGCTGGCATTTAAAGCCTTTCACAACCTGGCACAAAGTTACTTTTCCTGCCTTCTTACTTATTACTTCTCTTTATGTACAGTGAAGTAAGGTATATAGTAAGAATGAACTTCTTAGGGGCATCTAAGGCAGCACAGTGAATAGAGCACTGGCCCTGGAGTCAGGAGGACCTGAGTTCAAATTCAGCCTCACACACTTAATACAAAACTAGCTGAGTGATCTTGGGCATGTCATGTAACCTCAATGGCCCTGCCTTTCCCCCTCCAAAAAGAAAAAAAAAAATGAACTTCTTATTGTCCCTCATCCATGACATTATATCTCTCACTTTTGTACTGTTGCATTAGCTATGTGCTAATTATGCTATGTTATGCTATTAACTCCCTCATTACCTTACCTTATAGAATCCTGAGTTTCCTTCAAAATTCAGCTAAAATGCCACAAATTTACAATTCAGGGAGTCTTAAACCTGAATTTGTAAACTTAAAAAAATAATATCTTATTGACTACATTTCAACATGATTATTTCCTTCATAATCCTATGTATTTAAATTTATACATTTAGAAAACATTATTCTGAGATAGGATTTCTAGGTGTCACCAACCTGTCAAAGTAATCTGTGACTCATAAAAGGTTAAACAACTCTGGTCTATGGAGAGCCATTCCTGATGCCTCTAATTGCTAAAGCCTTCTCCACAAATATTCCTTCTCTTCTTTCTTCTTCTTCTCGTCCTCCTCCTTTCTTTCATATATGTGTGTGTGTGTGTGTGTGCATGTGCATGCGCATGTGCACCTATGTACACACACACACACACACACACACACACACATGCATGATATCTCTTCTGACTGGATTATCAACTTATCAACTCCCTGAAGGTCTCCTCAGGACCTCCCATAAGGCTTAGAACATAAGTAGTGCTTAATATTTGTTGACTAATTGAGGAAACTAAAGTTCTTCATCATGTTCCTTCCAGTTCATATATCAATATAATAGGGCAAGTATTTTTTCTGTAGAAATGATTCCTCCCTGTCCTCCATATTAGTTCTCTTTTGGCTTTCTTTTACTTGTAGTGTCATTAAATATTTATTCAAAAAATATTAAATGCTTTGAGGAACACTGTGCTAAATGCAAAATTGTGGGCAGAGCCAAGATGGTGGCATAGAAGCAGGAAATTTGGTGAACTCCCCCAACAACCACCTAAAATACCTATAAAATATGACTCTAAAATTTTAGAGCTAGAGAACCCACAAAGTGACAGAGAGAAACAAATCTCCCACTGAAGGCAGCCCAGTAGGCCTACAGGTAGGATCCATCACAGCATGCTGGGAGCCAAGCACAGTTGTGTCAGTTGTGTGGTTTTGGCCTCAGGGTGGCCCTGACCAAGGCACGCCAGAGCAGACTTCAGGAGAGTGAATCACCAGTAGCTGTAGTGGTTTCCAGACTTACCAACCCATAAAGGCCAAAGAGCAAGTAAAAGGTGAGTATGGAAATCTGTTGGAAAGGAAGTGCATGGTCCAAACCTGCCCCTGGGGCCAGAGCTGATGAAGTTCCTGTGGCTGCAGCTGCTGCCCCACATGGCTGCCTCCAGAGATCTGCCTGCAGATCATAGGGGGACCAAATGAATTTTAAAAGCTCACTGAAGAGAATAATTCCTTCAGAATTGGATTAGATAAATGGAAGCTAATGATTTTGAGAAATCAAGATACTACAAAAGAGATCCAAACGAATGAAAAATAGAAGGCAATGTGAAATCTCACTGGAAAAAAAAACACTGACCTGAAAACAGATCCAGGAGAGATAATTTTTAAATTATTAGACTACCTGAAAGCCATGATCAAAAAGAGAGCCTAGAAATAATCCTTCAAGAAATTATCAAGCAAAATTGCCCTGATAATCTAGAACCAGAGAGCAAAATAGAAATGAAAAGAATTCACCAATCACTTCTTGAAAAGGATTCCAAAAATAAAACTCCTAAGAATATCACAGACAAATTCCAGAGTTCCCAGGTCAAGGAGAAAATGTTGCAAACTGTCAGGAAAAAAGAATTTGAGTATTGTGGAAACAATCAGGATAACACAAGATCTAGCAGCTTCTACACTAAGGGATTGAAGGGCTTGGAATAAGATATTCCAGAGGTCAAAGGAGCTAGGATTAAAACCAAGAATAGCCTACCCAGTAAAACTGAGTATAATGTTTCAGGGGAAAATGTGGTCATTCAGTGAAGTGGAAGACTTTCAATCATTCTTGATGAAAAAAAAAAACAGAGCTGAATATTTGACATTCAAATACAAGAAGTGAAGCATGAGAAGGTATTTGGGGAAAAGAAATCATAAGGAACTTATTAAAGTTGAACTGTTCATATGCCTACATGGAAAACTGATCATTGTAACTGATAAGACTTTTAGCAGTATTTTAATAGTTGAAGGGAATACATACATGTGTGCATATACACACACATCTATACATTTATATAGGAGGATATATGTGGATAGAAATACATGTGAGTGTATGCATATATGTGTACATGTATACATAGACAGAGGGCACAGGATCAGTTGAATAGAAAGGGATGATATCTAAAAAAATAAAATTAAGAGGTGAGAGAGGAATATAATGAGAAGATAGGGAGAGACAAAATATGGTAAATTATTGCATATAAAAGAGGCAAGAGAAAACTGTTACAATGGAGGGGAAGAACAGGAAGGCAAAAGGGAATGGGTCAATCTCACTCTCATTGAATTTGGCTTGAGGAAGAAATAACACACGCACTAAATTGGGTTATCTTACCCCACAGGAGAATAGGTGGGAAGGGGGTAAGAATGGGGAATGATAGAAGGGAGGGAAGATGGGGGGAAGGTAGTTAGAAGCACACACTTTTGAAACGGGACAGGGTCAAAGTAGAAAATAGAATAAGTGGGAGGCACAATAGGATGTAGGGTAATATAGTCAGTCTTTCACAATATATCTACTATAGAAATGTTTTGCATAATTACACGTGTGCAACCTATATTGAATTGCTTATCTTCCCAGTAAGGGTGGGTGATAAGGGAAGAAGGGAAAGAATCTGGAAATCAAAGTTTTAAAATCAAGTGTTGAAAAAAATATTTTTTTACATGCAACTGGGAAATAAGATATACAGGCCCTGGGGTATAGAAATCCATCTCACCCTACTAGAAAGTCAGAGGGAGGATGGGGGAAGATATAAGAGAGCAGATTGGGGGAAGAGGTATTCAGTAGAATCGCTATTTGGGGGTTGTGAGTAGGGGAAAGATGGAGAGAATTTGTAACTCAAAATCTTGTAGAAATGAATGCTGAAAGCTAAAAATAAAGAAAAAGAAAGGAAAAAAAAAGAAAATGCAAAATTTAGGCATTTAGTCTCTCATCAAGCTAACATTCCGGTGGAATAGTAATGATAATTCACACTTATATCATTTTAAGCTCCTGAAAAATGTTTTCTTCACAACACCATCAGGGGATTGGGCAAATATTATTAAATTCATTTGAAAGATGAGGAAAGTAGGATTCAGAAAAGTTAAATGACTTGACTTTAGTCAAACAACTACTGAGTAAAGGAGCCAAGATTGGCAAACAAGTTTTTTTGATTCCATAAAAAGCATTACTATTCTTTTATACAGCATTGTGAAAAATGTGATACTGAAAAAAATAAATAATAGATACTGATTAAAATGGGGCATTAAAGATTGCAGTTTGTGTGTGTAATATACATACATACACATATATAATTGTAGATTTTAATATTTATGTATTTGTGAAAAACCACCCTAAAAAGTTTCATTTAAAATATTTTAGTATAAATGAAGCAATAAATATATAAAGCTTTTTAAGGTTTTCTAAGGGAAAAATGTTCTGTAGTCACATCTTAATCTTTCATGATAATGGGTAAAACTCACAGTATGATAGCTCTGATCTTTCAAATTGAGTACAGCTTCCAATGATACAAATCAAAACATAACCATTCCTCCCATATTTTGTGACTCTTGCCCATAACATCCCATGAATTTGTCCACCCATCATTCTGGGATTCTCCTCTAGAACATTTGACATTGTGTAGATAGCAACTATCTCTCAGTTAACCCTTGTTCTCCCTACATGGCCAACTTCTTTTATAATCATACATTTTCCTGATGATAGTTCAACAAACTGTGAGCTCCTTGAGAACAGGGATTGGCAGGATTGTTTGTTGGGGGTGTACTTTTCTTTTATCTCCAGAACTTAGTTGAATGTCTGGCACATAGTAGGTGCTCAATAAGTTATTTTAGATTTGACTTAATAGACTGTTATGTTGTTTCTGTTGTATAAACCGTTTTTGCTAATGTTGGCAGCCCCCTAATTTCCCTATGCACTGCCCCATTATCTTTTGAATGACTCCAAACTTTAATTCTTTAGACGTTTTGGTATTCCATGGTTTACTGTCCAAATGTATCACTGGAAAACTACTTTTGTTAAGAAGATGGGCCTTCCTTTTGGAGAACCTTAGGGTCACTAAAATCACTGTTATTTCCCAAACTCATCCAGTCTTCTCTGTTCTCTATTCAGTTCTGGAACAAGAATTGCCAGTCCTCATTGTCTACCTAAGCTATAGGTACTGATGGGTTGAAGCCAATGACTGGTCATATCATGCCATAGTCTGGACAGTAAGCATTCTTCATCCTTGTGGTTTTGTCTTTGTTGATGGTCATGCCAAAAACTCTTTTGAATTTTTATGTATCTCATTTTGGGGGTTCTGCAACATGCTGGGATTTGACACAATCAGCACAATGCCTTCCATAAATAAAAGCATCTGAAAAACCTTTTTCATCTGTAGGGAAGCCCTTTTCCATTTTTACTATGTGCAGCTTGGAATAAGGGGGGAAAAACTGACTCCGGAGTCAGACATTGGTCCAAACATTGTTTCTGTTTGCCACTTCTGTAACGTTGTACAAGGGACTTAACATCTCTTTGTAACTCGGTTTCTTCCCATGTAAGATGAAAAGATTGAATTAAATTACCTCATATGTCACTTCGATCTCTTGATCTATGATTCTCTGATCTTCCATGACAGTGGCAAACTCCTTTAATGGACATATATATTGTCTTGACTCGTGCCTTGTTCAAATTAATGTTCAAAGGGCTAAATCAGTAAGCATTAATTAAGAATGAGCTAATATTTATCTACAATTTAGCATAGTTCCTGGCACATAATAAGTGCTATATAAATGGTTATGCCTTTCCCCCTTCCCTACTATGTGCCAGGCATTGAGCTAGGTACTGGGGAACATAATAACAAAAACAAAATAAGGTTTGCCCTCAAGGACTTTGTGTTTTCTAAGATAGCATTGCAACATGTATGTATGAATATATATAAAGTAAATATACATGAAATAAAGATAAAACAGTTTCAGGGGAGCACAAGAAGCTGGGTCAGATAAAACCTTATGTAGAAGCAATCATTTAAGGGGAGTTTTGATGGAAACCAGAGATTCCAATAGGCAATGAGGAGGAGGAAATATATTTTTGGCATTGAGGAAAGAAAGTCTGTGTAAAGGCATGAAGAGAAGAGATGTAATACTGAGTATAAGACAATGTGGTTGGGTTGTAGAATACATAAAAGGCAAGCAATGTATAATATGACTGGAAATATGGAATTGGCACAGTTACCTCTGTTAGAGCTTTCAAGGAATGCATGCTTTTTTTTGGCTCTCTTTTTTTTTTGCTTTTTTTGGAGGGGGGAAGGCAGGGTACTTGGGGTTAAGTGACTTGCCCAAGGTCACTCAGCTGGTTCTGTTAAATGTCTGAGGCTGGATTGAACTCAGGTCCTCCTGACTCCAGGACCAGTGTTCTGTTCACTGCACCACCTAGCCACCCCTATGCTTTTTTATATATGTTCATGGAGGACACCTTTCTGGAAAAGAGCCATCTAGGTTTTATTTTACTTAATCTAATCAAATGTGTTTTTATGGTCAAGAATCATTGATCAATAAGCATTTAATAAACGTCTACCGTGTGCCAAACATAGCTAGATACTGGTGATGCAAATGCAAAAATGAAACAGCACTTAACTTCAAGATTCTCTATGAAATGGCATGCACGTACATGAGTATACACAAAATAAATATGCTGTAATTTTTAGAGTAGGTACCAGAAGCTGAGGGGATCAGAAAAACCCTCACCTAAAAAATGGTGCTTATGTTGAACTTTGAAGGTGACCAAGGAGTCTAAGAGTGGAAGTTGAAAGGGAGCATATTCTAGATTTGAGGGGACTACCTGAGACAATAAACAGAAATGTTAAATACAAGTTAGAGTAAGTAATGGGGAAAAATGTGAAATCAATCTGGAAGAGGAGTTTGGACCAAAATTGAGATGGGACTTAAATGTCAAAAGATTTTGATCCTAGGGATAAATGTGAGCTACTGGGGATTATTGATCAGGGAAGTGATATGGTCAGATCTTTGCTTTAGGAGTTATCACTTTGGCAGCTTTGTGGAGAAAGACTTGGAGGAGAGACACTAATAATGAGGCTATACAATAATTCGGGTGAAAGAATTAAGAGTAGCAGCCGTGTGAATGGAAAGAAGGGGACAGATGTGAGACATGGGAAAGTAGAATTAACATTTGGCAACTGACTAGATTGTCGAGTGAGGGAAGTAGGGAGCTAATAATTATGCCAAGAGTAGAAGCCAAAATGATGATGCCCTTAAGAGAAATAAGGAAATTTGGAACAGGGTTAGGTATGGAGGAATAGATGATGAAATACATTTGGGGAAGGTTGAATTTGAGATGTCTACAGGCTGTCCCTTTGAAAATGTTGAATACATATTTGATGTTTGCAGGTTTGAGCCAAGAGTGGAGACTATGGTTATAAGCATGGATCTAGGGGTCATCTGCCTGAAAAGAGAGGAGGAGGGGGAGGGGAGAGGGAGAAAGAGAAAGAGTAGAGAGCACAGAACAGTCTTGTGGCACACACATACAGTATGGGACAGCATGTGGGTGATGGTCTAGTAGCAAGACCTGAGAAAGTGTAATAAGTATAGCTGTCTAGACTTTATGACTGTAAAAATACATTCCACTCTAAAAAACAGTTTTGAAAGCTGTCCTACTCACTTCTTAATACCTTTATCCAAAAAGGTATTGATATGTATAGATTATGAGCAGAAAAGTGATAAAGTTAAAAATAAATAAATAAATAAGTTCTGAAGTTCTTCTAGCTTCTGGTTTCCTCTCTTCCTCCAGATAAAAATAAAGATATTTGTATAACACCTTATTTACAATGTGTTCTATGAATATTATCTTTTTATCCTCATACTGCTTCTGGGGGAGGCATGTGCTAATAGTTTCCCCATTTTATTGATGAGACTATTGAGGCAGACAGTAGTTAAGTTACCTCTCCAAAGTCACATGGCTAGAAGTATTTGAAGCTAGATTTGAACTCATGGTATTTCTGATTCCAAATTCTGCACTCTATCCACTAACTGCCTCAGACACTTTGAGAAGTGATTTTTCAGCCCATTCACAATATTATCTACTCTGTTTATACCTGGCTTAGTCAAATATTTCTTCCTGTTTCTGTTTTCTTTGGTGTCATTCCTATTTCTCTTAGAATATATCAGGATCTGTAATGGGAAAGTCTCAATGTGGTAGTTTGGGAGTCACTGATGCAGAAGAGAGTTTGTTGTGTAAATTTGTACCAATTTTTTCCAGTTTTCACTGGTTCTATATTTTTCCTTCCCATTTCATTCTTAAATTCTCTTGGGATGATTTTCACTAATTAATTCAATAAATCAACATTTGTTAAACACCTGCTACAAGACAAAAGTAAAACAACCCCTGCTGTTTAGGCACTTATATTTTACCAGAGGAAAACATCAGGCACTTAAATAAGAAAAGAAAAAAAGGCAAATATGATGTAGTTTTTGGATAGGGAACAGGCATAAGATGACAGCAACAGAGATCAGGAAAGGACTCAGAGAAGGTAGTCCCTAGAGCTGAGCCTTGAAGGCAGCTAGGACTTTAAAGAGGCAGCAAAGAGAGAGTATGTTCTGGGAAAGCCTGAGCAAAAGTGTGGAAAGTGGAAAGGGATTAATCAAGAACAAAGAAGTAGAGTCGGCTAGGTGGCACAGTGAATAGAGCCCTGGCCCTGTAGTCAGGAGAACCTGACTTCAAATCTGGTCTCAGACACTTACCTAGCCCTGTGACCTTGGGCAAGTCACTTAACCCCAATTGCCCTGCCCTCCCCCCTCCAAAAAAGAGCAAAAGAAAAAGAAAAAAAGTAGGAAAGTTTGGCTAGAATATAGAGTTAAGTAGTGTGAAATTATTGTAGAAACATAGACTGATGCCAATTGGAATTTATAGGGCATTTCTTCTTCAAACCCACTCCCCTTCCTAATTTTCTTATTTCTGACAAGAGCACCAACATCTTTCTAGTCACTTAGGTTTGCAACCTTATAATCACCCTAGACTATGTTTATGTCTGCTCTTCTATCCATTCTCCATTTTTTCAGCCTTTATAATTTTTTTTAATAAGTTATGTTGGGGTTGGCTCACTTGGATACCATGCTTTCTAATTCTTCTAATTTTAGGAGAGATTTTTTTGTTCTTACACGTCACTGGTCAGACTATAAACAGATGGCTGGTTCTAAAATTAATCTCGTATCAGAGACTAGTCATTTTCTCTGTTAAGATAAAATCAAATTCCTGATCACTTAAGTTTTACAGTATCATTTAATGTTTGTTTTGTCCATGTCTTAGCAGCTATGTACAAAATGGTAGAAAAGTAGGTGGTGGGGCGAGGCTAAGCAGAGATTTTTAGGAGGTTTAACAATAGTCCAGGTAAGAAGGGGATAAAACCTTATAGGAGGTGGCTCTGTAGGTGGAAAGAAAGGTACAGGCACAAGAAATGTTGTAGAGGTAGAATTGAAAGGACTTGGCAACTGATTGAATGTGGGGGAGGGGGAGAGGGTGGTAAGAGAGAAAAGTCAGTCAAGGATAACTCCAAGACTATGAGCCTGAGTACCTGGAAGGGTGGTAAGAATATATAAATAAAGGTATTTTATTTTATGAAAATAAAGGTATTTTATTTTCTAAAAAAGAAAGCATGTTATTTTATAAATATAAAATCAAAATAGGAGAGTATAGAAGATAAGCCATTTTAAGGTAGGGGAAGAAAGATAAAGACTTCTGGTTTGATTATACCAAACTGGAAATACTCATGGGATAACCAGGTAGTAAACTCCAGTAGATAGTTGGAGATTAGGAAGAGACTAGGAACTAGAGTTCAGAAGAGAGGTAAGGGCTGGATATATAGATACTGGAGTTATCTGCATAGACACAATAACTAAACCCATTAAAGCTCTTAACTGCTACTGATAATTATCATGATTATAATTTATTTTTATTATTTTTTGGAAGTTTAGAGAGTAAAGGACCAAGCCTTAGGGGTAACATACTCATGTTTAGGGGGTGGGAGGTAGATGCTTATCAAAGAGTAGGTGTGGCTGGACCAGAGGAAAGGGAACCAGAAGATAAGAATGTCATGGAAAGCAAAGTAAGATAGAGAATCCAAGAGGAGGGTATATGGTCAACACAGTATCAAAAATGGCATGTAGTTCCAGGAAGAAGAGTGATGGCAAAATGCCAATAGACTTTGCAATTAAGAGATCACTGGTTTCAGTAGAGTAATGAAGCAGGAAGTTAGATTGTAAAAGTGAATAAACGAGTAGGTGGTAAGGAATTGGAGGCAAGTGAGCACAAAAACTCTCTCTAGGAAGCTGGCAGTGAAAAGGATGAAAGATATGACATGATAACTTGAGGGGATGGCAGGGTCAAATGAAGGTTGTTTGAGGATGAGGGAGGCTTAAACATGTTTGTAGAAAGCAGGAAGGTGCCAATCCTAGCTGCTGCTAGTATTATCCTCTACTACTCCAATCCCAGGAAAGTTTCCCTAGCCATTGGTATGTACTGACTTTGCCTCAATTGGCAGTTAACACTTTTGACCTTTCAATAATTCCCCTCCCAGTGGGGAGGGTGATGAAGAAAAAGGTAAAGAGATAAAGTAAAAAAATTGATTAATTTTGCCATTTTAGCATCTCTGGTCTAAAAAGGAAATTTTGACTCAATTGAGAATTGAGTATTATCTGTGTTTTTATAATATAATCCACAAAGCCCTACTGTAATACCTTGTTTATCCTGGCATGGAAATGGCCTTAAGGTTTTCCAAGGTCATGGCAGCAGCATAATGCAAATGCTAGTAGGATAAGTTTCTACTATGCTAGAAGAACTTCAAAAACAATCTCAGCATATGGAACTCTTAAGAGAGGAAATTCCCTCCTTTAATTCAGATAGGTACCTTGTTTGCAACTAAAAGTCTCAAGTTGCTTCTAAATCACCAATAGGTGAAATAATTAAACCAGTCACACAACTAGCATGTGTCAGAGGAAGTAATTAAATCCTTGTATTCTTGGCCTGGAGACCAGTTCACTATCCAGTACACCACTGGGACAAAGGAGAGCATCAATGAAGATATAGGACTGATTTGGGACAGATAGGATAATGATGCCAATAAGAGTGAAGAACTGCCCAAGTCTTACTTTGCTTCTATTTTCCATTTCAAGGAAATTGATCATTGGCCTGGAAAAGCAAGAACAAAATGACTCATTGGAATGTCGCACTGGTGATTAGAAGATAAAAAGACCACCATACTGCCCTTAAGTAGTTCAGGTTACCAGTCTCAGATGAAGTCCATGCTCAGGCACTGGAAAAACTGACAGATCTGATTGCTGAACCACCATCAATCTTTGAAAGATCATGGAGCAGGGTGGCTAGGTGTTGCAGTGAACAGAGCACTGACCCTGCAGTCAGTAGGACCTGATTTCAAATCCAGCCTCAGACACTTAACACTTACTAGCCATGTTACCTTGGGCAAGTCACTTAACCCCAATTGATCTGCCTTCCTCTCTCCAAAAAGCAAAAAGAAAAAGAAAGATCATGGAATAAAAGAACAAATGACACAATTTTCAAAAGTAAAACCTGGAAGAGAGTAGAATATGACAATTAAACTGTGAGGTCCTTGACAGAAAAATAATGTCTGGTACATAGTAGGTCCTTAATAAATGCTTACTAATTGTAGGTCAGTATATTTGATTTTGATTTCTAGTGTAACACATTTCTTACAGTCCCCAGCCAGAGTTGGTGCTGAAGACCTCAAGGAGTAAATATTGTGAATGATGGTTAAGCATCTTGGGATTCATGGCTTTGGTTTAGCCTCCCAGCCAAGAAGTATCACATGATAATAAATTAGTCAGCAGGTAAAACAGATATTAATCATACATTCCATCAGATCTCCAAGCTTAGACTCTTGCCAACTCAAAAACCCTTTCGGGGCTGAAGTCTGTCTTTCATTCTTTCATCTCCCAGCATGGGCATGGAGAGCTCACCTACAAGTTCACTTCTCAGTCACTCTCGGTTGGTTAAGAGCTGAAAGAGTTTTTCAAATTATACATCCATGGTGTGCAATGATAGACTGTTAATTAATGCACTGTAAGGGAGGGGACATCAGAAGCCCCCTGAGAATCCCTTTTGAAGATAGTGGAGTATCTCAGTCCCCAAGGATTTGAATTTGGTCTGGTTCTCTGTCACATTTTTATCAAAGACATGATGGATGGCGTATTCATCAAACTTACCAGTGAAACAAAGCTTACTGAGATAGCTATTATACCTGATGACAGGGTCAGGATCCCAAAAGAGCTTGACAGGCTAGAACATTGGGCTACATCTATCAAGATGGATTTTAATAGGGATAAATCTTATACTTGGGTTAAAAATCAATTTCACAAGTACAAGATGAGGTGAGGTATAGCTAGTCAGCAGTTCATCTGGAAAAGATCTGGAGATTTTTAATGGCGTTCAGCTCGATATGAATCAACAGGGTGAGGTAACTGCTAAGGAAAAAAAGCTAATGCAATCTTTAGGTTACACTGCAAAAAGAATTTGTGTCCAAAACGAGGAGCATGAGAGGTCTAAGGTACCCACTCAGACCACATCTAAAAGATCATCTTCCGTTTGGGGGCAATGTATTTTAGAAAGGGATAGGATTAACTTAAAGCATCTGAAGAGGAGAAACCAAGATGGTAAAAGGTTTCCAGTGCATATCTTATAAGAATCAGTTGAATGTACAGTTTTAGCCTGGAGAAGATTTAGTAGGGACAGGCTGGCTATCTATTTGGAAGGGCTGTCACATGAAGAAGGGTTAGACTGGTTTACTTGGCATTAATGAGTAGAATTAGGGTGAGGTAGGGAGGTGATAGTCTCTGTGAAGATCAGCGCAATATTGTGGCCAGCTCTGGGTGCCCCATTTTAGGGAGGACCATTAATGAACTGGAGAGTGCCCAGAGAAAGACAACCAAGGTGGCAAAGAGTCTTGAGTTCATGCTATATAAACGTTAATTGGAGGAATTGGAGTGCTTAGTTTCTATGCAACATGTGGTCCAGTACTTAGGCCAGGTAAAAATCTCAGAGAGTGACTCAAAAAGGTCATGCTGGCACCCATCCCACCCCAGAATGCTTTCTGGGAATTCTCCATATATGCTCAAGTCAAGGCTTTCACAAAGGGAGGTAACAGAGTGTTCCTGCTCTCATACAAGTACTCAAAGAAAAAAATATACATCTGGTAGAAAATAACTGGTATAATACATCTGGTAGAAAATATACATCTGGCAGAAAATAAAATAAAAATATACATCAGGTAGAAAATAACTTATTTCACTCTATTAAAAAAAAAAGTAGAGAAGATGTGAAGAACTCACAGAAACCCCTAAATAGATCTAGAAAACACATCAAGTAGTCACAGAACCCAACAAGTTCTCCTCAGAGGGGAATTAAATTTGTTGCCACCAGGGAAACAGCTTGACATTCAGATGAATCCTTGGCTCTCTTCACAGTCTTTCCCAGATCTACAATGCTGTCCTGTGCTTAAGACTCCCTCCAGAAGAAAAGCACACATTGGGACTGCTGGACAGTAAGAATGTGGTTCAATCATTTCAGCCATGACACCATTTGGGGTTTTCTTGGCAAATGTCCTGGAATGATTTGCCATTTCCTTTTCCAGATCATTTAATAGATGAGGTAACTGGGGCAAATAGGGTTAAGTGACTTGCCTAGAGTCACACAGCCAGTTAAGTGTCTGGGGTCACATTTGAACTCAGGCAGATGACTTGACTCCAGGCCTTCTTCGCTCTATCCCTTGTATCACCTAGCTGCCCCATAAGCATTCCATAGGAATAGCACTGTCCAAGTAATTCACAGTAATAATATGTTTATGTTTCTTGGGGGCAAAGTACACATCTCTGGCTCTTCCTGGCTCTTCCTATAGTCTCTTACTCCTCCAGTTGCTTGGGCTATGGGAGTGACCCTGTTTTTTCTCCAAGAGACATGCTGCCTGGGAACTGTTCTCTCCTCCAGGGGGTCGTCTGTAAACTCTTGAGTTTAAAGTTACTTGCCAAACAACACTCAAGGCTGAAATAAGAAATTTCCTTTGTTATCTAGAGGGCTAGCTGCTCTTGAATTCTTATCACCATCCTACTTAACCCACACTTTATATGTCCCAATCTACCTCTTCTAGCCCCTTCCATTATGCCCTATAGAATTCCCATTCCATAACTAACATATTTTTCATTAGTTTTTAGATCTGTTGTGCTTTTTTTCTTTGTATTCTCAAAGACCTAAATTATCTTTGATGACACTTTATACTTGGTCATCCTCTCTAATACTGGATGCACCTTTCTCATACCTTTTGTCTCACTGTTCCTAGAGAAGGAATCAGTGTCTGCTACCATTTGCAGGCTCTCCATTTGCACCCACCACTCAGCAATCCTATTTGAAATTTACTCTGCCAAAATTTGTCATTCAATCCAGATTATAGAAGCTGTAGTCATTTCTTTTCCTTTTTCAAGTAATTTGGGACTTGCATCACCATCTTCCTTTCCTTCCCAATTCTTATAATAGGACAGTTCAATATACATGTTGATACTCCTTTAAACATCCTAACTAACCTCTCAGTTCTTTAGTATTCTCAGATCCCATGACCTGCTCATTCACATTTCAACCAGAAAGAGGTACCCACAAATGTTTCACTTCCAAGAAAAATAAATGAAATCTTTCTATGATTTGCCCCTTCAAAACCCCTTCTTTGTCTTCATCATGGTTTCCAATCTCATTACCTCTTAGTACTTTCTTAGGCCACTATGTTTGATGATTTCACTTTCATCTTTTGCCAGTCTCAAACATATACTTAACCAATTCAACTCCGCACTGTTCTCTTCTCTCAAACACCTTGCCCAATGCATCTCATACTTTGCCAAACTCCAGTCTTGGATGACTCTTGCCATCTAACTCCTCCATTCCTACTCACATGCTGATGAATGGAGCTGAGGAAGTTACACAATCAGACTGACTAGCTCTGTTACACATTTACATTACCTAATTTCAGCAGTGAGCTTAATCTGGCACTGAATAGCAGGCAGAGGTTGACTTGGATCACATCTGAACCTGTGTATTTCAAGATGCTGCCTTCCACAAAAGCCCATATTTTTAACATCAGTATTCTCTATGTGATGTTATATGCCAGTGAATCATTGACCACTCTAGTCTCTGAGAAAGAAAGTATACAGGTATCTTCCAGGGTAATTTAATGGTAAATCTAAATGGGTAGCAGCACCTTATCAACAATGACTTGTAAGCAAGAAGCAGTATCAAAAAGCATGTTAAGAATATGTGTGATCAAAAATGATTGTGGACAATGACTTATCAAGATTAAGGGATGAGAAACAGAAAGCTCCAGTGCTATCCTATTACCTACAAGATAATTAAAACAGTCAGAGGAATCTCCCATTAAGTTGAGTGGATCCTCCATGGAGAACTTTGGGAAAGATATCATCAGGAATCTGGTGAGGAGGTATGGAACGTTTGTGATCTGTCCCAAAGTAGGGATTAGTGCCACTGATAAGAGATCATAGATTCATCACCTAAGCACTGAAGCCCTTGAGAGAGGGAATCACATAACTTCTTATATTTTCATAAATTTTATTTTCACATGGGCCCAATCAACCCAGCTTTGCTATGGGAAAGTTTGTTTTATATTGTGACCATTATTGCCATCGGGTCTTAGAGACACAAGGGATCTGCCAAGCTTCTGTAAGTCTTCCCACCCAGCCATTCACAGTTACAGCAGATGGTGTGAAGTTAGATGAGAAAAAGGAGTTAGAATCAATGAATCTTCCACTTGGAAGATAGTGGATAAGGGCAGCACCTCCTTCCCTCACCCTCTTGCTTGCCCCTTAACCGAAACATCCAATTTAAGAATCCCTTCTTTAGGCTAATAGCTGGTATCTCTATAGTGCTTTAAGGTTTATACAGAAAATTTGACATGTTCTCATTTGATGATCACTAATATTATCCCATTTCATAAACGATTGACCTAAAAATGCCAAGGGACAGGACAGTCTATTCCATTGTTAGGTCATTGTAATTTTTAGAAAGTGTGGTCCTTATATTGAGCCCGAGAAAAGGGAGAGTAATATTAATAAAGATTACTAAGAAGCCTCCACAGAGAATTGGGATCAAATCCTAATTTCTGCAGCTTACTACATATGTGAACTTCAACAAAATACTTAACCTGCCTAGACCTCAGTTTCTTTCTCATTAAAATGAGTGGACTGTACTAGATGGCCTCGAAGCCTCTAACTGCTCAGATGCTTCATTGCTCAGTGGAGATGACCTAGGATTCTTGGTGAAGGAAAAGACATCAACCAGCCGGACAAACATGGGTAGATTCTACCTGACTCATCCCTTTTCTTGTCCTACCAGAGAGACCAAGTCTCTGTTCATTGATCTTGCCCTACTGAGCATTAATGAAGAGAAAACCATAGGAAAGGCAGTCTGGCTCCACAGCACCCATTTCTCTTATTAGACCACAGTGGCTACCAGCTCAAACTTGTGGGGCAGAGGCCATCTCTGGAATATTGTCAAAAGTTAATAAATGCAAAATCACTGAGATTCTCCTTCATATGGTTTAAGCCTTTGGTTGGGGGTGGGAGAAATGAGAGTTCTTTCTACCTTAACATTCTTACAGAGAAGATTCATTCTCTTTATCCAGTCTCTATGTACCATTCATTCTCTTATTTCCCTTGACTTCCCCCTTTATCAATAATGAATCACATAACCAGAAATAATTAGGACTGATCTTTTATATCAAATGGATCTACTCTGATACTAATTAAAACAGCAAATAAACAAATTTATAGAAATAGAAAATTCAATATAAATGACCATTTATTGTGATCTGTCACAAAATAGGGATTGCCACCACTGATAAGAGATCATGGAATCACCCGCCACCTAAGCACTGGGAGAGGGAAGCACATGAACTTCTTATATTTTCATAAATCTTGTTATGGGAGGCAGATGGGTGAAAGTGGAACATTGTGAAATGAGTGAGACCTTTGGTGTTGACCTTCCTTGGCAATAAATCATGCCTTTCATTCTAGCTTCCAGTGGCAACATGGAACCCAGGTTCACTCAATACTATCCACACTAGTCACTTGACTAATACTCTATCAGGAAGGGTAGAAGAGAGGAAATAATCCTTTCTTAATCACCTACTATGAGCCAAGCACTATGCTTAGTGCTTTACAAATAACAATCTCATCTGATCCTCACAACAACTCCAGGCTGGATTTGAACTCAAATCTCTCTGATACCAGGCCAAGCACTCTATCCATCTTGCTTCCTGTGGCTGGATTTGAACTCAGATCTTTCTGATACCAGGCCCAGCATTCTATCCATCTGGATTCCTTTATCTCTTCTCGTCACTCTCATCATGCAACAAAACATGTACAAGTTCTGTGCCCTTGCTCACTTCCCACTAGAGCTCTTTCCCTGGTTTCTTGCCTTTCAGGTGAAAGGAAACTAACCCTAGCATGGACTACAATTCTCAGAAGTTGATGCAGTTAGGCTCTGAGCGCCTGTCTCTGATTGCAGAGGCATCAGATGCCCCTCCCTACTCCCTTTCCCCAAACCCTGCTACATTTAAATTAGCCTCTTTGCAACTCCCACCCACTGCTTTTAGCTCAGGCCACTGGGGCCAAAGAGAAGCCTAATCCTTCCTGTACATGGTAACTCCCAAAGACTTCAAAAAGATGCCATTCTTTCCCTAAGTCTTCCATTCTCTAGGCTAGATATGTTGTTCTTTCAACTGATCTCAGCATAACATGGCCACTTGTCACTGGTCACCCTCTTACAGTTTGTCAACATTCCTTCTAAAGTGAACTTTTCTAAAACTTTCCTACTCTGTAAACTATACACAAAACCCTCCCTTGCCTCTCCCTTAGTATTTTTTTTTTAAAGAAAAAAAGCCTTGAGTACCCTTTACATAAATCTCATCTGGCACCTTAGGCTGAGCTGGTGATACTTGAGAACCAAACTTGATTGGTTTCTCAAATGACTTTTCCAATCTGAGACTCCTATAAATATTTAAATGTTAGCTACACCCACATAGCCAGCCAACCCTTCATTAAAGTTATACAATGTTTGCTTTGGTTTTTTTAGCCTCTCAAAATATATATTTTCTGATACTCTCTGGGCCTTGGTTACCTCATCTCACTTCCTGGCTGTTCCCTAACCATGTTGCCCATGCTCTAGCCATTATCCTCATCCATCTGCCTCCAGAACCTAGGCTCTGCCTCTTGGACCCTGGACTCTGTTCTTAGCCTGCCCCAAACCAGACATCCCTTTGACTTCCTGGCCATCTCAACATCCCGCTTCTCACTCCTCTTCTTGTGTTGGTATTGTCTTCTCCCATTAGAATATTAGCTTCTTGAGGGAACAGACTGCCTTGTTTGCTTACATTTGTACCCCTAGTAGAGTAAGTTGGGCAGCTAGGTGGCAAAGTGGATAGAGCACCAGGCCTAGAATCAGGAAGAGGATGACCAGTGACAAGTGACCATGCCATGCTGATATCAGTTGAAGGAACCACATATCTAACCCAGAGAAGGGAAGGATTAGGGAATGAATGGCATCTTTTTGAAGTCTTTGAAGAGTTACCAGGTGCAGGAAGGATTAGGCTTCTCTTTGGCCCCAGCGGGAGTGGGTGGAAGTTGCTAATCTAGCCTCAAGACACTAGCCATGTGACCCTGGACAAGTCACTTAACTATTTGCCTCAAGTTTCCTTATCTGTAAAATGAGTTGAAGGAAATGGTAAACCACTTCAATAATCTTTGCCAAGAAAACCCCAAATGGGGTCACAAAGAGTCAGGTCCAATGGAATAACAACAGGGTAAGTGCTTATGAAGCACATTTTCATTCTTGTGCTCAGTTTATCTTGCAAAGATTAGATAACTCCTAAAGTGACTTTCAGCTCTAAAATCCCATAGTTCTTTGGATAAAAAAATATGTTATGGGCATCAGAGTCCCTACGGTCATGGAGTCATTAAGTGTTCTGTACAGATCCTACTTCTGCTTATTAACCTTGTTACTCTGAAGGAGTAGTCACTTCACTTGTGTGACTTGGTATTTAGGACTTAACTACTAAGCAAAGAAAGTGCAAGCTGCCTCAGGGAAGGAAGTTACTGATGTAATTCAAAAGTTCCACATATGTCCAAGGAAGAAAGTGATGGAAAGGTAGACTGATTTTCCAAACAAAGGGCCCAAACAAGAATACTGTACTTGCTAATATCATTCTTGAGTTTAAGACTTGTCTAAATGAATGGAGTGACCCATAAGAGACACAGTGAGAAGTGGGGCACTTCAGAAGACCTCTCAGTATGTAATAGTGGAGAGAAGCGTCAGAGAATCCTGATCCAAATCCTTTCTCTGGTAGAGATTACTGTCAGGGCTACCTTGAGCAATAACAACAATAATATGGTGCCTTCTATACTTTACAAACCTCTTCGAGTCTCATGGCAGTCCTGGGAGGTGGAGGCTATCGCTCCCATTTCAGAGATGAGAAAACCGAGTCAGACTAAAGTTTAAGTGGTTTGTCCAGGGTCATGTACCTAGGGTCTGAAGCAGGATTTGAATTAGGTATTCCTGACTCCAGGTTTAATGACACCTAGTTAGTCTTAGTTACCTTACCTGCAAAATGAATGGGTTGGATTACATGACCCAGGAGGCCCCAGGAGGCCCCTTTTAGCTCTAAATCAAAAATTCTACTAGGAGTCTGTGAGAGTCTTCTGACCTAGACCCTCTTGTAGGTCTGATTGTTGAGGGGGAACCTGAACACTTTTGCTATACCACAGCTCTAGATGTGTAGGTAGAAGAAAGACTAAGTGATCTCTGGGTAGGAAAATAGACCTTCTCAGGGGTCATCTAGTCCAATTCTTCATTTAAGAAACTGGGGCTCAGGCAGCTTCAGTGGCTTGTCGAGGTCACAGAAACTGGAATCTGAATCCAAATCCCCTGTCTTAAGATACAAAGATTCTTTCTACTATATCCCACTGCCTCTCAGTTGCCAGGTCACTTTTCCAAATAGAATTTGAATGAAGCAGAGTAGAGTTTATGACAAGCCCTGAGACTTCTTATCATCTCCTCACCTATCTGTGACTTCATAACAATTCCATGGTGTCTGTCTGTCTGTCTGTCTCTCCCTCTCCATTCCCCCTCCCAACCTATGAGTCAACAGATGTTTTGCAAAGCAATTTAATCTCCTTTGGGTAAAATATGCTGCATCCAGGTGAGGGACCATGAATGCTTTTTGGTTTGTTGCTATGTATTTTACTATATATGTCTCCTGCTACTGATCATAGAAAATGGGTAGTTCCCTTGAATATAAATAGAATATATATAGATCAGTTTTTGTCATTTGCTATGCTCAATGCAAGCTTCTACAGAAAATGGAGGATAGTCATATGAAGGTTAGCTTTCCTTATACCAGTAGAAAGCAAAGGGTGCCTTATAAAGCATCACTTCAACAGCAGTGGTTCCCAGGGTTTCCTTTGGGGCTACGGGACATCATTGTCACACTGTTTTCATTAACTCATGTGGCATCCAAATCTGTCAGCTGACCTTCAAGGTGAGAAGGTCAGTCTTCATCTGGAATTTCATGAAGACCAAGAAAATGTAATTAAATAAGGGTCTTTACTAAAAAAAAAAAAATCTTGTTTTTCTATCATATTGATATTCTATCATATCATATTCTAGCATATTGGATATTGTGTAAACATACACAATTTTTCTTTCTGAGAAGTAATATAATCACAGATAAGGGTCACCTGTTTTCTATGCCTGTAGATCTCATCAGTATAAAAAAACATGTGCCCCCAATATATGCATATTTACTTATTTATAAATAACACACTACCTATGTGGACTCTCCCGGCCTCAATGAAATCAGGAAGTTGCTTTCAATGACTTCTAAAGACTATTATCATATTCAGAAATCTAAGAGATAGGTTAACTAGAATATACAGACTCCTCAATGAGAGGACTCATGAAGGGTCTAATAAGGCTCTCCTGTGTTCCTGGTAGATCACAGTATGCTATTATGTACATAAAACTTATATATAAATGAGCCCAATTAGCAACCCAAGACCATGCAAGAGTGATAGGGGCTTTCAAGCACAGATGGAAAAAGTTGTGGAGGGAAAAACAGTTAAGATTTGGCAACTGGTTGGACCAGAGGAGTGAGGGAGGATGAGCTTGGCAATAACTCTGAGGCTGTGTACTTGGGTGACTAGAAGGAGGATGGTGCTCTTGATATTAATAGAGAAGTTCAGAAGGGGGTGAGTTTGAGGGGAAGGCTAATATAACTAAATCTGGGGTACAGACTAAAACTACTCACTCATGCTCAACCTATGAAATTCACTCTGTCCCATTAAAAAAAGGCAGAGCCAGGAATAGGGCTTTTACTGTTCAGTCATGGCCCCAAAAGCAGAGCCCAGTCTGAGGGCCACTTATCCTAATCAACAGGTGACTGGGGAACAAGAGGTAGAAATGTGTCAAAGAGACAGAATTTTCATAATGGCACCTACACAGCTCCTGATGACAATGTCCAAGGAGCAGTTAAATTATATAAGCTCCCAGAAACCTACAAAGGTCTCACAAGAGAGAAATTGCAAGTTATATAGCAAATGAAGGTGGGGGTAGGTAGGACTGGCAGAGTGTTGAAGGATGGGGGTAGGTGTAGTTGTGTTAGAGACAGGCCTCCATGATAGATCTTCATGGAGAAGGTGAGATACAAACAATCTTCTTACTCTCTTGTCCATTATATACCTCTTGGGGTCATTCCAGGGCTCTAGTCAGGTCAGGGAACCCTAGCCCATTTTGGAAACTATTGTTTTATACCATAGTGTCTCTATTATTACACTGCATTGTATTACAGATGTATGTTCCATACTCCTTATTAAAATGGGGCAAACAATAGAAATCACATTATCTTGGAATTGAAAAGGACCCCAGAAGACATTGGATCCATTTCTGGATGAGAACCCCTTCTATGATGTACTCATGCAATCTTTGCTTGAAAATAACCCGAGATGGGAGAGGATTCTGGGAAGAGGGCAGAGTACTTCAGAAAATTTCAGTCTCTCAAGATTTTCCTCCACAAAAAAGATAAAATAGCTCCTCTGGGTGAACATAGAATGGTGAAAATAAATAAGAGTAGGGGCAGAACATGGGTCCTCCCAGGACAATCCAAGATCTGAAGAAAAATCCCAGGATGCTGTTTTCTCCTGGTGAAGAGTAAACACCTCCAGGCTAGGAACTCCTTGAACTGGCAAGCCCTGGTGTTACCTGGGTTGGGAGGTTACCTCAGTCCCACCACAGACACTTTTACCCCCAGGATACATAGGGGAGTTTGGCTTCTGACCAGGGGAAGATCTACTGGAACCTTGGCTGACAGGGAGCATCAGACCCAGTTGTGCTTTGAAGAGAGGCAGGGGCAAAAAGGACCCACTCACATCTAGTGAGTGCAGAAGCAGTGTGGCCACATACTGCTGACTGTGGGCACTTACAGGAGGCTGGAGGTCTTGGTCTGAATTCAAGGTCAGAGTGGAGAACTGAAAAGAATCACAGGCCAGAGGCAACATTCTCCCTATACCCCACAATAAGAGGCAATTATAAAAACTAAAGTATTACAAGAAAAAAAATGCCCAGGCAAAGGAAAAAGAATCCAACCATAGAGAGCTATTATGCTAATATAGAAGACTGGGGTTCATCTTCAGAGGTGGATACTGAAGCAAAGAAACCTTCTTCTACCCCAGAGTAACATCAAATGGTCACCTGCCCAAAGAGAATTCATAGAAGAACTTAAAGATTTTAAAAATCAAGTGAGAGATTGAGGAAAAACTAAAAAGAAAAATGATAATAATCCAAGAAAAACAAAAGATTATGAAAAGAAAATCAACCAATTAGAAAAGATCCAGAACCTTAAAGAAGAAAATGACTCCTTGAAAAAAATCTGAATAGTGCAAAGGGAAGCCAGTGAAGTTAAGAGATTAATTTTAAAAAACCAAACATATAAAGAATGAAAAATTAGAATACAATGTGAAACATCTCATAAGAAAAACAACTGATATGGGGAACAAGTCAAGAAAAGAAAACAATAATAAAACGACCTGAAAGCTACGATAAAACAAAAGAATCTTAATAAAATAATACAAGAAGTAATTAAAGAAAATTGTCCTGAAGCATTAAAACAAGAGGGGAAAGTAGAAGTAGATAAAAATCTAGCAATCACCACCTGAAAGAGATCCTACAAGGAAAACTTACAGGCATATTATAGTCAAATTATAAACCCCCCAACTCCAGGACAAAATGTTACAAAAACAAGAAAAAAGCCATTTACATATAGCAGTAACACAATTAGAATCACAAAAGACTTAGGAGTGTGATTAACATTAAAAGATTGTAGGTCTTGGATATATTGAAGAGCAAAAGAACTGGACTTCTGGCCGAAAACATCATACCCAGCAAAATTGGGCATAATTCTGAGTGGAAAAAAAAAATACTGGAATTTGATGGATTGTCAGATTTTCAGGACTTGTGGTAAAAAAATAAATAAACAACAACAACAAACACCAAACAAACCTAAACTTCAATAGAAGATTTGACATACCAAGAGCTAAGAGAAATAGGGTACCTACCAATGATCAATTACAAGGGACTCAATAAGAATAGACTGTTTACCTTTTAACTATGTAAAATGTAAATCCTATGTCTAAGATTGTAAAACCATTCAAGAACAGTTAAAGGAATAATTATCTTATACAAATGAGGTGCAAGAGGAAGAACCAATACAGAGGAATTAGGGGCAGGGGCTGTTAGTTCTGGAAACCTACTTTCATCGGGAATGGGTTCAAGAGGGGAAAATACATATACATCTAGAAGAGTATAAAAGTCTTCTAAATTTAGAAAGATATAAAATTCTAAGGGGATAGGGAGGGGGAAAGGATAAAGGAACGGAGGGTGAGGGAATAGGTTAAAGGGTTGTACAAAGTGTTTTGATTCCTGTGAAGGGGAGGATAAATGAGGGATTGTTGTGGGGGATAGGTTAAGAAATAGAAGGGCAAGGTAGTGAGTAGAAGAAAAATAGTGGAGCTAGGAGAGAGGAAAAAGAGATATGTACAAATATAAAAACTAAGATTAGGAATAGAATCTCTTAGGGAAAGTATGTTTATGTATGTATGCATATATGTATACACATATTATATATCAATATTTCTCTACAAATATATCCACGCTTAATTGTAACCTGGGGAAGAGAGAGGAGGAAGGAGACAAAAAGAACAAAGTAAAAAGTATACAGCAGAGAACAAAAGAAAATCTACAAGGAAACAAAGATGGAACCTTTCAATATAATGTGCAGTGTTTAATATGTAGGCTTTCTTGAAATGGAAAGTTATTGCTATATATTTTGAATCTTCTATGTTCTGCTGTGCACGTGACATGTTTTTCTTTTCTATTTAAGTTTATGTTTCTTTTTATTTTCTCATTATGTATTCAAGTATTGGTCTAACATAAAAAGAAATGAAAATATCACAAGACTCATGTGTGACATAATGGATGGAGAGCTGACGTTAGAGTCAGAAAAACGAGACCTGACGTGCTAGCTGGGCATCCCAGGGCAAGTCTCTTGACTGCTCTGTGCTACCCACTCTGGCTCTATACTGGGAGAGAGCATCACCAGAAACTCCCTATATGATGAATTCCCAAGACAAAAAAAAAAAAAAAAAAGAAAAAAAGAAATCCAAACCTTCTCATCCCTTCTTCATTTTCTGATTTTATTAGATCTTTGATTTCTTTGCTGATTTCTTTTGATACCCTTTACTGACACCAGAATTCAAGAATTCCATACTTTCTTTACTCTGAGATCTCCTTAAATCTTTAATTCAAGTAAGCACTTGTAAAATCACCCACTGTGTGCCAGGTCCCATCTTAGATGCCAAGGAAACAAAATGAAACAGACCGTGTTCTGACCTCGGTGGAGGGAGGAGAGTGGAAATTAAGAGGAACATGTCCACAGATAAGGAAATTTTAAAATATGCAAAATAATTTAGAGAGGCAGAACACTAATAATTGGGAGAATCAGGAAAGGCCTATTCATCCAAAAGGCTAGAGACAATTCACTGGTTGAATGTAGTTCATAAACAGCCATAATGCACTCACAGGCTGTGTTATCCCTCACTACATGACTCTCTCAACTCCTTTTGCAGGGAGGCATAGGTGTATCGATATGGAAGAGACCTGAAAGGCCGTGTAGTCCAATCTCCTGCAATTTACAGATGAGGAAACTGCAGCCTCGCCTGGGTAAGTGACTTACCCAAGGTTACATAGGGAGTAAGTCTCAGGGCAGGGATTCCAACCCAGGCTTTTTTTGACTACAGAGCCAGTGCTCTTTCTACCATCCCCAGCTAGTTCCTCCCACCTTGGCACTGTCTTTTAGGCCGTTTTCTCCAAGGCGATATGCTACAACTTATTTATAACCACCTCTTCAGAATGAAGGAAAGAAAACCAATTGATTATAGTGAATGAGGGAAAGGCTTGAGGCAGAGCTCAGTGATTATTAGGCATCAGAGAATGCACCCTGGAGAGAACCCTTATAAATGCAGTGAAGAACTGACACCAGACCTCAGACTTCCTAATAAAGTCTGTTCTGTTCCTTTCCAGTTCTGTTTGGCAGAGTGTGCTGGGAAATGCCTAAAATCAGTTAGCATCTCCTCGGCCCGAGCCTCACAGAGAGGCTAAACACTAATCAGCCTCCACTTCCTCTGGTTCTTCCAGACGCTTACCAGCATTCTAATTATAATTCTCTACTGGCCTGGGACATGAGCCACTGGAAGCATTATAATCATGGTGCCTGGTGGACTTTTCAATTTGAGGGGACTACCCTTGCACAAGAGTGAAGGATTTTCTTTCTGTCCCTGGGCTAATTCCCCAGACATATTTAGATAATTGGTCACAACACTGGGCTAAAATTTCTATGAATTCTTCCACATTTAGCATTTGAATTGATTATCATGAATCTCAGAGAATTCAGATGAGCTGCATAGGAAACATGCCTTGTTTGATTTCCAATCTCTTAAGAATATTTGTGCCAGGTGTTAGGGATACGTCCATATTTTATATGTGCATAAACATTAGGCTCACCATTACTGCAGACTAATGGGATGGGGTCCTTTATTGGATTTACATTCCATTTAGTCAGTAAAATGAGTCAACAAGCATTTATTTATTTACATGTCAGTCTTTGTGCTGAACTATAGAATACAAATTAAAACAAAAACATGATTCCTGGCCTCAAGGAGCTCACATTCTAATGGGGCAGACAAAATGCAAAATAATTATGTACAAGGAAGATAGGTTATGAACATAATATGACAAATGGTAGAATAGAATAAAATACAACAAAAAGAAATAGAGAAATATGGTAACTGGGAGATAATAGCAGAGTAAAGCTACTAACAGTTGGTGGGGAGGTGAAGAACGGGAGTGGGAGGGAGTATGGAATGAATGTGAGACCAGGGAAGGCAGAAGTTGGGTTGAACCTTGGAGGAAACCAAGGAACCTAGAGACAAGGAAAAGGAGCATTCCAGGTATGAGGGATAGCCAATGAAAAGACACACAGTAGAGAGATGGAGTGTCACACTCAATGGACTGCAAGAAAGCCATTATACCTGGATTACTGTAAGTGGAGGGAAATACTTCCAATTATATTAAAAAAGCAGGATATGACCAACTTCCATGAATTGGAAAATTAATAGGGAGAATAAAATGTAAAGGTCCAATTTCCTACATGCTTTATATAGTTAAGTATCCTATAGACACTCATGAACCAAAAGTCTTTCTTCTTGGAAGGTTTCATGAGATTCCTTTGGTTCATGACTTGGACTAGATGGCCGCTGATATCCCTTACAGCTCTCAGAATCCATGACTCTCTCATTCCATGATGTTTATGGAACTTCATAAAGACACAATGAGGTAGGAAGGGCGAGGATTATGCCCATTTTACAGATGAGGAAACTGGAACACAGATGGGCTTTGCCCAAAGTTATATGGTTAATCAGTTTGGCTTTGACTCATATCTAGTTCTCAAGTACAAGCTCTTTCTGCCTTCTTTAATCTGAAATGTCTTGTAGTAGAGAATCAGAGGCTGAACATCCTTTCTTCAAAGAATCATAGAAATTCAGAGTTTTCAGGGAACTTAGTCTTCTAGTCCAACTACATTGACTGGGAATTATCTGTATAACATATAATAAATAGTCACCCAACTTCAGCTTAAAGGATTCCATTCAGTAGTGTCCTACAACTTTCAAGGGCAACTCCTTCAACTTCTGCACAGCTCTGATTATCTTGAAAATTTTCCTTATATCCAGCTAGAATTTGCCATTTTCTAGCTTATCTCCTTTAGTCCTTATTCTATTTTCTGGAGCCAAACAGCACAAATCAAATCCCTTTTCCCCATATATACCTTTCAAATATTTTAAGAATCACAAACAATCCACTTAAATCTTCTCTTCTCCTTGCAAAATATCCTTGGTTCTGTCAACAGCACTCCATATGATATAAGCTCAAGGCTTTTCACCATTCTGGTTTTTATCCTCTGAATATTCCCCAGTTTCTCAACTAAACTATGGCACCCAAATGGAAGATTCACAATAACCTAAATGTGTTCTTAGCAAGGAAAAGTACAAAAGGATTCTTATTTCTTTATTTCTGGAGGCTATACCTTTATTAATGTAATCCAAGGTCACACAATGTTTTTGGCTGCCATATCAAACTGTTTTTGAAGTCCAGAGATACCACAAGATCTCTTTGCAAACAAAACTGCTATCTAACCATGACCCCCCATCTTCTATTAGTGAAGTCTTGAACTTAAGTATGAGACTATATTTATCCCTATTAGATTTTATCTTGGCAGATTCATCTCAATGTTCTACCTTGTCAAGATCTTTTGGGATCCTGAATCCGGGATCCAAAATGTTTGCTATCTCTGTCAGCACTGTCATTTGAGAAATTGATAAGGATGGCATCCAGGCAAGGATGGCATCCAGGCTTTTTTCTAAGTCACTGATGAGAAAGTTAAGCAGCACAGAGATCATCACAGATCCCTGGCATTCTATTGCCAAGGTGGTATTGAACAACTAATCTTTGAAACCTTCCATTCAATCATCTAATTATATTGTGGGGAGAGATAATGAGTTTACCTCTGATCAATTGATTTCCCCCAGTCCAAAGGATATATCAAAGCAAATAAAGAATCACCAATAGAGGCAAAAGATGTCAAGATATTAAGGTATGTTGCTCTTTTACAAAATCTAAAGAAACTTTTCTAGGTGGAATTGGAGGGCAACAAATTAGGGGCTAAAGCTCAGTCACACCCCTGGAGCTTCTTGATAAAGATGGATACATGGGGGGGGGGGGAAGTAGGGAGCCAGTTAATCAAGGCAGTTCTGGGAAATGTGACCCCTGGCAGCAGAGAGGAGAGCCATCTATGGAGAAAGAATACAGTTCTTGAGAGGGTATTATCCCTTGCTTCATTGGGATCTCCAAGTAGATTATTCTCCTTGTAGGAGACATTCTACCCATAAGAAAGCAAGAAAGGGGAATCAAGGCAGGAGATAGAATTGAGGAGTGTGACTCCTGGCAGCAGAGAGAGAAAAAAACACTATGAATCAAAGGGAGAATTAGCCTTGGCAGTCCAGAGTTGATCTGTGTTTTTTGTTTACAGTGTCTTATTGACTACATTGACTGCTGTCAGTCGCATTGATTATACTGTGTACAAGTTGGTCATTTCACATCTGTAAAACACCAAACAATTCCCTTTGTGTTTACATGTATAATTTGCTCTTATACATTTTAAATTAAGTCATTTATAGGTCTGATTAAATAAAAACACTCATGTTTTTTGTTTGGCTTACCTCTGTTAAAAAAAAAAATAGTTTACTCAAAATTGATCTACAGAGTCATGCTGTCCAAAGAAACACTGTGCCCATGGTGAGGAAAAACAAGAGGACACCCAAAGAAAAGAAAGAACACTGGGGCCTTGTCCCAACAGAAGTATGAATTGCCTTGAGGACATGCATTCTTAGTCAATTCTTTTGCTTGGAGATAATTATGTGCTCTGGATGACTATTAGATTGTAAGCTCCTTGAGGACAGGGCCTGTCTTTTGCCTCTTTTTGTATCACCAGAGCTTAGCATAGTGCCCGACACATATGTTGTTTGTTCAGTCACTTCATCAATTCCTCATGAACCTTTTTGGGGCTTTCTTCGCAAATACATTGGAGTGGTTTGCCATTTCCTTTTCTCCAACTCGTTTTGCAGGTGAGGAAACTGAGACAAAGAGGATTAAGTGACTTGCCCAAGGTCACATAGCTAGTAAGTATCTGAGGTCAGGTTTGAACTGAGGTCTTCCTGACTCTAGGCCCCATACTCTAGTCATTGTACTACTCAGCTGCCTGCCTGATGCATAGTAGGTACTTAATAAGTGTTAATCAATTGACTGGCTATTTTAAAAGTTATTTTATTAAATTTATTTTTAGTTTTCAACATACACTTTTACAGATTGAGTTCTAAATTCTCCCTCTCTCCCCTGCCCCCTTCCCGAAACAGCATGCAATCTGATGTAGGCTACGCATGTATAATTACATGAAACATATTCCCATATTACTTGTGTTGTGAAAGAAGAATCAGAACAAAAGAGAAAACTATGGGAAGAACTGATGGACTATTAAAAGTAAACAAGTAGACAGGTGAAGGTTTGTGAGCTGAGTTTAGGTGCGCAGACACCTCTAAACACAGCTATCCATCCCCCTGAAGACCTAAGCTATAAATGTGGGTTGGTGGGGTACCTCAGAGGAGAGAAGTACTTTTGGAGCATGGTATGCATTCTCTTTCATTATCTCTTCATCAAACTTTTAACTAAAATGTTATGAAGATACATAGTTTTGACCCTGTCTATCCGGTTAAAAAAAACCTTGTCCAAAATGGAATGAAATCTTTCAGGCATAACCTGTTTTCAATGAACCCACGTGGGCTTTTTGTGATTAAGGATTCCTTTTCTAGGCTCTGGAGCTACTCTCCTAGTCCCAGAGCAAGGCTGGCTCTTCTCCTTTTCTAGCCTGGATGCCAAGTATGTGTTTATCTATGAGACTATTTTACAAAGAACTCCAGCAAAACAAACACTCACATAGAGGTCAGAAAAAGTGGTGCAAGGACACTCTCAAGGTCTCTCTGAAGTACTTTAATATTGATTATGAGACATGGGAGACACTGGCACTGGATCATCCAGCATGGAAGGCCCGCATCAAAGACAACACTATGGTGCTGTATGAACAATGCAGAATTGCAGTAGCTGAGAGGAAATGGGAGAGGTGCAAATCTAGAGATATTCCCCACCCCAAATGTTCAAACTGACTATTTGTGCCTGGCCTGTGGTAAAGTCTACTCTAGTTCATATTGGACTGATCAACCACAGTTGAACACACTGACCTTGACCCTGACATAGTAAGGTGATTTTGGTCCTCTTTAAGTACAAAGGACTAACAACAACAGTAGGAATATCTCTTAGTTACAGTAAATAGAGAAGTTTTGAATGCTGTGGATAAGTTCATTTACCTTGGTAGCGTACTTTCCGGGGATGAACAAATTGACAATGAAGTTGATGTATTCATTGCCAGAACTAGCTCAGTGTTTGGGAGACTCCAAAGTAATGTGTGGGAGAGAAAAGGTTTTCATTAGACTGTCTGCCAAACTGAAGATCTACAGAGCTGTTTTGCTGGCCTCATTGTTGTGTGTCTGTGAAACCTGGACAGTCTATCAGCACCATGCTGGTAAACTGAATCACTTGCATTTGAATTTTCTTAGGAAGACTCCGGAAGATCACCTGGTGGGATAAGGTACCAGACATTGAAGTCCTGCCTCAAGTTGAACTGCCAAGCATTCAAACTATTGCAGAGAGCACAACTCCAATGGGCTGGCTGGTTTAAATGCCAAAGGGATGCTTGCCTAAAAGACTCTTTTACAGAGAAATCACAAAAAGGCAAGTGCTCACAGAGTGCAGAAGAAGAGATATAAGAACACTCAATTTTCTCTGAAGAACTTTGGAACAGATTGTGAGACATGGGAGACGCTGGGATAGGCCTGCTCAACATAGTGTGCCCACATCGAAGGAGGCGCTGTGTTCTACCAGCAAAGCTAATTGAAGTAGCTCAAATGAAATGTGAGATTGGCAAATTTAGAGACATTTCCACCCCAGATGTACATATGGACCATTTGTGCCCAGTCTGTGATAGAGCCTTCCAAGCTCATATTGGTCGGATCAGCCACAGTGGGATATGCAATACCTTGACCCCAACATAATGATGTTATTTTGGTCCTCTTGCAGAACTACCAACCAGCTTTTCTAATGATATAGCTCCTAGCTCCCAAAAGTCAGCTTTCCCCAGTGCTAAGGAATTGTTATCCATTAGCCAATGACTTAGTTGGGTAATAACAATGGCTAGCATTTAAGTTTTGCTTTACAAACATTATTTCATTTAGGTGCCATTATTTTGTCCACCTTACAGATGAGGAAATTGAGGTAGACAAAAGTTGCCTGGGTCACTTATTCTCTAAGTGTCTACACCAGGATTTAACCTCCTATTTTGCTTTCTCCAGATCTAGGGCTCTATTACACTGCATTATCTCACTGCCATTTTGAAATGAATATTTACTAAGGTAAATATTCATCATTATACTACTATACATATTATCCTACTAAGGTAGTATAAGAAAGAACAATTACTACAAACAACTCCCTCTCCAGAGTCTGTGACACTCTCCCACAAGTTCACAGAGTCCTAGGGAAAGTGAGCACTAGTTTAGAATATATGTGGCCAAGGAGGTGTAACTCACCAGTCCTAGATGTCCTTTTCTTCCTTTGTGGAGACTTCATGGAGTTTATCTTAAGTATGGTGTACCTGGTGTTCCGGGGATTCTTCTATGATGCTAATGAGAAACCCAGTCTTCTGAAATTGACCAAGGTGGGATGGGGAGGAGGCTGAGACTTTTCTCCTGTCTCTTATCCTCAAACAATTCCCCCTAGCTCAAACTGCAGTCTCCTAGCTGTCTCCTAGGAATAAACTTCCTGTCCCAAACTGACTATTTATAGGAGACTCACCTGACCAGGCACTTTTTTGAGGCATCTAGTTGATTTAATCAACAAAGGTGTTTTCACCTGTTAAAAATATCTAAGCTAGACTATCTTGCTAGTTACCTTAAGTGGGATGGAGTGATTGATTGATTGACTTAATGTTTACAAAGGTATTCACCAACCATATTTTAAATAATACTTTCTATAATTTTTCCAGGATTTGAAGTCAGGCTCACTGGTCTATGGTTTGCAGATTATTCTCTTTTATTTTTAGAAAATATGAATTTTCCCTTCTCTATCTAGGGACTTCCCCCTGTTTCCACAATCTTTTAAATATCAATGATAGTGACTCAGCAATTACATCCCACAGTTGTTTCAGTCTCCACAGATATAATTCATCTGGACCCAGTGACTTCTATTCCTCCAGGGCAACTAGCTACTCTCTTATTATCTTCTTATTAAGAATCTTATTCAATTGAATCTGATTCAATTCAAGATAATTCAGTTCTGTTCAATTCAACAATTATATACCAAGCACCTGCTCTCTGTAATTTACTTGGAATCCAGAGAAGTCCACTTTATTGTGATGCTGTAACTAGCAGATGGTAGAGTTTCAAAGCACCCAAAGTTTGGGGTGACTTTGGGGTGACTTGATGAAGCCTATGGCACCTAGGAATATGTGGATGTTGCTCCGCAACCAGTAGAATGTTCAAAACCCAAATCTGAACATCATTTAATTAGAATGACAATTCTGACTCCTAAGAACTGAGAAAGTAAAATAATCAGCCTTCCTTCTTTGAAGAGGTGGAGTAGACAGAGGTAGGTCTAGAACTCCTTAGGTATGTTGATTGGTATTACTGAATTGCATTTTTATTCTTTGTAGCAAATAATGCCTCTGGGGTGGGTGACATTTCTATTCAGAAATGAAGGTGACATAAACAAAAGGGAGCAATAAAATAATTGAAAATTAAATTAATTTTTTAAGAGAATGTAAGTCTTGAGGGCAGGGACTGGTTTTTTGTCCTTAATCTCCACTTACAGTGATAGCAAATGTGTGGTGGATTCTGTTGTTGTTGTTTGGTATTTTCGATCTAAGCCTGCTCTGTGGGAAGCCTTCATATCAAAACCAACTCTTTGGGTTTGGTCTTGAATTCAGGGAAGTTGGGTTTAAATCCTACCTCTTACCCAGACTGGCTATATGATCCTGGCTCCTTCACTTCTGCTCTAGACCAGAGGCTCACAAATCCACCCCCCTCAAGCCATTTTTTCTCCATAGTCTTTTTTTTTTCTTTTTGGAGGGCAATTGGGGTTAAGTGACTTGCCCACGGTCACGTGGCTAGTAAGTGTTAAGTGTCAGGCTGGACTTGAACTCAGGTCCTCCTGACTCCATGGCTGGTGCTCTATTCACCGCTCCACCTAGCCACCCTTCTCCATGGTCTTCTTAAAAAGAAGAAGGAAGGATTTACATTTTTAAATAAATAAAACTTTATTTTAAAATGTAAAAAACATTTTTAGCTCCCCTACAAAAGCAGTTCCCTTTCCTCACATCAGTAAATTCACAGGACTAATCCCTGCCCCCTACCATCTAGCTTGGGTCCAGTGTATATTCCCACTTATATAGGGAATAGGTTCAATTCAATTAGACTGTAAGCTCCTGGAGGACAGGGACTGCCTTTTGCCTCTTTTTGTAGTTCCAATAATTTAACACAGTACCTGGCACATAGTAGGTGTGGACTGACTGGCAACAAAGCTTTATTAAGCACCTATTATTTGCCAGGGGTACTGAGAACACAAAGATGCAACCAAATATATCCCTACCCTCAAGGAGCTTATACTCTTCTGGGTCTTTTATACTGCAAAAACAGCCACAGCCCCACAGAGATCCTAAAGAAATGAGAGATTTATTAAAGATGGTCAAACTATAAGGAAGCTGCAGAGATAAGGTTTCTTAAAGGGGAGGGGCAGATTTATATGGTGGTCTAGAAATGGTCATGAGTGAGATATGTAGCCAAATCAAGGAGATTCCAGAATGAGAATTCTGGAATTTGGTCCTATATGGTGAAAAGGAGTAAAATTGTGTGAAGTCTGGTAACCAAACTAAACTTTCTCAGTTCTTCTTTTCCTCTTCTAAGAAGGGATATTATGGTATCTTGTTTTGCTCACACAAAAGTTATTGTAAGATAATCAGCAACTGTGGCGAAGCTCCTGTATCTTATTTTACTAAGACAATGCCTTCCTGGAAATAAGACAATGGCCGGAGGGAACTAGAAAGGTGGGGGTGTGGCAGACAGCTCAGACCTTTTTTTCATGACCTGTCACAAGTATCCTCACTACTACACCTATGTAATATGCATATAATTTGCATATAAAGAAGGAGTGTAGGGAAATATGGTGAGGAATTTGAGGAATTTGACTAATCCTAACTCTACCAGGAAGGACACAACTACATAACCTGACTCCTATTTCTGTATCAGTGTGGGTGTGCTCCTAGTGAGCACTGTGCCCAAATCCTCTCCTGTTTCTGAGTTCTTTCAGTGAGGAGGTTGCTATTACATATCATCTGCATCTTCTTAAGGAACCTCAGGGAAGCAGTGGACAGCAGAAGTTCATCCCAGCCAACTCCCTTATCCTGTATGGGCAGTCCTGACCTCCTGTCCCTTGACTGTCATTCATTTCCTCTGTCTTTTAGTTTCAGTCAACCTCAATTGTGTAGAAACCAACATACAATAAGGAAATCTAGCCTTCCTCTTCAGTAACTCAGTCTGTCTCTACATTTATAGCATTCATTTCAAGGTGAAAAAGAAATTTATTCCTAGTTCTGCTATTTTTCTTCCCTTCAGAAAGTCCACCCAATTGGTCTTCATGAAACCTGTCCAAAGAAGTGGGAATGAAGAAATTACCCATAAAGAGGGTTAGGGTTGCTCTGGAGACCCAAAATACCAATATGCTGGATCCTGCTGAATGAATTTGACTCAAGTCTTCTCAACCAAAGAAAAGCAAAGTTTACTAAAAATTTATTAAATATTAACCCATATTGGGTAGACTCTTAAGGAGCCTAGGTGTCTGTGATGCTTGCATTGGGCAAGCAGGACAGAATAAGTCTGTCACAGAGAAAAGTCTGTGCTATGTCATTCTGTGGCCCTCTCACACCACATGGAGGGAAGATGGGGTCTTATGTACAGAGGAATCTAGGGGTGGTCTAGAAGAGGAATTTGAGGAGGGTCTTCAGGAGAAGTGAATGAGGTCAGACTGCAGTAATGAGTTTGGGGAGGGTCTTCAGGAGGAATGAATGAGGACAATGCAAGGGTGGATTGATATTTTGATAGGTTTAAGGGTGGGAAGTAGATGGACAGTGGAGGGCTAAGCTAGTAACAGAGACTTGGGCCCAGCCAAAATGAAAAACTTATGGTCTCTGCAAATACCTCATCAAATGGGAAGATTTAATCAGACTTCAAGGGGTTTCCCTGAGCCTGTACCTCAACGATTGAAGGAGAGCTCAAGGGAGGTCCCAGAGCCTGCACCTCGTCAGGGATATTTCCCTTGCCTGGAGAAGAAGACCTGGATTCTTTATCTTGAGTCTGTGAGGATGCTGACATCCAGATGTCAAATCTTCATTTGCATCATGGAGGCACTAAGGGGCCATCTGGGGAGCTGTTAGTTACTTGGTATTTCCTCAAACTCCTCTTGAAAATATCAGTGAAACCTTGACTTAAGAAGATTTCAAACTGCCTTGCACCTAGAAATGGCTGGTACCTATTCCCAGACTAATCTGTCTAGCTTTGAAGAACTTACCTTTGAAAAAGCCAAGATTCCCCTCACAGCCTCTCCCTTTCACCTACTGTTCTCCCTCCCTGTAGAAAACTCCACTCTGGTGAAACTTTCCCTTCCTTTGCTCCTTAAGCCAGAAAAGCCATCTGGCTAAAGAAAAGAGGTAGAAGGTTCTTAAGAGAAATGAGCAATTGGTGTTTTTCTTTACAGTGTTCTTCACGTTTTAAAAGCAAGAACACAAGCAGGAAATAAATCCTTGGGTTGAGGGAGAAATGTTCCCAAAGTGTGACCCATGCATCAAGGTCTCTGTATGGTTTACTGAGATGGAAAGAGTTTATTTGACCCTTTCAACATTTTCCTGGATTCCTGACCTTGGTCCTGGTTTTGAATGTGTTGTTATTTTCAGGCTGGAAGATTATTGAACCAAAGACTTCCCAGCCCAGAATCCAACACTGGACTATGAACTATGTGTTCATTAAACCTTTGATTATAGTGTCTTGGGGGTAGTGATCAGCCTCTCATCCAGGCAGGGTAATGATTAAACCATTTTAGGCAAATGAGAAGAGTTCTTGGAGTTAGGAAGGCCTGGATTCAAAACCCAAAGGCCTGATACTATTATGACTGTGACCATGGGCAAATCACTTGAACTCTCTGAGACTCAGTTTCCTTTGAGGATAATAATGTCCGTAGCGTTGTGGTCTAGGGGTACTGGGAACCCTGCCATTCAAGGGCAAAAGTCATGGATCTTGCCTCTAAAGAATTCAACTCAAGCTGTCTTTCAGTCAGAGACAAGGTTTATTAAAATGCTGGTTGGGGTGGCCAAGATTCCCAATGAGTCTGTACTATGGGCCAGATTTTAAGAATCTGAGCACTATAATGGAGGCAAGTTGAACCTTTCATACAGAAAGCATGGTGAGATCTGGATGTGACCTAGGAGTGGCCAAGTAGTCTGGGGTAATTGGGAAGTAACAGAGAAGGGATCTAGATGGAATTTAGAGTGGCAATCTAGGGTGGGGCCAGGTGTAGACATAGGGGCCATAATGAAAGGGTAGTTGAAAGGCTTATTAAACAGGAAGGGCCAGGTGCCCTAGGAGAATGCCAGGGACCTGAGCCACATGGGCAAGTCCAGGGTCTTAGCTCCAATTATTAGTACTTTGTCTGAGGGAATTGTTGGGAGATTCCAATGAGATAAAGCTGGTAAAATGTTTTGCAAATTTTAGTGTAAGTTATTTGACTGACCACTAACCAACAAACATTTATTAAGCTCCTACTATGTGGCCCGCAGTGGAGACATGAAGAAAAAAAGGTAATGATCCCTACCCTCAAGGAACTAAGTTTCCTTTTTAAGGTGAGTACTTAACAGTCTCTGCTTGTAGTAAAGCCATTCTTTCTGACTTACCTGAATTTCCTCCATTACAGTTTAACCAGCTGTGCTTTGCTTCTGAATGGGGTAGTAAATTTATTTCCTCTTTTCCAACTAAAATAATCAAATTTTTTTCCTTGTAGGTTGAATTGTCCATTTTTAATTTTGTGTATTTTTCTCCACTTGACTTCCTCCAAGTTACAGAATCAAAAAACCCTAGAATTTAAAGCTGGAAGGAACTTGAGGGATCACACAATCTAACCCCCATCCATGAAAAGCATTTATATGGTACTTTAAATTTTGCAAAGTATGCTCAAAAGTTGTCTCATTTGGTCCTCCCAATAATATGAGGATTTTCCTGATAAGGAAACTGAGGGACGTTAGTGACTTGGCCAAGGTCACATAATTAATAAGTGTATGAGGCAGGATTGGAACTCAGATCTCCTGACTCTAAGTCCTGCACTGTATCTACTGTACCACCCGGCTGCCTATGTTGCAAAGGAGGGAACAGGAGCACAGAGAAGGAGAAATCATTTTCCCAGGGTTCCCCAAGCTGATTGTTGGCAGAAGTGGGACTGTACCCCAGGTTAATTTTCTAATTAGACCACTCCTGGTGGAAATTTTCTTTCCATTTCACCAAAATTGTTTCTCTCGCTTAGGAAACTCTTAAATCATGGAGTCCAGAACTAGGAACCTAATGAGGGGTTTTGCTGTTGCTGTTGAATCATGTCTGATCCTTCTTGACTCCATTTTGGGAGTTTTCTGGTAAAGATACTGGAGTGGTTTTCCATTTCCTTTCTCCAGCTCATTTTATAGAGGAGAAAACTGAGGCAAACAGAACTTAATGACTTGCCCAGGGCCACACAGCTAGTAAGTGTCTGAGGCCAGATTTGAACTTAGGAGGATGTTTTCCTGTATCCAAGCCCAGTGCTCTATCCACTCTATCTGCTATCCACTAGCTGTCCAAATACAATGGCCACTAAAGATCACCTCTCTTTTTCCACTTGTTAGACTCCCTTGCATGCTAGAAAGTACAGCAGCATCTATCTAAGGCTAATGTTTAGGATGAGACTGTAGTAGTAATCAGTTTATCAGATACTTAGCAATTAGTAACTTAGGGCTAAGTATGGAAGGTATGAACCCTGTCCATTGTTGAGAAGGCATGAACTTCCCTGTTGACATGGAAGAAGGCTATTGGCTGAGACAGGAGGCCGGTGCTGTATATAAAGAAGAATTCGAGAGAGAGAGAGAGAGAGAGAGAGAGAGAGAGAGA
>CM053593.1:36153598-36198321 GCA_028646575.1 Pseudocheirus occidentalis | reverse complement strand
AGTGCTTTCTGTCTTGTGGAGAGTTTTGGAGCTTGAAAATCTGTTTAGCGTCCCATTTTCTGAGTTTTTTTAGCATGTTTGTGTGGGAGCTGCGGTGCTTTGCTGCTTCTAAGCCGCCATCTTGGCTCCGCCCCCCGTGGCAGAAGTTTTTAAAGGCAGGCAGGACCTATCTCCATACTGGAAATTAACTCCCATCCAAGAAACAACCTCATTACATTAGAAAAGTTTATTACTATATCGGGCATCTAGGTGGCACCACAGCGCATAGATCTCTTGGTGTGGAGTCAGGAAGACTCATCTTCCTGGAGTTCAAATCCAGCCTCAGATACTTACTAGCTCTGTGACCCTGGGCAAGCCATTTAACCCTGTTTGCCTCAATCTCTTCATCTGTAAAATGAGCTGAAAAAGGAAATGGCAAACCACTCCAGTAGCTTTGCCAACAAAACCCCTAATGGGGTTGGACATGACTGAAATATGACTGAATGACAACAATTAATAGGGTTGCCAAACAGTGATGAGATTTTTGGCCAGAGCAACTCAAGAGGACCACTAGCTGTATTAAAGAATGGTTGTGTATTCTATCAGTGGAGAACATATATGCCCAATGAAACCGAATGCTTTTGATTGCTTAACATGGTTCCCTCACTCTGCTACTGATTTGGGGGATAGTTGCTGTTACTTTATGAGAAGCAACAAGGTGTGTTTTATTTGGTTTAATTAGCTGAGCTCTAAGCCACTCTCCAGAAAGGTTCACAAATCAGTGATGTGGTCATTTGGGAAGATGTCATCCTACCTGACTTTTTTTTTCTCCTAAAGGCGAAAAGATGTTTCAAGTGAGCAAGTTCAACAGAAGTGGTAAGTGAGTAACTATATCTTGTGAAATACGGTTCTACTCGGTGTGTTTTGGATGAGTGATGGAATAATAGAGTAAAATTAATTCAATATCATGGGCTATATTTTATGATGTCATAACACTGAGAAAAGAAAATTGCCTTAAGAGCAAGTAACATTCTAGGGACACAATTGTTGATGTCACTCAAGTTGTAATGGCTTGAGGATCCTATGTGACAAGGACAAGAAGAGAGAGAAAATGCTTGACTTAGGAGCTCCAGGCAGAGATAAGCAGGTAGAGAGAGGCAGACAGGGAAGAACTCTAAAGGTAAAGGGTCTTTTGCTGCCATGATCTGGAGTTGGTGTTCAATGGGAAGACTGTCAATGTCACATTGGCTTGAAAGACCTTCCTTTCTTTTGATGTCATGTGGCTTCAAGGTTGGGAATGGTGAGAACCAGAACCAATGTGAAAAGAGTTTTGGATTTTGAGTTCCCAAATCATTGTTAAGTCATTCTCTCCCACTTAGACTTGTGAGGCTCTGGGCAAGTCATGTCACACTTCTATGGGCCTCGATGTCTTCATCTGTAAAGTGAAGGGGTTGGAAGCTAAGAAGTCATCACAGTTTAGTGGAAGGGACCCTGGCTCTGGAGGTAAGGGCTCTGGGGTTCAAATCCAATCTCTGAGGCTGTAGGACATTAGGTCAATCACTTATCCTTCCTGGGTCTCAGTCTCTTCATTTGTAAAATGGAAGGGAGGACCAGATGGCCTCTGAGTCTCTTCCAGCTTCAGATCTTTACCTGAATTCAAATCCCACCTCAGACACCTAGGGGTAAATCCCTTAACTTCTCTGTGCTTCAGCCTCCCTATCTGTGAGACAAAGGGCTTTTATTATAAGGGTCTCTAAGGTTGCTTCCATCTCTAAATCTATGTCTCTAAGATCCAATGACATCAGGCAAAAGGCAGAGGCAGGGGGTTCCAAGATGGTGAGAAAGAGAAGATGCTGTGCCGCATAAACTCTGAAGGCTAGCATTGCTTTACTGGCGATGCAGCGGACAGAGCCCAGACCTGGCGTCAGGAAGACTCATCTTCATGAATTCAACTCTGGCCTCAGAAACTCACTAGCTGTCTGACCCTGGGCGAGTCACTTAACTCTGTTTGCCTCAGTTTCCTCCTCTGTAAATGAGCTGGAGAAGGACATGGTAAACCATTCCAACATTTTTTTTTGCCAAGAAAACCCCAAATGGGGTCAGGGAGAGTCGGACACAACTGAAACAACTGCTTCATTTTTTTGTCTTTGTGACCACTCCCTTGCCCCTAGTGCCCAGTACCGGGCCTGGCACACAGCATATGAGTAATACATTCTTGCTGGCTGCCACAAAGATTGGTTGAAAGGAAGTGGTGGTATCTTCCTGGAAAAAAGAAGATTGGGGTGGGGGAGAATGGGCAAGGTACAAAAATCAAGTCTCTGAAGGGCTATTTGAAAGATCACTGACATAGCAGGAAGAATGTGAGATTTAGAGTCTTTTGATGGCAACAACAATAATAACTAACACTTATAAAGCACCTACTGTGTTGCCAGGTGCTTTACAATTATTGTTTTTCAATTGATCCTTACAACAACCCTGGTAGGTAAGGGCTTTTTACAGACAGAGAAACTGAGGCAGGCAGCAGTTAAGTGACTTGTCCAGGGTCACACAGCCAGTAAGTGTCTGAGGTCAGATTTGAACCCCAGGTCTTTCTGATTCCAGGCCCAGCATTCCCTCCACTCTACCACCTAATTTTAGCCCATGGTTATGTAACCATGGGAGCTTTTTTCTGAGACTCAGTTTTCTTATCTCTGAAATGGGGTTAATAATACCTGTAGAATTTATTTGCCCTCTTCACCCTGCCCCCAGGCTATTGTGAGGATCAAATGAGAGGTGTAGAGCCCTTTACAGATTTTAAAGCATTATATTAATGTCACTTATCATTATGGGCACCATGAGGAAGAAGGCTAAGCTTGTTTTGCTTGGCCCCAGAGGGCAGAAGCAGGGACAGAAGGTGTAAGCCGCAGGGGTAGACACCACAGTGGAATGGGAGGCCTTGGGAGGTGGCCGGGTCCCCCTCAGTGGAGGTCTACAGGCAGTAGCCAGGTGACCCACCAGGGATGCAGTGGGAGAGATCCCTATTCAGGTACAGCCTGTACAGAAAATACTTGTAGGTGCATTCCAAGGCTGAGATTTTATGGCATAATGTGTTGATCAATCAGCACAGAACATCCATGGAAATACAACTCCAAGTGAATGCATGAATGACATGTCGATGGTCAGAGGGAGACCACATTTTACTTTCAAGAGGTATTTTTTGCAGATGGCTCTGAAATAATTTCCCAGGAATTAGCTGCTGCAGAAGACTGTACCCTAGACAGGCCTGGCTGTACAGAGAATGAGGAACTAAGTGGCGGTCTCCAAATGAGTCCAGTGCCCTGTGGGACACCAATCCATACAATCTAGGACTTGCTCCTGGCCTCCAAACAGACCACACTCAATGGCCTGATATCCTCTGAGGTGGGAAAAGTTAACTACAGAGCTGGTTGCTATAGCAACACCCTAGCCAATACCAGGCTATTAATCTGGCATATGCCAAAAGACACACTTTGAAAGTCAGCAGTGGTGGACCTGTCCAGTGGGGAAGCATAGCTGCAGTAACAAGGCCAAGTACTCTGCATATGAATCAAGAGTGAGGCCACAGTGGTGTTATCTTGAGTCCACTCTTGACTGAGCCCATTCTAGGCCCTATTCCAACAAGATCATCCTTCCCAAGAAGTGACAAGAAAGAGTCTAGAATGGGGATCAAGGAATATAGTACTGTTTGGGGGACAGGAAGGGGTCCCTCAGCTGCTATAACTGAAGGGACATGGCTGGGTCAAAAATTCTAGTTGTCACTGGGGTGAGGAGTCTCTCAGTGTGTAGACTTCAAGGTGAGGGTCCATTGGAATAACTAAAATGTTCTGGAACTTCCCTGACTATTAACCAAAAATGGAAGGCCCATGTCTTAAACCAGTGGGAGAATCAGATTACCCAAGATTTAGGTTCAGTGTCATTAAGGAAAACATGATAGCTAGTTTGTTTTGTCTCCTCAAGGGAGACTACAAAGGTCTGGTCAGCCCCAACTATACTAGTATCTTGTCTATTAATCAGGGAAGGAAAGAAAAATGATGAGAATTTAGAAGTTGCTAGAAAATTGCAAGTGTGTCTGGAGAATTCCTTAAGGCAGGCTCAGTTGTGTTCCTCCCCTCCCTTTCTTCCATGAGAATAAGAATACATCTGGCTACTGGACCACACTCGTATAACTTCAGTCCCCTGGGATCCTATTTCTCAGGTTCCAAGGTCAGCTGGATCAACACAGTAACAAGACATTATCTTTCTCCCTCAAAGCATTTCTTGAATGAAAAAGCTTTAGGAAAGACCATTCCCATTTCACTTCTCTATTTCCCTGTGCCAGACAAGTGAGGTCAGTCTTGGCAAGGCCTCTCTCCAAAGGATATCTCTGAGCTGAACTCTTTCCATTCTGAAACACTTCAAAGGATTCTTGAAGGGTTGAATGTGTTGAAAAGAATATTTACCCCCTTCTTCTAATCTGTGCTGCAGTCATCTCAATTCAGAAAGCAAAGGGGCTTCAGGACAATTAGGACTCCAGCCTGTAGACATTTTTGCTAACTCATTTGGGCTAATTTTTTAAAATATCATTAATTTTTTTCTTTTTAAAAGGGAGTGATTCAATTCCATTAATCCAAATGGACACCATGCTTCTAACAACAAAGATGAAACATATTCCAGCCCATCAGATACCTTCCATATAGCTTTCCAAAGCTATGATTTTTGGAGTTACCAAACAAACAGAGATAAAAAGACAAGGATCAGGTTTGAAGGAAGCCAGGACAGCTAGCAAGCAAACTGGTCAGTTCTGAAATTTACTCTCATTGTGATGCTGGACAAATCACTTCAAGTCATGGAACCAAAGTCTCCTCATCTATGAAATGAGACGGGTCATTGGACCAGGTGGTAAGGTTCCTTCCAGCTGAGTCTCTAATTCTATATAGGTGTCAGTGGTGTGCCAGACAGAGCCCTTAAGAATGTTGTCTGGAGCCTGTGTTAACCTCTCCAATCTTCAGTTTCCTCATTTTAAAAATAGGAATGATAATGTCTGTATTGACAATATCAGAGGCCAGTTACAAGAAGTGCTCTAAAAACACGAATTCTTGGTATGAGACCAAATGAAGATTCCCATTCCTCTTTCACATCTGCCTCTCTGAAACGGAGCCAAACAACCAACAGCTGGAGATAAGCAGAAGCTGAAAGAGTAATAAAGTTTGGGACAGAAGGATTAATTCCTTTGCTCATCAACATCCTGCAGCCCAGAAGGCTTCATTTTTCTTATTAGGAAACTTTCCACCAAAATTCCCACCCTCTACTTCACTTCCCTGTATCTATATTCTCCAAGGCTCTGAAAACAGAGCCCAACCTCCGGGAAGTTCCTACCTAACTGGAAAGGTTTGAAGTATTGGCCCATCGAGGGAAGATCTATAGGTCAGCTGTACAATGACCCTGGGGGTAGGTGCTGTTTTGATCCCCATCTTAGAAAAGAGGAAACAGGGCAACAGAGCTTAAGTGACTTGCCCATGGTCACATAGCCAAATCAGTGTCTGAGATAGGATTTGAACTCAGGTCTTCTTGACTCTGGGTCCAGCACTTTATACACTGTGGCACCTAACTGCCTACAAACATAACAATAAACTTCCCAGCTGGGAAAGGTTGAATTTATTCTTTCTCATTTTCTCTTCTGATCATGTCTAGGTTGAGGTCATGGTCATCTCCCAATCAACAAGTTGATCAACAAACATTTATTAAGGACCTACTCTGTGCTAGCTACAGTGCTAGCTGCTGGACATACAGATACAAAGAATAAAGTTTCCCCCTCTCAGGCAGCATCCATGCCTCTATTGAAAGTGCTTGTTGATGGTACAGAGGGGCTGAGTCTCACATTGTGCATTTGGTTTATGTCTTGGGGTTCTTCTCCAAGCCATGGAGTGAACAAGATATTAAGTGCTTAGTGTGTGTGCCAGGGACTCTACAAAGAGCTAGGGGTACAGAGAAAAGCAAAAATGGACCCTGCCCCCCAAGAGGTGCACAATCTCACGGATCTCTCATTTCTCATGTTTTTCCTATGATCTTCATCTCCTGATTCCCAGTCCTCAGGAGCAGTGCAGAGGACACATCAAAGAGTAATTGTTCACTTGCCCTTACTTTTAGCCACTTCCCCAGTTTGCCAAACGGGGAAGTAGTTTCTGCCCTTATGAGGTGTAGAGGGGCAATCCCAGTGAACAGTTTTTTTATACAAATTTTAACCTAATTTTTAATGAACAAATATTTATTTCCTCTCCTCACCCCTCCCTCATTGGAAAGCAAAGACACAAAACACTTGTTACAAACACATCTAGTCAAACCAAACAGGGTCCCACATTGACTGTGTCCAAAAAATCAACAGCTGTTTTTCCAAATAGATTTTTACCTGTTCCTGAAAAGCAATGGCTTGTTCCGCAAATCCCACTGTACGAAAATAATTGACAACATCTATTACGGCCCAGTCCACAGGGTCAGATGATCTCTCATTCTCTACGGCACTGCAAAATGCAAATTCAGAAAGACAGATGGTCACCATGGCTGGGTGCAGGACATGCCCACAGCACCAAGGACAGCACTCACTTCTTGGGTACCTATTTGCAGAGCCATGGCCAACTCACTGAGCTCTGCAAATCCTCCCCCAACTCTGAGGACCCATGTGGTAATTAGTGTGTTCTACAGCCACCTTTCAGTACTGCTCCCTTGTGTTCTCTGTAGACTAGCCATATATACACTAACCTCCAGAACTGGGAAACCAATATACTCTGTCCTTATAAACTCTTAGAGCTTTAAGACAAGAGACCAGTCCAGTGCCCATAGCATAGGCGCTCAACATGTGTGGAATGAATGAATGAGAGAAAATGTGGGATGTCATTTAACAGTTTTTATCTTAGTTAGGGCTAAGGAGTTCTGTAAGGCAATGGGGCATATATTTTATGATTTCTGAGTTTACCTGCTCTTCTGCACTTTCAGAGGGAACATGGCAGGAATATCAGCAAGGAAGAACAGCAAATGAAAAGTGACCACTGGCAAGGTATTTCAAGGATCCATCTGGCTTCCTTTGTAGAGTTTGTCCAACTCTGATTAGAAAGAAGCACTGCTTATATCTGAGGTCCACAGGATCTGGATTTTCAGCTGAAAGGACCTCAGAGTTCATCTGAAGTTGGGTTATTTGCATCCTTACTTGGTAGAGTGGATTAAGCAATGTATCTGGAGTAACAAAACCTGGACTCAAATCCCAACCCCATCCCTTACAAGTTTCTTCATCTACAAAATAAGATAAATGAACTGCATGGCATCTGACGGCCCTTGAAGATCTACATATCACATCATCAAAGAGTTTGCCTATGGTCTTGTACCTATATAGATTTTTTTGGCCTGAAATTTTTAGTTGAGTCACTCCATTTGTGTGCATTCATTTGGCCTTTCTCCATGGGAGCTGTTTACTATTGAGGTCTCTTCTCTCTTGGCTAGCTTTCTTTCACTCTCCAATAGCTGTGATCATTAAGACCATCCTAATTTAGGTCTATTTTCTTATTCTTAAACTTTAAATTATTTCAGCTGGTCTTGATCTGTTATTTCTGAGTGAAACTGGTTTCAGACTCTAGGGATAGGTCAAGGTAAGTATAATTCTCTTTCCTCACTATAAAGACTGCACCCTTCCCACCCAATACAGCAGTCCAAGAGGGTCGTTCCATCATTGTGTCCTCCATGAAAAGAACCTCACACTGGATGGAAGTTAGGCCTTGCTCTGCCTTAACTGCTGTGTGACGAGAGGCACATCATAATCCCCAAGTGTCTTATCTATGAATGCCATCTAATTATCTAACAAGACAGATGTCAGGGCCTATCAAGTGTGAATACCTTGCCATTCGTGCCCTCCTCCCCACCAGGATCAGCAAGTGTTTGGTCCTCTAGACTAGGACTTGGACCTCCAGAATCATAGATTTAGGGAGTTAGAAGTGACCTCTAGGGACATCTAGTCCAACCCACATATGAAATGAATTCCCTTAGAAGTTACCCCCTTCTCCATTCCAGAATTGGGACCTGTCATGGAACTGGGCTGCTATGATCTACCTTGGTCAACCATGGGGTCCCAGACCATGCTTTATATTCCAAGTAGTCACGTACCAGGACACCAGGGCCTACTAGGGCCATCAATCACTGTTCACTGATCTTTCCACCTCTTGCTCTCAGAACAATAATCAGACCTGTGCAACTATTCCTAGTAGAAAGAGAATGACAATCAACTGCCTTATGGTTCCATTCACAATCCTTGTGACGGCTCAGACCCAAACTCCCTTCCCTGGCCATCACTTCTTTCTACATGGTGTATCCTGATAGAAGCTCCTTGAGGGCAGGGATGTTTCATTTTTGTCTTTTCTATGCCCTGTGTCTGGCAGCACAGAAGATAGTACATGGAACTTGGAGTTGGAAAGGCTCCAGTTCAAATCCTGCCTCAGACATTGACTTGGCTGTGTGATCTTGGGCAACTCATTTAACTTCTCTGCATCCCTGTTTCCTCATCTGCAAAATAGAGATAACATTAGTACCTCATCTCCTAGGGTTATTGCAAGGCTCCAATGAGCTGACAAAGCTCTTTGCAAACCCTAAAGTGCTTTATAAATGATAGCTATTGCTATCATTGACTGATCTTCTATTAGAACCTGTGTTCTCTGAGGGCAGGGACTTTTCTATTAATATATTGATTATATTGATAAAATTAATAGATTAATATAATTAATTAAAAATTAATATATTCTATTTATGTATATTAATATATTCTATTAATATACTGGAAGGCCAGTATAGGGCTTGGTACACCTGCCAGCTTTATGAATGCCTCCTGATTAAGTGACTTGACAGACACTTGCCCCAACCCACCTCCTGACCTCACCCAGCTGCTTTGCTCAATCAATAAGCATTTATTAAGGGCTTATTAATGTGCCAGGCTTTGTGTTAAATGCTAGGGATACAAAAAGAGGCAAAAGAAAGTCCCAGACCTCAAGGGATTCAAATCTCAGTTCTTCTGCCTCTAGGATCAGAGCTTTTCCCCCAATGGCAAGTTGCCTCTCCCTGCCTAAAATCTTCTCTGCACACCCCACCCCCTCCATCTTCTCTCCTTTTATTTGAGAGGAAAAGTTCTCAAATAAGACTCTACTGTGCCCAAGGAGCATTGTTTACCCTAAAAGAATGGAATCTCCTTGAGGGCAGAGGCTTTATAATGTTTGCCTTTGAATACTCAGCACCTACCACTGGGCTTGGCACATAGTAGGCCCATAAAAAATGTTTGTTGATTAATTCCCTCCTATCTCCTTCTAGATCCTCTCCACTGTGGATCCATTTTCTCTCTTCCATCTTTAATCTCTTGTCCACTCTCTCCTTCCCCTCTGCTTACATCCTCTATCTTTAAATTTTCTTCTTAACCTTTCTAACCCCTTAAGCTACTGACCCTCCTCTCTCATTTCCTCTAAAGCCAAATTTCTACAAAAAAAATATCAAGTTAATGTTTCTCCCTCCTTGTCACCTACTTTATTTCATCAATTCCTTTCAATCTGGCTCCCTTACAGACCACTCTACTGAAACTACCTTTTCCAAGGTCATCAAAGGCCTCCTATTGGCCAAATCAAATGACCCTTGCAGTTAGCACTTCTAAAGTACTTTAAGGTTTGCAAAGCACTTTCCAAAGCCATCTCCTTTGAGCGTCCCAATAGCAGTGGAAGGTAGGTGCTATTATGATTCTCATTTTACAGATGAGGAAACTGAGGCAGAAGTGAAAAGACTTGCCCAGAGACACACAGGTAGTAAACATTAGTCTGGATTTGCACTCAGGTCTTTTTGATTCACTAATTTCATTTAAAAATATTTCTGTCAATGGTTCCCCAAGCTTTTAAATATGATACATTTAGGAAAGGCAGTATGGTCAGGATCCTGCTTTCCTTATGCAGACTTCGGATAGGGGGCACCCCAAACTAGTGGGTATATCTAAGAGATAAGCGGAGAAATGAGCATTCCACACCTCTCTCCCCCAACCATTTCAGCTCTCCTTAGCTACCTGGTAAAACACAGCTTCAAAGCTCAGAAGGTTTGACTCAAGAGAGTCTAATTTTCCCTGAAGCATTGCCTTGCATATGGAAGGGCAATCAGTGAAAGGCTTAACTGGATTCCTAGAAGGAACTTCTTAGAATGGACCTTTGACATATTTCTGACTTAGGATATTAGAATCATAGATTTAGAGTTGGAGGAGAGCTTAAAGGCCATTGAGTCAGACACCTTCTATAGAAAGGGAAACTGAGACACAGAGAAGGCACATGACTTATACTACTAGTGTCTAAGGCAGAATTTAAACTTGGGTCCTCATGACTACACATCCAAAACATTTTTTTAATTACATATATAACCAAGAGCGAATGGTATAGTGGAAATGCCAAAGGTCTTGGAGCTGGGTTATGTTTCTAGTTCTGCCACTAATCAGCCGTGTGCCCAAAGATAAGTCATCTATCCTCTCTGGGGGTTTAGACCTGACCAGAACAGGGACAACAACAGCTTTAAGTCTTAATCTTGTGACTAGCAGACCTCTGAGGTCCTGTCCAGGTTTGCAGTTCTGCAATCCAATAAAATGTTTAATTCTGCATTGCTTCTGAACATTGTCCAACTGGTATGTGCCTAAGGAGGGTAAATTATCTTTATATTAGTTTATGCTAATTGCTTAAGTGAGCAATTGACCTGCTCTCTTAAAAATAATTTAATTTTTTCCCCAGTTCCCCTCTCTTTCATTATTTCATCTGTACAAACAATAAAGAACTGGCATATCTGTGTGTACTCCTTAAAAATGTATCATCTTTCTGTCTCAGAAATCCAGCCCAGCCCAGAACATTCTTCATTAAGAATCTATGAGGGTTGTGGCCCATGATTGTGATGGACTACTATTGTGTTTCAAGAAATGAGCAGGATCCAAATATGTGAAAATATTCATAGCAGCTCTTTATGTGGTGACAAAGAACTGAAAATTGAGGGGATGCCCATCAATTGGGGAATGGCTGAACAAGATACAGCATATGAATATAACAGAATACTATTGTGCTATAGGAAATAACAAGCAGGTGTATTTCAGAAAAACCTGGAAAGACTTCCATGAATTGATGCTAAGGAAAGTGAGCAGAGCCTAGGAGAACATTTTACACAGTAACAGCAACACTGTGCAATGATCAACTATGACAGACTTAACTCTTCTCAGCAATACAATGATCCAAGACAATTCCAATAAACTCATGATGGAAAATGCTATCAATGTCTAGAGAAAGAACTATGGAATCTGAATGCAGATCAAAATACACTATTTTTACTTTTTGTTGTTGTTCTTTGCTTTCTTGGGGTTTTCCCCTTTTGTTCTGATTCTTTTTTCTCAATGTGACTAATGTGGAAATATGTTTAATATAATCATACATGTATAGCCTATATCAGATTTCTTATTATCTAGGGGAGGAAAGAAAGGAGGGAGGGAGAAAAATTGGGAACTCAAAATCTTATAAAAGTGAATGTTGAAAACTAGTTTTACATGTAATTGGGGAAAAAAGGTAAAATGTTATTAAGTAAAAAAGAAAATAAATGACTAGGGGGATGGTTTCAGGAAAAACCTGGCAAGACCTATATGAACTGATTCAAAGTGAAGTGAGAAGAACCAGGAGATCACTGTGCACAGTAACGGCAATGTCATAATGATGAAATTGTAAAGGACTTGGCTACTCTAATCAACACAGTGATCCAAGGCAATTCCAAAGGACTCATAACAAATAAATGCTATTCACTTCCAGAGAGGGAACTGAAACGCTGAGTGCAAACTGAAACATGATTTTCTCACTTCCTTTATTTTTCTTACTTTTTTGTGATATGGCTAATATGGAAGTATGTTTTGTATGATTTCACATGTATAATTGTTATCACATTGCTTATCTTAGTAGATAGGGGAAAGGATTGGAGGGAGAGAATTTGGAACAAAATATTTAAAAGGAAAAGAATGTTAAAAATAAATAATAAATTATTATTATTATTATTATTATTATTTTGTAAAGAAACTACTAGGTGCCAGGCCCCTGGGTGCTAAAAATACACACTGCCCTCAAGAAGCTTACTTGCCATTTGGGAATCCAAAATATGAACAGGTAATTGTCCTCATTGTCCTCTTTGGGTTGGATAAAAGGAAGGCATTCCTGATTCTCAGTCTCCTGGGATGTGGCATCATGTATGAGGTACAAAAAGCAGGATGTTTCCTAAGTGTCCGCAAAGGGCTGAATACCAGGAAAATCGAGCCTGAGACTGAGACTGAGAGTTGGAAGCAGACTTTGAATGTCATCTGAACTAATCTCCACCTTATAGATGAAGAAACTGAATTTCAGTAGTGATTTTGCCACTTACATAAAGGTAATGCGCCAGGATTTCAACCTAGGTCCCCTGATGCTCAATGTAGCTTAATTTCCAGCATGCCATATTGTTTCAATGGAATGTGCCCAGAGGAGACAAAGTTTTATCTATTTTAAAATTTAACCTTATTTAAAAAAAAATGAGCAGAAATCTATTTTCTCCCCCTTCTTCCTCAATATTATTTCCCTTTCTCTACCATTGAAAAGAAGAAAAGGAAAATCTGTGTAGCAAATATGTAAAGTCAAACAAAGCAAATTTCTGCTTTGGCCACATCCAAAACAATCCCTGATAGTTAAGATTTTAGAAACAATCCTAGAACATACATTGATCGACCCAAGCCAATTATAGCACAAGAATCAAATTAATCGGTACCAAGTGAAGTCAACAGGTGTTTATTAAGAGCTTACAACATATCAGGCACAGTGCTAATCACTGGGGGATACAAAGAAAGGTAAAACCGGTGACTGCCCTCAAAGAGCTCACACTCTAATGGGGGAGACAAGAGGCAAACAAATATGTTGCAAACAAGATACATACAGGATAAATTGGAGATGATCCCAGAGAGAAGGCCCCAGCTTCCAGGGGATCTGGAAAGATTTCCTGAGGAAGGTAGGATGTTAGCTGGGACTGGGAAAGAAGCCAGGAGACAGAGGAGTGGAAGGAGAGCATTTCAGGCAAGGGGAACAGCCTGGGGAAAAAAGCTTGAGCAAGGCAATGGAGTGGGGATCTTGTGAGAGGAAAAGCAAGAAGAAAAACAAAGTTCCTTCCAACCTTGTCACTGGATCTTACAGTACATGGAGGAGATTAAGGTGTAAGAAGAATGAAAAGGTGGAAAGGTACCAGGTTCTGAAGGGCTTTCAAACCAAATAGAGAATTTTATATTCTCTACTGGAGCTAACAGGGGGTCACTGAAATTTACTGAATGGGGAAAGGACATATTGGGGTGGGGGTGGGGTGCCAAAAAGAAAAATAAAAGGGGCCTAAACTAGCTGTTCATGTTTCTGAATACCAGAATAACCTCTGAAGTAGCTTCAGCAACAGTCTTAAGCAATCTCATCTACAAAGGACTTTGAGGGAGAGGAAGAAAGAAAAAACCAGGAAGTCAAGACCTGATATTTGGAGAATGCAGTCTAAGCTTTACCACTCTGACATGGTTTGCACTTTGTCCATTAAATAACCTGACCTGAGTTTCTTTAAGAGCTGACATTTAGAGGCACGCTCACGTCTTCAGTTTTACACCCCTTTAAAAGCATTAATGTCTCCAGGTACTTTGCAGGCCAAGTCCTGGATCTTGAAATTCACCCTTAACATTTTGCTGCTCTTGTGCATGGCGCCAGAATGTCGGCTACTCGTCTTGTCCCAATAAAATGAGACACTGTATGTGCAGATCTTTTGAAAAGTTAAAAAATGTCAGGAAAACACAAAGTAAAAGATTGTGAATTAAATTGGAATGACTTTACACATGTGCAAATTCATTTGATACTCGATTCAATTTAGCCAACATTTATTGGATGTATGATATGTGAAGGACCTCTAAGTGGAAAAGAAAAATGAAGGGGAGCTTAAAGCCCAGTAGGGGAGATACCAAGCATGGACACAAAAAATTCAAGTTAATTAGAATATTATCAATGGAAAGGGGAGCCAAGCATGTGGGACCTTCTACAGGCTGACTGCTAGGCTTCTGTCATAGCAGTGTCCTTCCTGTAGGCCACATCCCAGATAAAATGGACAGCCAGCTATTCCTCAGATTTGACATTCTACCTCCCACCTTCCAGTCCTTCAGAAGGCATTGCTTATACCTAGAATACAGTCTGTTGAGGAACTGGACCTCCCAAAATCCTTATCTTCCATGTCAGTTCAGCTCTCATCCCTATCCTTCCCTGCTCTCTCCATCAGACATTACCACCATATTGGGCTTGCTTGCATTTCTTTTTAAATTAACTTTTGTTTATTTTTAGTTTACATCACTGATTTCCACAAGATTTTTGAGTTACAAATTTTCTCCTGGTCTTTCCCCTACCCCTCCCCCCCAAACAGTGATCTCACTGTATAGCAACTTCCCCAATCTACTCTCTCCTATATCCTTCCCCATCCCCCCTCTGACTTTCTGGTAGGGCAAGATGGATCTCCTTACCCCGGTGCCTGTATATCTTATTTCCCAATTGCATGTAAATAATGATGATGATAATAATAATAATTATATATATATGTATATATATATATATATATATATATATATATATATATATTTTAACATATGATTTTAGAACTTTAAATTCTAGATTCTTTCCATTCCTCCCTTGTCACCCACACCCCCTGGAAAGACAAGCAATTCAATACAGGCCAAACACGTATAGTTACACAGAACATCTCCATGATGAACATATTGTGTAACACTGACTATATTTCCTTCCTTTCTATCCTGCCCTCCCCTTGTTCTATTCTCTACTTTGTCTCTGCCCCTTTACAGAACTGTGTGCTTCTAACAACCCTCCCCCCTACTCTCCCGTCCCCTCTCTCATTCCCTTCCCCCCTACTCTCCTGCAGGGCAAGATATCCAATTTAAAGTGTATGTCATTACTTCCCTAAGCCAAATTCAATGAGAGTAAGGTTGACCTTTTGTCTTCCTGTTCTTCCCCTCCATTGTAACAATTATCCCTTGCCTCTTCTATATGAGATGATTAACCCCATTCTGTCTCTCCCTGTCTCTTCTCATTCTAAAATTCCTCTCCCACGTCTCAATTTCACCTTTTAAAATAATCACCCCTTCCTATTCAATTGACCCTGTGCCCTCTGTTTATGTATACCTGTACACATATATACACGCACTCACATATGTATTCATATGCATATATACCCTCCTATATAGACATATGTGTATGTATACATACATACATATATATGTGTGTATATGTATGTATATGTATACACACACATTTATACTCCTTTCACCTATCCTCATACTGAGAAAAGTTTCATAAGTTACAATCCTCATTTTTCCATGTTGGCATGTAAATAGTTCAACTTTGATAAGTTCCTTATGATTTCTTTTCCATGTTTACCTTTTCATACTTCCTGTGTTTCAATGTCAAATTTTCTATTCAGTTCTGGTTTTTTCCTCAAGAATGCATGAAAGTCCTCCACCTCATTGAATGACCATATTTTATCCTGAAACACTATACTCAGTTTTGCTGGGTAGGTGATTCTTGGTTTTAATCCTAGCTCCCTTGATCTACAGAACATCATATTCTAGGCCCTTCAGTCTCTTAAGGTAGAAGCTGCTGGATCCTCGTTATCCTGATTGTGTTTCCACAGTATTCAAAATATTTCTTCTTGGCAGCTTGTAATATTTGTTCCTTGATCTGGGAACTCTGGAACATGGCTATAACGTTCCTAGGAGTTTGCTTTTGGGGATGTTTTTCAAGAGGTGATTGGTGAATTCTTTCAAGTTCTATTTTGCCCTCTGGTTCTAAAATATCAGGACAATTTTTCTTGAGAATTTCTTGAAGGATGATTTCTAGGTTCTTTTTCTGATCATGGTTTTTAGGTAGTCCAATAATTTTTAAATTGTCTCTCCTGGATCTCTTTTCCACGTCAGTGGTTTTTTCAATGAGATATTTCACATTGCCTTCTATTTTTTCATTTGTTTGGATCTGTTTAATAGTATCCTAATTTCTCATAAAGTCATTTGCTTCCATTTGCTCCACTCTAATTCTGAAGGAGTTATTCTCTTCAGAAAGCTTTTGAGATTCCTTTTACATCTGGCAAATTCTACTTTTTAAGGCATTCTTCTCCTCATTGCCTTTTTGGACCTGTTTTGCCATTTGAGTTGATCTATTTTTTAAGGTGTTATTTTCGTCTGTCAGGTTGTTGATTCTCTTTTCATGATTTTCTTGCATCATTCTCATTTCTCTTCCCAATTTTTCCTCCACTTCTCCTATTTGGTTTTCAAAATCCCTCTTAAGCTCCTCTATGACTTGTAATCAGTCTACATTTTTCTTGGAAGCTTTTGGTGTGGGAGTTTTGACTGTGTTGTCTTCTTCCTGTTCCTTGCTTTGATCCTTTTTGTCCCTAAAAAAGGAATCTACAGTTGGATTGCTGAGCTTTCTTTGCTCCCTTTTCCTGCTCATGTTGCTAGTCACTTATTTGACTTTTGGGCTCAGTAGAACTCTGTTTTCAGCGGGGAGAGCTCTGTCCCAAATCACTGGAGTTTTCACAGCTGCTGGAGCTAAGAGGCCACAGTCTCTGCAGCCTCCACCAGCTTCAGCTCACTGAAAATGCACCTCAGGGCCACCACCCAAGACCACGATCCCGATCCAGGCAGCTCAAAGCAAGAACACTTAGCCTCTGAATGATCACTTGGCCCCCCTGCAATCTGCAGGCCAGGAGCTTCTGAAGCAGCCACGTGGAGGTGGCTGCAGGGCTGCCACTTCAGACTGCTTGTAGCTCTGGAGGCAATTAGATGGACCCTCTCCCCAAAATTTAGCTGAGTTCTACTGACCTTTTCCCTTTGTCCTTGGCTCTTATGGGTTGGTAATTCTGGAAACTTCCATAGCTGCCAGTGATCCACTCTCCTGAAAGCTCCAGCTGGGGCTTCTCCTGGATGGCCTGGGGCTAAAACTACATGGGCCTGGGCTCTGCTCCCAGCAAGCTGTGATGAGCCTTTTCCATTCCATCGGTGGGAGCCTTGTTTCTCTGTCATTTTATGAGTTCTGGAGCCCTAAAATTTGTTTAGAGTCATATTTTATAGGTATTTGAGGTGGTTATGGGGGAGCCATGGAGTTCTCCTGTTTCTAAGCAGCCATCTTGACTCTGCCCTGGTTTGCTTATACTTTTGTCCCTAATCTTGTATTATACTTATTTATTGAAATGCTATTTCTACCTCCTCCCCTAGACCTAATCCCTTCCTTCCCACCAAATGTAAACCCCTTCAAGATTTCTTCTTTTTTTATTTTAATTCCTGGCACTTAGCACAAAGCCTCTGCATGCAGCAGGTGCTTAATAAATGTCTGTTAAATTGAAAATTTCCAACCAAAAGCCCAGAGGCATCATTTATGTCAGGAAAAGTGGCAACATGGAAAGGATTTCAATAATTGGATCTTGGTTGGTGGGGACCACAGGACCATTGATTTAGAGCCACAAGGTACCTCAGAGGCTACTGAGTCCGACACCCTCATTTTATGTATGAGGAATCTGGGGACCACAGAATTTAGGTGACTTGATCAAGGTCACACAGGCAGTAAATGGTAAAAGTGGAACTATGAAATCTAGTCCTCTGACTCCAGAACTAACACTCAATCTACTAGTAAGTCAGTAGGCCAGTCCATAGACATTTATTAAGTACCTACTTACCACATGTCCGGCAGCATACTAAGTGCTAGGGATATGAAAAAAAGGCTCCCTACCCTCCAGGAGCTTACAATCTTAGAGGTATGTGTGTGGAGCACAAGCAAACAAATATATACAAACAAGGCATATATTGGATAAATAGGAAATAATGAACTACAACACATATCCACCCATTTGTGAGTCAGTTCTCACAATGTTTCTCAACTCATAATGTAGGTGAGAAGTTTGAAATACATGCAAATGAGAATGCTGGAATATTTACATGGCACAGAATATACTGTTACAAGTTATATCAGGCAGGGAAGAGTTAAGTTTATTTTTGAATCATTTTACTTTAGAGAAACAATCTCTCTGGTCTTACTCAGGCTTCAGGAGACCAATCTCCTGGGGTAGGAAGCACTTACTAGCTCTGTGGTCCTGGGCACGTCTCCTAACCTAGCAGCCAGCTCATAGTAGGTGTTTAATAAATGCTTATTATGTGACTGGACCTCAACTTCTTCATCTGTAAAATGAGTGAGTTAGATGCTATGACCTCTGAAGGTCCCCCTGGCTCTCCATCTATGATCCTATGGCATCTGTCTACTATGTTGTTGTTCATCCTTCATTTTCTTTTTCTTTTGAGGGGGGGAAGGCAAGGCAATTGGAGTTAAGTGACTTGCCCAAGGTCACACATCTAGTTAAGTGTCAGGTGCCTGAGGCTGGATTTGAACTCAGGTCCTCCTGACTTCAGGACCTATGCTCTATTCATTGAGTCACCTAGCTGCCCCCATCCTTCATTTTCAAAGAGGACCCATAACGACATCACAGAGTGATGTCTTGACTTGCTTGTGACTTGGATTTAAGTGAAGCAGAGTTGCACAAGGTCATCACCTTCATTTTCTCTATTCCAGAATCACTGAAGTCCAGTAGCAGTCCAATTCAGGACAACCGGCAATGTCTCAGGATGCAGTGGATGACCTTGGCTTCTCCGATGCCTGACCGAGCTCCAAGTGCTCCACAGCGCCTCCGTCAGCTGCTGGAACAATTTGTTCTCATCTGCCCATTTCACCAGGGGATGTCTTCACATACTTGGGGTAGACATTCTCCTAACTCGCCCATTGGTTACCTTCAACCTGATTTCACTAATTGCATCACAGATAACACTGTGTTCTCTAAGTGCTCACCAATGGAAAAAATGACCCAAAGAAATGCAAGCAATAGATGATAACAAAGCCTCCTTTCCCAAATATTTCTTCTACAATGCACCTGACAAATGGTCATTCAGTCTTTGCTTAAAGGCTTACTTTTTTACATATTATAATTACCCCCCCCACACAATTTTTTTAAGATGGCAGGAAGGAGTTGGATGTGATTTGATTGTTGTAGGGAATTTTATCATATGTCAGTTTCCTCCACCAGTGAAGAGAAGCAACTTTCTGCCATTTGATTTGACCAAGTTCATGGAGACAATATATTTCAGAAGCAGGTCTTGAATCTAGGTTCTCTTCACTCCAAAACTAGTTACCTGTCCACCATTCTTCTTCCTTTATCAAATAACTCCACAATGGTAGCTGTTTTTGTACTCAGAAACTTTATCACTTTGATCTGTTTTCATCCTAATTTATCATGAGCTCATGTCTACTTATACTTTGCCCTAGAATTGTACAACGGCTCTTACTCAAAAGTTTAAAAATTCTGATTGTGTCCCATCAGAGTTGATGTCTGTCCCTCATGGCATGTCTAAAAGGAAACACTTAGGTCACCCTAGGATTGATTTACCTTTTTGTTGACCCTCTGCTTTTTTTTGCTAAGGAACAATGAACAAGCCCCAAATGTGGGTACAACAGGGAGAAAGGAAAATCAAGGACTCTCAATAAGGCATTTAGACTCCATTTCATCAGTATTGGGAACCGCATTCATTGACTCTAACACTCTCCAAAGAGAAGCCTGAATCCCACCCAAGGAAGGCTCCATCTTCAAACCAAAAACTGTCAGTTTCTCCTGGAAATTCTCAGGTTTTCTATCACTTTCTAACTGGCATCTTGGTTTGTAGTGTGCAGCTCTTCCTTCCCTAGAACCACCAGTTTCTTGGCTCCTTGAGGGCACTCTCAATGTCTCCTTTGCTAAAGTTCTGTGCCACATGTAGGAGTGAGGTCAGTATTGGAACTAAATTAAAAACACAAATAATGTCAAGCCTTTGAGACTTCTCTGCCAACCTGTTTGAGAGCAGAATTGCAAGTAAACAGAGATGGGCAATGGTCTTTTCTATATTGCTGAAATACACAGTAGGCCTTCTTCCAGATGATTGAGGACTTTGGGCCTTTCCATCCACCCAGAGCCTGTATTCTCTTTTTCATGGTGTCGCCTTCAATTAGAGTACAGAGTTCCTTGAGAGCAATAACTGTCTTAATTCTTCTATTTATAACCCCAGCACTTAGCATTGTGTCTGGCAGAAAGCAAGCATTTAATAAATGCTTATTCATTAATGTATCTATTCATTCAGTCATTCAAATTCCAGCAACATATCCGTACTTCTGCATAGATAGTGTATGTTTTAATTTTTGAGACTGAATCTCCCTATCTCACCCAAGCTGGAAGGGCAGAGGCCACTACTTAAGGCAGACTTCAGCTGACATTAAAAAAAAGATGCAATGTTAAAAACAACACTGTCCTCTCCTGTAGGAAAGACACTTCTGTTTACTAGGTGGAAAAGGCCTGTGACCAAGGGCAGACAATGACCCAAACAACATTGGTGGAGAGCCAGTCCAGGGCTCACCAGACAGCTACTGGATTTTCATGTAAGGCCCCAGTTGTTTGAATGGAGAACTTCCCTAAGTGGTCAGCAGTGCTGCCCATTTCATTCTGAGATGGGCAGCAAAACCACCAAGGCAGCTGGGTATCCTGCCATCTAATTTCTTTACTCTAGTAGACTATATTCAACTGGAGAGGTAGTTTTCAATTGTATACATGAAGATGGGATTTTTTAAAAGAGATGAGCAAATAATTAGAGTTGCCAGTTAGAGGACATTAAATCGACATGGCAGACCAAACACTAACATGCTGTAGTTATAGTAACTGGTGGTACTAAAGAGACCAAATGCAACCACTGTGGACCTCCAGCAGGCTCCCTTAGAGTTTATGTAGGAACATGGAATTAAAATTCTCAGATGCTGCCACTTCATGGGTGATTTTCTTTTTAATTCCATCCTAATGGTTTCCACCATCTGTGGTGTGATCTACAGCCAGGGTAGTAAATAAGGAGCCTGTAAGGCTAAGGAGATCACCTTGGCCAGGGAACAGAAGGTCAGAAGAAGAGAATGCATTAAAGGAGGCTGGAATCTCAGGAGTGAAGCTGGTCAGTGCTGACTCAAAGGTATTTTCATGAATCAGATAAACCTTTTTTTTTGGTAGCTATTAGTTTTTTAGTGTCTTCTTTTGTGTTTGCATGTACATGTGCATAGTGAGGTCATTTTGGTGCTCTTTGAGAACAAAGAACAACAGCCAGCATATGTGGGGTGTCAAGACCCAGACCAGGAGTTACTGAGGCAGAGGCTGGTGGACTGCTTGAATCTGGGAATCTTGAGGTGAAGTAAGACTCAAGACAATCAGGTGTCCTCACAAAGTAGGACACCAATATGGTGGGACCCCAAGATGGCCGGAGGTTAGGAAAACCGAGTAGGCTGAAACCTGCTTTAGGTAGTGGCCTCTGCTCTTCTAGCCTGGGTGAGATAGGGAGACTCAGTCTCAAAAAATAAAACATATGCAACATCTATGCTTTTAAATGATGGTTCTGTTAGTAAGAATAGTTAAAGGTCAAAGGGTCATAGCCTTAATGCTGAAAGGGACCTTACAGGTCATGGAGTCCACCTCTTCAATTTTACAGGTGAAGAAACTGAAGCCCGGTGAGGTTAGGTGACCTGACCAAGGTCACACAGGTAGTCTCAGTCAGAGGCAAAATTTAGAAACCGCTTTTCTTCTGACTCCAAGTCCAATACTATTATTTTCTACTTTACAGTCATCATACTGTTTGGGTTCAAAAATACCCTTTATCCTTAATTTAGTAAGAAAAGTAAACACAGAGATGCCTTAGGGTAAGAACAGGAGTTTATTCTCTTCTCTAGGAGAAGAGGGCTATCTATCCCATGTCGGAACATGAGGCAGAGGACCTGTTTCAAAGGGTAGGACCCAAATTTATAAACCCAATTTGGTCAGTCCCTCTTTCCTGACTATTTCCTCTCTCATTGGTGGAGAGGCTCACCTCACCAAGTTCTTCCCCATTCGGGCAGCAAAAGAAGGGAGGTGGGAAGGGTTTCACCAAGGCAAGAAAACAGACAAAGGAAGGTAAAAGTGATTGACAGCAGCCAGAGAAGGGGAGGGAGAGGGAAGATTAACAATCCCAGACTGAGAAGTTTTCACTTATTCCACACAATCCCTTACTTCTAAATCTCACCCTGCCTCCCCTCTCCCCCCCCCCCACTGTCCAGTCTGCCCTAACCTCCAAAGAACTGAAGGCTGCAAAAAAACAAACAAACAAACAAAAAACTAGACAAGCTCTTTAACTCATTAAATCAGTAACTTAAATTTGACATACAATTCCAAGTAACTGTACCTATGCTGACTCTATTTCCCCTGTGGAATAAAATGTGCAAATTTTTAATTTTAAGACTCCTACCTTTTTTCCTCATTGCACAAAAGGTTCTTTTTTAACTGATTTTGAAAATCACCTAAACATAGAAAACTCCTTTGGAGGTGATCAAGTTCAAACCCATCGGTTGACACAGGGGGAAACTGAGGCAAAGGGAGAAAAATAAGTTGTTAAAGACCCACCAACAAGGGCAGAGCTGGACTCCAAACCTGAGTCTTCCATCTCCGCATCCAATGTGTTTCTCCACACCATGCTTGCTCCTCCACTACGACACCACGACAGAAGAAAATCTCAGTGCTCGCTAAGTACAGACATTAATACTGACTTCATAGACCCTTGGCGTCATCAGTGTGGGGCTTCTTCCTCCCCAAAGTGACAACAGCCCCTCTGACTTGGTAGGGATTGTGGCCTCCTGAAAATTTGTCTTCTTGTGGCCGATGACTGAGGCGCCTCTCTGTTCTCTGCCCATCTGGCCCTTGAGTTACAGCTACAAAGCATGGCCTATACCCAGTCTTTCCCTCTGGCAATTTTCAGATTCCCAGTAATTGTTTTTGATCCTTTCAGTCGAGACACCCCCAGTGACAATGAGCTATCAGAGAAAGACTTTAGGGGAGGAAGTGGGGTATTTATTACCAAATACCAAAAAAAGGAAAGCATAGAATGGGATAAACCTATTTCTCCTTCACAAGAGGTAGGAGATAACTACAGAATGTTGGGTGCTTTGTCAGATACAGTCACTATGTTGATGTCTTTGCTTAATTTTTATTATCACTGAGTGTTTAATCAGGAGGGGAGAGGAAGTTCCCCTCCAAACCAGAAATGTCGGAATACAAAGACAAAAGGCATCGATTACCCTTTTTTTTTTTTTAAATGAAGATCTTTTGGAGAAACACTAAGCCATTTTGCATTTAAGCAGAGAGTAATAACAATCATTTTTAACATAACTAATATTTATCAAGCACTTTTCAAAAGTTTATATTACAAATAGATTATTTTCAGACTCTTCTCAGCAACACACAATTGAAAGACAACTCTACAAGTCTCAGAATGGAAGGAGATATCTACATTCGGAGAAAGATATACAAAGTCCAGAGTTTAAATGGAGACTGAAGCAATACACGCTAGCGTTCTTTTCCATGTTTGGTTTTGTTTCTTTTTTTTTCCCATTGTTCACTCCATTGGTTACAATGCTTCTATACAACCAGACTACTGTACAATATGAAAGTGTTTGCAGATCCTATATATGATTGTACGCTACCATGGGGTGGGAGGAGGACAAGAGAGGGGAGAAAATCTGAAACTCAAGTGATTCTAGAACTGAATCTTGTAAACTAAAAGTAAATAAACAAGTCAATTTAAAAAAATAGATTATTTTCCATAGGTATTGTCTCCCCATTAGAATGTAAGCTCCTTGGAGGAAAGAACTGTCTTACTAAGTGCTTAGCAAATGCTTTATTCATTCTAGTATCTCATTTGAGCCTCCCATTAGACAGATGAGAACACAGAAGCTCAGGGAGGTTGTGGCCTCTCCAGAGTCATTCAAGTGTCTAAGATGTGATTTGTCTTCCTGACTTTATGCACTAGGTCCTGCTGCCTCTGAAGTGTAGATTTCTCCATTTGAAATGGCAAGAGTGACATGATAACAGAATCAAAGAATCTCTGATTTGGCAAAGACCTGGGAAACCATCTCATCCAAATGATCCATGAACAAGACTCCCCTCTATAACATACTCAACAAGTGCCCTTTGAAAACATTTCATGAGGAGGGACCTATTACTACTGGGGTAGTCAACTGCCATTTTGGATACTGTGAAATGCTACAAATTGTTATTTACACTGAGCCTAAATTTTTCTCTTTGTAACACCTATTGCTCCTTCAATCCAAGATTACATTACAATCTAAGATACACATGTGTTGTTGTTTATGCCAGGCTAATCATTTCTAGGGAACTCCCAGTGAGGAAATTCCCAGTGGGGCCAAATAATAAATCTTCCCCCTCTTCCACATTATAGCCCATCAGATACTTGAAGACACCTATTATGTCCCTCCTAACAAGAAAATTAGAAACATTGTGCAACATTGTAAAATACAGAATTAAATGATAGTTGATGAGAGTCAAGACATACCATATGGAAGCCCCATTGGGAAAACATGGAACTCTTTGGAATTGTATTTGATCAATCCAAGAATCAAGATTAGCCTCAGTCCTTGTACAGTAGGTGCTCAACTCTGTCTTCCCAATGATCCCTTTGCCAGGACAAAAGACTTTGCTAGTCACCGATTTTTCACCTGCCACTACTAATAAAACTCCCCCAATTAGGGGGAAGAATAGTGTTGTCTGAAAGGAGAATCCATCAAAGCAGTATAACCTTTATTGATCAGGGCAAGACAATCACTAAGAGATGTCCCAAAACAAAATAATAAATATCAATACTATGGGAAAGTAGTCTTCATACCACCTAGGGGAGCCTTGTAGACAATGGGAACTTCTCAAGGAAAAACAATTAAAGAAATTTTCCCCATCTTCCAGTCACAGTGGGCTGGGCTCTATTTGCCTTGAGAGAGGCTCAGGTAGTGCTCTGAACCCAATCTGAGTGGTCTTCTTTTATGGAGACAGTAAAGGTAAAACAAGTGTTCTCTGGAACATGGTGACCATAAACACAATTAAAATACTTCAGGCTTGTTAGTTTGTAAGAGATACATGGTGTAGGTCTCTGTATACTGAAAGAGCTACTTACAATTTTTTCCTAATTGTTTTCATGCTTAAAATATGACATCACCATGCTCTCAGCTGATATTACAGATTTTACTCTTTTAAACTTATAATGTTTATATATATATAAATACAGCCATGCTAAATTGTAACCTGGGGGAGGGATGGGGGCAGGAAGAGGGGAAAAAGAACAAAATAATATACAGCAGAGAACAAAAGAAAACCTACAAGGAAGCAAAGATGGAAAATTCTCAACACAATGCATAGTATTTAATATGTAGGCTTTCTTGAAATGGAATTTTTTTGCTGTATACTTTGAATCTTCTCTTACGTTTTGCTGTACACACAGCATGTTTTTTTATTGTATATTTAAGTTTTAAAATATATGTTTATAATGTTTCTTTTTCTTTTCTTATGTATTTAAGTTTAACAAAAAAATTTGGACTTCTTTTGCAAGGGAGGGGATGTGTGCAATGACAAAGGAGTGGGGGAGTATACTCTCAGAAATCAAGATACTAAACATCACAAGTGCTCTTCCTCCCATTTGTTATTTAAGTTACTAAAATGGGCAAAGAGGCAACTTGATGGGAGGGGTGGTATTTGTACATTAGTAGAAATAGTTCTCCAGCAAACAGTTCAGGGCTGAAATCTGCTCAGCTATTGTCAGTTTCTTGTCAGTTTCCAATGCAAATTTTCACTCACCTCCACCATGTGCATTTAATTTGCTATGGTTTTAAGAAAATGAATACTGTATAATTACAATGATCATGAAGCTTAGCCCCAAAGAACTGAGAAAATACCTCTCCCCCAATACCCTCCCCACCACCTTTGCAAAGGTAGGACACTATGGGTAGATAACATTATGGGTGTTATCTAGTTCTGATAAACTGATTTTCTTTTTATCTTCACAGAAAGCTAGATTAAGGGCTAGGAATACAAACAGAAGCAGAAAGGGAGAGCTCCTGGCCCTCAAAGAGCTTACATTCTAATGGGGGAAGACAACACATAAACAGATGGGATGAAGGTAGAGGGATAAAGGTACCCAGGTCAGAGGACATGGCTCTTCCAAAGAGTGAAGTCCAGGGATGGAGTGAGCTTCTGGGTTTCTACGCCATGATAGAGAAGGTCCAGAGAGCCAGGAGTACAGCTTGGTGAATGAAGATCTGGATGGCCTGGGTATCTTCCTTAAAATGGAGATTCTGGAGGAACCAGCTAATCATGGAGCCAAGGGAGGGGGAGCAAGCACTTACACAGAACTTCCTTTGTGCCAGGCACTGTGCTAAGCTCTTCACATTACATCTGATGCTCACAACAACCTTGTGGTATAGGAGCAACTATTAATCCCATTTTCAGACAAATAGAGGTTAAGTACTAAGTTGCCCAGTCACACAGCTAGGGTCTTTAGCTAAATTTGAAACTGGGTCTCCCTGACTTCAAGAACAGCGTTCTATACACTGAACCACTCAGGTGTCTCTTGAGGCAGGGAGGGGGCAAAGGGGTTTGGGGAATTCCAATGTGTGAAATCCAGAGGGAGAGAAAGCTTCAGAATAAAGAGGTTTTTAATGGCAGGAGAATCCAGAAACTCTGTGGTGGTTGACATATGAGACCATGTTTGCAGATAGAAAAATGGCTCCAAGGCCAAAAGATTCCCTTGTGCCATCATCTCTACAATGCGACCAATTTCAGTTTCTGAAGTTCTTGGCAAGGGTCCTAACCCTCCCCAGCCCCTGCTCACCACCTCGCAATCACCTGGTTCACTTGGGCAAAAATAATCTCCTTGGCTTTTAACACATGGTTGAATATATATATTAAATTATATAAGACATCATGACAGATGAACACACACGAAGTGATTATGCAAATAGCTCTGCTCCGGGATCTCGGCATGCTGACATTAGGCCAGATGCTTAACGCAGAGACATGCACTCCCTTAAGATGCCAGCTGTAAAAGAGGTCCAGCATCCTGAAAAAAGTGGGGGCGACGGTTCTCCCAAATCTCCAGTCTTTGGGGGGGAAATATACCAACTACTCAGAGATTCCTCAGCGAAATCTCTAACCTTGTGGGGAAAACTGATCTAACCAGCCGCACCAGAGAAACGAAGGAAGACAGCCACATCCTGCCCAGACCACAGCAGGCAGCTGTAGCCATTCAGACGAGACCCCTTCCCTGTGAATTCTGCCCTTTGGTTTTTATTGTGGTTGTTTCTGGGTTTTTTTTTTTTTTAACTATACCTGTGTTTTCATCGAGGTAGCTAGAGAGTGCAGTGGAGTCAGGGAAGACCGGAATCAGGATCGTGGGCAGGTCACTTAACCTTGACCTGCCTCAGTCTCCTATTCTCTACAATGGGCATGATAATAGTACCTCTCTGCCAGGGTTGTTGTGAAGATAAAATAAGGTCATTTCTACAAAGCGCTTTGTATACCTTAAAGTGCTTCATACATGTTAGCCTTTAATACTGTTGTCGTAGTTGCTAGTATTAGGAAAGGCAGCTCCTAGTAATAAAACTCCCTCTATTAATGCAAATTCTCAATGGTTCTGAGACAGTTGTCTAGAGCTCTTAGGGTCACAAGGCCTGTAAGTGCTGAAAGTAAAACTTAAGCCCCAGTCTTGCTGACTCTACAGCATGCTGCATCTGTGTGTGTGCACATACATGTATGGAGATTATATTACACACACATGTATGTATACTACACATGCATTTACATGTATAGTACACAGAGTATAATAATGTGTACATATAAGCATATATGTAAATATGCATGTGTGTACAGGGGCAGCTACGTGGTGTAGAGGATAGAGTGCCCGGCCTGGAGTCAACAAGACTCATGTTTCCTGAATTCAAATCTGACTTTGGACACTTACTGGCTGTGAGACCCTGGGCAAGTCACTTAACCCTGTTTGCCTCAGTTTTCTCTTCTGAAAAATGAGCTTAAGAAGGAAATGGCAAACCACTGCAATATCTCTGCCAAGAAAGCCCCAGATGGGGTCACAAAGAGTTGGGACACGACTGAAATGACTGACTATAACATATGTGTGCATGTATAGATTCACACACATGTGTGTATGTATCTCATCCAGGTTTGTTGTAAACTATAATTAGTAATAAATAGCTACAGTCATTTTTTTCTGTCCCTGGAGGGGGGAAGAGAAGAAATTATCTATCTATCTATCTGTCTGTCTATCTATCTATCTATCAATCTATCTGTCTGTCTCTGTCTGTCTATATGTCTATCAATCTATCTATCTATGTGAAGTGTGTGTATCTATATCAGTGGCATAGATTTAAAACAGATATATGTTCTCATTTAAGCCTCACATAACCCAGTATGCATATATATGCTTATATATATGAGCATTAGTGTGTGTCTATATGTATATGTGTGCATGTGTATATATGTGTATATTACATATCTATAGATTTGCATATACAGAAGGAAATACCCACAACTGTTAATTGCTGTTTGTTAAGATAAATGGGAAAAGTAGCCAGATCAATTTGAAACATCTCATCAGAACCACTAAGAAGTATTTTTAAATGTTTTAATTTTTAATTTTAAATTAAATTAATTGATTATGAAATATTTTTATTAGTTAATATTGAGAACTAATTAAATTTAATTAAAATTAAATAAAATTTTTAATTTTAAAAATTAATACTGTTAAGAAGTTATCATCCTCATCGTTGCTATAACTGATGAACTAACTGTTCTTTTTACTGTGTTGACACACAAAGATGTCTACATCTCTTTCCTCTTCTTTCACTACACACAGAGATGTCTACACACAAATACCCAGACCCACAAGTATAGTTTGAGGAGAGTCATGTACTGGCTAGAGAGCCGACCTCACTGCCAGGAAGGCCTGGGTCCTCCTCTTCCTCCGGCACATACTAGTTCTGTGACTATGGGCAAGTCACTTAATCTCTCATCAATCCAGGAAACTGTGCCAAGACCATAGAGCAGACCCGGTGTGAACCTGCATTGATAAGAGCTTCCTCACCCAGAGTTCAAAATACCAAAGAGGGAAAAACAACAACAACAAAAAAGTATACTCCAGTGGAAAGTAGAGAGTTTAAAGGGCTACCTTCATGCTCTCATCTGGGCATGATGTGTTTTTCTTCCATTTTGTTTGCCACTGTGGATGGTGAAATCATTTTCCCCTCCCCCCATCCACACATTCTGCTACAGATTTCACTAAAGAGGTTTTCTGTAGTTAGTACAATACATATGTTACAGGCATTACAAATGAAAACAAATTGGCTCTGGAATGGAATAGGGCTCTCTGTAGTTAGTACGATGAAAATATATAGGTTGTCCCAAAAGTCTTAGTGCAGTTTTAGGCTTCAATATCTTAATACTGCACTAAAACTTTTGAGACACCCTGCATAGCAGGCATCACCAATGGACAGCAAGTTGGTTCCAGAACTGAATAAGGCTCTCTGTAGTTAGTACAATGTAAATATAAAGGTTGTCCCAAAAGCCTCGGTCCAGTTTTAGGCTTTAATATCTTAAAACTGCACCAAGACTTTTGGGACACCCTATATAACAGGCATCACAAATGGACCAGTGAGTTGTCTCCAGAACTGGATGGGAGGAAGCAATTAGGCCGCGTCACATTTGGGAAACTGCATGGTGTTTTCAGATGGCTTGCTTCCCCAAAAGCTTATCTCTGTAACATCAATATTCTTCCCCGATGAGGCTGTGTGGTTGCCAATGATGGAACACGGTGAACTTGGAGAAAAACAAAATTACAAATAATTTAAAAGGCAATGGAAAAACTCATGGTGGGTGTAAGTTGGCTGGAGCCTACTCCAAATGATGATTTACTCATGAAAAGCAGCAGAAAAAAAATCATTAAGAACACATATGAACCGAGAAGCAGGCAGGTTGGCCTATGGTGGGAATGCGATGATGGAAGGACGAGCTGAGCCCATCTCAGAATCCCTAAGAGGAAGAGGAAGGCTCCCAGGGAGCAGAGCTTCCACAGGAGATTGAGGAGAAGGCAGAGCTGCAGTTTGCCCAGAATAAGAATCAATGAAGAAGGTTGCAATTTGCACCTTGTATATCATCACAAAACAAACATGCCAATAACATTTCAAGAAAGAGGGATGGGGGGGAAAAAGGAGGGGAGGAAAGCTGAATCTCAAGTGATTCTGGAACTGAATCTTGTAAACTAAAAGTAAATAAAGTCAATAAAAAAAGGAAAAAAGTCTTGCTTTTGACTCATAATGAAGTATAAGAAAATCAGGAAGCAGAGGGATATGGTCATAAGTCACGAATATTAGAGTGGGAAAGTCTATTTTCAAAGTCACTGGAGAAAATGCAGTTGGGAACCCTGCATCCTCTAACAACAACTAAAGTGTGTGTGTGTGTATGTGTGTGTGTGTGTGTGTGAATAATGATGATGATAATAATAATAATAATAAAATTGCTAGTATTTATAAAGCATTTTACAAATATTACCTCATTTGATCCTTATTGCAGTCCTGGGAGGTAGGGGCTATGATTATTTCCATTTTTACAGAAGGGGAAACTGAGACAGAGAGACAGTTAAGTGACTTGCTTAGGGTCACACAGCTAATAAGAGTCTGGGACTGGATTCGAACATAGGACTCCCTAAATCCCAGCCCTAAATATACTTGACCACATGGCTGTGGTTTACTCATGTGATTGTAAGAAGCACATACTTTATTCTGAACATTTATGAGGAGTCACCTGACCTCTTCTTTTGTGTCCTTTTGGGGGGAGGGGATGGAAAAAGGGAAAGGAGCTCAACCATGTAAGATGAAAAAAACTGAACAGACCAGGTAAATATGAACAATATAATGATTCCCATTCAAGACACAGGGAAAAAAGACTGGGTTTGTAATGAGAAGAAGTGAATTAAATTCCAGCCCTATTACTTACCCTGTGACCGTAGACCTTTCATTTAACATCTCTGGGACTCAGTATCCTTTTCTGTAAATTGAGAGGGTTTGGCTTAGATGTAACCCTTACAGTCCCTTCCATTGCCCAAACCTACGAATGCCTGTGATTTGTTTTGCTCACATAAACACACACACACACAGATCGACAAACACATAAAATGCCTGAAATTTAATAAAACCATGAATAAGTATGCTAATAATTACAGTACATACTGTATTTGTTTCTAACTAATCTGGGTATGCATATTATATATACATATATACACATGTATATATTACACATATACATATATACACATGTATATATTACACATATACATATATACACATGTATATATTACACATATACATATATACTCATGTATATATTACACACATACATACATACACACCTCTATATTACATATATACATATGTGTGTGTATGTGTGTACATATATACTTGTGATTTCATTAGTCTAGGGAACTTTTGGTGAAGAAATTTCCTCTACCAATACAGAGCTGCATCTGCTCTTACAATCTGTGTCCTGGAGAGTAACCTTAGAGAATGATTAAGTAACTTAGACAAGGGTCACATAGCACTGTCAATCAGCCAGTCAGTCAATAAACATTAATTAAGAACCTGTGTATGGGCTGGGCATGGTGCTAAACACTGGGGACACAGAGAACGGCAAAAGTTAGCCCTGTCTTCAGGGTACTAACAGTTTGATGGGAGAACATGAAATATTGAAAAAAATGTTGAGAAAGGGATGGGAATAGGGTAGCCAGCTGGAAGAGAGTAGTTGGGTGGGAAATGATGAGATGGGCACTGGGCGCCATCTTTAAATGGAGGATCTGGGAGAAGCTCTCAAAAGTCTACTCTCCATCCTCTCCAATTAGAAGGTGCAGGAAGAAGGTATGAGGTTGAGAGTTGATGTGCTCTTGCAAGACAATGAGTTTCTGGAGACCATGATAAAGTCCAAGAATGTGTGTATCAGTGTGTATCAAAGTGTACACTCTTTACCTTTAATTCCCTCTTTTATCACTTCTCAACACTTTGCACTCTGGCTTCCAACTTCATGGCTTTAATGAAACTACTTTGTCCCAAGTTACCAATAATCTCCTAATTAATAAACATGAGAGCTTCTTCTCAGTCTCCATCCTTCTTGACTTCTCTGAAGCATCTGAAACCATTATTTCCTTTCTCCTTTTGGATACTGTTTCTGGGTTTCCATGACACTGATGTCCCTTGGTTCTCCTTCTCCCTATCTGGTCACTCTTTTAGCAGATCATCAGCCATAACACGTCTCCTCTGTACACGTGATCATTACACGGAATGGAGATCTCAACTCCTTCAAAGTAGTTTTTACCTTAATAATTTGATTTTCTTTGTGAAAATTGTTCTTACTGCTCTGCTCACTTACTCTTAGTTTATACTACCCAGGATTCTCTGAAATAATCTATTTTACCGTTCCTTACAGCACGATAATATTCCATTGTGTTTATATTGCCACAATTGGTCTGGCCATTGCCCAACTATCCTAAGAGGCAATTTAAGGCCTTCCCTTCCCGTTCCCCCACTCTTCAATCTTCCAGGATCAGAAAGTCTGTTTTCCTTATGAATATTTTTTCCCAGGTTTTATCTTTCCTTTGAATTCTCCTCTCTAACATCTCAGTTAGTCAGTCAGTCAATACATATTTATTAAGTGCCTATGACACGAGGCAAAAGTCAGCCCCTCCCTCAAGGAGCTTACAGTCTACTGGGAGAGACAACTCTATCAAGCTCGGCGTGTGTGTATGTGTGTGTGTGTCTGTGTGCAACATTCTTTTGTCTAATTCAGATAAGACTAAAGCTTGGCTAATGCCCTCTCTCCTCCAACCCTGCCCTCCATGTTTGTGTATTCTTCTCACACACCTCAATTATGAGAAATAGAAAGTTCCACTCCTTTCTTATTCCTTTTCTCTTCCCTCCTTTTATCCCTCTTCAGATGTGCCATCCCCAGGCCCTCTATTATTCTCATTCACGGTAAGGTAGCTAACAAACACTTGGCTCTTCTGCTCTATTAGAACGCTGGCATTACATCATCATCTATCCCCTAGCTCCTTCCAACTGCTCAAATCAATTTGCCTTTCTAGGTTTTGCTAGGTACTTGGGTTTATATTTCAAAATTCCTACTCCGCTCTGGTCTCTTCATCAGAAACATATAAAGTCTGCTATTCCATTAAAGATCCCATTTTTTCCCCCCTTGTAAGATTATACACTCGGCTTTGCAGGTTAAGTTATTCTTGGTTATAAATCCATATATTTTGTCTTCTGGAATTTTGTATTCCAAGATCTCTCCTCATTTATAACTGTCACTACCAGTTCTCATGTGATGCTGACTGTGGTTCCTTGGTATTTGAAGTGTATTCCCTCCTGGATGTTTGAAGTATGCTTCCTTTGATGCCTGGGTTTTAGGTTTTGGCTATGATGATCCTTAATCTTTTCTTTGGGGGAATGGGGAGTTCCTTTCAGGAGATGATTGGGAGAATCTTTCAGTCTTTACTTTGCCCTATGGTTCTAACAGATCCCAGTAATTGTCATTTATGATTTCTTTTTAAAACCAATGTTCTCAAGGACTCAAACAACTCTCATTGCATTTCTTCATCACTTTTTGGTCTGTTGTGAATCTTATGATTTTGCTGATGTTAATATGTGAAAGCTGGATGGCTTGCCCCCATTAAGAGTCATGAAATGTAGGGGCGGCTAGGTGGCTCAGTGAATAGAGCACAGGCCCTGGAGTCAGGAGAACCCTGAGTTCAAATCTGGCCTCAGACGCTTAACACACACATAAAAAAAAAACTAGCCGTGTGACCTTGGGCAAGTCACTTAACCCCAACTGCCCTCCAAAAAAACCAAGAACCAAAAAACAAACAAAAAAAAAAGAGTCATGAAATGTACTCCCTTCTCATCTTGAAGTCTTAGCATCTTTGGTCAGCTCTTAGACTCAGCTCAAGAACCACTTTCTCTGTGAAGTCTTTTCTGATAGCCACAGCTTAAAAAAAAAAAAATTACCCTGCCTGAATTTACTTCATACATATTTTGTATATACCTATAGATGGACATCCTATCTCTCCAACAGAATATTAAGTACCTATATATTTATTCCTTGTGGATATTAAAGTCCTCCAGTTGCTCCTTTTTGCTGATGACACTGTCCTGATTACATTAAGCTCTAGAGCAGTGGTTCCCAACCTGTGGGTTACGTTCAATTTAAATACATCCTGCATATCAGTTATTTACATTATGATTCATAACAGTAGCAAAATTACAGTTATGAAATAGTAATGAAAGTAATTTTATGGTTGGGGATCACCACAACATGAAGAACTGTATTAAGTGGTTGAGAACCACTGCTTTAGAGCATTACTAAGTCTTCAGGAAGAAATCTGTACTCCACTCAAAGGAATTTGCCCTGACCATCCACACTAAAAAGAGCAAGTGGATGAAAAATGTCCATTGTTTAGGTTTTCACCTCAATTTGTATGGATAGATTACAGAACATGAGGACAGAATGGGCAGATAGTATATAAGTTGGAACCAAAGTTAAGAAGAAAGGAGGCTCTCTTGCCTTGAGAAGACTGCAAAGTTCCAAACTTCCCATGAAAGCAAAGGTCTATCTTTTTAAAAGCACCATTCTAGTGGTGGTCCCATATGGTACTGAGACATGGGATATAACTGTCTCTGAAGAAATTTTCAAAATTATTATTATAACAGAGCAAAGGAAAAGTACACTATGAATGGTCAGCTATAACATATGACCATTGAGGGACTCTAGTAAAAGATAACTTTGAGGAATTAACTGTGCAATAAGAAGAGAAGAAAAGTTGATCATGTGGCAAGAGGGTGGTAAGACAGATGGACATCCAGAGTGTTTAACTAGCATCCTCACAAAGTCAGGATTAAGCAAGGAAGGACTTCAGCACAGTGGGCAGACGAGGGGCAAATTTATGGGAAGATGTGAGCAAGAGTCTCAGGGGGTAGTCAGGCATGGATAGGTTGTGTCCATGTATGTTGGAGCTGCATCACTGGAGGGAGCTTCTGAATCAGTAAGTTCACCGATCCCACTGGGAAGTTAATAAATACTTGTTGACTAATTAATTCCTGTGAAGCTGGTTCTCTTCACCACAAAAAATTCAGAACTCTCCATTCAGGGAGACTTCCTCATGATTATCACATACAAGGAAGTGAAGCAACACACAGCTCAAGCAAGCTACTTGCCAAAGCTTTATAGCCCAGGACATCTGGTGTAAAATTAATCATCCATGTCATTTTAGGATGGGTTCAAGTTCAATTATTCTTGCTAATGAGCACATCAAGCCCATGTGGGCAGATAGCAAATCACAGAAGGTGGTCATAATTTGAGCAATCTTAGTGGTATGCTAAGGGAGGTAGGAGGTCCAAGAGAAAAGAGAGAGTATTCCTAGCATAATGTACCCTAGTGTTATGTCTAGTGGCCCCACTGTTCAAAGGGCACAGACAAACCAGAGTAGGTACAAAGGAGGGCAACCAGGAGAGTGGGAGGACTAGAAATCCTGTCATATGAAAATTGATTCAAGAACTGGAGATGGTTAACCCATAAAAGATTTTGAGAACTGGGAGCCAGAGACAGGGGTTGGAGGGTTGATAGCTATTGTCTTCAAATATTTGAGGGGTTAGAGCATTTGAAGGGTTGGGCAGCCAGATGGTATAGTGGAGAGAACACTGGGCCTAAAGGCAGGAAGACCTGAGTTCAAATTTAGCCTCGGACACTTACTAGCTGTGTGACCCTGGGCAAGTCACTGTTTGCCTCAGTTTCATCATCTGTAAAATGAGCTGGAGAAGGAAATGGAAAACTACTCCAGTGTCTTTGCCAAGAAAACACCAAATGGGCTCAGAGGGAAGTAGGACACAAGTGAACAGCAAAAATTTTAAATGTTAATCTTTCTTGGTTTCAGCAAGCAAAACTAGGTACAATGGGTAGAAGTTGAGGAAGGTACATTAAGTTTTGATGACAGGGAAAAAACTTCCTAACAAATACAGCTCTCTGAGAATGCAATGGGCTGCCCATTATGGAATATTATCAAGCAAAGGCTGAATGACTACTTGCCAGAGATTCTGGTTCAACTGGTGTTAGATTAAATCATCTCTGGTGTTATGTACGTGCCTATGAATAAATGAAGGGATGGATGGATGGATGGATAGATGGATAGATGGATGAGTGGATGGATGGATGGATGGATGGATAGATGGATGAGTGGATGGATAGATGGATGAGTGGATGGATAGATGGATGAGTAGATGGATGGATGGATGGATGGATGGATGGATGAGTAGATGGATGGATGGATGGATGGATGGATGGATGGATAGATGGATGAGTGGATGGATGGATGGATGGATGGATGGATGGATGGATGGGTGGGTGGATGAAAAAACAGAGAGGAAACCTCTCTTCAATGGAGTGGAAGATCTAGTTGCCTTCTAAATAATCCCTTTAACTCACTAATATCAGATCTACCCTCCCACCTTAAAAAGTAGATAGTTAATAACACAGCCTTAATCTTGTATGTTGTGGCTTTTTCTATAACAGTAGAAATGACCCCTGCAGGGAAACATCTTGGTATGTTGGCTTTGTAGTCTTGGGAGCTGAATTCAAATCCCTCGTTTTGATACTTTCTAACCATAGATAAGTGATTTTCAATTCTCTGAATCTGTTTGCCCATTTCTAAAATGCAGATAATATGACTTGTACCACCCACCTTGCATGGTTTGGGGAAGGAAAGTCATTTTACAAATCATAAATGGGCTTGTCAATGGCAATGTCCTTTTGATATATGAGCCAGGGCATGACTGAAAGTCTGAGTGACCAGCATGCCATTCTCTTCCTTCTAGGGACAATTAAAAACCCACAGTGGCTACCACCTTCCAGTAGGAAGACTGGTCAGGACTGGTCCACTCCAGAATGTATCAGGAAACACACTTCCCATTCTATCCCACATATGGTCAGAATTTTATAGGTACTAAATGGGCTTTATCTTGGACATGCTGACTGAGGTTGCATGTCCAACCTCTAATTATGAACAAACTGAATTCTCAGCATCAGCCCAGCAAGAATATACACTTTGTAAATTCAATCTGCACAATTGGCATATGGGTATCAGATTAACTCTTAACTTATTTTGGCAATTAGCTAATCCATAAAAGGCAGCATGTCATAGGAGATAGAAAGTCAGCCCAGAAGATCTGGGTTCAAGTTCTGCTGCCTTCGAAACATATGGCTGTGTGACCCTGGACAACTTACTTGACTTCTGAGTGCTTTAGGCCAGTGGTGTCAAACTCAAATAGAAAGTTATCCTTGTGGACTACATATTAATTTAGAAAACCACAAATTAACATTATCTATGTGATATAATATTTTCATTTATTTTGTCAATTATTTGCCAATTACATTTTAATCTGTTTCCTGTGGAGTTTGACACCTCTGTTCTAGAAAACTCTCTAAAAGTAGAATTTGTAGAAAAGGTACAATGCTGAAGGAATTTATTCAACTGGGAGTTCCTTATACCACTGAAATCATAGTGCTAGTCCTTTCCCCTATCTCAACTACCCCAACCATTATGTTTCTAGATGAGGACAACAAGAAGATAAACAAAGGAGACCTTCGAGCCAAGTTTGAAAAACTCCAAAAATAGGATATAGAGTAGAACGTGTGCTGTCTTTCAAGTCTCAGTACCTGGGTTCAAATCTTGCCTCCAACTGGAACTACCTGTGTGACCTTGGGGTCTCAGTTTCCTCTGCTGTAAAATTAACGTACTAAATCGCCTGTGAGGTTCCTTCAGACTCTTAATCTCCAATGCTAAAATCCTATAACATAAACCATAATTCTCCTTCAGTCTCTGCATTAGCCAGACCATATCTGGCCACACACAAAAAAATTGTGTTTAGTCGCAGGCTTAGGAAGGTCATTGATAAGTTAGTGGACAACCAGAATAGTGAAGGGCTTTGAGTCTAATGAAGGGACCTGGGAAAGTTCAGCCTGGATGACAACTTGTCTTTCAGGCCTAAGTCGAACTAGACAGTCTCTGAGACCCTTCCAGCTCTAAAATTCTGGGACTGCCTTACCTTTACCTGAAGCAGAGACGACCCAGTAACTTATCCCTGGCTGCATGTAAACTAGTTTCTAATACACTGGAACTGCTCTTCACACTGGTTCCCAAGAGTGTTTAGACTAGATCTTCTAGCTGTTTAGAGATGGACTAACATTTCCAGTACCCTAGAGCCTTGGGCAATGAAGAATCTGTGGAGCTAGAATAGACTGGGAGGGCCCTTTAAAAGTCTGGCCCTGCCAGGGGCCTGTGATGCCACTTTGGCCTTTGGGGTAAGGACCCCTGGTTAGTTCCAAAGGAAGTAGTCAAATTCTTCCTTTTGTATGACTGATGAACTTTGAACGACCTGTTAGCAAGATCCAAACAATAAGTCAAAATTTTATCTGTTGGTTCTCCTCCCCTTAACCTTTCAAAAGTCTCTGATCTCAGTGAGGAGTGAGAGGGAGCTAAAGAAACGGCGTTTATTAAGCTTATTTTTATGTGGCTTCTCTGTGGAGTAAAATGTGCCTTCTGTGCAGACATCCATAGCACACACTGTGTGTCTTCATTTAGAAGTCACAGCTTCTATCCCATTTAATTACTTTTCTCTGAAGCTTTAACTCAAGGGCAGCTTTTAGCAGAATCCACAGGGAAAAAAAATGAAATCAAGGCCACCCTCCCAGAGTTTACTGTCACCAGAGTAGCTGTCAGTCTGACTATCTTTACCTTAATTTCTAAATGAAGACATTCAGTCTAGTTAGCACAACTTCCTAATCCCCCATCTTGGGGGAGACTTTATTTCTGAGTATATTATGCAACATAATTTATATAGAGATTTTAAAAAAAGCATTATATACACATGTATCATATACAAGAGACAGGAATTTAACATGTGAGACAAGAAAACAACTGTTTTCAATCAACAAATGTTTACTAAGTACATACTACACTGTGCTAGGCAATGTGAAGGGAAAAAAAAAGACAAAAAACAGCCAAACAGACAGTTCCTGTCCTCAAAAAGCTTACATTTTTTTTTTTTTGTCAAGGAAACAACATGTGCACGTAAGAGAATACAAAACATAGACAAAGTTAAGACAGAGGACCTGGGTTCAAATCCCATCTCTGGCACTCACCTCTGCAGCCTTGGACAAATCACTTAGCCTTCTGGTCCTCAGTTACCTCACCTGCCAAAGGAGGGGTCTGGGCTAGATGGCCTCTGAGGTCCCTTCCAGCTCTACAGCTAGGATTCCGTGGATTTTGGAGGGGCCATTATCAGCTGGGGGATCAGGAAAGATCTCACGTGGGAGGTGGTATATTGAGCTGCAGATTAGGGATTCTAAGAGGCAGAGGTGAGGAGGGAATACATTTCAGGCAGGGGGCATGATCTATGCAAAGGCATGGAGACAGGAGATGAAATGACCTGTGCGAGGAATAGGAAATAGACTGATTTGGTTGGAACGAAGAATGTATGAAGGGTAGTAATGGGGGGTGGGGGGAGAGAAGGGAAGCCTGGAAAGGTAGGCTGGAGTTTTCAAAGTGCTAAGTAAAACACTGTATACAGTATGTGGTACCAGGACTGTTTTCTAGAGCCAGGTGACCAGCTGATGATATTCCAGACAAACAAGGACACTTTTAAAGAATTTTTTCTGTATCTTTTTTCTTCCCCCTTGATGACCATACTCCCAGCTTGGAGAGTTCCGAAGTGGTTAATATTACCTTTTCCTCCCTCCCTCCATCAATCCTGACCACCCATAGACCTTCCCAACTGTGTGGTTCCTGCAGTTTCTTTGAGCAGGATGCTTATGTTTGATAAGCAGGCTGCAGGGCTGAAATCCTCCAGGAGTCTTGGCGTCCTTGTGCCCCAAAGCCAGACGCCCATTTTAGTAAATTTGGGGCATGTCTATCTTGGCGCTAGAATATAAAGGAGGTGACTGCAAGATGTTCGAAGGCCAATGAAGTTCACAACCGAAATGTGCTTTTTCTGGATATTGTGCAGGAGGCACCAAAGGGAAATCCTTACCATCCCTCTGCTATGGGCACAAAATTGGGGAGTCATTCACTTACGTTTGAACATCAATAGGGCCATTCTCCTTGTTTTCCACGTCATTTGGGAACATTGGAAAGCCTCTGTCTTCTGTTACTCCAACAACTAATCAATAAAGTGGAGGGTGGGGATGGGAGAGTGGAAGGGGAGAGAAAAAAATCAACAAGAACCTTGTGTTAATACCTAGAAAGTGAGGAAGGATAGCCTTTATTCAGCATCAGACACATCAAGCTGTCATCTGCTGTGAGGATAAACTTCATACCAGTTGAAGTGTTTATGGAAATCCCCACTTCCCTCAAAAACTGGAGGGAGCTGATTAAAGTCTAGCAGAGGGGTGAATCTGCTTATTGCTTATGGAATGGCATTCCTTGCTTTGGACCTTGGAAGACCTCCAGCAAACACGTCATGTCCCAGACCACAAATATGTGCCATGCTCATGGGTAAACGCTTTATAATGGGGGTGCCAGGGCCTCATCAGTGAGTCAACAGCAACTGGGATCTTCCCCCCACTGCCATCCCCCTGGTCCTGGCATTATGGTATTTTAATTCACTATAACGGCTTTGCCTTACTCCTGAAGGGTTCCTCACACCCCTTCTCCTAACAATGCAAAAAAGTATCTTTAAGCTTCTGTCAGCAAATGTTTCCTTCTTCACTTATTCCTCGTGAAAGCCTCAAGTTCGTGTGAGATAGTCATGCTGAGAAGGGCTCTGTGAGCCCACAAAAATGTCAGGGAACCCTCAGCAGGGCTGTGGGGAAGGGGGTTTAGACACTCAACTGACCACCACAACCTCTTAGGGCTACCTATTACCATTCAGGGAGGGTAGATGAAGGGAGATGGGGAGAATCAGAATCAGCGTCAGCAGCAACGAGACAATTAAAAACCAAAAAAGCAACTAGCACAACTGCTAGAAACTGACCCTGAAAGATATTTTCCTCTCTTCTCTAGTGGGTCAATTTGCTTAAATAAAATTCCACTCCAATTGCTTTATACATGGGTACCCTTTCTGAGAGGGGTGGTGGCGTGCATAGGGCGTCCCGCCACATTTGACAAGTACATCCTTTAGAGGAGATTCATAAGATGCCATCCCAAAGAGAGAAGCCTCGTCAAAAAAGAGGACCCCCTCCTCAATGGAATAGCAAATCCTGTTGTGAGTGTGGGGTCTTTTTGGTTCTATGCACATAAATACGCACACACAAATATGTACACAACTTTCAGTTAGTAAATGACTGATCTGATCATTCTACGTTACGTCTATTAATATACATACACCTCAATACAGAAAAGACCAAAAGAGATCTGGCTGCTTGGCCAACCCCACAAGGATGATTTCATTTCATTTGGAAACTGATTATACAGCCACCATGTTTAGCATCTTTAGGAAAGAAGGGATGGGATGCTTGGGGATGGTAGGGGGAAGGTGGGCTTTTTTTTTAAAGTATCACTATGCTGCTGCTGTTCAAAAAGCCCCACTATACTCTCATTTCTCTGGGGGGAAATTTTTTTTTTCAGAAAAGGACAAAAAGCAAACCTACCTAAATGTAACTAAAATGGATCATTAAGAAAAACAAGCTTATCCATATCAGCCCAAGAAACCCCAATGTTTTCTTTCATAAAGTGGGCTGGCAGAGGAATTCAATAAGGAGGCACAATTTGCCACGGTGAGATGAGAGCTGACTGGCCCTGAGCCAACGTGACGTTGGGGCTCACACACAGGGGCTGCACCAACTGCCTTCAGTTTCATGGCTGACTTTTTAAAGCTACAGTGTGCGTGATGCCCTGCTCACTTGGGCTCACTACTACCAGCGGCATTGCTGGCATGGGACAGGAAGACCTGGCCAGTCTGGGAACTGCAGAGGCTTTTTTTTTTTTTTGCACCTCTCTCAGAAAAGGAAAACGCACACATCCCATTGATGAGTTTCATTTTCCGTCCCTTCCTTGCTACTCTGTAACATGTCACTATCTCCCTCAAAACATCTTTTGGCTACTGCTCCCCTGGACTCCAAAATGAGGTTTCTGGCTCTGCTGGGAGAAAGCAAAGGAGAGGTTCAGGCTTTAGTGGGGAGCCTGGGGATGTACAAGCTTAGAAGGACTCTCTCCTTGAGCTTAGTCCTTGAACAAAGCTCCCAAGGCTTGAGGTGCAGCAATCTCCCTCAGTGGTTAGGGCATGGTCAATTAGCAAACCCCCTTACATGACTATGCAGGAAAGTAATAGGTTTTCACAGTGGAGGCAACCATACAGTCACCACTATTTTCTTAGAAATGCCCCAAGCTTCATGCTTCTCCCTCCCCAGCCCCCCTCCCTCTCTCTCTCTCCCTCCCTCTTTTCCTCTCTCTCTCCCCTCTCCTTTTCTCTCCCTCTCTTTGTCTCTCTCCCCCTTTTTCTCTGTCTCCTCTCCACCTCTCTCCCTCTCTTTTTGTGTCTACCTCCCTTTCTCTCTCTCCCCTCTCCTTTTCTCTCCGTCTTTCTCTTTGTCTCTCTCCCCCTTTCTGTCTTCTTTTCTCCCCCTTTCTCTATCTCTCTGTCTCTTTATGTGTCTACCTCTCTCTCTCTCTCTCTCTCTCTCTCTCTCTCTCTCTCTTTCTCTCTCTCCCTCTCTGTCTCTGTCTCTGTCTCTCTTTCCCCATCTCTCTCCGCATTCAAACTTGTTACAGAAATGGACACTATTAGTTATGGCTATCTATTTATTTATTCCTTCCCTCACATGACACCCGAGACATGATATACATACCTCACACAACCTAAGCCCAGGCATTGCCTTTCTAAATGACTAGGGCCAGGCTGAATTACCACTGATGGACGTTCAGAAGGCAAAAATGTATTTTTAGGTAGTGTCTTGGTTAAAGAGGCTGAATTATCCACATACCACTGAAGAGACCCTAAGGGTCAAAATCACATGCAAAGAAATGGACAGATTTGCTTTCTGCCTGCCACTGTTTAAGGCCACCAGGAGCTCTTCAAAGGCTACTAAAACTCAGTACCTGGATTTCAAGGCTCTGATAGAGCCCCTTTTCCCCTCACCTTCTATAGAATGGTCCTCAGGAGGGGAAATCACTGGTTCTCAAAAGAAAACTGTCAGTGCATCACATTTACGAAACTCTTATCCCCTTCTCCTATTATCCCCTTCCCCAAAGGCCATGATTATTCAGCAACAGGAGTTCCCACACAGTAATAAGCCCATGACCACCTTGGAGCCCCCTATTCTAACCTGCCAAAGGTAGAAGTTTCTCCCGAGCACTGCTAGCCTCTAGTTCGGCCTGGATCAGAATCCCTCCAACCTTCTCCAACTAAATCCAGCTGAAGTGGGTTGTAGGAATTTGACTGGGGCTTTAAATCCTGACAGATGACAGATGAAGTTGATACCTCCAACTCACACAAACCCAGTCTGGTTACCAGAAGACAAAAAAAGAAAAAACCACTTCTGTGCACCCAATGGCACATAAGGGAAAGAGACAGAGAAGAAATAAAGTTCTAGACATTAGCATCTGTGTCATGCACATGCGCGCATGCACGCACGCACACACACACACACACACACACACACTTGCACAAACATACACATATACTCACAAATATTCACATACACACTCACAGAGAAAGAAATTGTGATGACTGACCAGGGCAATGGCCATTACAAATGAGGAGTGGAGTGGGGGGCAGTTTCTCCTCTAGTCTTGCCTGTTGGGATAAAAAGTTTGCCTTTTGAAAGTCTAATAGAGAAAGCATGGATTTCAAGGTGGGAGGAGGGGGGTGGAAGACAACCAAAAGAACTTGTTAAAGGAAATGAACTTATTATATACAGGCATTTACTGTAATAATACAGATGAAGACAATTAAAAAAACAGAATTCAGGTCAAATACAATGGCCAATGTCACTTCCGTATTATTGAGGGTAAGACACATCTTTCACTTCTGTTAAGAAATGGCAAACTCTTAGAATGCAAAGTTCTATGTGCTATCTGTCAGTCCTTGTTCAGCTACTATTCAGCATTTTTTCGGTTTATGGGAAGGTTCTGTGGAATGGGGGCAGTTGTTTATCGGAAAGCTATTGATGTGTACAATAAAATATTAAACAAAAGAAAAGAAAAGACAGGCTTCAGACTATTTAACAGGAAGCAAATTCCATTTAATTTTTTTAAAGTGCCAAATGAAATTTAAATCAGGACAATTTGAGATCTCCTGAATCAGCTAGTTTCTAACTTTGGTGATGAGCTGACATTTCAGGATACAAATAGTTTGTGGCCCGCCCACCCCATCACTTATTTTTCTATCATGCTATTCAACTTAAAATGTATAAAGACACGTGTAAAAAGTGTGTGTGTGTGTGTGTGTGTGTGTGTGTGTGAGAGAGAGAGAGAGAGAGATGGGTGTAGACAGATTGTACACCCTCATTCATAACCCTCAACACCCAATCATTCATGTGTTACTAAAGTCATTTCTGAGATCCCTCCATTTACAAAAAGCATACCTGGGTGGAGAATTAGGTGGGAAAAGTACTTTTTTTCCACCTGAGTACAAAGTACAGGATGTTAGTTCCCTCTCTGTCTCTCTCTCTCCCCCCCCCCC
>CM053593.1:36132723-36147580 GCA_028646575.1 Pseudocheirus occidentalis | reverse complement strand
CTTCTCCAGGTCATTTTATAGATAAGGAAACTGAGGCAAACAGGGTTAAGTGACTTGCCCAGGGTCACACAGTTAGTAAGTGCCTGAGGCCAGGTCTGAACTCAGGTCTTCCTGACTCCAGACCTGGCACTGTATCTACTGTGCCACATAGCTGCCCTCATATGTGTGTGTACACACGAAGATATTTGCATTGTCTATGAAAAAATATACGTACATACATATATGGATACACATATTTATATTTTGGACATTTGCATTGTTTATGAAAGATGTATAATGCTTATATATGTATGTATTTTGTACTATCTGTGAAAGATGTATATGTGTGTGCATACATATACATTTATTACAGTCATTTGCATTGTCTATGAAAGATATCTACAAATACATATTATATTGTATATGTAAACATATAACATAATTTTGTATGTACAAATATATAATATAATACATATAGTTCTTCTGTGCATTATATATTTTATATATGTTCATGCAGAACTACTTGTTTCCAACATATTTATCACAGAAATATACACACAGGTTTGCCTCTTCTACCCCCAGCTACACATGTATGTACTGTTACTGTTGGACCAGGTCTATAGATTATTTAACCAACTACATGCCATTATCTGGACGATAAGAGTGCTTTATCCACTTCATCCACTCGGTTTTTCCGATGTGGATGTCTAGGCCAATCTTATTTGTCTGCTTGCAAATGAGGATGTTCTGGGGTTTGTCACAACTAACATCATTGTTGGTTTCTTTGCATGTATGTTAAAAATTACCTACAAGATAATAAGTCTCAAGATGTCAGAAAAGATGCTTCATCTAAACCTTTTATCTCTTCCAGAGCTTGACAGTGCTCTGAACAGTCATTGCTTAATAGCTTTTTGCTGAATAATTGTCCCAAGAGAGTTGCATGCAAAGGACTATAGGAATTCAGAGAAGTTAGCAGGAGCAAGGATTTTCACATTTTAAACAAGACTGTATACATGTAATGGTGTCTGAAGCATATGCAGACCCCATCAAATTGGCAAACATGCTCATGAAGGATTCTAGGGAGATGTTTCCAGGAAAACTGTGACATAACCAGAGTGTGCTCATTTATCTCCGGGCTGTATACCAGCCTTTCCCTATCATGCTCCCTCAGTACCTTTGTCTTCCTCTCCCCTCCTCCTACTTTCAGCTTCTCTTTAAATACAGACTTCTCACATTAGAAAGTTAGCTCCTTGAGGGAAGGGTCTCTAATTTTTTACTTGCATTTTCATCCTTAGTGCTTAGCAAAATGCCCGGCACATAGTAAGTGTTTATCAAATGCTTGTGGATTGTAGACTGACTGACGTTCAGTAACTGGTTCCTCTTGGCCTGCCACATGGTTGAGAGAAACCCTTTTTCCATTGATTGTATAGCTAGAAATATTGATGTCTTCACTGAAAAGGCCTGGGTCAGCTGTGACCACCTCTTTTTGCTGCATTTGCATCTGGAGGAGGGAGGAAATCCCTTTCACTCACAACCAGTAGGACACATGGTAAGAGAGAGTTATGCGAAGGGCCTTCTTCTTTCCCTCCCCGACCCCACTGAGGACATTTAGCTCCAGAGGCCTGGATCCTTGGCCCATCTGTTCATTCTTTTCTATTTTAAATACAAGGAATGGAGTCTTCAGCCTTGAGAATCTAGCTTTGGACATAAACTTGGTGGGATCCATGGTATGTTGGAACTCAGTGTTGCGTACAATTGAATTTGTGGTGCTGGAGAGGACTTCTGAGAGTCCCTTCAACAGTAAGGTAGTCAAATCAGTCAACATTTAAGGAAATTAATTCAGGCTATTCCCTGGAAGGTCAAATACCGAATCTGAAGCTTAAATACTTTGGCCACATAATGAGAAGACAGGACTCATTGGAAAAGGTCCTGATGTTGGGAAAGATTGAAGGCAAAAGGAGAAGTGAACAGCAGAGAATCAGATAGATGGGTAGCATCATGGAAACAATGATAGTGGAAGTTAGAAGGGCCTGAAGTGTTATGATCCATGGGGTCATAAAGATACTGAAATGACGGAACAATAATTATGAGCCTAATATTTCCCAAGACACTGACTTAGTGTAGGGGAAAATTATGTGCTCCCTCCTCATCAAGTGTAGGGGGGAATATTTGTAGTTTCTTCTTGTTATTTCTGTGAAGTAAATACCCCCTTTTAAAAGCTATTTGGTGTTAAGCAGCTAGATGGAATTAGGATGCTAGCTACTAGCTCCCTAAAAATCAAGGGAACATAGCCAGTGAGGCTATGGTGGAGGAAAGAGACACCCATAAACTCCTTTAGGTATCCTAGAACCCTGCGAACTAGATGTAGACTGTTTAGACCTGATAGAGTGGGACCAGAGCATTCTCATTACATATGTTTACATTATACACACATGTATGTATACATTACATACATGTGCAAAGAATCATAGGATTTAGAACTTCAAAGTTCATCTATTCCACATTCATTTACTACTTTCATTATATAGACAAGTAAGCTGAAGCCTAGAGAAATGAGGTGATTTGCCCAAGGTCACACAGGTTAGGAGAGCTTCATTTACATAGCTTAGAGGTTTTCAAGGGGCTTTACAGATGTTGATTCTCTCACCCATAAGCAGCAGAACCAGAATTTGGATGAATGTCCTCTTAGCTCCATATCCAGCACCTTTCAGTTTGATTCAATCCATAGAACTGTGTATCTAGCCTAGTGCTTGCTATACAGTAGCCACTGAATAAATATTTGTTGAATTGGCTCTTCTTGAAATAGGAGATGCAATGACAGAAGTCCAAGAGTTCATTGTCAAGGAAATAGAAAGGTTGTAGAAAGAAGGGGTTGAGAGCAAAAATAGAGCAAAAATAAAAATAAAAAATAAATAAAAGAAATATAAAGAAGGAAACTTGAATCATGGTGCTTGACATAAAATAGGATCCAAGTTCTGAGACTGACTGTCACTCTGGGTACAATGGGATAATAGAAAGAACACATTACATTGGGTGTCAGGGACTTGATTGCCAGTCCTAGATTTGCAATAACTAACTGTTCTTTTTGAGATACTTCTTAACCTCTCCAAGCCCCATTTTTTTTCTATTATTGAATAAAGAGGTTGCTCCAGTTGAGAGGGAGTGTGGCATATAGAGTTCTGGATTTGGAGTCAGGGAACTTGAGTTCAAATACTGGGTTTGCCTCTATATCTGTGATGTTCCTCCTTTATGAAAAAGGGATTTTGATTCAGGCTGACATATATGATATTTGGTGATCTCTGAGGCTCCTTTTAATTATAACATGCTATGATTCTAGAGGTATCCTAATTTGTTTCTATGACCAAAAAAACAACCAAAGCAAAATATCTAACATCATTAGTAAGTTTTTGGAAACAATATATGTTTTCATATTAGGAAATATTTCATATTTCATATTTGGAACAATATGTTCCAAAAACATAATATGTTTTGGAAACAAATTCAACTCAACAGACCGTTATTAAGCATTTGTCTCCATTGTACCATGGACATGTCTCCATGGTGCTGGAGCTCTGAGTTACAAAGGAGCAGGACTGCTTCGGGAGAATATCTCAGTTCATTCCTACTGCTTGTGCCCAGTCATGTTTTGTGTGCTAACTAGGAAATTCTGATGTCTTCTTCTAGCCCTTCTTGTTCCAGAGAGGTATCTTAGTAGATCCCATCTTCCCTTAGGAATGCTAATTGGACTATTCATGCTGTAAAATTTACTTTGCATGTCTCTTTGTATTTTGAATGATTGGACTTGAATTTCTAATATTCTACTTCTCAAATTCTATTGTTTGTAAAACTACAGTATATATTCTTCATCTGACTATCAACAATGACACTTATTCTGTTTTCCTTATTGACTCCCTTGGATAAGACATTAATTGACCAATCTATCAACAAAAACTTATTAATCAACTACTATGTGCTTGCTATAAATAGACAAATATGGATTAGTTCCTGTCCATAAATAATTTATGGTCTATGACAATTCAACAGGGAAATACTTTTTTAAAAATTTTTTCAAGTAGCTAAATTACACTAACATTATTCAATGGGTTCTATCTTGCAAAGTTGGTAAAGAATTTGGGCTGCAAAACTCAAATGAGGGCTCCCCTCCCTCAGCTACAATCTGTACAAATGAGTGGAAGCCCCTTTCCTCCTCTCCCTCCAACTTAAAAAGGATTTATTAAGTTAACAGTTAACAAGCATTTATTAAGCATTTACTATATACCAGGGGGGCTGCTAGGTGGTGCAGTGGATAGACTACTAGACCTGGAGTCAGGAAGACTCATTGTCATGAGTTCAAATCTGGTCTCAGACACTTATTATCTATGTGACCTTGGGCAAGTCATTAAACTCTCTTTTCCTCAGTTTCCTCATTTATAAAATGAGCTGGAGAAGAAATTGTCAAACCGCACTGGTATCTCTGCCAAACCCCTCTCTCCCCTCCAAAAAGCCCCAAACCCAAATGGGGTCATGGAAAATCAGACACAGTTGTAAACAACTGAAAAACAACATCCTATATAAGTCTTCTCTCCTGTCCAAATATGCTCTGTTCCTTTAGCCTGTCTCTATATGGCTTGAACTTGAGATCTTTCAACACTCTGGGTGCTCTCCATGGTACTGATATCCTTCTTTAAGTGTGGTACCCAGGACTGAACACAATATTCAAGCTGTGGTTTGACCATCATTGGATGTGAGACAGTGGGATTATCTCTCCTAGATCAAGATATAATGGCTCCTTCAAGCAGGCCTACAATTACTTTAGCTTACTTGACTGTCATTTCACATTATTGCATAAAATTGAGTGTGTAGATCACTAAAATACCTAGATCTTCTTCAAACTGACTGCATAATCCATCAAGCACTGGATTCCTGGGTTGCTCTATGAGGTACTTCCAAGCTGTCATTGCACCAATAATTGCCACTATTTTGGTTTAGTCATTTATGCAGTTCTGAATCTTGGTAGTTCTATTGGGGTCTAGTATATCCAGAAGGGTTATAGTCATGCTCCATTTTATTCCTTAGCTAGCTCCTTGCCAGCTGCCTTGCAACTGTGCATGTATCCTTCATACTTTCACCTCTCACCATTGTTGCTGGAAAGAGTGTGTCAATATACTTCCCTGTGACTCTATTTACTAGTCAAAAGTCACCATGGCCAAGTGATTATTTGAATGGATTTTGAACTGGATTTTTTTAAATTAAATTGCAAAGTGATAATATTTCAATTTCAGAAAACTGAAAATGAAAATAAAACCAATAACTTTTTACCTTGGCCTTTCACAACATTCTGCTCCACCCTATCCTTACCCTCAATTCTGAAAGTACCTTCAATGCTATAGTAAGCAGCAGTTTCATACTAGCAAAACTGCCTGGTATTATTGTTTTATTTACAAATACCATGGTCTCCATATTGGCCACAGTACAAGCACACAGTATGACTATTCACCAATCCAGCTTCTGCTCATATACCCTTCCCCCATTCCTGAATCCCACACAGTTGGGCATATACCTACACCTAACCAGGCCACAAAGTCTCAAAACAAAGATTATGGTGGAGAGGCAATATTGACATATTTTGAACATTGGATTAAGCCAAAACCATGGTATTCTCAGGATCCACTGTCCAATAGTGGTGGGTGGTTGGAGGCAGGGTGGGGGTAGGAGAGGGGAGAGGGTAAGGAAAAAAAGTGGCACCAAGAAGTCATGGGGATGAGAGAAGGGGACTTTGCTCTCTACTGCCCACCAGGATGCATGGATCTCTCCACTGACCACAAGCCCCAACTCACTGTTGCTACCTGCATGAGCAGCTACAGCAAGTTCCACATTCCAGATTCTTACTTTACACAAAGGATCACCTTATTCTCTAACCAAATACTTCCAGTGGGAGTGCCAGAAATAGAAAACCCATTCCAAATGGAAAAGGAGGCAAGGATTCATCACTGGCCAGGGAAAATGGCAGAAACACCCTTTACCTCACCCTAACCTTGACTTCTCCAACTCCTGGTCCCTACCCCAAGTCTGGCCTCTTCCTCCTGCAGGATCTGAGAGCTAGATGCTCTCTCATTCTCCCTACCTGTCTTGAGTAACAGCTCCCTAGTAATCATTTTTGTTCTAGTTTTCCAGTGAAAAGACCATTTTCCAGGGTCAAATAAAAAGAAGCAAAGTGAAACTCTAGTGACTCTGACCTCTCTCCATTGTCATCTAACACCATTCGACTAACTCTGAGCAATCATCCCAGCTCTTATTTAAGCCTCTTCCGTTCCTCAAAACATTGATAAGTTCAAAGACCTGTGATGTCATGGATATGGGAGCTGCTGGGAATTAGAGGGAATTCTCTCTACTGATACTGAATCCAATTGGTCCATAATTTGTAGACTTAGAAAGTTGCTAGAGGCTCCAAGAGTTTAAATGGTTGGCCTATGATCACACAGCTGCTAAGGGTCAGAGAAGAAATTTAAAATCAACTCTTCCTGAATCCCAATCAAGCACTCTATCCACTCTATCAAGCATACTCTTTCTCTTTCTCTTTCCTTAATATAACTTAATACAAGGTTGTTATCCCTCATTTTCTTCTTAGGCTGCTAAATTCATTCAGAACATTAACACTTTTCACCATTCTCAGAGGGCCAGTCTGTTTTTATTGCTTCCATCCTCAGTATGTTTGGGTCTAGATCATATTGGTTTGGGGGGATTCTTTATAAGAGAACTCCCTCCACAAATACAGATCAACCTCTACTGCTATTCTGCATTCTCTTCTGTCTTTTAGGCCTTGTCCAGGGCAGGTTAAATGACTTAGAGAATTTAAGAAAGTACGGACAGCTAGGTAATGCAGTCAACAGAGCACCAGCCCTGAATTCAGGAGGACCTGAGTTCAAATCCAGCCTCAGACACTTGACACTTAACTAGCTATGTGACCTTGGGAAAGTCACTTAACCCCAATTGTCCTGCCTTCCCCCCTCCAAAAATAAAAGAATTTAATAAACTTGTGAGAGATCATAAAGCCAGCTGAAACAAAGGCTAGACTTGAACTCATTTTATCTTGACTCCAAGGCTGGCCTGTGGTCTACTAAATGTGAATGCTTCTCACTATCTCTGAGATAATATAGGTAGATAATATATATGAATAATATATAGAAATGTATTGATATCTATATCTAATATCTATGTGCTTTTACAACTTCAGTTGTTTTTCAGTTGTATGCAACTCTTCACGACTCCACTTGGAGTTTTCTCGGCAGAGATACTGGAGTGATTTGCTATTTCCTTCCCTAGCTCATTTTAACAGACGAGGAGACTGGGGCAAACAGATTAAGTGACTTGCCCAGGGTCACATAGCTGGTTAGCATTTGGAGCCAGATTTGAGCTCAGGAAGGTGAGTCTTCCTGACTCCAGGCCTGGAATCCTATCCACCATGCCACCTAGCTGCTCCTTTAAAACCTTAAAATGATATACAAAATATTAGCTCTTGTGATTTATTATATTTTTCTTTAAATCAGAGTTTGTTAATGAGTTCCTCCTATATAAATATAGGACTCTTTGAATAACTTTCTCTTTTCCATCTCCTCTTCATCAAAATTATGTCTCTTCATATCCTCAGAATTTCATTAATACAAGTTTCTATCCCCACCTTCCCTGATGAATTGCAGTCTAAGGCAAAGGTATTACAGTGGCTTAACATTCTGTCAGTATGCTGGTAAAAGGTTTAACAACTCACTCTTGAGAGGAAAAAGATACACATACAAGCAACTCACTTAAGTATATCTATTGTGAACATTTATTCCTTATTTCCTTAAATATAGACACCCAACAATACAAGAAATCGAGTCTTGATTTGGAGTTTGTCCTAATTTCTAAGATTTCCCAGTTCCCACTAGTTATGGGATTCTGTATGTCCTTTTCCTCCACCCTTTGAAAACTGCTTGGCTAAGGTCTAGGGATCTAGACTATTACCAGCTTTTATCTCCTTCTCTATGAGATATTCTAGATCTAAGATGAGAAGAGCCCCTTCCGCATTAGGTTCCTAGCATTTCCATGCTAGCAACCAGTTCCTCCTCTTTGGTGAGAACAGAGCCCGAGTTGAATTTCCCTCTCACCCACAATAGTTCCTCCACCTTTTGAAGTTTAAAATTGTCATTAAGGAAAGTTAAGAAATGGATTGCTGCTCTATTTTTGGCACTAAGAGAGTTCCAGTGAATGTCTGGCTAATTGAAGTTCCTCATCACTGCTACATCCATCTTTTGTGCCAAGAGTGTGATCTGCTTCCCAAATCCCTCATCTAGTTTCTCTTTCTTTCTAGGTACTTCTTAATAAACTCTAATGACAATGTTACCTCTGTCTCTTCCTTTGTTGAAGTTCATCCAAATGCTTTCTATGTGACATCCTCTCTCAGATTCCTAGATTTCCTCACACTAGTATCTTTTTAATATAAAATATGACTCCCTCTCTTGCCCCATTTTTACATTTTTACTATTTTTGAATAAGATATGTTTATCCAAAGCCACATTTTAGTCATGTGTTTCATTCCAATGGCCTTTTAACTTACGCAGTGTTTCTCAACCTTCCTAATTGCCACGACCCTTTAATACTCGTATGTGGGCATATCTGCATGTAAGCAGACCCACTGGAGATGATAGAGGAGCTGTGTCTCAGTTCCTAAGACCCTGTTCAACCACCGAAGGGGTTGCAAACTACAGGTTGAAAACCGCTGAACTTACTCATCTTACTTTTTAGTCATACAGTGACCATTTTTGTATAGATATTGAAGACCATGGGTTTTAATATTAACTCCTTTCTTGGATTTTACCTCTTGTGAATATCTGGGTGTTTCTATTCCTATTCTTCATTCATTGTAGCTACTTTCTATGATATCTAGCTTGGTAAATAAACAAAAGCTATTTTCTTTCCCTTGTTATCTGCCTTCTCTTTCAATTTAAAGACTTTTTAATTAGATTTGTAAGACTCAAGGTAATTAAACATTTTGCACACCTTAACTTGCTATATACAAGCTATTGTTATTATCATCTTGGTCTCATATTTTTGATGGTGTTTAAAGAAAAACGGTCCTATGACAAATTATTCCTTTATATTTGATGTTCTATGGACCACAGCACAGATAAAAGAGATGCATTTTGCAGTTGAATAAAAGTGATAATCATAATTAAATTATTATGAAAATAATTAGTGATAAAAGTAAATTCATCCTCTCTAGGTTCATTGAAATCATCTTCAGTACAATTCCAGTAGCAGAGGAAAGATAGACGTTATCCCCTTCCCCTGTGATTTTGATCTCCTTTGCTAGATATTTACATTTTTAAATTTCTAGTACAATTTATTGGTGGAGTTCTCTAGGATATTTTGAGATTGGTATCTATAATGTCAGGTTGTCATGTCAGTCCATGAAAGATAACAAGCTTCTGATGTATAATTCTCCCCATAGGTCATATCTTACCAAGTATTTGATAGGGGCTAACTTTTTCATAGCCTGCATTAATGTTGCAGAGTTTCTCTCACTTAGTTGCATAATCAATATTGATCACAAAGTCCATGCTCCAGAAGAAAGACCTTTCTGTAATTTCTTGTGTGAATGTGTGAATGAATGAATGTGTGAATATGAATGAATTGTGTGAATGACCTGGTCTTGAATTGTCAGCAGAAACCCCACTGAAAAAGAAGTCTGCATAACTCAGCCATTGTTTGGTGCTTCCTTGTCAACATATTGTGGGCTAAGTTCGTATGGCTCTCACCTGTGGAGGACCTTTTGATCTCATCCTTGGATTTTATCATTCTATAAGCTCCTTCAGTAGGTTAACTACTATCCATTACATCAGACAAATCCAGTGGTGAGTATCTGTTAGTAGCTTTACTATGAGTTGACAAAGTGATGATTTCTTGAATGCTTATCATTTTCTCTAAGAATATCTATCAATCCTTTTCCTCCTTGGCAAAGAAGGGTTATGTGTCTTAACAGTGTCCTTGGAACAGCTGAAGAGGGCAACTGCATGGAGAGTACCCAGATTCACAGTTCTACAAAAGGGCCTTTGGATAGACTACCTTAAAGTAATAGGTCCTATGTTTAATTAATGTTCTGTGTGTTTTTGTTAGAATGCTTTCCAGATCTGTTATGACCCATTTTACAGTTCTTAGAGTGTACATAGAAAGCAATATTACATCCATATTAATTGCTTTAAACATATTCTTTCCATGTAGCTCTGATTTCAAGATTCCAATAAGCTTCAATATACTCAGTCACAGACTTTTTGATAACTTGATGCTTATTATATCTTGTGTGGTGGGGACCAAGTCATTTTTAGATAGAGTCTTTATCCATTGCTTCAATGTGACCTCTAGATTCAAGTGTGAAGCCTTCAAGCTGTCTTTTCTTGGCATATGTTGAGAATTTCATACGTATTGACTCAAAATGACATTTGGATATCATTGGAGGAAGAGTCCTTGAAATGAAGGAGCTGTTTAATATATTTTTTGGTGGAATGATATAGTATGGTATCATTCACTTAAATACAGTGATTAATGATGTTTTTCTTTATCTTAATTATTATTATATTTTCATTTTGGGGTGAGGTGCACATAAAAACAGTTCTCGGAAAAATCAATATCATGTTTTTATTCTTTTATAGTTAATATTTTATGGGTCATTTCACAAGAGGATAAAACAACTCATTTTTGTAGTGGAATAAGTATTGGAATGGGAGCTCATTGTCTATAGTTTCACTAAAAGTCTTGGTAAAATTCTGCTACCAAGCAGGATTTCAGAGATGATATATACCTTTTGTTTCTACAAGTATCACATGCTCCTCAGTGACTACCCCTGCTCCCACTCCCATGGACAAGTTGGATGCCATTAGGGATCTAGGAGTAGTATGAGATATTGGTGAGTTCTTTCTTATGTGATTTCTCTTACAAGTCTCCACCAGTAAAACTGCCATCACGATTATCATCAGTTAAGAATCATTTAGTAAGTCAGATTTAAATAGCTTTTAAAAAATATCATTTACTAAAAACTGTTGGTATAAGACACCTCACCAAATACCTGTGACAATACTCTCCCTCAAGTACATAAGAGTCCAAAGGAAAGTAGGTTCAAAAGTTTGAAGAATATATGGGGCAAAGGTTTGCTCATAACTCCTGGAAGTCCCTTTGCCAGAGTCCTAAAGATATTCTCCTTAAGTATGGTGTAGTAGAGTATGGGCCCCTTTGTAGAACTGTGAATCTGTGTACAATCTATCCTTAGTTCTTCATGAAGATACCATCTTCAGCTGTTCCAGGGACACTGTTAAGACACATATAGGCAGATAGAAAATCCTTTGAACCTCCACAAGATCTTACTCTAGCTAATGTGGACAATGGGGAAGAAAAGGGGCCAAGACAAAAGCTGAGATGCTCTCTTCCCTCTCTTCTCTCTAAGCAATTCCTTCTCAGAGACAGTTCTCTCCCTCTCCTTCCTTCCCCATCCCTCCCTCCCTCTCTCCCTGTATGTCTCCCTCTCCCTCTCCCCCCTTCCCCTTCCCTCCTGCTCTCTCTCTCCCTCCCTCACTCCCTCTGTCTCTCAGCCTCCTTCCTTCCCCTTCCCTCTGCCTCCCTTCTTCCTCTTCCCTCTCTCTCCCTTCCTCCCTCTGTCTCTCTCTCCACCTCCCTCTCCTTCCTTCCCCTTCCCCACCCCACCCCCGCCTTTGCTGCCACTCACTTGACTTTGAAACTCTTTTGGCCCAAAGAAGCTTGCTATTTTATAGATGATTCCTAGAGTATGACCAAATTTCTCAGCCAATCCAAACACTTTTCCTGTGCAATGTCAATTCCAGTTCATTCAATCAGCTCGAATTCCCATAGGGTTAAGCTACCAGAGGTGGAGTGTTTTATCACTTACTTTATAGTAGGGTGTGAATGAGTACTCTAGTTTTCAGTGCTTGTTGGTCCATTAAATATGACTGGTTACATTATGGCATTTGGGGATGATTGAGTCATGGTTATAGTTCTGAGCTTAGAAAAGGGAGCAGAAATTGTCAAACAGAAAAAAAGGAAACTAGAGCTGAGTATAGGCAGAGATCAGAGCTGAAGACACTGCTTATCCATACAATGCCTGGGAATTGGGCATTGGGAATCCCTCAGCCTCAGAGAAGCAGTGACAGATCAGGGATTTCACAGGGGAGAAAGGAAGCCAGTGGCCCTAGGAGGGGAAGGAAGCAAAGGAGAAATGAGAACTACCACTGAGAAATGAACATGACCAGAAGAAGTGGTGAAATGGTGAGAACTCTTTAACCAAGTTTGACCCATCATTCTGGGATATGTCAGTCAGACAGTCATTCTTTAAAGACCAAAGGATACAAAGAAAGAATACAACAAAAGTCACTCTGGCAACTTAGTGGAGGATGCATTGGAGCTGGAATAGTGGTCCAGAGGACTTTTTTTTTCAAACCTATTCCATAAAGCTTCAGACATGAGCCAAATTCTGAGTTTCCCAAGGAAAACTCTTAGATGGGAACATAAGCCAAAAATTATTTTTGGGTAGTCCCTCAAGAAAACACGATCTGTGTAAACCAAGAACTGGGGTTCTAAACCTGAGCGTGTCTCATCATTTTGCCTTGTGCTAGTCCTCCTGCTCTGTAAGCCATGAATTTCCTTTGGATCCCAATACTGCATAGCTGCCTTGTTCCGTTTTTCAGTCTTTTAAAGAAAAGCTTGCCAATGAAAATTTCTTGATGGGTTTCCCTGGAGTTGGCTGATGAGCCATGTTAGGTCCCTGGGGGCTTATCATCAGTCTGTAGAAATTATGTTAACTGCTGTGTGGATCACAATTGTTGGCAATCTCCTTGTGACAATATTATTCAAGGACTCAGTAATCAGCATTCAACAGTGTGTTCATATTGATCTCAAAGACTTCTGGTGACATTCACTCCTCATGAGTTGGATATTTACTGAAGCACTGGAAAGGTACATGAGCATCGGACATGGCAGTCCTTTCCTACATCTTCTAGTGTACATCTGAGAATGGATCAAATAAGCATTTGTTCTATATAAATTTTTCACTTAAGTTCCTTTCTAGTACCTCATTAGATCAACTCCTGTCAAAAGCAGAAAAACTTTAAAATGGAGTCCAGGGCCTGTTTTATGAGGACCAGTCTAATTAAGTTTGGACATGAGTCTTTCAGCCATTCTTGAAAACTTTGTACTAAGGCATAGAAGGCTTGTAATCTTCATCAATGGAGGGAGTATGTACACCAATGAAACCACATTTCGTAGAAATATTGAAATGATAATTAAGAAGAGGAAAGAAAAAGTTCTGGGGGTGGAATACTTCTGAATATGAATTAGTAATGGAGTTCTTTTTTTTCCCCTGGATCAGACATGTGATTTCATTAGCCTACTGAACTTACAAAGAAGAAAATCCCCTCTCAACACAGATCAGCAGATACCTTGTTATTTAAGATTTAATATCCTTAAGAGAATTGACTGGGGTACTAATAGGTTAAATTACTTGCCCAGGGTCTCATAGTCAGCCAATGTTAAGATGTGAATCTTGGACTCAGGTCTTCCTGATTTTGAGGTCAGCTTTCTTATTCACTGAAATAGGCTATCTCTCAATGTAGTTCTGCTGCTTAAATTTAATCATAATATAGCAGAGTCACATTGTTATATGACTACTCACAGGAAAGTTTTCATGAAAAGCAGCCTTGCATAGTGGAAAGAACCATGGTCTTGCAGTCAGAAAGACCTTGGTCCAAACCCTACCTCAGATGCTTACAAGTTGTATGCTACTGCGCAAGTCATTTAACCTCTGTTGCTCAGTTTCATCATCTGGAGAAAGGGCAGGGGTAGGCTTAATGGCCTCTAAGGATTCTTTGAACTCTAAATCTATAATCCTCTGCATTTTAACATGATTATTCTAGAAGGGAAATGTGAGAATCTGTAAAGCCAAGCACCAGCAGATTCTCAAAAGAATACTACTGTAAACAGCTTTTAAAATTTGGATTACATAGTAATAGTGAACACTCTGTTTATTCCATTACAGATCAAGATTCAGTACAATATTCACAATATAATATTCTCAATATTACATCTTATCACAGAAAGTCACAGTATAGTGTTCACAACAGCTTAACATTAGAATGGCCACACAGTTTTCACTACAGTGGCCACAATATTTAGAATAAGGAACAAAAGAATAATCACCTGGTTTCCCTAGGGGGAAACCCTTCTCACTTAAAGATTCAATCAATCAGTTCACAATATACCAATCTTCCACTCATGGGGCAACCATTAACTTAATCAGTCACCCATCTAGCAGTCAGTCCCTAAGCTAGATTCCCAATTACTAAATATCATTAGTCACTAATACAATCATTAGAAAACCACACAAACTGTCCACCCCTTGGTTTCCAGCAAACCTCAGTTTAGTCCAAGGGGAGGCCTTTTCTTCATCTTGACTCTGGGTGGTCTCTCTGATTTCCTAGATCCCCTTCCACGGTTCCAGCTCCCTCCTGAATCTACCAAACGATCACCTGGATTCAGAAGCAGACAGCTGCCAGGTTCTCGTCCAGTCCTCAGGGCAATCCCCAGCACACACTGAAGTTCACAGGGTTCAGCACATCTCAAACCCTTCACCACTTCTCTTGCCTGGAACTCAAGGATCAGCCAGGCCATGAATAAACAAAGTCTTATCCTGTTCATGTTTCTTCAGTCTTCCAGAAGTTTAGCTGGCTCTAGGACTCAGAAGGAATATTGGACTTCTGGATGGCCTTCACCAGATTCTGGTCTCAGGAAAATTCCAATTCAGTTCTCAGTCAGCTTCCAGATACTGGGAGAGAAACACATT
>CM053593.1:36105737-36132223 GCA_028646575.1 Pseudocheirus occidentalis | reverse complement strand
TGAAATATCTCCTTGAAAAAACCACTGACCTGGAAAATAGATCCAAGAGAGACAATTTACAAATTATTGGACTACCTGAAAGCCATGACCAAAAGAAGAACCTAGAAATCATCCTTCAAAAAATTCTCAAGGAAAATTGCCCTTGATATTTTAGAACCAGAGGGCAAAATAGAACTTGAAAGAATCCACTGATCACCTCTTGAAAAAGATCCCAAAAAGAAAACTCCTAGGAATGTTATAGCCAGGTTCTGGAGTCCCCAGATCAAGGAGAAAATATTAACAAGCTGCCAAGAAGAAACAACTTGAATACTGTGGAAACACAATTAGGATAACCTAGGATCTAGCAGCTTCTACATTAAGGAATCGAAGGGCCTGGAATGTGATATTCTGGAGATCAAGGGAGCTAGGATTAAAACCAAGAATCACCTACCCAGCAAAACTGAGTATAATGTTCCAGGGGAAAATATGGTCATTCAGTGAGGTGGAGGACTTTCAAACATTCTTGCTGAAAAAAAAAAAAACAGAACTGAAAAGAAAATTGACACTCAAATATAAGAACCATGAGAAGGTAAACATGGAAAAGAAATTATAAGGAACTTATCAAAGTAGAACTATTTGCATGCCAACATGGAAAAATGATAATTGTAATTTATGAAACTTTTCTCAGTATGAGGATAGGTGAAGGGAATACAACTGTATATATACATATAGATACACATATATCTGTATAGGAGGGTTTATATATGTGTACGAACACATATCTGAGTATGTGTATATATGAGTACACAGAGGGCACAGGATCAATTGAACAGGAAGGGATGATACTCTAAAAGGTCAAATTCTGAGGTGGGAGAGGATTAGAATGAGAGGAGACTGGGAGAGACAGAATGGGGGTTAATTATCTCATATAGAAGAGGCTAGGGATAATTGTTACAATGGAAGGGAAGAACAGGAAGGCAAAAGGGAACCTCCCTACCCTCATTGGATTTGGCTTAGGGAAGGAATGACATAAACTCTAAACTGCCACACAGTAGAGTAGGGGGGATGGGGATGAGAGGATGACGAAGGGGAGGGTAGGGTTGCTGGAAGTACACACTTCTACAAAAGGACAGAGACAGGGACAGGGTAGAGAATAGAATGGGGTGGGGGGGAGGATAGGAAAGAAAGACACATAATCAGTCTCTCACAATATGCCCACTGTGGAGATGTTCGGTGTAATTACACATGTATAGCCTGTATTTAATTGCTTGTCCTTCCAGTGTGGGTGGGTGACAAGGTAGGAAGGAAAAGAATCTAGAATTTAAAGTTCTATAATCAAATGTGAAAATATATATATGTATATATATATATATATATATATAATTCTTATTATTAACTACATATTAAGATATACAGGCACTGTGGTAGGGAGATTCATCCTGCCCTACCGAGAAGTCAGAGGGGTGAGGGGGAGGACATAGGAGACAGCAGATTGGGTGAGGGGTTATACAGTGGGATTGCTGTTTTGAGGTGTTGGGTAGGGGCAAGATGGGGAGAAAATTTGTAACTCAAAATCTTATGGAAATAAATGATGTAAACAAGAAAATAAATTAATCTAGTAAAAAAAACTTATATCTGTGGTTTCATTGATATAGAAACTTTCAGGTAGGAAAAATCTCTCCACTCGTTCAGGTCAACACCTTCTCTGTAACTTACTGTCTCAGAAAGTTGCCAAGAGCAGAGGTGTTTAATATGCATATTTAACAAACCTATAACACTCCTGAGTTCAGCATGAACCTAATTAAGGTGTGATTAGGGAATAATTAACCAAGTAAAGAAATATATCATAAAATAGATAATATTTAAAATTTAAATTTTAAAATTAAGTCATTGTATGTGACCTTCAGGGATCCTTATGTACCAGCTGAATGCTTCCCATTTCTATTTGGATTGGACATCAGCCTAGAGCACTGAGAGGGTGCCTTGCCCAGGGTCCCCAATATTGGTTGACAATGGCAAAACTAGAACACGGATCTTCCTTGTTCCAAGGCAAGTTCTCTAATATATAAAGTGAAATTTAATAGGACCAAATGTAACATTGCATAGTTGTCCAGAAATCGAATGGGGAGTGATAGAATAGCTAGAAAATCAAAGAACAGAATCTCAGAGTTCGAAGAGCCTTGAGAGGCCATCTTAACCAACTTTCATTGACCTAATAATTTCTCTTACAACCTATCCAAAAGATAGTCATAAAAACTTTCAGTGATAAGAAACCTGCTGTATTTTGAAGATCATGTGAAAAAGACATACTGACAAACTTTCACATACTATCAATTTCACATGAGCTAGCAGTGTTACATGGGAGCGAGAAAGCAATGTAAATCTTTTTTGGGGGGGGGTGGGATGGGAATTTGGATCAAGAATTTCACCAATACAGGGAACTCTCAATGGTGGTATTCCTTCCAATAAAGCCGGTTGCAATTCATTTGTAGATTAAACCTTAGGTACTGGAGGTACTGAGGGTTTAATTATGTACCTATGGTTACACAATTGAAATGTGTCAGAAGGTAGACTTGAACCTAGAACTTTCTGACTTCAAAGTCATCTCTCCATGTACTGCACCATATTGCCACTCAATGTTAGGCTAGATTATAATTTAGAAATACAGTCAAGGATGGGGAACAGAATGGGGGCAACATCCATTTTTTTCTGTCCTGGGTCTAATTACAGTTAGAGCATTGTGTTCAGTTGGGAGTGCCACCTTTTAGGAAGGACATTGATAAGTTCAATAAGGTTATGAAGAATTTTGAGATCATTTTAGAAAAGGATTGGTAGGAGGAATTGGAGATGATAAGGCTTGAGAAGAGAAAGCTTAGTTGGGACAGGGTGGTTGTCTTCCAGTATTTGAAGGAGGGTTTCTCTCATGGAAGAAGGATGAGACTTGTTCTTCTCAGCTACAAATTTTAGAACTGGAAACAATGGATGGAAGTTGATCTAGAAGATTTTGACTCAATTTAAGTAAAACCTTTCTAATGATTGCAACTTTTAAGTAATAGTGTGTGTATGTGTGTGTATACATGTGCATAATGTACTATTGGAAAGGTACTGAACTCCTTTCACAATTCATTAAATAATAATAAAAATAACTAATATTTATATAATTCTTGTTATGTGCTGGGTACTGAGATAAATGCTTTATACAATTATTATCTCATTTGAACCTCAAAACAATTCCGGGAAGTAGGCGCTTTCATTATCTTCCTTTAATAGATGAGGAAACTTGGACAAACAGAAATCAAATGACTTGCTCAGAGTCACACAGCTAGTAAATATCTGAGACCAGATTTGAACTTAGGCCTTCTTGATTCCAAGCTTGGCACTCTATCCACTGCCCCATCTATCTGTTTCTAAGTAAATGCTGGGTGGTCACATGTGAGAAGGGGCATTTAGTTTTTACTTACAGAATAGACCAAATGACCTCCCTGGAAACTATGGGGGTCTATGAGTCTACGCTCTTGAAGGGTATATGATAAATACACAAACAATTACATTCGGAGCTAAATATATGCCATAAGTCATATGCCCTGTGGATTTCAGAGGAGGGAGAGATCACATCTTGCAGGAAAGTTTCCATAAAGTAGGTGGTATCTGAGTTGGACCATGGAGGCAGGAGAAAGGGGACAAGAGTATCTCAGAGTAGAAGAAACATAGTGAATAGAGTATGCAGGGGAGAAGGCTAGGGAGCTACTCAGCCTGTATTGAGTAGTCTAGCTCTACTGGAACATATGGTATGTAGAGGTAACTTGTAAATAACCAGGTCATGGAGATGTTAAATGCGAAGTTAGAGGTTTAGAAATAATTGAGTAGGCAATAAGGAGGCAGGGAAAACTTTGGAGTACAGGAATGTCATGATTAGATCAATATTTTAGAAAGATTGATTTAGAAATAATAAAGAGGATAAGCTGGGAGGAGGCGGACAGTAAAATGTTTTAGTAGACCATAAACTTAATATGAAACAATAAAATCTAAAAACAAAAACCAATGCCATCTTAGGCAGCATTCTTTTAAGTTTCATTTCCAAATGGTACTGCTGACCACTAACCTGACCCTATTCAACAGGATGTGTTGAATATAAGGACGTGTGCCATCTCAGACTCATCCTGAGGTTATGGAACCTTGATCTGGTGAAAGAAAGTGCTGGGAGAATCCTAAACTGTCCTCTGGCTCTACTCTGGGTAGCCATGCTGATTTATTATCTAAATAGTATGAATTACTGTGCATTTACTTAATCATAATTAGTACTTGAGCCCCCACCGGTGGCAAACCCCATATCTCTCTCCTGGTCTTTCTTTATTTTACTGAACCCTCATATAATCTTGACATAATGAAATCACTTCACCGCAGGAAGAGAACAAACATTTTACTTATAGAATAGAATCAATGAAGGCAACAAAACAATATATAATTAAAACATCTCTATCTCTCCATCCATCCATCCATCCACACATATATATGTATATACCACATATACATGTATATATGTATATACCCTATATGGAAAACTATACACCCAGAAGTTATAAGAAATGAGCAATTCAGTTTTCTTAGGCTTCATGTCTATTCCTCCTACAAGCAGGCAATATGGACAGCATAATTTGATTTGTCTCACAAATCCAGGAGGGTTAGTCATTAAATGAAGACTCTTCCCTGGTCCTCTGGACTGGCGACCTCTCACATGGACCTTGAGCTTTGGTTTTGGTATGAACTAGAATTCCTGTTAACCATCATTTTTCTATTCAGTGTTCTGACATCGGAAGATAATCTAGTTGCTAGATTATCTCAGTGTAGGAGGAATATATTCAGCGACTGGTCCCAAAAAAGGATATCCCTCTCTCTGATCCTGCGATCTTAAGTCCACAGAACTTCTCTTCTGCTACATCAGGCCACTTCCTGTTACATACTTTCTTGAATCCCCTATTTGGGGCAGAGGGAGGGGATGAAGAAGTTTTGGGGAACGACAGAGTGTCCAAATCAAGGAAAATGTTAGTCCTACTGTTCACTGTATTGTTCAGGCTGCATCTAGAGGACTATGTACAGTTCTGGCCACCATATTGTAAGAGGGACACTGGAAAACTCTAGTGCATCAGAAAATGGCTGTGACTTTGGACAAGTCACTTAACCCCAATTCTCTGCCCTCCCCCTTCCAAAAAGCCAAAAAGCCAAAAAAAAATTGACCAGCATGTTGCTGGATCTGGAAACAAAGTTTGATAAAGTCTGATCAAAGAGGCTATGGACATTGAATCTGGAAAAGATACAACTTAGGGCATTATAACTACATTCAAGAATTTAAAAATCTGTCACAAGGAAGCAGGAATTCTTAACTTGGGGATCTTATTTTTGTTTTTAATATTTTAATAGCTGTAATTCACTATAATTGGTTTCCTTTTCAACACTACGTATTTTATTTTATGCACAACATTCTGAGAAGGGGTCCTTTAACTTCCCTCAATTGCCAAGAGATGGGACATAAAAAAGGTTGAGAACTCCTGTGTGGCAGAACGATTAGAGTTGTGTTAGTTGGCCATGGAAGGCAGATAGAGGAGCACAGTAGAAATAGTAGAAAGACAGATTTTGGTTTATTCATAGGAACAAGGCCTTTCTAACTGTTCACAGGATGGAATGTGACTATTTGAAAAAAGTGAGATCTTGATGCTGGGAAGTTTTTGAACCAAGGCTGGAAGTCCCTATTGCAAATGACATTGCTGAGAGGATTTGGATAGCTCAGAAGAACTTTTTGCTAATAAATAATTATTCCAAGTGTTATAGAAAGATTTCTATTACCCTTCATAGCTTTGAATTATTTTTTTTTAATTGACAGCTGGTATGGTGGACAAGCCAATGTGACATAATAGATAGAGCTGGCCTTGAAGCCAGGAAGATGGTTCAATCCCATATCTGACCTGTGTTGGCTGTGTGACCCTGGGCAAGACCCAGTGTTCTAGGTGACTTGAGATCAAAGACTTGAGAGAGTGTCTGTTTGTATTAGGAGAGGGAATTTCATTTTCTGCAAGTTCTCTAGATCAATGAAATAACAGGTCCAATCTTTATCTTTATGCTGTTATTGATATTCAGTAGTTCAATCACGTACAACTCTGTGACCCTGTGGACCATGTTGTCCATGGGTTTTCTTGGCAAAGATACTGGAGTGGTTTGCCATTTCTTTCTTTAGTATATTAAGGCCAATAGAGGTTAAATGACTTGCTCAGGGTCACACATCTAAGTGTCTGAGGCCATATTTGAACTCAGATCTTCTTGACTCCAGGCCTAACTGTCTACCCATTGAGCCATCTAGCTGCCTCATCCTTATATTTATTGACTAATAATCCCCCAAAAATCGCTCTCTGAATTACCCTACCTGTTGTTTAGTTGTTTTTTGGTCACGTCTCACTCTCTGTGACCCCATTTGGGATTTTCTTGGTAAAAATACTGGAGTGGTTTGCATTTCCTTCTCCAGTTTATTTTCACAGATAAGGAACTGAGAGACAAACAGAAGTAACTTGCCCAGGGTGATAGAGCTAGGAAGTATCCGGGGTTGGATTGAACTTATGAAGATAAGTCTTACTGATGACCAGCTTGGTGCTCTATCCACTGTGACACCCAGCTACCCTCTCCTACCCACCCACACTTATTTCCCCCTGCTACACAACATACCCTCCCCATTCCCATCAGAATGACCTTCTGGTTCTCCCCCACAATACCCAGGTTTGTTCCAAATCTACGCTGATACATTGTTTCACTTGCTTAAAAGATCATTCATTCTCGGAACTCTAAACCTCTCCAAATTCTACTCAACCTTCAAGGTTAGTGGAAAGTCCTACCTGTTTCTTGAATTGTCTCCAAACTATTCTAGCCCACACCAGACTCTCTTTTCTTTGTAATCCGATGGCATTTACAGTCAACAGAACACAATTAAACAGTTAATTGGTCTCTAATTGTTTAATAAGTCATGTCTCTACAACTAAATTGTTGGCTCCTTAAAGGTAGGGATTATATTTAATTTTCTTTCATCTCCCATAGTGCTTAGAACAATGCTAGACAGAGAATAAGTACTTCATAAATATTATATAGAATCAAAATTTGGCGGCCTCATAAGCCACCAAATCCAACCCACACTTGGACAACAAAACCCTCCACAAGAACTCTGAAAAGTGTTCACCCAGCCTCCTCTAGAAAAACTCCAACGATAAGGAAAAACCACACTACCTCCCAAGGTGAGCTTTTTCATTTTCAGAGGACTGTAATTGTGAAGAAAATTTCCCTTAAATTGAACTGGAATTTCAATCTTTGCAACTCCCACCCGTTGTTTGAGTTCTGTCCCTTGGAATCAAATAGACCAAGTCTTATTTACTCCCATATTCCACATTATGGCATTGCATAATGCTGTCATCTCAATCCTAAGACTTTTTTCTTCTTTAAGGAAAGAGCTAAAAAAATAAAAAGGAAAAAAAAAGCACTTTCAGTTTCTCCAAATTTCAAACTGAGGGTAATGGTTAGAAATTGCAGTGGAAAAACATCAACTAGATTGGAAGAACATCTTTCTCATAATTAGAACTTTCAAGAGATATAATTAGAATATATTGAAAGGAACTGAATTCCTAGCCCTATTATGGACCTAATCCTCTTTATATCCTTAATCAGCTTTTTCAGGACCTTTGCAACTTTTTCAGTATTCCTCCTCAAATATGGGGTCCAGAACCGAAAATATTACTCAACAGGACACAGAGGGATAATTGCCATTCTGAACTTAATCTCTCTTTTAAGATTATCTAAGATTGCATCAGATTTTTCAGTTGCCATATTTTTATACTGCTTTTAGTGAGCTTACAATACACTAAAAACCCCTAGATATTTTTCAGAAGAACTTTTATTTAACCATGTAACCTCCATGCTGTAATGAAATAGTTGATTCATTAAGTCTAAGTGTAGGAATCCTCATTTCTCTCTAGTAAATCCTATTTTATTAGAACCAACCCATTATTTTTGCCTACTGAGATCTTTTTGAATTCAAACTTCATCATTCACTATGTTAGCTATCTTTCCCTGCTTTATTTCGTACACAAATTTCATGAGCATGCCTTCTATGTCATCATCCAAGTCACTGATAAAAATGATGAATGGCCAAGAACAGGTAGGTAATCCAGCCTCCTCTAGAAAAACTCCAGTGATGGGGAAAACCCACACTACCCCCCCCAAGGTGAGCCTTTTTCACTTTTGGAGGACTGTAACTGTGAGGAAAATTTCCCTTAAATTGAATTGAAATTTCAATCTTTGCAACTCCCACCCATTGTTTGAGTTCTGTCCCTTGGAATCAAACAGACCAAGTCTTATTTTCTCCCATATTCCACATTATAGCATTCCATAATGCTGTCATCTCAATCCTAGAAGACTCCACTAGGGAGAAGACTCCCTCCCCAAGTTGTCATTGCTCTATTCATGCCTTCTCATTCTGTCCTTGCTTTCATTCATTCTCAAATCCACCTATGATCTACATATATCTTTCTCCTTTGTCCACAAGTACACACAAGAAACTGTCAAATTCTTTCATTAAATGTAGATATAACACATCCACAGCCTTCTCTGTAAGTACCAGTCCAGTAACCCTGTCAAAAGATCAAGTAAAACTCATCAGTTATGAGCTATTTTTGATGACATCATGCCAGCTATTCTTCAATGCTCACAAGCTATTTTTAAAAATAACGTATTCTAAAATTTTGAACAGGAGAAGCAGATGTGGAGGAATTGTGATCTGTATCATTGGGGTGACTGCCTTCACTAATGAGATCACAGATCAATTGTAATAAAATTATTCTTGGTATTGAAGTCAATGTCATTGGTCTATGGTTTGAAGATCCCACCTTCTTCCATTCTTTGAAAAATAAGATAGCATTTTCTAATTTCCATTCCTACTGCATCTGCCCTGCCCTTTCCTTCATGATAATTCAGAGGTCATTGAAAGTGGCATAACAACCACAACTACTAGTTTTTTTTAGCATCTTGGGACATAGGACACTAAACCCTAGTGACTTGAACTCATTGGGATAATCTACATGCTTTCTTACCATTTTATCTCTTAAGTTGGGTTTTAGTTCCATTATCCATTTTTCTCTCCACTCTTCCCAGTTTAAAGATTATTCTTGCAGAATTGTAGATTTAGAACTGGAAGAGACATTAGAGACCATCTAATCCAGGGATTCTTAATCTGTGGTCCATGACATTTTTGAAAAATTTTGTTAATTGTGTTTCAATATAATTATCTTCTTTTCTAATTCTATGTATAGTATATTCTGTAGTCTTTTTTTCTGACCCAAAATTTTGGGGGTCATTTTAGAAGCATTAATCTATGTGAATAGATTTTAGGGGTACAACATGAAAGGTAACTTTATATTTAAACTTTCTGAGTTTAATTCTTATTTCTAATCCAAACTCCTAATTTTACAAATGAGGAAACTGAGGCCAAAGAGGTTAAGTCACTTGGCTATAGTCACATAGCTAAGAAATGTTAGAGGTAGGACATGAATTCAAATCTTTCTGACTCTGAGGTCAGCTCTCTGTCTACTACCAGAGATTCCTAAGGTGTGTGTGTGTGTATGTGTCCTGGATGCCTTTGGCAATTTGGTGAAGCCTATGGACCTCTTTTCAGAATAATGTTTTTAAAATAATCAAAGAAAATACAGAGGACTACAAAGAAAACCAATTACATTGAAATATAGCTATCAAACTATTAAAAAAAACCCAATCAATTTCATGGATCCCAAGTTGAGAATCCACTTCGATTATACCATGCTGAGTCTTCCCTCTTGTTATTATTAGTGTTCTATATCCAGCACTCTATTCATTAAGTCACGTTGCCTCTAGGATAGAAGATTGATTTAGATCACAATATAATGAGCATAATTTAAAATGTTTATTCATGTATTTTGTTCTCCCATCTACTCTAGACTATCTACTTAGTTGTTTGTTTTCTCCTCTATTAGAATGTAAGCTTCTTGAAGGCAGGGACTGTCCTTTTGTCTTTCTTTGAATTCTCAGCACTTAGCACAGTGCCTAACACATAGTAAGCACTTAATCAATGCTCATTGACTTGACTGGCACAGTAGATAAAGCCTGATAAACATCCAAAAACCCAGACTCCATCAAAATACATCCCTAGAAAAGAGTTAAGCGTCTGATGAGACAAGTCACTTTCCATTTTTATCACTTATTCTTTATTAAACAGAAGGAAGCAGGTTTGATTTATCTCAATGTATCAAAAATTTGTGATTTCAAAGCCCCTAGGAACTGTCTCTGTCACAAAGCCGATTGTGACCTCCCTTAGTCTTTCAGAGAGATGCCCAAGCCACAGAGTGGGTAAATGATTGGCCCAGTGAAACATTGCCTGTATTTGTCCTAGGCAGGTCATGCACCTAGATCTTAGTGATTCTGAAGTGTGCTCTCTACTCACTAAACCAGTGTTTAAACTTTAAGAATTTGGCCCCTACATGGTTAATTCCATTCTACTGGAGTGTTGCTGTCTCTGAGGGTCATCTTCATGTGCATTCTTGTAGTCACACTGTGTATGTACCTTGTATTTTGGCTTCACTTTATTTTGCATACAAGTCACTCCTAGGCAAAAGCCTTCATTCATGCTCCCCAAAGACAGGGAGCATCATTATCTCTACACTATAGATAAATTGGATAGAATTCTTAAGTGTCCCCCGTGACACTCTCTTTGGTGATATCACAGAGCCCATTCTTACCTGTTCCCATCACCAGAGGAGTACATTTGACTTACATGACAGCTCCATCAATATCTGATCAATTCCTACACAAACATAGATGACGTTGCCACAAGAGACCAAGAAATTAGTGTCAGAATAGAATTCCTGATGTATAGAACATTCTTCTAACCAGAGTTCATGCACATAGATTTAGTTATTTACTTTTCATCTTCACATCTCAAACCTGTTTGTAAATCAAAGGATGAAAGTAAACTCTGGTTAGTGCAGCTGTTATGTCATCAATTAAAATAAATCCTGTGACCAAGTGTGGTTCTGACTCCAAGACATTCATACCCCAAAACACAAAATCTCCAAGCTGTAAAGGACCTTGGGGATCATCAGGATCAACCAATTCAAGTCAGTGAACAAGTATTTCCAGAGAAAGATTTCAAAGGCAGCCACTAATTTGCACATTCACAATTTATTTCCTCCACCAAGCACACAGCCAATTTAATACACAATTTCTAAAGCTCTCCCACACCTCTGTATCTCCCATAAACTTTTCTTCTATTGTCTTCCATGCATAAGAAATACTTCAATGACCCTCTTTTCTTACTTTCTCCACATTTTTGGTACCTGAAGCAGTGGTTATGATGCTTGCCTTCATATTTTCTCTCACTTCCTTTTATCCAAATTTGCTCTCAGAGAAGGATCTGAAATGCTCCTTGATTCTACCCTGGCCACTCACAGGGGCATCACCATAGCCTGAACTCTACCACCTAGAGTACTTTGAACTCTGAAATTCCCCTCTCTGAACATAATCTTTTCTTCTCCCATGTCCTTTTTTTTTTCTTCACTCTCCCTGAATCTCTTCTTCAGTCACATAGCAAACTCTCCTCACATTTGCCTGGAATGCATTCCCTCATCCTTTTGATTTCACAAATTCCTCCCTCCCTACTTACCTTCCTCCTTCCCTCCCTCCCTCCTTTCCTCCCTCCCTCCTTCTCTCCCTCCCTTCCTTCCTTCCTTTTCTTTTTCTTTTTTCCATTTTGGAGATATTGCTTTTTATAAAGCCTGTTGATGTTTTAGGGTACAACATTAAAACATCTTTGTTTTCAGAGTATTTGTGTATGTTTCCCCTTCATTCCCAAACTATTTGCTAAGAAGAAAGAAAAAAACAAAACAAAGCAAATGTAGGTTGTTATGTGTGCAAACAGTCTTCCTCTTTCTTCTTCCTATGAAGTTATTTCTCTCTGTTCCCATTAGGTCATGAGCTTTGCAGTGTCATTTGATGGCAAAAAATTATTTACAGGTAAGAGTGGGGCAAGACCTTAAACATGAAATTGAAATTCTTCTGTGATTATTCTTTAATGTAAAAGAATAAGTAAGAGAGAGGACCCACATGTACAAAAATATTTATAGCAGCTCTTTTTATGGTGGCGAAGAACTGGAAATTGATAGGATGCCCATCACTTGGGGAATTACTAAAGTTGTGGCATGTGAACGTAATGGAATATTATTATGCTATAAGAAATGATGAACAGGTAGAAGACTTCAGGAAAAACTGGAAGGACGTGCATGAACTGATGCTGAGTGAAGTGAGCAGAACCAGGAGAGCAGTGTACACAGTGACAGCCACAGTGTGCATTAGTGTCAATGGACTTAGCTCTTCTTAGCAATGCAAGGATCTAAGACAACTCCAAAAGACTCATGATGGAAAGTGCTGTCCACATCCAGAGAAAGAACTATGGAGTCTGAATGCAGATCAAAGCAGACTATTTGGTCTCTTTTTTCGGTTTACTTTAGTTTAGATTTGTTTTTTTTTTCTCATGGTTCCTCCCTTTCATTCTAATTCTATACAACATGACTAATGTGAAAATATGTTTAATAAGAATGTACATAAAGCCTATATTGGATTGCATGCTGTCTTGGGGAGAAAAGAGGGGAGGAGAGTAGAGAAAATTTAAAACTTATGGAAGTGAATATTGAAAATTTAAAATAAATTAATTTATAAAAAAGAATAAGCAAGAGAAATATTGAACAATGGAGTGAAAATATTTCCAAATGAAGTTTATTTTTTACTTACTCATAACATGTAAATTGGAATGGGAAGAGTCAGGTATTGCCACTACCATGATCCCCTTCTCTGGCTTCTAGATTTACCCCTCGGTAAATCTACCCCCAAATCCAGATGGGCTTACATGAACTTGATCAATCACAGAATTGGACCCCAAAAGAACTATTCTCTCTCTTTTAATTTATTCTCTGTTCTACCACCCCCTCTCCTTGGAGTTTACTCTAGGAAATCTCCAAATGTCATTCAGGTATCATACAAGATACAATATTTTTTTTTACATGTTTATTTTATTATGTTTTTAAAGGATCATTTTAATGATGAAAAGGTCTTGAGTGTAGATTTACTTAAATGTGAGGAGTAGGATCCCATTTTCTGTACTATTTGGCCAATAGTCTTAAAGGCAGGCTCAATTACTGAAAACCATTTAGAAGTTGTCCATGTTTGCTAATGAACTGTCAATGGGGCTGACCCAAGCTCTCCATGAAGACTTGTCTTTCTGATTCCCAACCCAGACTCCTGTCCTGTAAGAGCATCAAAATGACCAGGGACTCCCTTACCTATGCCTCGTTATATAGAGCTAGCAGCTGGTTTAGGCTTGCTCTTGAAAGCTCATATTCCCTTGTCTTTAAAGTTAGCATAGCTCATCCTAATGTTTTTTCTATGAGAAACAATAGTAAACCATCCCTCCTACTACACCACTTTGTACATACACATATGAAGTGGAAAGGGGGCAGAACACTGGCAAACCCCTTCTAAACAGTGGCCAACCTCTAAAACGGATACTTCTTTTGGATGACATTGTCCTGGAAAACGGTTTAAATCCAAACCTTTCCCTTGGTACCATTTTAAAAGACTTTTTGGTCATGTAGTGATATATTCCTTTGATCCAAGCCCCAAAGTTTTGGAAACCTTATAAAAAAAATGCAATACGATGAATGCCTCTTTCTCTGAGTCCTTCTTGAGTAACCAACCAGTGAAATATTTCTTGAATATAGAAGAAGTAAAGAAAAATTGACTAATGAAATAGATGGAGTTGTAGAATAGGGATGTGACTGACTCAGTTGTCTGGAAAGACGACTCTGCCTTATAAGACTTTGTACAATTTTGAGGTAGATGTGTGACTAGATATCCCAACACAGAAAGCAGTCCCAGGTGAAAATTAAATCAAATTAACAACTGCTTACTGGATGTCTGCCACCCCCTAGAACAGGAGCACTCAGATATACTCCAAATAACACAGATTGAAATGTGGTTTTAGGATCTAAACTGTTTACAATATGCAGGATCCTAGACTAAATGCTGAAAGGTATGTTGTCATTAGGTCATTCTCAGTCATTTCTGACTCTCTATGACCCCATTTGGGGTTCTCTTGGCAGAGATACTGGAGTGGTTTGCCATTTCCTTCACCAGCTCATTTTACAGATGAGGAAACTGAGGCAAATGGGGTTTGTGACTTGCCCAGGATCACACAACTAGTCAGTGTCTGAGGTTAGGAACATGAGTCTTCCTGACCCTAGGCCTGGTTTTTAAAGATTAGGAAACAGAGCCTCAGAGATGGTTAAGCCAAGGCCACCCAAGTAGTAAATATCAGAGTTGGGATTTGAATGTGGGTTTTTTCACTCCTCCAGAGATATACACACAGACCTACATAGGATCCTAGGCTCTGTTGGTTGTTTCTTAGCATGCAGTCATCCAGCTTCCCAGTGGGAGAAAGGGTCTTTGCTATTTGCTAATCTGATATTCTGCTTGCCACAGTAAATTTTTTTTTTAGCTAACACAGTCTTAACCACACCCTACAGAGCTATTACTCTGTGCTGATTCTATTAATAACTGTCCCAGTGCCCTCCCATCAGGCCACAGTTGAAAGTCATATCAGGCACTTGCACAACGAGAGCATTTGCAAAGAACTTATCTGGGTTTTTAGTGAAGAATACATTTGTTGCTTCCTTTTTTTCTTTGAGCACTAGTTACTTCCTTAACGTTCTTCTCTAGATTCCTCTAATTATTCGGCAAAGTTAAGCTTGACCAGGTTATTACAGTAGGCTATGTCAGAAAGTTCAGTTCAATTCAAATAAATATTCACTTAGCACCTGCAGAGTATAAGAGACTATGGGTGGGTCTACGCTGAACCAGCATTGATTGAAAAGTAGATATTTCAGTTGAGTATATATATATTTTTTATTATTATAACCTTTCACTGAAAGGATCAGTTGTTTTAAGTTTAGGTAAACATGGCCTTAAATTCTTACTCAATGATTAAAAACTAGTGGATAGAGAACTGGGTCAAGGATGACCCAATTTTAAGTCCCATATCTGACACATATTTACTATGTGACCCTGAGCAAATCACTTAACTTCTCTGTACCCTAGACAACTCTCTAAGATTATTAATTACAAAATAGTGGCTGACTTATATTAGTAGTTGGAGACTCGTCACCCAGCATCTTCCTATAGCGATGAAATCACAAAACCAAAAAAATCTACACAGCAAAACCAGCAAAAAGATGTTTATACTTCAGTCCTAAAAACTAAGCATTAAAAACTAGTTCAAATAACATACTTCTTATAAGATTTGCTCTAAAGCATAGTCTTGCTTTTCTAAATATTTTGACATATAAATATTTTGATTTTTATAAGAATTTTGATGTCAGTATAATTGGTTTCTTCTGGAATCTTATGTATTTTATTTTAAAAATTTATGCTGAGGAGTCCGTAGATGTGATCAGACTTCTAGAAAGGGCCTGTGACACATATAAATGTTTAGGAATCTCTCCTTTAAAGAATTCTGTGGAAACATATAGAACAAACATAAGCTCTTTCATGTGAGACAAGGAAAGTGAGGAATAATTGAGGAGAGTGAGAAGAGGACAATGGACAGAGCAGAGAGGGAAGTTGAATTGGCCGTAGATGGCTTGCTCTCTCTTCCTAAGGCACGGGAATTATGCTAGTGGCTTAAAAGGGAAAGGAGGGAAGAGTTCTATGGCATGAATCACTCTTCTAGATTAACCTTGTCATTGGCCTTGTCCCAGATACCAAGTGCACAATCTGCTCCTGACTTCAATTTTTCCTTTATTTGTTTTGGTATACACATACTTACATGCAATTGGATTTTGATTAGAGGGCCGGGGGAGATTGAATGAATAAGTAGAGAAGATCGTTTCTTGAAAGTATTTACAAATGCCTCCTTTTTGGCTCACCAAGGAATTAGGGAATTAAGTCTAACAGAGCAGAAACTGACAAAACTCCTTCTACTGTTGTTAAGAGCCCGCCTGCTTAGCTGTCCTTGGCAATATCATAATTTTTGATTGACGTCTCATTACCTTTAGCTATTTGGAATGAGGACACATAATAATGTGTTCTTTGACTGTTTAGTGCCAATCAAAACAATAGACCTTAGGAAGGCAGTCAACAATGGATCATGTGACTGTGATGAGGGGGCAGCTTTCTGTTGTTAATAGGATTGGACCTTCACAATTAAAAATTGCATTCTTTAAAAAGGAAAGAGGGCAGCACCTACTGATCCTCATATTTGACACAGCATTTCGAATGCTGTTTCAAGGTTGAATGTACAATTTCATCTACAAGCTGCCTGGCCCTCCCCACCAGTCTTCAGGGGGCACTAAGGAGCAGACTATAGAAATTCTGTTAGGAAAAAAGGTAACTGAAAGTAAACTAGAATCAATAGAATGGAAGGAGTAAGAAAGACTAAGAATGATCTTTTTCTTTCAGCTCATTGCTTCCCTGGAGGGCAGAGGAACAGTGAGCTGTGTTGTTCTGCTCTCCCTTCCTTCTCTCTCTATTCTCTGGTGGCCTTGTGAGAAGAAAGATCTTTCCTCCCTCCTTTCTGGCATCCACCTTAGGAAAAGCAACTCTCTTGCCCTGCCTGCCCAAGAGGGAAAACAAAAAGCAAAAACACCTTTCTCTCTCCGGGAGGTTGGGTGGTCTCATGCCAAGGTATAATCCAATTGGACCCAGGAATATGTCTGTATATATTGGCATGTCTGTGGCTAATCATTCTAGTGAGTGGGAAAAACACTAGGTGTGGAGTCTTTAAAAAGTCATGTTGCTAATAATCTAGTGCTTATGCATCTATATTTTTCAGGTTAGTGCTGAGAATTACAGTCTTCATTTACGTGAGTCACATTTGATTGGACAGATTAGACAAGTGCAGATATTCCCCCCAAAGTCCATGTACTTTCAAATTCGTTTAAAGTGCCTCTCTCCATCTCTCTTGAGCAAAGCTGTCTGTTTATTAAATGGGGTTCAGGCTGACAACAGATTCTTCATTTGATTTTAAAAGGCCTCACAAGGAAGCCAGTTATGCCCCCAAATCACTTCCCAAAAGAGAGATATTAAGAGTATCCATTGATCATTGCCATAGCTACACACCAGAGGACAGCATGGATAGCACATGAGCCTCTCAGTTCTTTTCCAGGCCTAGAATCCTTTTGCACCTCATCTCATAGAATTCCATGTCTTCTTCAAAGCTCTTCTCAAGCATGACCATCTCTATACCATTTTCCTGTTCCATAACCCTCACCTGCTAATGGATCCTCCATCCCAATTACCCGGTATTCATTTTCTATAAACTAATAACACTTATATGTTGTCTTCCTTCAGTAGATATATTATTTGAGAGCAGGAACAGTTCCATTTTTTTTTGTCTTTTTAACCCCAGAGCTTGGCACAAGGCCTGACACATAGTAGGTGATTAACAAATGCTTACTACTTGGTTGATATAAATAAATGATGATCAGTAGTCTCATCTTTGAAAATAAAGGATATTGAAATATCTATTCTTCCTCAAAATTATGCAGACATAGAGAATTAAATTGTCAAGTAATATGATTGATTTTTTTAAAAAGACACATATTTGGGGCATTTAGGTGGTACAGGGAATAGAGCACCAGCCTTGAAGTCAGGAGGACTGGAATTCAAACCCAGCCTCAGACACTTAACACTTAATAGCTGTGTGACCTTGGGCAAATCACTTAACCCAAATTGCCTTGCCTTTCCCTTCCCCCCCCCCAAAGGACACATATCCTAGAATTGCATATCCAAATGAATGATGTCTCCTTCAAAGCAGCCATCTAAGAAGGTTATAAACTTATATTGACAATGTTATAACTCAAGATTTTTTTTTCCAATTTTTCTTTTTATTTTGTTTTCACAGTCTGTGGCACATCTTCCCAGGTAACCTTGGGGGTAGCAAAACTTTTGAAGATGGATTTGACTTTTGGAAATGGTACAAAATAATTTGGAATCAAATCAGTTGAATCAGATAATTGAGAAATCTGAGTAATACCTTTGGGGACAACTCATAGAGTCTATTTTGATTAAATCTGTTGGTGGTCACCTAGGTGGCATAGTGGATAGAACACTGGACTTGGAATTAGGAAGACTAATCTTCATAAGCTCAAATCTAGCCTAGACATTTAACTAGCAGTGTGACCCTGGGCAAGTCACTTAACCCTGTTGGCTTCAGTTTCTTCATCTGTAAAATGAACTGGAAAAAAAAATGGCAAACCACTCCAGCCATCCTGCAAAGAAAACCACAAATGGGGTCATGAAGAGCCGGCCACAACTAAAAAATGGCTGAACAACAACAAAAAATTAGTGACCAGGAGTAAATGAAAATATATTTGAATTTTCACTAATATGTTTAAATTTAATGCAACTCACAGCAGAAAGACTGGCTCAGCCAAAACTTTCTTTTACTGGAACCTATAACTAAATGATAGGTTCTTTAGCTAACAAAAGTGTTAATTTTCACAATGGAAGCTTAAACTAAACCCTGACTTGTGAATTTGCTGATTATTCTTCCCTGTTGTTCCCTATTATTATTCAGTCATTTTTAAAAAAAGAACTCAAAGTACATGAATAATTTTATCTCACTTCATCTTCACAGTAATTCAGAAAGTTCTAACACCAGTACTAGCACCTAATTGTATACATAGAAAAGCTGAAAAACAAAATAGCCAAGTGATTTTGCCAAGGTCATACAGCAAATCAGGGGCAGAGCAGAGTCTACTCATAAAGATCTGTTTTTTCTATATCTGTAAAAGGGGAGTTGACAACCAATATTGTCTCTGTTCTTTCAAGACTCTTGAATCAAGGTGACCAGACGACTCAGTAAATCACTAGAGTTAATAATTTTTTTTAAAATTATTGTTAGCTCTGGAGAACATTTTAGAAATATTTTTGTTGTTTGTTAGAACATTAACTAACTCAAGGACAATTGAGGTTAGGTCCTATGTGGTGACGTGAAAGGGTGCTACTTCCCCTTATTTATGAAGCACTTACATGGTACGCTGCCAGACTCCCTCAATCACCCTAGTGGTACCTCCCACCCCACTACCCAAACTGACCTCATCAGGGTCCTGTAATCGTCATGCTTTAGTGGTGGGGCTGCTTTCTGGAGTCAGAGTATGTCACTTGGCGTGGGCACTTTGGAATCAGTATGGTGTAGGGGGAGAGGAATTAACAGGCATAAATAAGGTCATCAACAATCCCTGACACCTCACCCACAAACACACACACACACACACACACACACACACACACACTCATTTGTTAAACTCAGCATAGTAATATTTGCATCACCTCATTGCTGTTTGGGAAGGAGGTGCTTTTGCAGTATGAGCTTAAAGAGGCCTGCCCTTAGCTGGTACCCAATGTCCCACTCTAGTTCTTTGGGAAAAGATGAGTGGCAAAGAGATACATATAACATACAGATTACTAGAAAGGGGATACTCAGTCTTATCAGTGAAAGCCAATGTTCTCATAGGTTATAGATGGATCTTATTGGTTTTAGATCACCTTGTCATAGGGGTGTGTGTGTATGTGTGTGTGTGTGTGTGTATACACATATTTGAGAAATGGGAAAACTAAGGCACAGAATGATGACTCTACCTGCTCAATATTATACTGCTAGTTTGGGCTAGTAACTGGACCAAGGCTTGGGACAACTAGATTCTAATCTTAGCTCTGTCACTGTCAACGATCCCAGCCCCAAACAAATGTCTTTGTGAAGCAACTGTTGAAGGCTGCCTTGTCTCTGGTTGTTTTTGTGTCTGAATTGTAAGGAGAAGCAGAGCCTTGAACATAGTAGACATGCATTAAATATTTGTTTGCTGAATGAAGGTGGATGAATGATCAAGTGTTGTCTAGGCAGATGGTTATTTCTTACCAAGTTTGAAAAGAGCCTGCAACATAGAATTTCTTCTCTTAGGAGGAAAGAAATTAAAGCTGGCAAGAGAAGTATCTAGTCCTAATTGGTCATTGTGATAGAGCATCTAATGGGATGGACCATTGCTATGCAAAGGTGTCCCTGAGCTTTCAAAGTGTTTGCTGGCAGAGTGCAAGGTCTACCAAGTCCCACCAAGCTGGATGGGCTTCAGACATGGACTCAGTCATAATGAGAGGGACTGTCTGATTAAACATTCTAAAATCCCTGGGGTATGTAGGACCTATAGAATTCATTAAGCCTCAAAGCAGGACTTAATTTAAACTATCCCATTAGCAAAGGTATGTCTTTTAGCTTTATCAGCCTCCTGGGAAAGAGACTCCCCAGTCTCATTGTCAGTTCTACATAATCAGCTACAATCCAAAGCAGTATGTAATTCCATTGAAAGAGTGGTGGGTAGGGAGGAGTGAAATTCTACGTCTAAGTTAGAAAAGGAAAATGTAGAAATGAGGAGAAAGGAAATGGGTAGGACTATGAGGAAAAAGGGAGGTACTGGTCTTGGAGGGACTTTTTAAATTATTGGGAACATAAAATGAGATAAAACTGTTAATGTACTGTGTGTTCTTTTTTTTTAAATGACCGAATAATAATAGGGAACAACAGGGAAGAATAATCAGCAAATTCACACATCAGGGTTCAATTTAAGTTTCTGTTGTGAAGCTAGAGAAAAGAGGTATAGAAAGATAATAGAAAGAGAGAAGGGGAGGGAAGAGAAAGGAGAAGAGGAAGATTATGGGGGAAGGGAGGAAGGCAAGAAGGGGATGGGGGAAAATTGCTGAATCATAATAAAGTTCACTCTATCCTGACCAGATCCTTGTTGCTATACTCGCTGGACTTCCAGGTCACCATACTTCCTTTCCAATATTTTAAGTTCTTAGTTGTATTCTATACTCCCTCTGTCTAAGCACCCTGATCTCCATCTCTTCTTCTCAACTCCCATGACCTCTCCCTCCAATGTAGCCTAGCCATACAAAGCAAAGGTCATTCAAATGACGGAATTTTCCCCAAGTGCCAAAGTTTCTACTTATGGTCTGACATTAGTCTTGCTTAGTACTTCTAACATTTCAAAATCTTTTCCATGTGTTCACTCATTTGTGTTCATGGTAGCTCTTGGTGGTGATAAGTCCTTGCCAAATGACTGGGGTGTGGTAAAGAAGATGAAAACAAATGCTATTTTAAAATACTCATGAATTCTTATTTGCAATAATGGAAGAAACACCCTCAACAAGTGCCTCCCTAAAAACAAAGAAAAAGAATCCAGTTTTCATTGGTCCTTGGATGTATCTATCAGTCTACTTTAGCTATTAGGAGAAGTTGGGGTGGGACGGGAAGCAGGGGAAGAAGGAGCAAAAAATACTATACAGCGAATCCATTCAATTAGAAATTTAGAACTGTCATCTAGCACAACCTTATCATTTTACAAATGAAAAGACAAGTAGCTTGCCTGAGGCCACACAGATGCTAAGTGGGGCATAACTATTATTTATAATACCTAGTATTTATGTATGCTTCTAAGTTTTGAAAAGGGCTTTACAATAGTATCATATTTTATCCATGCAACAATGGATTGTTGTTCCACAACAATCCAACACAACCTGGAAGGCAGGTACCTGTTAATACTCCCATTCTACAGATGAGGAAAGAGAAACAGAGATGAACTTGCCTAGGATCACACAGCCAATATGTCTGAGGCTGGAGTAGAACTTAGGTCTTTCCATCTCTAGGTCTAGTGCTTTACACACTGTATCACTTAGTTACGTCTCTACTCTATTACTCTTTCCTCTTAGTTGGTGATAAGCAGCCAAAGGGTAAAGATAAGAAGGGTCAAACCTAAGAGCAGCTTGTTAGCCTGGACCACAAGGCTGAGCTCTGTATTGTGCAGATGAATCAGGTCACTTTTCATTAAGGGATGAACTGGCTGAAAGTTCTAGCTGATAGAATTTGCTTCAGGCCCTGTTAAATGTGATTGTATAAGTGGGTACCAATGAGGTCAGAACACGGAGGCCTCTAGATAAATTCAGAATCGTGCTGAGGACTGAAACTGGGGACTCAGATCAGCAAGACATAGCGGCAACTACATTGGCATACCCAGGGTGGCAGTTAGCACAAGTTCTTAGATCTGATTTACTAGGGAAGATAGCTGTTCGAGGAGTCAACACTCTTTTAAATTAGATTCATTCATTCAGGGGAAAAGTCAGAACCCTGAACTTTAAAGAAAATCCAAACAAAGAAAACAGAGAAAATACAAGTAGAGAAATAAAGACCCACAGACAGGCTTCTGTCTAAGAAATTAGCACAGAACAACAGACAGATCCAGTTGTCTGACCAAGGCAATACATACATAGTTACCAGAGAGAGAAGCACCAACATCTGGGTTTTTCAAAGGGTTGGGGGTGGGGGGCTCCTTACCTACCCAGAGTCTCATGTGGTCAAATCACAAGAATACTCTTCCAATGAGCGAGCCCCAAAGCAAAATCTTAACCTCAGAGTACATATACCCTTTTCAGAGCCAGAGGGTGTCACAAGTCTTGTGACTCAGTGTCTAATTAGAAATTGGCAAAAAGTGTGAAAGCCTTCCTACAAGCAAGCCTCCCCTAAGCAAGCTTCCCTTAATGGGCTCCACTTGAGACCTATTAACAGGCAGGGAAGATCTTCTATATCATTAACATTACAGAAGGATATTTTCTTTTAGAAAGCTGGGTTAGCAATGGAACAGATAGGTTTTTCTAGACCATGGATGGTCATTGTGTCACCACTTTCCTATTTACTTGACCATCCTCTGGTAGAGACATTAATGAGAAGTGAGTTATCCCAAAAAGCAATCAAAGGATCTGGTTATTTAAAACACTGAATAATCTGTTGAATTATTGAGAATTGACTTCCTCTCATGGTGAACTAATTTTTTTCTACATTTTAAATTACATGTAATAATATCAATAGCGAAAAGAGCTCTGTTTTCTTGGAAAGTAGTATGTTGGAGGTGTTGAGAAAATGATATTTTAGTTTATGGTTTTATAGTAAAGAAGCGTTCACCTTGACTCTTAGAGTGTAAGGTATGGATAAATCATAAGGACAGTAGGAATACCCTTAGGTCTGCCATGCCCTGGCAGTTACCTCTGATTAAGACTAATCACAATTCTGGTAGTGCAAAATCAAACCTCTAAATGCAAGATAGATGTACTTATTTTGAGTACAAATGAATCCTCCTCCTCTCCGACTCTGGAATGGGCTGCGGTTCAGGTCTCCAATGCATGTCCAGTGTTTCTTGTAGTATCTTTGGGAAACACACCATTTGGCATGATCATAGTGGGAGCTGAAAGTAGATTGTCCTGGGATTCTAATTCCTTTGATGTTATAGACATGGTATGAAAGAGAACAGTTTGATGGAAGCTTAGGTTGCCAAGTTTCTACAAGCAAATTGGTCTGTAACTGTTGAGCCATCCAAGCCACGTAGATATCTGTGAGTTAGAAGAGGAGAGAAAAATGATACTGATATTTCTGACCTTAGATAATAGCCTAAGACAGTGGTTCTCAACCTTCCTAATGGCATGACCCTTTAATACAGTTCCTCATGTTGTGGTGACCCCCAACCATAAAATTATTTCCGTTGCTACTTTATAACTGTAATTTTGCTACTGTTATGAATTGTAATGTAAATATCTGAGACACAGGATGCACTTTCATTGTTACAAATTGAACACAAACCACAAGTTGAGAACTGCCAGCCTAAGGAATAATTCCATAGACTGAAAATAAAGAATGGCATGTATTTCCCCAATACTCCTCTCCCTGGGATGCAATTCACATAGTGTAGTTGAAAACATGTTCAGTGTCATAAAAAAAAATGGAGAGGAAGGCACAGACCCTGCTCCAAAGAGATCTTTGGAAATAATTAAAGTTAGCATTTATGTAGCATTCTAAAGCTTGCCAAGCACCTTATAAATGCCATCTCGTTTTATTCTCATAATAACCTAGGGAAGTAGGTTCTATTATTTTCCTTGCTTTACAGATGAGGAAACTGAGGCAGACAGAGGTTAAGTGACTTCCCCAGGGTCACATAACTAGGAAGTATCCGAGGCTGGATTTGAACTCATGGCTTCCTCACTGCAGTTCTAGCTTTCTTTCCACTTTGGCACCTTTGTACTACTTTGAGAGTAGTCATTACGCAATAGACTGCTTGCTGGGGAAGAGAACAAATATTTTGCTAAGGTAAAACAAGTTTGCTTATTCCTTTCTCATCTCTGCCTTCTAAAATCACTAGCTCCCTTCAATTCTCAGCTCAGAAGCTATCTGCTGTCTGTTAGTCAGTCGACTATCATTTATTAAGCCAGGCACAAGGTCTTTCCTCATTCTTCAAACTGCTTATGTTCCACTTCCTCATTGAAATCACTTTCTATTTCTTTTGCTTCTGTTCTGTTTGTGTATATGTTAGAACTCCCCAGAAGAATGGAAACTCCTTGAGGGCACGGGCTGTTTCATTTTCTGTCTTTACATCTCTAGCGCTTAGTAACATGCTTTGTATGTAGCAGAAACTTCATAATTGCTGATTGAATTATGCCAGCATAAGTGACTTTGGGACATGGATTGATATAATCCAAGTCAAATGATTCAAAAGTAGCTCAAGATGATACTGAAATCTTTTGTCCAGAATAAAAGTCTTCCAGTAAGGAGATTCAATTCAGATCCTCCAAAGTACCTCTCCTCTGTCCCCAGTGGCATCTCCTCTTCCCTCACTTCTCCCTGCCCATCAACTCCCTCACCTTAAGCAGCAGCTTAGTAGAAAATCTCCTCTGCCCCAAACCAATGAGTCTAACCCACCAGAGCTAGTGTGTATCCTTCTATGCTCATTTTTCTTACCATCAACAAAATAAGGTGATTTTGCAAAGTGGAGGAAGTTTTGGTCTTGGACAGATTGAAGTCTGGAGAGGCGCCGTCGAGGAATCCTGGGGAGTGGGGAGCCGGCACACAATTTGGGCAGGTAGGTGAGCTCAGGGAGGAAGGTGGCAGGAATGGAGCAGCTATAGACATTTGGAATGCAGCTTAATAGCTGGGAATCTGGGAAGGGGAATAGACCAAAAAAAAAAAAAAGAAAGAAAAGAAAAAAGGCATTAAGAGGCATAAATCCTGTCATGAATTTGAAAAGGCCAGCTTATTTGGCTTTCAGCTCCTTTCTCCACCCTTCACTTCTCAGTAGCCATCAGACAGAATTCCCAATCTAGTCTAATTAAAGAATTGATTCGTTTTGGTGAGACTAATTGAGTCTAAATGACACAGGAGAGAGATTGATTGGAAGCTATTGTCAGTGAGGGAAATTTAAGAATATAAGATTTAGATTCAGGAGGGAACTTTAGTTAGTTATTGTTGTTCCTTCTTGTCTGACTCTTTCATAGGCCCATTTGGGGTTTTCTTGGCAAAGATGTTGGAGTGATTTCCTTCCCCAGTTTGACAATGAGGAAATTGAGGCAAATAGGGTTAAGTGACTTGCCCAGGGTCACACAGTTAGTGAGTATATGAGGAGGGATTTGAACTGGGCACTCTATTCAGCTGCCAGGAAGGAACTTAGAGATCAATTATTCATACTTTCTCCTTTTACACCTATGGAGACTGAGGTCCACCAAAGTTGACGGACTTGTCCAAAAGGCAAAGCTGAAGTTTAAATCCAGCTTTCCTCCAAAGCCAGTACTCTTTGCATTGTAACACTTGTAGTCACAATATGGGATGTGGAGTCAGAAAGACCAGGGTTTACATCCTACTTCAGGCATTTCTGGCTAATGGACCATGGATAACTCACATGAATTTTCTTATCTGTAAAATGGTCAGGATACTGACCTCAAATGAGATAATAAGATATAAAGTAATTTGTAACCATTAAAACAAAATACAAATGCTAGTTGTTATTGTTGTAGGAGAGGTATTCTAATCCTGTTTATACATCTGACCACTCAGAATTTAGAGTCCTCTCATTTTCTGTTTGTTATATTAATTAACAGAAGGAGACAAGGGAATAACAAGCTTTGATCATGACCGTGCCATATTTCTGCAAAAACTAAGCAGGAATCACTGTAGCATCAGCTACAGAAGTTTGAAAATTAAAAAAAAACTCCAAGAGAATAAAGTCCTGACGCTCTGGGCCCATAGAATTAGAGCTGTAAGGATTTTTAGAATTCCTCTCTTTTAAATATGAGAGAACAGAGGCAAAAGAGGTAAAATTATTTGTCCAGAGTTACACAGCACAGTGGATTGAACAATGGGGGTCTGAACTCAGTGCCTGTGACTCTAAATCCAACAGTCCATCTATGGCACTCTGTCACATCTTCCATGCAAAACACTGCATTGCTCTTCAATACTCCCTACTGGGCAGAGGTGGGGGAGAGGGAAATGAAGAGGGGGAGACAGAGAGAGAGAGAGAGAGAGAGAGAGAGAGAGA
>CM053593.1:36076293-36105637 GCA_028646575.1 Pseudocheirus occidentalis | reverse complement strand
AAGGAGAAAGAGGGAGAAAGAGAAAGGGAGAGACTTACAGAAAGGGAAAGAGAGAGTTGATAGAAATAGAGACATGATGGAAATAGCTGATGGATTTAGAGATGATAGAGCTAGATGATGGAAAAATGGTAAGCAGATAGATATAGAATGATTTTCCTTAGGTATATTTAAGAAGACATATGGAACACGTATAAGGGAGACTGATATACCATGATGGTAAAGGGATCATATTTTAAAAGTGAAAATGATCCTAGAAATAATATAGCCCAACACCCTCCTTTTTTGACTATCTAAAGACACAAAGAATCTATGATTTTGTCAATGTGGGGGGCTCCTAGCCACACAGATCACAACCCATTAATGATCTGATAGGTGAGTTTGGATGCACATAGGCGTACAGAAGACACACGTAGTGTCAGCCAGCATGCTGTGGCAGAAGAGACCCATCACCACATATCCCTTGTCTAAGAGAAGCAAAAGTCAACAGTTTACACTGCTTCCCCAGAAAGAGGCCAGAAAGAATTCACTCCAAAGCTCACCAGGAAGCTCACCAGGCCTACGTACATAGAAATAAAATGACTTACCTAAAGTTTCACCATTAGTATAAGAAGCAGGATTTGAACCCAGGTCGATGCCTAACTCCAACACCTGCACTCTATCCACAATATTCAGCTGCTTCATTTTAAGGATAAGGAGATTAAGTCTCTGAGAAGTTAGGTTATGTGTTCAACGTCACAATAATAAGTAAACCTTTGGATGATTTATGTTTTAAGACTTACAATGCATTTTAGATACGTTAGGTTATTTGATCCTTAAGAACAATCCCACTAAAGAGATATTCCAGATTTTATTCTCCCCATTTTACAGATGAAGAAACTAAGATTTAGACAGTTCAAGTGACCCCAGTTACACAGTAAATAAGCATATACTCTGTCTTTGCTACTATCTATTATACTATTTAAATCCTTTTCAAATTCCTTTTGTATGTTGTCTTCCCCCATTAGAATGTAAGCTCCTTGAAGGCAGGAATCAGATTTATTTCTGCTTCAGTTTATATTCCATTGCTTGGTAAATAGTGCTCAGTAAATGGTTTGTTGATTGACTGAGTAATTGAGGTGGAATTTGAACCCGGTTCTCTGACTTCCAGTTCATTGCTCTTTATAGGATTTTATGCTTCTTCCAAGTTTAGTTCCCTTTCTAAGATCTTAGGGCTACTACCATACGCCTGTGTGTAGCAGTGACATTTTATTATGTTTCCAACTCACTTTTCTCTTTTAAATTTCTCCCTTCTTTTTTCCCCCTATAATTTCCCTCAGGATGTTATTTTTTGGAGCAGAAGTCAATCGTAGATTCTACTTTCATTTCAGGATCTCTTAGTCAAAGGAAGGTAACACTTCCCAGTTGCATTAACTCATTAAAGAAGAACTTAGGGCCTGAGGTTCCTAGGCAGGTCATTTTTTCTTTTTCCTTTTCTTAGAGCCTGACTGGCATAGGATTAGAAAGTTAATTTCTCTTGGAGAACAACATACTTGAACCAGTTGGGTGGAAATTTGTCACAGGGAAGTACCTTATCCACCTCAGAACCCACTTTGCCCCATATTACCTATTTCTACAAATTGGCTGTAGTTGTAAGTTATGCAGATACCAATTTGTCCATTTTTCTCCCCAGTAGATGGATAGCTATAGCCTTCTTCAGGAAAAGGAGGAAACCGGGGAATTGTGTGAATCAGCCAGAATCCTTGTGATTTATCCCAAAGCAAGAAACCTGTCAGAGATAAGGTTAATAGAGATAAATTAGGAAACCCAAGTTCTCTCTCTCTCTCTTTGTTTCTGCCTTGGATGGTCAGCTTCTGTCTCTACTTCTCTGTCTCTAGGATTTTGTCTTCCTTTCTCTTAAAAACATACCCCAAAGCTGTAAAACTGAAACAAAGCTAATCATGGACCAGCTTTGTTTCAGCTTGAAGTTGATGGTTCATTGGGATAATAAGTATTACTTCCTCTCCACTGTTTGTCAGAAAAGAGCATATGACATGTTTGCAGGTTTCAAAAAAGAGTCCACACTTGAATCAGTTTCCCTATAACTCAGACAGCTAGCCACACCAGAGAAGGAAGGTGGCCAGTTTCCCTAAGAAGAGTTAAAAGGATTCCCATGTTGAAACCACAGGGAGGATTTGTTTTGGCAGAATGCAGTTTGCTAATTTGGAATTTGACCTCGTTAAAGGAAAGGAAGCTTAAGCAAGTGTCTTCCCTGCTCAACTGTTTCCAAAAGCCTGAGAAAAAGCCAAAGGGAAATGTGTTTCCAAAGAAAAATTATATGGAAAAAAAGGGTCCTAAGCAATTTGTGTCAATGTATTTGTACCTAAAGATAATTAAGCTCATGTGTGGGGTAGGAAGAGTTGCCCAATTGTACCAAGACACAAAAGGAGACACAAAAGACAAATAGGGAACAGTATTAAATGCTCCATCCAAGAGAAATATCTGTACATAAAATCTCTAGAAAGAAAATAAGAAAAATCTGAGAAAGAAGAATTTGGATTGCTTTCCATAATCTTATGAGACACGAGGCTTTCCACGGAAGTGTGTAAAAGCCCTTCTAAGTTAATAAGTGCATGTCAGTGGTTTCTTTTATATGATTTGAGCTATTACTCTCACAACTAAATGGGCAAACAATCACAATGCATTCATGTTTGCTTTAATACAATAATGGAAGCCCACCTACTTGTCTATCAGTAATTCAATTTCAGAAGAAGCACATTTGCAAGAGTAAAAAAGTGGATAAAGAAAGCAATCTGGCTGGTGAAGGGTTTTGAATCTCTGTTGTATAAGGATGGGTGGAAGACACTGTAGATATTTAGCCTGCAGAAGACTCAGGACGGGACATGATAGCTATTTTCAAATATGGGGAGCTCTGCCGTGTGGAAAAGAGATAAGACTTGTCTTTCTTTGTCCCAGAGGGCAGAATGAGGAGTAATGGGTAGAAGTAGCAAAGAAGAAAATTTAGACACATTAAAAAAAAATCTTCCTGGTAATTAGAGCGTCCAAAGGTAGAATGGGCTGCTTCAGGAGAGGAGTGGGCTCTCTCTTTTTGGGAGTCTTCAAGTAGACCATAATTGGCTTCTTATTGGGTATGACCTAGCAAGAATTTCTTTTATGTATCATTTGGGCTAGATGGCTGCTAAGGATTCTTCCTACTCTCAAATTCTGTGATTCTGCAGAGTTTGGGTAGAAACAGACTATGGAAGACCACACAGAGCAGTGGAGAGAGGACTAGATTTGGAGATGTTTCTGTCATGTGCTATCTGTCACTTTTCCTTGCCGGGCCTCAGTTTCTTCATATGTAAAAATAAGGATCGGAACTGTATGACCTCTGAGGCTCTTTATAGCTCTAAATCTCTCTTATGGCTTATGTTGAAACAGAAAATGTTTGGCCAGATGCCCAAATTAATATTGCATAATGAAGGTGGCTGCCTCCCAATATGAACCTCCCCCTTGACGGAATGTGCTGCCTTGCCCAGACACCATAACCTCTTAGCACACATATCTTTGCACCTGGGGGTAGGGTTTGACCACCTGCCTTATTCCTCTTCTTACCACCCCTCCCCAACAGGGCAGATGTTGCTTTATCCCCCCAGAATATTGCTGGTTTTGAAATTTTTGGCACAGGTCTTTGAGTTCTCAGGGGAAGATGTTCTATGAATCTCAAAGGACAAATAAATAAGTTTGAGGGTGAATTTCATCTCTGACAAAAGACGTAGACTCAAGGCTATTGTCTTACCTTTGGCATGCCCCTGCTTCCAGCTGTAATCCACAGAGTGAGGGATGTTGTCATTATATATCAAGTAGGCAGTGCTGTTGTTCTGCAGAAACACATTATACATATATATATGTATGTATATGTATATGTATATATATATATTTTTTTTTAAGACAGTCAATCTTCCATGGCACAGCAGACAGCTTTGTTACCTATGTGGTGTGGAATGCAGAGTTTCCTGAACACGCTAGAGATTTCATCCTTGCCCTTAAGAGACAGCTCATGTAGCAGTAAGAGCTTTTTACAGTCTTCTGGAGAAGGCCGAAGGGAGCCATCCTGCTTCTGCCATTCCATGACCTTGCTAGAGTTGAGGGTGAAAGCTTGGGGCGGTGGGAGCAGTGTCCGGCTTGGAGGCAATCAGTCACCAAGCATTTACTGAGTGTTTACGATAGGTCAGTTGCTGTGCTATGTGCCAGGTTTAGAAAGAAAAAACAAAAATAGTCCCTTCTTAATTAATCATTGATTAGTCATTCAATAAACATTTACAGAGTACCTACTGTGTGCCAGACACTAAATGCTAAATGTTTTACAAATATTTCATTGGATTCTCACAACAATCCTGAGGGTTAGGCACTATTATGATCCCTCTTTTACAGTTGAGGAGCCCCCAAGGACCTTATATTCTACTGGAAAAGGTGAGATTTGCCATATACAAATGGTTAAGTTTACTATATGAGAAGAGAAAAAGCACATACAATAAGTAGGGAGAAAAGGAAAGGATCATAGCTATAGAACTGGAAGGGGCCTAAGAAGCCATCAAGTCAATCTCACTTTACAGATGAGGAAACCGAGGCAGACAGATGTTAAGTAACTCGCCTAGAGTCACAAAGCCAGAAAGGATCTGAGGCAGAATTGTAACTCAGTTCCTCCTGACCTCAACACCAGCACTCTATCCATCATAACCATCTAGCTGCCTCTATAGGAGATTTTCTACCCTCAGTGAGACTCAAATCTCTGATGCCTGACTTAGGAGGCCATTGCTTTATCCATTTCCTGTAGGAAGCTGAAGGTATTCAGAGCACTGTATTAGGGGCTGGTACATGGGTAGGGGAATAGTCCTTGACTTACTGTAGTTTACAATTCAATAACAGGCTAAGACTAGTAGAATAACTAGATAACTAACTTATATAGATGCATTAGAGAAGCCATACAAAGGGCTTTGTAGTGTAGTGGAGTCTTCCCAGGGAGGGTGAATAGAGAAGAGCCTGAAGCTGCCATTCCAAAGCCCATATCCATACATGCTCCCTGGGGTGGCCATGCCCAGGCTGATTGCCATGGACTCCCCATGAGATAGTCTGACTAAATGGGGTTGTTTCAGGAAGGTTGGTGACTGTCCTTGGGGAATTAAACTTTAAATGATGGGCAAAAATTCAACTGGAAAAATGGGGGAGAGAGGATGCTTTTGCATCTTGTTAGGAAACCATCACAATCATCCAGAGAATGGTCACAAGGACCTGTCCTTAGAGTGATGGCTGTCAATCTAAATGCTGGATGGAACCCCATTCCACAGAGCATCTCCCATTGAGATGGGAGCATTTCTCCTCAACTCTCTCTTCAGTTCTTTTTTCATTGGCTTATCACCTTTTTTAGCTTGATATTTTCCTGCCTGGAAAAACAGTGAAATTGTATGCATAACATTTCATTTCCTTGCGTGAATCTTCCCATTAAATAAATACCACCGCATTCTCAGAACATCCAGGGGAGTCTCTAAGGCCAAGTTTGTGAGGCCATGATTCTGAGGACTGTTCCTTGCTACATTTCAGGGATTTTTATCTTATATTTTTTTATTCTGTTTTAAACAGCACTGACTTTGAGGTAGGTACCAACGATGAGCTTTTAGATATGACTAACAAATATTATTTCCATAAATCTTTCTAATGGGCAGCTCCCTACCTAATGACTCAAAGGAACAATGACTAAAAGCCCTGCTTTCATCTTATGAAGTAGGGAGGAAGGAAGGATGCAATTGTCACCCAATTCTACCAGAATGGTTTAATTTCTTTACAAAATCCAACTTCTCTCTTTCATTAGGGCAGGGGATCTCATTCCCTTTTGTGTTGTGAACCTCTTTGGCACCCCTTTGATGAAGCCTATGGACCGCTTCTCAGAATCATATTTTTAAATACATAAATAAAATGCAAAGGATTATAAAGGAAGCTAATTTGATTGAAATACAGTTATCAAAATATTTTTAAAAGGTCATAGAACACAGGTCAAGAATCCCTGTTTTAGGAAATATCCATCCAAAGTAGACTATAACAGAAGCTTGGGGATCTTTGTGATAGAAGGTAAACCCTTTGAAGACAGGGATAATTTAATTTTTGTCTTTGTATCCCCAACACCTAACATGGTGTCTGACATATAGTAGATGCTTAACAAATGTTTATTAACAGATTGATTTACAAGCTGAGTTGTTTCCCCAACAGTTATCTCTAATACAATTAAATTCAATAAACATTTTTTTAAGTGGAGGCAACATTGCATGGACGGTAGAGTGTTGAACTCTGTCAGGAAGATTGGGTTCAGATCCCACCTTGTACACATTCCCTGCATGATCTTGGGTAAGCCGCTTCTTTTTGGGCCTCAGTTTCTTTATTTGTGAAATGAAAGGCTTGGACTAGATGAGCTGCAAGGTCCCTTTTAGCTATAATTCTATGATCGTAAGGACCAAAGATATGCCAAGCACTAGGACCACCATTATCACCACCACCATCACCACCACCACCACCACCACCACCACCACCACCATCACCATCATCATCACCACCAGTTACTTCTCTAGATCTAATATTCTGTGATCCTAAGGGCACATAATATGGTAAGCAATGGGATAGCTGTTGGGGTCTACATAAGCAAAAATGAGGCACTCTCTATCCTTAAGGTGCCTCCATAATGTTCATGATGGCTCCATGTCTCCCAGGGTGGTCAGCTGGGTGGGAATGTATTCAAAATAGCCAGGAAGTTACATTTAGTGTGGAAAGTCAAGAGACTTTGCTTCTTCTGGTTGATCTAAAGGCATTACTCTAAGAGGAAAGATTCCACAAAGAAGGACTCAGATTTGGTATCCTAGACTTGAGGAGCTGTCCTGGTGACAGGTGAACATCCGATGAACTGATCAAATTCCCACAGAGTACAATGTACTGGGTGGATGGGGTATTTTCTTTAGTTCTATTTTATAGCTTTTTCCTGGGCATTAGCAGTAGGATGCTGAGGCAGAATTCCATGTTCTTAATACCATGATGTACGATTGTATGCCACTGGACAGCAGTTGACTTATGGTTGGCTCCCTCATCTGGTTGGAGGCAAAGCTTTTGTCACTGAGCAGCAGGTGTGGAATAGGAACATTTGGAGGCAGGCCACCCTGGGGCAGCAGTTTGACTTAAGTATCACCCAGTTATGTCCACAGAATTTGTACACAAATTTCTAGAGCAGGGAAGTCTTAACCTTTTTTTGTGTCGTGGACCCCTCTGGCAAAAGCTACCAACCCCTCCTCAGGATAATATTTCTAAATGCTAAAAAATAAATTGCATAGGATTACAAAGGAAACCAATATATTGAAATAAAGATATAAAAATATTTTTAAAAATTTATGAACCCCAAGTTAAGAACTCCTGGCTACATAGATAGTGTCAGTTCAATTGAATGTAAGCCTCCTGAGGGCACGGATTGTTTCATTTTATTTTTGTAGCCCCCAGTGCCTAGCACAGCATCTTGCATATAGGAAGTGCTCAAGAAATAAATGCTTGTTGAATGGAGTGGAATTGAATTTGTTAGGTCAATCTGAGTTGCCACGGGGGCAGCACCAATTTGGAAACAGAGAGAGAAGAGAGAGTGTCTTAGAAGGAGCACCTCTTACAGGCACCCAGCCCACACCATCAAGATTAATGTTCTGTCCAAGACAAGTGACCAAAGACTCCCGTGGAGGACACATACATAGTGAGTGGTACTCAGATCTGAGACATAGAGAGAAGGAGACTCAGAAACACCTGAATAGAGCAGCCAGGCTGCTCTGTCACAACCAAGTCCTCCTGATCTCCTTTCTCCCATCCTCCAAAACGTCTACAAAATCAAAATCATGAAGGCTAGTCTCAAACACTATCACTAAATGTCCTGCTGGTCTTTGCTCTTATGTCCTGGTGAAGGTCATTAGACCATGAGAAGGATGCTGCTGCAACCAGGGTAACTGAACGAAGTTGTTGCCCTGCCTGACTTGTTGTGCTAACACAAAATAGAGTGTGTGGGCTTACACATCTGAAGTGACAAGTTCAATCTCTGTTCTGGCCAGTTTGCTTCATTCATTTTTACAGTTCATTAACCCACTGTCTTGCCATACTAAAAAGGCGTAGTTAACAATAACTGGCATTTATATGATGCTTTAAGGTTTGCGAAATGCTGTAATAATAATGATAATTAACTTTTATATAGTGCTAATTATGTTCAAGACACAATGCTAAGCCCCTTGCAATTATTTTCTCAGTTTATCCTCATAAAAACCCTGGGAGGTAGATGCTATTATTAACTTCATTTTACAGATGAGGAAACTGATACAAACAGAGGTAAAGTGATTGCCCAGAGTTCTACAACTAGTAAATGTGTGAAGCTGGATTTGAACTCAGGTCTTTCTGACTCCAGGTCCTCTGTTCTGCTTTGCTTTATGTATTTTAACTTATTTGACTCTTAAAACAACCCTGGGAGGTAGGTGCTATCATTATCTCCATTTTACAGATAGGGAGACTGAGGCTAATGGAAGGTAAGTGACTTGCTCAGGGTCTCATGGGTAGCAGGTGTCTGAAGCGGGATTCAAACTCAGATTGCTCTGACTACAAGTCCTGCACTCTATACACTGTTCCAAACAGCTTTTATATGAGTGACCCTGAGATGGTTTATGAATGAGTCAACTCATGGTCATTACCACTAATGAAAAAACAACCCATGGTTCATGTCTTATTAATGGAGACTCAGTTCTGTAGTTTATATTTGTGTTCAAGGAGTATTTTTTCTTCTTTTTTACTAGGAAAAAAAATACATTACATAGCAAATTCAAAGTGAGTAGTAATAGCTTTGTCGGCAGACCAACTTACTTAGAGAATTATCTCAACCCATGCCAAGGGACGCCATTGACAGTGTTGAATCTGCCTGAAAGGTGGCCTTGCTATGCAGTATGACAGCCTGGTTCTTAAGGCCTTGAATCAGCATGGCCTCAAGAGTTACCCTTGTCCCTTCTAGTCTTCTTCCTGATTTTCAGAGGTTTGCAACACAGCTGCCTCGTTTGTAGCTCTGCCTTAAATTGATTTTGATGCTTAGACAAGCCAGGCTAATCTCATGCTATTTCCCCACCAGGTACTCTGCATTCTAGCAAAACTTAACTACTTTCTGCCCTCTGTTCTTTTACTGTCCTCTCCCATTTATGTGTCTTTGCTGCTACTGTTTCCTGGGCTTAGAATGTGCTTCTACATTGTTGAAATGCTTCTCTTCCTACAAAACCCACCTCAACTCCCACTTTAAGCAGAATAACTGTCCTTGATAATTGATCCCTAAAGCTAAATGGGATTCCTGCCAGCTTGACACATCAACTTCTTCTCTGAAATTCATAATCTTAGAGAGTTGCCTAGGGAACTGAGGTTAATGATCTGCCCAGGGACACCAAGCCCAAGTCAGAGAAAGGACTTGATTCTAGGCCTTCTTTCTTCCAAGGCCAGCTTTCTATCTGCTAAGCCAAACTTCCTCTACTTATGGGAGCTTGGACAAATCGCATATCTTCCCTGAGTCTTGGTTTTATCCTTGGACTAGATGCTCCCTGAAGTCCCATGCAGCTCTGGATCTATGGTCCTGTGACCCCAAATCTAACCCTTCCATCTATTATATACCTCATGCTGTAGGACTCTTACAGACCCCCCACCTCCTTTGCCAGAGAATAGATCATAAATCTTCTGAAGACGTGGGATCATTTCATTTTCCATCCTCACCACCTGGCACATAAAAAAATTGAATGAATGAATGATCTCAAGCCCCAGGGGTAGTTGCTTTGCTGTCTCTTTCATCATCATCATCCTACAAGATCATGTCCAAGCTTGGCTTACCTTGGCTTCCCGTGCCTCATAAAGCTGCTGTAATGTTCTTCCTAAGACACTCTGGGTCATATTGACTAGACTCTCACTCTTCCTCCAGCTTTTGGTGGTAGCATCCAGGTACATGTACTCTAACCCATTCCTTTCGCTTTTCTGTTTTCTATTCTGGGGTAACTTGTAAAAAATAAACCTGCAAAAGGAAATGATCCAAGGTTCAACTAAGATACCCCCTCCTATGTGATCCCTGCCTCCCCACAGTTGCAAATATTCTACCACTCTCAAATTTTCCTAGGGCACTTTATCTGAATCTTTCACTGCTGGAAGAGACAGGATGGAATAATGGATAGAACATTGGACTGGGAGTCAAGATAACTTGGGTTCAAATACAGCTGTAAATACCAACTGTATGACCCTGGGCAAATCACTTAAGCTCTTATGGACATGGACTCAGTTTCTTCTTCTGTAAACTGGAGGGGAATAACAGCACCCACTTCACAGGGTTGTTTTGAGGATCAACTTAGATACTTCATATAAGTTTTCAATCATGTCCAATTCTCTGTAACCCCATTTGGGGGTATTCTTGGCAAAGATGCTGAAGTGGTTTGCCATTTTCTTCTCTAGCTCATTTTACAGAAATGGAAACTGAGGCAAACAGTGGTTAAGTGACTTGCCCAGAGTCACACAGCTAGTAAGACCACATTTGAACTCAGGAAGAGGAGTCTTCTTGATTCCAGGTCTAGCACTCTACCAAAGAACTAGCCTCTATAAACCTTAAAAATTATATGTATTAGATATTATTATAATGACCATATATCATATTTAACTGTGTATATCTCAGTCTATCAATAAGCATTTATTAAGCACCTACTATTTCCAGGCCCTGGGCTAAGCACTTTACAAGTTTTTTTTTTTCATTTGACTCTCACAGCAACCCTGGGAGGTAGGTGCTATTGTTATTTCCACTTGATAGTTGAGAAAAGTGAGGCAAAGAGATGAAGTGACTTGTCCAGGGTAACCCAGTTAGAAAATGTCTGAAACCAGATTTGAACCCAGTTCTTCCTGATTTGTGGCTCAGCACTCTATCTACATCGCTCTATTAAACAGGTGAACAAAATGTCTGGAGATGTGCTAGAATCTGCAATGCTCTGTGGGGGCCGATCGTTAAATTTTCAGTGTGAGCATTTATACCTTGAAAATCAGCAAACACTACGGTTGATTTATTTTTTTATTGATTGCTTTAGACTTTATAAAATGATGGAGAAAATATCCATAATTCATATTAAACTTTTAAAAATTGAATGTATTTTCAAGGACCCTAGTTGCTAAACATTAGCAACATAGCCCTCAAAATATTTGATTTTTGTCATTGAATAAAAGTATGAGGATATAAGCTCAGGGTAGCTAGGTGGTACCATAGCGCACAGAGCACTGGGCTTTGAATCAGGGATACTTATCTTCCTGAATTTAAATTTGGCCTCAGACACTTACTAGCTGTGTGACCCTGGGCAAGTCACTTAGCACTATTCTTGATCTATAAAATGACATGGCGAAGAAAAGACAAACCACTCCAGTTGCTTGACTAAGAAAACCCCAACCATATAAGCTCACTGAAAACATCCTTGGTAACTCTCTAGTAGGAGACAAGTCAACAAGATTGAACAAGACTTAGACATGATTTTTTTTCCTTCTCTAGGTCTCTATATTTTGAAAGTTTTTCATTTCATGTAGTTTAGATGTCATCACTCAACTTTCCTAATGCGGCGACCCTTTAATACTTGTATGTGGGCATATCTGCATGTGGGTGGACATACCTGGAGATGGATAGAGAAGCAGTGTCTCGGTTCCTTAGATCATCAGAAATATGTATTTTCTGATGGTCTTAGGAGACCCCTGTGAAAGGGTCGTTCAACCCCAAAGGGGTCTCGACCCATAGGTTGGGAACCACTGTTGTAGAGACATCCATCAAAGATATTCTCAACTTTTTATGAATCAATGTCATGCTTGTGGGCAATAGTTTGGTCTACGACGGCGCTCCTATTCTGGTGGAATTTATTTGCTGAGTTCACCAGGACATAATAATAACTCATTTTTATAAAATTCTTTTTGTTCTTCTATAAAATTTATAAAATTATTTAATTTTTTAATCCACAGATATAGATATCTATACACATCTATATATATGTGTGTATACACACACACACACACACACACATATATATACACACACTATCTCATTGGATCATATCTGGCCAAGCTATGACAGCATATGACAAGTAAAACATCAGTTATTTAAAACCTTCTGACCAAAGGGATAGAAATAAGAAATGTTTTCTCTAGATGCTAAGGTCTGTTTTAGTAAAAGGAAGGGCAGGACCTTAAGGGCTTCTCTATAATTAATCTCATCAAAAGGTATAAAATGAAATATGGTGGCTTCCTCACCCTGTGCCTACAATCTGTCCTTATTCTCCTCCACACCCATATTACCAAATCCCTCTCACTAGCTGCTCTCTTCTGGTTGGCAATAATATTCTTTTTTTTGCCCCAGGCCCCAATCCCTAACTCTTTGTAGTATCCACCACCCTTTTCCTCAACCATTCTGAGGTTGAGTGTATGATATATCCAGGAATCCAACATGACCTCTCTCTGTTTCCTGGTTACTGCTGTTTTCTCTTAACAAGTTTCAGCTTCAGAATATGCAGAGCCAAGGATGGTCAGAAGGAAGATGCTATCACCACACCCTCCCTCCTTGATACAAGCTGTGCCTTGTGAGTGCTGATGGCTTGAGTATGCTCAAGAAGGATAGCAGCAAGTCTATCTCCTAGAAAAGGGTTAACACTTTGGTATGCAACTTTTTAAAAATTAAATTTGATTATTTTTCCAATTAAAAAGCCTTTATTTTGGGGTGGCTGGGTGGCACAGTGAATACAGTCCTGGAGACAGAAGGACCTGAGTTCAAATCAAGCCTTAGACACTTAATACTTACTAATCTTGTGACCTTGGTTAAGTCACTTAACCCCCAACTGCCCAATTGCCCTGCCTTCTCCCCTCCAAAAAAAAAAGCTTTTATTTTTCTCCCTGCTGCTTCTCCCCTCCCTCAAAAAAAAGGGACAATTGAACCTTTACAACAAATACACATCATCAAGTATTATCAGACTGATCACGGTCCAAATGGCATCTTATTCTGCATATTGAGTCTATCACCCCTCTGTCACAAATATTGCCCATTATCCCATATTTCTGCCCATGACTTATGCAAAGTAACATTAATTTAAAATTCACCATTTTCATAGGCAATATTCTAATCATTACTGGTCATCCAAAATCAATAATAGAACACAACTGGAAAGATTGTGTCTCCTTACTTTGTAAACTTATCATCTCCTCCTCCCTGGAGCTAGGTGGGAGTATGGGACCTGAGAGAAAGAGCATGTTGAGTTCCTTAGCAATTGAGAAAATTCACTTCATGAATCTAGCATCAAGAGTGTTTGACCCGGGTTCTGTAATTTAAAAAAATTTTCTTGGTAACTTGAATATAATTGGTTTCCTTTGTAATCCTATGAATTTTATTTTATGCATTGTAAAACATTATTCTGAGAAGGACTCTGTAGGCTTCTCCAGACTCCCCAAGGTGTCTATGACACATAAAATCTAAGAACCCCTACTGGAAGTAAATCTGTGCCTCCCCATACCTTGCAATTTGCCCAGAGTAGCCCAGATATACTCAAATACTCAAAGGTATTCCAGCTACTTAAAGTTCTGCCAGGAAGCCCTGATTCCTATGCCTGAAAAATGGAGCTTCCAAAAGGTCCTTGTGGGTACAAAGGGAAAAAAAATTGCTTTTCATTTTGCAAAGTATTTCTGAAAGTCTCCCCACCCCTACTCCCATCTCCCCCCAAAATAGAGCTTTTCCAGGGTAAATAGTTCAGTGCAAAGAACACTAGACTTGAGTCAGAACACTTGTTCCAAGGTCAAATCATGCTTCTGTTACTTATGTTCTGTGCAACTGTGGGGGAAATTGAACCTCCCTGGGGTCCAGGTTCCTCAGATATAAAATACATAAGTTGGACTTGGTATCTAAGGTTCTTTTCTGCTCTAAATGCATGATATTATGACCAAAAGTCTAGGGAGCTGGAAATCTGCTACCTTCCCCCATGTTTTATTGGATTTAGATCCAACTGGTATTGAGGTCAGAGCAGTTAGGTACTGGTTTCTCCAGGAAAAGCAGGAGACATGAAGCTTTTGTCCCCCAACTTTGATACCTGTTGATCCCACTGCTCCACTAAGTTACATCCTTCTATAGGCACATATATTGTCTAAGCAGACCTTCCTCTGAAGGGAAAGACTCTGAAAGCAAATTTCTGTTCCATCAGGATCTCTTCTAGCCCATGGAGATCTCATCCTTGGACATTTCTCTATTGTACATTTAACCAAGGGAGGAAATTCTGATATCTTTGCTCTGGGATTTTTTTTTCACTTTTTTCACACTCACTTTTTGCCTGGGGAACAAAAAAGGTGAATTTTAAATTAATGTTACTTTGCATAAATCATGAGCAGGAATATGGGATTGCAAAAAAATAAAATGACTGGGGCAAGAGTCAAGACCATGGATACAGAGCTGGAAGGGTCTTTGAGGGTCATCTAGTCCAGTGAACTGTAAATTTTTTTTTGTTTGTTTCCTGGATTCTTTTTGGCAGTCTGGTGAAGCCGAGGAACTCCTCAGAGTTATGGTTTTAAATGTATAGAGCATAATGCATAGAATAACAAAGGAAACCAATTATATGGTAATACAGTTATCAGACTATTAAAAATAAATAAAATTCATGGACGTCAGATTAAAAACCCTTGTTTTAGTACAACTCTAGTAGCTAATAGAGTATCTGGTACAGTTGGTGCTTAATATATGACTTTTGAATAATAATAATGATAGCTACTATTCAAATAAGATTTGCATACATTATTTGACCTAATTATATGAGGCCAAATGTTGCCTTGTATAGTTTAAACTTGGACAAATCATATGATCTTTGTTGGCCTTAGTTCTTCATCTGTAAAAAATGAAAGGACTAGCCTCAGTGCTTTCTAAAGTCCCTTTGAACTCTCAATATATTATCCTTTGAACCATCAGCCTGTTTGCTCTCAATTAGAAAGAGGCAAAGAGTGATCAGAGTTTTCTGAGAACCCTCCATGATTTTGCAATCTGAACTAAGCAATGCTATATCCTATCACCTTGGAATGTCATCTAGAGTCAATGACATGCCATTCAGCTGCAGCGGCTGCTCTTATAGACCAAGGTTATTCAAATAGTGCACTAGGGAGGAAGCCATAATGTTGATGTTTCCCATTCTTCTTGGGAAAAGCCTGTTTTCCATGTTGAGAGGAAAACTACCTTTCTCTGCCTTCCTCAGACTCCTTGAACGGGATCCTTGAAGGACCCTGATGAGGAAACAAGCAAAAGCCTTATTATAACTATATGGATATCTCATTACACTTCTCAGCCACCTCTGAGAGGTGTAGACCAGGATCACAAGTTGTAGAGTTGGTCCTACATGAGATTCTCCATGCCCAGGGGAAGCACTTCTCTCTTATCCCCATTCATGCCTGTTCAGTGTACAAAAATATCAGTGCAGCTGAACCCTCAGTCTTTCGGAGGGTGGGGTGGAGGATGGGAGAAAGAAGAGAGAAAAAAATCCTAAGAATTCCACAGTCAAACCTTCCATCTGCCTGTCAGCCTAGTGCATTTTATTTGCAAAAACAAGCCTATGAATTTTCTTTACCTACCAATCTACAGCGTCACCATCTTCATTTCTGCAAGAAATTCGAGCTGCCCCCAGGGGCATACAGGAGCTCAGAAAGAGCACAGTGAAGCCCACGCTTAATAATCTTGCTGTCATTTTCTGTCTGCCTCCTCTAGGAAATGCCAGAAAGGACAACTTTTAAAAAGATGACTGGGTGTCTAAAATGTATTTCTTCTGAGACCTGTTGACTCCACTTTTTGATTCAGTTTCGTCATGCAGTCCAGGATCCCTGCCCTTTCAGAATGGGCTGGATTTGGGAGAATTATGTGGTCCCACCATAAGTGCAGTCAGAGTGACTTAGGATAGGATTTTCCTGGGTTGTTTGTCTGCCTTGAAAAGTCATCAGAAAGCTTGGACTAGAGGGGAAATATAGTTAACCCTTTAGGGCAAATTTTCTGCAGTGTGGAGGATCAGAAAGAGCCTTTCAAGCCAAGAAATATATATTGAGTCAATATTCCTTTCCTGTTTTTCTCCCACCCTCCCATCCCCAACCTATTTGAACCTGTTTTTTTTAATGAGAGACCTAATATACATACATAGGTACACAGATGTCTTACCAGATGTAAAATGATCATTTGAAGGAGTTGGGGAACGAGACCTGTGATTTCATTGGGGGTAGAAAACTTCCTACCAATACATTCAGCAAATTTTCTGAAACTTGTTTTCTGCCAAAAGAGCATAAGGCCTTCAGAGGGAAAATGTTTTGTCTGAGATATGAGTCTAAAGGCAAGACTTAAATCTTGTTCTTTCTGATTCTGTGAGCATCTTTCTATATGCTATGTAATACCACCTTTGTAAAATGGTAATAAAGATAATTAAATAATGAATCCAGTCCTGTGTAGCGACAATCACCTGTCCTCTTTTGGTGGTAGTACTTCTGGAAGTAAATGGTCGTTTATTTGAGGTAATTGCTTATCTGACAGTAAAAGAAAGGGTTAAAATCAAAGTGTTGACATGTCCTCTCCACCTCTCAGACTTAACCATTCAAAGTGTAGCTTTAGCTTAAAGAGCTCCAGATAGCCAATCACCTATGATAGGGAACAAATAAACAATGCTGACCTTCTACCTTTCTATACAAATAAAAAGAAATACCCTCACAAATAGGTGTTTTGTCCAAGATATTCGTTCTCATCACTCGTGAAAGAGAATCTGAAGACTAAGTGAAAATGTCCCATCACTATGAGTATGAAAAGGTGAGAATTCTCTTGTTTGAGGGGATGAAGGGAGAGAAAAAGTAGAGAGACATAGAAACCATTGCCTTAAACATATTGATTTTCCACCAGAAGTCTAGATGTAGAGGGAAAAAAAATGTAGGGAGAAGCAAAGTCTCACAATCTCACATCCCACTCAGGAACTGGCTCTTCTTCTGAGCCAGTATTGGGCATGTGGGTTGAGAATAGAATCATTTTGAGGATTAGGAACTGCTCTTTATTCTAGACCAAAGAAGAATATTGGCATCAATCCTTTAGTGAATTTGCATTGGCACTGAGGGTGCAAGGAGTTGCCTTAGTGTCCTAGGATTCTTTAGGACAAGGTATGATCTCAAGTCTGGTTCCTTTTGAAGGCCGTTGCCAAAGATATTAATATCTACCTTAGTCAGGAACCCCTTTTGGTTTAGCTCAAGCTAGACCCTGCAAACAACAGCCAATATTTTCTTTCCTTGTTGCATAACTTTCCAAACCTATGGGCCCCATTGGTCTTCCTCTGGGAAGACTACCTATGACCACCACAGGTATAGGTCTTATATGGTTTGGGCACATTCCAACATTTTGATGACTCTCAACCTTTTTGAAACTGTGATTCTTTATGTTTAATTTCATTTCACGATGCCTCTTGGTCTTTTTAAAGGAGCTACATTATCTTTTACAATTAAAGTTAATTCAATGTTATTTTTGGTTTGAAAATTTTTTGAGCATTTATCAATGCCACCTGAGGTCACTGAAAATCGCTGTTTTTAGTAAATATGACTATCACATTCTCTGGGACCCAGAATACATATCTGTTTATTTTGGTGGAGTATTAAACTGATTCTAATTCTTTTTATCGTGTTCTTTTTATATCTTCCAATCTTAAGATATATATGTATATATACACATATACATATATAACATCTATATTTACATGACATATTTATAAGAAATTTCATTCCTTTTTTATATTTAGTTACTATTTCAAGGATTGCCAAAATGTTAGTGTTGGGTCAAGTGCCATATAGAAGGACTTGGGGACCAGAGAAATTAATGAAACAATCAATTCCACTCAGTCCAATTCAAGCCAGAACCTTGGTGTGGCTGAGACTGAGGGGAAGGGAGGGCATTCACATTTAGGGAGTAGAGTGAGGATAATGGTCCAGCAAAGGAGATTGTGAAGAATCAGTTGGACAAGCAGAAAAGAGCAGTGTCACAAAAGCCAAGGGAGAAGGGATTATCTAAAAGGGTAGAAATAAAGGATGTCAACCACTTCAGTGAGGTGAAGAAGAGTAAGAATTTAGAAGAGGCCATCTGTTTTAGCATTGGAAAGATTATTGGTAATCCTGAAAAAATTTCAGTTGAGTGGTGAGATTGCAAGCCAAATTGCAAAGGGCTGAGAAGTGAGTGATTTAAGCCTAGAAAGTTTGTGGGCTGTGTCAGCTGATGTTATACTCATACTTTTGAAATCATGGAACTTTGGAGCATTGAAATGTGAAGTGTTTCCATGGAATCCCTATCTCTTGCTATTGCTCACCATTAGATCAGGGACCTCAACAACCATCTGGTCAAACCCATATCTGACCAGGAGTTCCTACAATATAACTGGTAAGTGGTCATTCAGTCTCTCCTCTCCCCTTCTCTCCCCTCCCCTCCTCTCCTCTCCTCTCCCCTTCCTCTCCTCTCCTTTTTTCTCTCCTCTCCTCATAGTGCATTATGCCCTTACCTGAGGGTACTCTGCCCAAAGCAAGGTAAATTTTGATGGCTGAAACCTATCCTGATATCTTGGGATTTTCTGACTACATTTCTTTCTTAAACCCAATACACTCCGGCTCTCCTTGATTGGACAATAGGTCCCAGTCCAACAACTACTTAATGGCTATTTTTTGAGTCCTGATGGCTCAGAGTGAATGTAAATAACAGTTGTTTTTCTTTTGGCCAGAAATTCTGATGTTCTTTTCCTCCCAGTTTGATTTTTTAAAAAACTAAAATTTTTTTTTTAGAATTTAGAGTAAAGGGGTCATCCCTTAATTCATTCTTAAAGAGCGTTCATCACTGAATGTGTGTTGCCTCAGTCAAAGTGAGAACTCAAAAAGACCTTAGGTGTAAAAGGCCAAGGTTTTATAGCCTCCAGAGGCATCTCCAATTATCTTGATCTATATCTGGTCACTGGACCTAGATGGCTCTGGAGGAGATAGTGAAGCCGGTGACTTTGCACAGCCCTGCCTCCCTTAAATTCAATTCCCTTGCAAGTCATGGCATCGTCTTCCTGATGTTCATGGTCTTCTTTGAGAACAAAGGACAAAGAACAACCTAACCTGAAGACTGTGATACAGAACCCATGCTTCCCAAAGTAGCTGTTTTGACTAATTGATAATTGGGAATTTTCCCTTCCATCCAATCCAAATGTAGCTCTCTACAACTTGCATTAATTCCTTCTACTTCTACCCTCTGTGGCAGAGCAGAATTTAATCTGTCCATCTACAACAGTAATTAAGAAACTGTAGCGTTGCAATGACAGGGTGGAAGAGGGATTTGGTGATTCAAGAAATTAGTCTTAAATTTAAATTTGCCTTAGATAATACTATAAACAACAGAATGTTCAGTCTTTTTATTTATCTCTATCTCTTTTTTCCTCTCTGTCTTCCTGAATATGGAGTGAATTGGTTTAAGAGAGTGCAGTTTAGACAGCCTTGCCACCCCAACTTGCAAACTGTTCAAGTATCTGAAGCCTGTCTCTTTTGGTCATGGTCTCCACACAGAACCTAGCTTGCTTGTCTTCATTGCTTCTCATCACTCACAATCACAACCATCCCTTGCAGAGATGTCCATCCATTCCCCATCTTATTGCTATTCCCTATCAACCCCAGAAGTCCCCCTTCCCAGTGAATAGCTTTGCCCTGAATACATGACTTTGTTCCCTTACAAGAGCATTTGGGCACTGATCCAGGCATATCTGGAAAACGTAATACTTCTCCATCTCCTACATGACAGTTACATGGGGATGCTGATACTTGTACTACTTTGCTCACAAAGTTGTTGTGAGAAAGTGTTCAGTAAACTCTAAAACGCTATTGAAATAGGAGCTGTTATTATTAGGAAGATCAGAGTAAGAGTTGTAGTATGCAGCACATTTCCTTACAAGTTGCTGGCAGGGGGTGGGGGTGGTAGTGGCATAGTGCACAGAGTGCTAGATCTGGAGTCAGGAAGACCTGAGTTCCAATCCTGCCTCAGATACTTCCTCGCAGGGTGACCCTGGGCAAGTCATTTCACCTCTCTCTTCCTCAGTTCCCTTATCTGTAAAATAGCAATAATAATAATAATAGTCCCTGTCTCCCTGGGTTATTGAGAGGATCTAATGAGATAATATTTGTAAATTTTTGTAAAATTTGTCAAAATTTAACCCCTCAAAATTTGTAAAATATTTGTAAATTTGTGGAATGCATTGTAAACTTTAAAAGTGTGTTTTGTAGCATAGGAGTGCTAATTATTATTTTCCCCTTTCCACTACTGGGTACAGTGCTTCTTTTCCCTTTATTTATTGATTGCAATTATATTTTACCTACAGATTAATTGGGAATGAAGTGTCCAGTATTTGTTTTAACCAAATCCATCCTAACAAAACAAGCTAGATTTTAGAATTGAGTTAAGCTGGGAAGAAATTTAGAATTTATCTAGAGTCAGTGTTCTTAACCTTAAACTGCTTTTCAAAATATTTTGGTAACTATATTTCAATATAATCTACTTCCTTCAAAATCTTTTGCATTTTGTCTCATGCATTTAAAAACATTACCCTAAGAAGGGGTCCGTAGGCTTCATCAAGCTGCTGAAAGGAGTTCATAGCTCTAAAAAGGTTAAGAACCCCTGACTTAGTCCACTATTATTAAAGATAATAGCTTATATTTATCTAGTGCTGGACATTTCCAAAATATTTTACAAACATTTGGTCCTCAGAACAGTTCTGTGAAGTTGATTGATAGTATATGGGCAGTATTATCATGCCCACCTCACAGATGAAGAAACTGAGATTCAGTGAAGTAAAATACTGTATTTTGCCTGTGGTCCCATAGCAAGTAAATGTTACAACTGAGATTTGAACCCAGGTTTCTCACCCTGCTTTTATTCTTTCACATTTAACAAAGGCTCAGAGAGGTCCAATGATTTCTTCGAGGATGACCCATGGAACTGAGGATGATAGGTTTAATCCTTTCATACCAGAGGTTGAGGCCAAGAATTGGACATTTTTGGTGCATCCCCATTCCCTGATACCATTACTAGTGTGGCAAAGACTAGCAGACAAATCAGCATTCCGGTCGGTGTTTCTTTATGATTTCCTCTCCCTGGGTAACATGAAGAAAGAAATGGTAATAACTGAGTCCCTGTAGTTCCTGCTTTTTTAAAAGTTCACTATTCAATATGTAACAGGCCGTTCTTTCTCCCTGCTGTAATTAATGCAGATGTATGGTTATCCTGCTCATGAAACATTTGTTAGCAAAATCCCTTTATGGCCTCTTGTCAGTAACTGTAATAACTCAAAGGTAGTTTTCCTTTCCCAGGTGGGTTAAGGCAATGCTCATACTGTATGATTTGGGAGTATTTGGATCCTCATTGACCAAAGGCAGTAGATTTAGGGCAAATCAGGAAATACAACTTCCCTCTTGGCTGCAGCTTTTTGGCCGGTCATTGTTGTTCTTGGTTTCATTAATGTGATTGCTACTTATATTAAAACTCATTGAAGCAATAATAACTTAGGATATTAGCTTAGAGCTGAAAGAGGCCTTAGCACTCCTATAGCTGAAGCCCCTCCTTTTGCAGGTAAAAGCAAAGGTACTGGTCCATGATCCTGCAGCCATAAATAGTAGAAAAGGGATCTGAGCCAAGGACCAATCTTTCCAAAGCTCCATGCTGCTCAGGTATGCTCATTTTTTTTTTCCTGTGCACTGCCAAGGTTCACTGCAGCTGGAATGTCTTCTTATCCCGTATTTAGAGGTATCTAGGTAGTACAGTGGATAAAGCCCAGGGTTTGGAGTCAGGAAAAACCAAAGTTCAAATCTAGCCAGACTCTGGGTAAGTCACTTGACCTCTGTCTACCTCACTTTCCTCAGTTGTAAAATGGAGATATTAGGAGCACCTCCCCTTCACCCTACTGCAAAGACATAATGAGACAATATTTGGAAAGCACTTGGCAAAGCTTAAATGCTAGCTGCTATGATTGTCTCCCATTTGAAGGATGAGAACTCTGAGGTAAGCACTCAGCAGACCTTTCAGAAATTAACGAAAGAATCCTAAAAAGGAAACTCGTCTTATAATTCTCAATGCAGTTTGCTCTTGGATACCTTCTGCCGTCATCGTCATCATAGGGCTGTTTACGCAGGTGTGAAGCGTTCTGAAGACACAGCCCAGAATTCTCCCCTAGGTATTTTGTAGCCGGCTTTGTAAGTGCGTACTTTCATATTGTTGCTGAGAGATAGGGATGAGTGAGGGGGAAAGATACTGTCTTTTTAGATTGAACTGCAATTCCACTCCCTCTATTTCATCAAAATGTGTGGCAGTTTTCCCCCTATCTCCCCAAACAATTTTCCCTCTATTTTCCTCAGGCTTTCAGAAAAAGAAATCCCAAACAAACCACATTTATTAATATCAGAAAAAATGCAAAACCAAATATGAAGATTGAGGTATTTCCCTCTGGCAGCTGACGGGGAGTAGACGCTGCAGAGTGTCTAACATAACAAACGAAATAAACAAAAACAAACCCGTCAGAGCCTGAGCAAAAGGAAGCCAGCCAGAAAGAGGAGAAAACAGCTATGGTGCTTGGATAGGAACCATTTCAATCTTCTCCGAACAGCTCCCTAACTGGTGCCGCGGCTGGTGGAGAATTCTATGAAGGTTTTAACTTAATCTGAATCATTTTGAGCCCACGAGTAACATAAAGCCCGGTTATTTCCCTAAAGGGAATACAGGACATACAGACCACAAAGACCAATAGAGGCATTTGTGGGGTTTATTTTTCATGAGAAACATAAGCTTGGAACTAAGTCAGTGATGCATTCTAGCTTTGCAGTCTACATCTTTGAGGCTGAAATTATACTAATGCAGTGTCTCTGCTGTGTTTTAGGAAGAGGGATGGGGACCAGGTCTGTGATTTCCTTGGCACAGGCGACTGCTAGATGAATAAAGGTTAAATGACTTATCCAAGGTCGTCCAGCCAATATGAGTCAAAAGAAGAACAGGAAGGCTTGTCTTGCTTACTTGAAGACCAGTTCTCATCTGGCCTCAGACACTTACCAGCTGTGTGACCCTGGGCATGTCACTTAATTCCGACTGCCTCAAAAAACAAAAAGACTAGCTCTCTATCCCCCACTCCCACCACCCACATACAAACCAAAGGAGGAAATTTTTCAGTCAATGCTCAGTTTAAAAATTTTTTCCCCCTGTTTAATATCATTAACAAATATAGTTTGGTTATGTTTGTTTTTCTGAAAGCCTGAGATAAACTGAGGCAAAATGGTTTGGGAGAGAGAATTAATAATTATTAAAATAATTAATAAGTATAGCTTGGTTGGGTTTGTTTTTCTGAAAGTCCAAGATAAACTGAGGCAAAAAGGTTTGGGGGAGAAAGAGGGAAAATGGTCACGTAGTTTGATGAAATTTGTTGAAATGCTTTCTTTCCTCATGACAGCCTCATGTTGTGTGAGTATTAACCTCATTTTACAGATGAAGATGCTGAGCCCCCAAGACTTTAAAACATCCTGCAGAGGTGGAATTCCAACTGAAATCTCTCCTGACTCCAGATCCAGTATCCCTTCTCTTTGGGTTATCTGTGCAGTTATATTATCTTCCTAAGTAAATGATGCAGATTTTATACTTTGTCACTTTGATGGATCCCTGGCCATCCTATCTCCTGTGATCCATGCCTGCTTATCCTGGGCAACTTCTGTCAACATCTTCCCCAAACCACCTCCTTGCCAGGGGACTGCCTCCAGTTTTTCTTACAGTTGCATGAATGCCAGTGGAGTAAGCAGACTTTGTCCCTTGGTCATGCCTAGCTTTTGCTGCATCATTAGCCCATCTTTTCTTTTCTGACTGTACATTTCTCTGGTGGGTTCATCTTTTGAACTCTTTGTCCTCTGTAATTCTTCATTTAATGGGCTGCAGCCTGCTCACTCCCACCAACCAGGTCTCCGTTGACCTTTGTGTGATACTTGCCTTTGGTTCTTTGGACACTGTGGTATCTGATGACTCATTGCCATACATCACTGAAAGAATATTGGTGCTAAAAAAAAAAGGCTGGATCTTTGTCTGATGAAGTCTGGGGTCCTCAAAAGTACCATGAATTGCCCCAAAGATACCCAGCATGCTCCCCTCTCTCTGATCCATTTTAGACCAAGTTTCTTGTCTGTTTGCATCATTTCACATGAGTTTGATGAGCATTTCTATTCTGATGACTCCTAGAGCTATATATTTTATCCACATCTCTGTCCTGAGCTTCAACATAGTCCAGCTCAGACTTAAAATGTCCAAAACGACTCATTATTTTTTATCTCAGCTTCCCTCTTCTCATGAACTTCCTTACATCTGTCAAGGACATCCTCATACTCTCTGTCACCTCCCATTACCATCTTGGTGCTGTTCTCTACTCTTCACTCCCCCTTGCCATCCTGTCTAATACTTTGCCACATTATTCTCTCTTCACGACGTGTTTCGTATACAGTCCTCTTCGCTGCATTCATACAGTCATAACCTTGGTTCAGTCCTGGATCATTTCTTGACTGAAATATTGCAGTGACCTTTCTACTGAACTCTACCCCAAGTCTCTCCCCATTCCAGTGAATCTTTACATGGCTACCAGAGGGATTTTCCTAAAGCCTGGGTGTGTTGCTACCCAATAAACTCTACCTCATTACTTCAAGGATCAAATACAGATGCCTCTGAATTGAGGGTCCTTCACAGTCTTCCCCATCTTACCTTTCCAGCTTTGTTACACATCTCAGCCCTTCATAATCACTATAATCCCACTAGACTGACTTTTTTTTTTACTATTCTCTTTTTCACGTTGGATTTTCCCATGCTGGTAGTACACACTGTAGTGTACTTGGGCAAAAAGGAGGTACTTCATAAGATTTGTTGATTGTTTAGTTAATTATAGACAGTTAGGTGATCCAGTGGATACAGGACTCAGAGGCAGAAAGATCTGAGTTTCAATCCTGTCTCAAGCACTGTGACCCTGAGCAAGACATTCAACTCTTCTCTGCCTCAGTGTCCTTATTTGTAAAATTGAAATAATAAATATCGTCTGTCTCACAGGGTTGTTGTGAGTACCCAATTCGTTAACACACGTAAAGTGCTTCACAGATCTTATAAATGCTAGCTATTATTTTTCTTGTTGTTACTATTAATTGACCTGTCTGAGATACATGAACTCATTGATGGATGAGCTCTCTGGATGTCTAGCCATCCAAATGGATATCTTTTCCACCACCTCACAGTGTGGATCATTAGTCTGAAACGTTTTGAGTGATTATCAGGGATGGGGCTGGGGTTACAAGGACAATAAATTAACCACTTTCTGTTCTCAAGGAGCGTGCACCCTTTCGGCAGCAAGGGAAGACATAATGTGTAATAGAAATTCTGTGGTTGTTACGACAGATACATACATACACATTTATATCTAACTAATCAGATCTCTCTATGTGTGTGTATACACATAAATGTATATGTGAATAGACATATAAACATATACATGTGCATGTGTGTGTGTGTGTGTGTGTGTGTGCGCACACACACGCACAAGCACCTGGCTGCACAGCCAGACCAACCATTGCATTGTGGTCTTAGCTGCTTGCTGGTTGACAGAATGAGGTAAGCCAGTATGACCAAAGGTCTCCAGCCTGGTATAACGTGGAAAGCCATGAATTTGGAGACAGTCAACCTAAGTTTGAACCTTGGCTCTGTTATTTACTGGCTGTGGGAACTTGGATGTGCCTCAGTTTCCTCACCAGTAAAATGACTGGATTGGACCAGTTGACTTCCGAAGTCATTTCCAACTCTAAATCTATTATTCTAAAGTATGACCAGACCAGTTTTGTTGTTAAACTTACAGATACAACCTGTTTCACCTAACAAATGGCTTAATAATTCTTCAATTGGCCTGAAGATATCACCCATTCACCTCCTTTTCAGACTGGAGAAATAAAAATCCATCATCTATATGAAACATCCATAAGAAAAATGTCTCCTTTTTGCAGGGAGCTTTTCTTCAGTCTGGGTTCTATTTTGAAGAGTCTAGAGATCCCTTCCTATCCCCTTTTATTCCAATATCTGGTGCTTCATTCCTTTGTGTTCAAAGACAAGGATAGGGAAATAAAACTTGGTCCTTGGGGAGACCCTTGTGCTAGTGTTCAATCAATCAAACAAAATTAATTTATTAAACATCTACTATGGGCTAGGTACTGCACTAAACACTGAAGATTAAAAGGGAAACAGTCCCTGCTCTCAAGGAATTTACATTCTGCTGGGGTAGGAGGAACATAACTGGTGACAGAAATAAGCAAATGAAGGGTATGGGCAGCTAGGTGGTGCAGTGGATAAAGTGCCAAGACTGGAGTTGGGAAAATTCATCTCCCTGATGATGCTGGACAAGTCACTTAACTCAGTTTGACTCAGTTTCTTCATCTGTAAAATGAGGTAGAGAAGGAAATGGCAGACTACTCTAATATCTTTGCCATGAAAATCCCAAATGGGGTCATTAAGAGTCAGACATAACTGAAGGATAAATATGAAATTAATACCCAGGAATCGTGTATATATATATATATATATATATATATATGTACATACATATACACAACATAGATATGTATATATACATGTGTAAATAAATACATGTGTATATGTGTGTATATGTGCCCATATATATATCCACATATACAAGCACATATTTGTATATATGCAGTTAGTCAATGAATAAACATTTATTAAAGACCTATTATATTCCAGGTATTGTGCTAAGCAGTGTGAATAGAAAGGCAAATGACAGTCTCTGCCCTCAAGGAGTTTATAGTCTAATGGGGGAAAGACTACACATGAAAAGAAGTCTTACATTCAGTTGGAAAATACTGAGATGGCTGCCCTGGGGCCCCTCCTTAAATAGAGGACACGAAAGGAACTCTCCACTAGCTGCCTTCTGCTCTCCCCATTCAGGGAGAGGAAGGGTTCCCAGGTGAAGGAAGGTACTGAGGAGGTGTGAGTTTCAGAGCTGATGTGGTCATGCAGGATGATGATTTCTGGGGGCAATGATAATAATGATAATGATGATGATGATGATGATGATGATGATGTCCAGGCAAGAAGTCAGTTGGGAAATGAAGGGAGATAAAAATATATACAGAATAAAGGTAAAATAAAATACAAGGTAATTTAGAAAATAAAAGGAAACAAGTGCCTACTCTGTGCCAGGTACAATGCTAAGCATTTTACACACATTATCTTATTTGTTTCTCAAAACCTCTGTGAGGTAGGTGCTGTTATTCTCATTTTGAAGTTGAGGAAACCAAGACAGACATAGGTAGGAATGGATTTGAACTTGGATTTTCCAGACTCTGGGTGCAGTACTTTATCCCCTGCCCCCCACAAGTAATTAGGGGGAAGCAGGATATGAAGAGGTTTCCCACAAAGAAGATTAGGGTTCCCTGAGACTCCAAAATACCAACATGCTGGGTCCTGCCGAAAGAATTTGACTCAAGTCTTCTCAGCCAAAGAAAAGTAAAGTTTATTAATAGTTCACCATATGGGATATTATTTATTAAACATCTACTATGGGCAGGTACTGTGCTAAAAACTGTGGATTACAAGGGAAACAGCCCTTGCTCTCATCCTTTGAGAATTGTAGAAGAGCCGGTCTATGGGAGGTCATTCTATGGCGCTCTCACATCACATGGAGGGAAGATGGGATTCTATATACAGAAAGGTTGTGGGAGGAATTTAGGGGTGGTCCAGAGGAGGAGTTTGGACAGGGTCTTCAGGCGGAGTCAAATGAGGTCAGACTCCAGTCATGAGTTTGGGGAAGGGTCTTCAGGGGTCAAGATGGGATTGGACTCCAATAATGAGTGATTAAGGGTGGGAAGTTGCTGGAGGCTACCTGGAGACCATAGACAATGGTGGGCCAGACCAGTTCAAGGGTGGGAAACTACTGGAACAAAGGAGGGCTAAAGACTTGGGCAGAGGCACAACTTAAGGCCCATGACCCTAGGCAAATGCCTACCCTTGGGAAGATTCAAGGATAGCTCAAGGGGGCTCCCAAAGCCTGCACCTCTTCATTCCCCCCCCCCCTCAAACAAATGGGACCCAAATTCCTTTGCGTTAAAGGGCAAAGGTCTCAGCTTCTGAAAGTGCTTCCTGCTGGCAAGGGGCGTAGAACTCTCCCTGCCTCTCTGGGTCCCATTCAAGGGAGTCAGGCTTTACATCCAAGGGGTCAGACTATGGAACACACTTGATGCCAGGTCCATTGGGCTGGAGAACTTGGGGCTTAAACCCTAGAGGAGACAAACCTGGCAAAGAGGTTAAGCAAACAAAGACCAAACAGGCACATACAAGTATAGAGAAAGAACAATTTCCCTGGTAGGAATTAAAGATGACTGTGGCAAGGCTAAAATGCTGCCAGATATCCCTTTCCTTTTCAAGTTGCTCCAGGGACATTTAGCACATGGAAAGCAATAGAAGCTTTTCAAAAACAGGCAACAACTCCCAGTCCCTGTTCTCCCCTTCCTTCATCATAGAGAGTAAAGTTTCTTTCACCTGGTGGTCTGGGCCCCACTCTAGACAGAATGAGTCAGGGCCTTGAGTAGCCTGGAAGAGTCCCCTGGAGGGGTTTTTCCTGGCCATAGCAGCAGCCAAGAATCAAGCATGTTCTCTGTCTCTGGTTCATTCCCTGCATTCCTTCTCCTCTGCTGTAACCAGGTCTCTTATTAAAGACTCCAAAGGCTGTCTCCAGTAATTGGGCCTGAGGTGTTTGGGGTCCCATTGCCAATTTCTGCAATTTCCTCCTAATATTTGGGGCAGACTGACTAAAGAAATGCATGTTAAGGATTGGTGCCCCTTCTATAGAGCTGAAGAGGTGCCCAAAGAGGGTTAGGGCTGAGACCCCAAAATACCAACACACCAGGTCCTGTTGAAAGAATTCCACTCAAGTCTTCTCAGCCAAAAAAAAAAAAGTTTATTGAAAGATAAGGGATAGACTGTTACAGAGCAAGTCTCTGCTAAGCTATCCTAAGGCGCTTTCACCAAGACCAAGTCTCTGTCAGGGCATTCTGTGGCTCTCTCACACGGGAAGTCTCTGCCAAGCCATTCCACAGTGCTCTCACAAAGATGTAGAGAAGATGGGGTCTTATATACAGAGGAGTCTAGGGGTGGTTCAGAGGAGGAGCCAGGGAAGGGTCTTCAGAAGGAGCTAATGAAGTCTGACTCCAGTAATGAGTTTGGGAA
>CM053593.1:36059749-36075793 GCA_028646575.1 Pseudocheirus occidentalis | reverse complement strand
AAGAAAGAAAGAAAGAAAGAAAGAAAGAAAGAAAGAAAGAGAAGAAAGAAAGAAAGAAAGAAAGAAAGAGGGAGGGAGAGAGGGAGGGAGAGAGGGAGGGAGGGAGGAAGGAAGGAAGGAAGGAAGGAAGGAGGGAGGGAGGGAAGGAAGGAAGGAAGGAAGGAAGGAAGGAAGGAAGGAAGGAAGGAAGGAAGGAAAGAAGGAAGGAAAGAAGGAAGGAAGAGAAAACTGATTCAGATCTCTACCTGATCATGGGGGGAAAACCTGGGGGCACCACAGAAAGGACAGCCTGTCAATTTTGCTCTTCTCTCAAATGGAAAGTATGATTGTTTTCTTCTGGCAAAGTGCACACAACTATCTAGGAAAGAAATCCAAAAGCAAGATAATTTGTGGCTTCCAAGAGGGGATTTGTTAAGTAGCTCATTAAGAGATCTTTCCTCTTTTGATGTTTTCTGTTGAAGATTTGTTCATGACAAGCCACCTAGCAGAGTGCAATATGGAGCAAAATTAAGGATGGAGCTCAAAGATGAAACTTTTCTCCGATTTCTTGCCACAAATAAAGGAGCTAAGAACTAATGCTGGAGACAAAGCTTAGTTAGTTAATGGCAGAATCCTCATTCTCAAACTCTGAATCATCATTTACAAATGAACTTTTAATGAAATTTTGGATGAACCAAAGATGGGTTCTTCAGAGAATGACAAAAGAAACACAATGGGGCAGATGCTTTTGGAATCACCTCCAAAGATCCCAGATGCTATGTATTTATTTAGACACGCAGACTTGTCTTGAGTGACTGGCCATGTATAGTCTACATCAAATTCCTCGCTTCCTCAAGGAGGAAGGAAAAAATATGGAACTCAAAAATTTTGTAAATGAATGTTTAAAAATTTTGTCTACACATAACTGAGAAAAAAATAAAATTAAAATTAAATGCAGAAAAAAACATTCAGACTTAAACATTCAGACTTATACTACCAAAATAAAGAGTTAATCTTATCTGTTTGTGTATTTTTTTTTATTTTTTGGTCTGGACTTTCATTGTAACAGGAGTTTCCTGATAAAGAAATGCCTACCAATACAGATGGACAAATGTTTGTAGCTGATAGACTTAGAGAGGTGCCTAGGGCACTGAAAGACTAATGACTTACCCAGGATCACGTAATCAGTGTGGTGGGACTTGAACCCATATCTCCTTAATCCTGTGGATGGCTTTCTATTACATGATGTCTTCTTTCCCTCTTATTTTTCAGGCCAACTTCTAGCTAGCCATGCCTTCTCCAGTTTATAATTTTGTGGAAGTTCCTTTTTTAATCTCAATCATAGGACTTAATATTTATCTCTAGTGAATAACATCTCAGATCTGCCCATTATTCTGGTGTGTTGGGAGAATTTAGGATGCTGACTCCGTCATATCACACAGTAGCTCTTTGTCATGTTTTGAATTCCCTGCAAATTTGATCACCATGCCAGCTATGTCTTCATCTAATCCACTGGCAAAGCAAACAATGAATGAATGAATGAATGAATGAGTGAATGAATACAAATGGATAGATAGGTCATCTTTACATAAAAAATCTAGCAGAGTCATCATATTGTCTCACAGTCACTCAGACAACAAACTTGATTAAGCCCCTGCTATGTATCAGGAGCTGTGTGAAGAGCGGAGGCTACAAATTCAAATGCCATACTAGGGACTCAAGGATGGGGGCCACATTTGTTCAACTTGCTCTATTTGCTGTCTAAAACATACTTTATATTTTTAGAAGGTAAGATTACTGGTTTATGGGGTGGCTGGGTGGTGTGGTGAATACAGCACTGGCCCTGGAGTCAGGAGGACCTCAGTTCAAATCCAGCCTCAGACATTTAACACTTACTGGCTGCGTGACCTTAGACAAGTCACTCAACCCCAATTACCATGTCTTCCCCCTCCAAAAAGACAAAAAATATTACTGGTTTATGAGTCATTTTCAGTAATGCTTCAAAGACTACAGATAATGAAAGAAGTTATTAGAAGTAGAGGACATATATTCAATATTTGCCCAATATATATATATTTATATAATATATATATATATATTTGTCCAACTATCCAATATTCAAAAAAAGGAAATTAAATAACTCAAGGCCAGTAAACTTGATTTCTACTTCTAGACAATTCTAAAATGTGGCACTAAAGGGATGGTTAGTGAGTGCCTTAAAAAGTAGGCTGTGATCATTGAGAACCAGCAGGGTTTCAGCAAATACAGAACATGGCAGGCCTGGCTCACTTCCTTTCCTTGACAAGATTGCTAGATTGGCTGACTGGGGAATGGTAGAAATAAAGTTTACCTAGATTTCAGGCAGGGCAGGTAGGTGGTACCATAATACCTATAGTATCCGGTGTGGAGTCCAGAAGACTCCTCTTTCAGAGTTCAAATTTAGCCTCAGACACTTACTGTGTGACCCTGGGCAAGCCTGCCTCAGTTTCCTCATCTGTAAAATTGACTGGAGAAGGAAATACTCATATCTTTACCAAGAAAACCTCAAATGGGGTCACAGAGAGTTAGACATGACTGAAAAATGATTGAACAACAACAAGATTTAGTCAAGCTTTTGATAATGTCTCTGGTGCTATTCTATGGAAAAGATGGGTTAATATTGATCGGCAAGGCAACAGTACATTTAGGAAGGGTTGAAATTGACTAAATGTTCAGACTCAAAGAACAGTCAGCACAGTTCAGTTTCAATTTGGTAAATATCAAATAATAGCTCAATATCAACTTAGAAGGAGATTTCAGTGAAGCTCCTCAAAGATCTCTGCTTGATCCTCTATTTGGTTAACATTTTTATTGATGACTTGACTAAAAGCACAAAAGCATTCTTATCAGATTTTCAGATGACCCAAAGCTGGGAAGAAGCACTACCAGAATAGATAATAAAGTCAGAACCCCAAAGAAATCTCTACAGGCTATACGACAGGTTAGAAGCAACGTCAAATTTAATAAGGATGAATGTAAAGTCATCCACATGGGCTCAAAAAAAAATAACTTTAGGAAGTCAAAAAGAGAGACGTGACTTAGTGGCCATTTTTTCTGGAAAATATCTTGGAATTTTAATGGACTGCAAGCTAAAAATGTGTCAATGATAGGATACAGCAGTCAAGAAAAACAGTTTTGTACTGAATTAAAAGAGACAGCCTCCAATAGTAGGGACATGGTGGCCCTTCTGTACTGTACTCCAGTTAGACCCTGTCTGGGGTATTCTGTTCAGTTCTGGGCACCTTGCTTTTAAGAAAAACACAGATAAACTGGAAAGTATCCAAAGGACAGCAACCTTCAAACTTGCTCATGTTTCCCCAACAATAAAAACAACTCCTCACTTGATCCTTCTCTGCTTTCCAGCTACTGTCCCATATCGCTCCTCCCCTTCTCAACTAAACTCCTTGAGAAAGCCATCTCCTTCCCCTCATCTCACTGGCTTCTGAATCCTGTACAATCTGGCTTCCATCATTCAACTAAAGAGCCTTCCCCAAATTTACCTCTAACTTCCTAAGTGCCAAGTTTAATGGATTCTTCTCAGTTCTCACCCTTCTTGAGCTCTCTGTAACACCTGACAATGGTGATCATCCTCTCTTCCTGGATATTCTCATGATACTGTTTTCTCTTGCCCCCCCCCCATATAACTGCTCCTTCTCAGTCTCCTTTGCTGACTTTTCATTCATATCATGCCCATGAACCACAGGTCTCCCACAAGGCTTTATCCAGGGACCTCTTCCCTTTTCCTTCTATACTATCCCACTAGGTGATCTCATTAAGCTCCCATAAGTTCAATCACTGTACTCCATGCAGATAATTCTCCAATCTACATATCCATCCCTAGTCTCTCTACTGAGTTCTAGTCTCACATTATCAATTGTCTTTTGGATAGCTCAAACTAGATGTCCTACAGGTATCTCCAATTCAATGTGTCCAAAATAGAATTCATTATCTCTCTCAACTTTTCCTCTTTCCATCTTCCCTGTTGTTGTCAAGGGTACCAATACCCTTCTAATCATCCAGACTCTCTACCTTATTGTCATCCTTAACTCTTCCATCAAGCTCATCCCCACATACTCAACCTACTGCCATATCTTGTCATTACTCCCTTCCCAACCAACATCTTTATACTCACACAACCACCACCACAGAGGCCCTCATTGCCTCTTACACAGGCTACTAAAATATCTTTCTAACTGGCCTCCCTGTCTCATGTCGCTCTTTATATCAATCTATCTTCCACTCAGTTGCCCAAGTCATTTTCCTAAAGTATAAGTCTGACCATATTACCACCCCTCCCCTCCACACATTAAACTCCAGTGGCTCTCTATGACCTCCAGGATCAAATGTAAAGTTCTCTGTTTGGTATTTAAAGCTCTTTGCAACCTTGTCCCTTTCTAGTCTTCTCATACTTTAATCCCTTGCACACAAGACTCCATTTCTTGCCCCCATGTCTTTAAACTGGCTGAACTGGAATGCCCACCCTCACCTCCACCTCTTCATTTCCCTGGATTCTTTTAAATCACAGCTCAAATCCCACATTCTGAAAGGAGTTTCCCCTCACCCCCTCAGAGATCTCATCTACCTTCTCCATGTCTCTTGTGTTACCTAATGATTTACATGCTGTCTCCCCCATTAGAATGGGAGTGTTGCTTTTCTTTTCATTTCCAAGAACTTAGCATGGCACCCAATACAGAGACGACACTTAAAAATATATATTTTGATTAGATAACTTCTAGTTCCTATCATATGATTGGCTGAAGAAATTGGGGAGGAGTACCTTGGGGATGAGAAGGCTAGTGGGCAACATGATATCTGTCTTCAAATTCATTTGAAGGGAATGCACTCAGTCTGCTTATTCATGGCGGGGGGTGGGGGGAACATGATGGGGGAAACTAGGCTAATGGATAGAAGTTGCCAAAAGAAAAATTCAGGTGTAATGTTAGGAAAAACTGAAGTAAGGGCTTCCCTTTCACCAGATCATCTTCAAGACAAGGCTTGAAAGGCATTTGTCAAGTACGTGTTCTGGAGGGGATTCTCGATCAGGCATAGATTGGATGAGAAGCTATCAAGATCCTGTGATTTTTTAAAGTATAATACAAAAGTGGGGGGGGGAAAGTGTTGACTTATGGGAGACAGTCACCAGTTTCAAGTTCTGGGTCAATATCAAAGGTGTCATTTCCAGGAAAGATGCTGCCTTGCTTGTAGAACTGTTGACAGATTGCCATGGTGGACTGTTTAGCTCCCCTGTTTTCATAGGCGTGATTTCCAATGGAAATGTTTTGAAGCTGCACATACTAGAACCAAAAAGAAAAAGAAAACATGAAAGATGGGAGGTGAGCTACAGCAAAGGTTAAGACCATGAGTCTCCCCAACTAATAGCAGGCCAAGATCTCTCTGCCACAACCCTTGAACATCCTCTCACTGACAACTGGAGTGGACCAAACTAGGAGTTAAGAAGGTGATGACCTGATGCAGTACATGGCCTTAGAATAGGAAGAGCAGTAAGGTACTAGGCCACAACAAGGAAGGAATAAATATCTGGACTTTGCCCTCTGCTGTTGCAGTGGTGAGTTATTCAGACAGGTGAAAGTCTGCCCTTCCAAAACCTAAATTTTGCTTCCTTTCCAAGGTGCTTTGAGTCTGTTAAACTCTAGAGCAACTGTCAGGAGGGAAAGCAGAATGCAGATTCCCTGAAGGAGAATCATTGATGGTTTAAGGAGTACACATTCTTGATGTATCTTCTACATTTTCTGAGAGGTGAAGTAAAATCTGTACTGTACTGAATATGCCTTGTTAACTGGAATGTATAGAACCCTTTACCATTTATGGATATTTACACACAAAGTACATGCCCTGCAATATTCTGAGATTTCTCAGAGGCAATCCTAAGTGGGAGCTAAATAAGGCAAAGACATAGTTGTTGCCCTTCCTACTTAAAAAATGACAGTGGGGTCAAGGTACAATGTGTCCAACTGTGGCTGATCAGACCAATACAAACTCAGAAGGCTCTTGCACAGATTGGGTACAAACAGTCCATATGAACATTTGGGGTGGAGATGTCTCTAAATTTGTGCATCTCACATTTCTTTTGAGCTATGACAATTCCGCTTTGCATATAGAGCGCAGTGCCTCCTTTGATGTGGGCATGCCATGGTTGGTGGTCTTGTGTCATTATCTCCTATGTCTCACAATTGATTCCAAAGTTCTTTAGAGAGACCTTGAAAGTATTCTTCTATTTCTTCTGACCTCCATGTGAACACTTGCCTTGTGCGAATTCTCCATAAAATAGTCTTTTAGACAAATGTATATTTGGCATTCTAGCAATGTAGCCAGTGCATTGGAGTTGCACGCTTTGCATATATACTGATAATGGTGGCATGGCACTTTTCTGCAAGAGTTCTTGTTATAAGAGAACTCAGCAAGTATCGTGTCTGAGTAGCAGTCTTGAGTGAAACAAGGCTGGCAAATGAAGGCCAGTTTGCCAAAGTTGGAGCTGGATACACATTTTTCTGGAGTGGTCACAGTGAAAGGGAGTACTGAGAAGCTGGCATAGGTTTTGCAATCAAAGTTAATCTAGGGGTGGCTAGGTGGTTCAGTGAATAGAGCATCAGCCCTGGAGTCAGGAGGACCTGAGTTCAAATGTATCCTCAGACATTTAACACAAAAAACTAGCCGTGTGACCTTGGGCAAGTCACTTATCCCCAATTGCCCTACCTTCCCCCTCCAAAAAGATAAAAAAAGAAAGAAAAAAAGTTAATCTAGTCAAGAAGCTTATATGTCTCCCCAATAATCCAATTGCCAGTTGCAATGCCACTAATCTCTTTTATTAATGACATCCTAGTCTTATTAATAAAATCATTAAACTACCCAGAAACTATGTCTCCCAAACTTCTTAAATGTCACATCTTTGGAAATCTCTACTATTAGAGATCCCCCTACCTTCCCAGGTAGTACACCCTAGTGTTTAAGGAACCAAAATCTTTCCTGATCCAATTCAAGTCCATTTCCTTGGGTTCAGTCCTCTGTGGATATATAGAGAGTAGACCCTGTCCATCTCATAAAAACTTTTGATTAGTTTTCAGATAGGTTCTGGCAGTTTGCTGGTCTTAGAGTCAGGAACTCCTGGATGTGAATTTTACCCCAGGTTCTTACTAACGGTGTAAACTAACTAGCAAAGTCCTTAATCTCATCTATAAAATAGGTGTAAGAACAGGTATAGCATTCACCTTGTAGGGCAATTATGATGATCAATCAATCAATCAATATTTATTAAACACCTACTATATGCCAGGCACCATACTAAAGACTGAAGACACAAAAAGAGGGAAAAGATAGTCTCTGCCCTCAAAGGGCAGAATCTAACTGGGAAGAAAACATGCAAACAAATGTATACAAAGAAGGCTGTGTGTGTGCGTGTGTGTGTGCGTGTGTGTGTATGACATAATTAAGGGAGGGAAGACACTGGAATCAAAAATGGTTGGGGAAAGGCTTCCTGAAGAAGGTGGTATAATACACAAAGAGATTTTTACTATAGTTGTTCATTATTAATATGTTGTAGTTATATGAAGTCAATACCTATCCTCTACTCAGGCACAACCACTCCATTAGGATTTTCTGCTTCTATGAGTAGATGCCATTAATCTACTTTCCAAGAATAAAAAGCTTATATTAATCTCTAGAAAACACTTGACTTCTGATGAAAGGCATGGCATGGGTGCCAAAGTTTCTTATGCTTTCCAGATTCACTGGAGATTCAAGTCTAAACTAATCCAAACTTAAACAGGATAAGGAGTTTAAAAGGAAAACAGTTGACCAGTAGTTTTCCCTAAGCTCATATATTTAGATAGATTTGCCTGGGAGTGGCTTAACTTGAGGATCTATAAACTTTCCCCAGGCCCCTAAATATATTGGTTGATGGGCCTGGAGTCAAAAAGAGCTGAGTTCAAGTCTATTCTCAGACACTTGGAAGCTGTGTGACCCTGGACAAGTCACTTAACCTCTCTCTACCTCAATTTACTCAATTGTGCAATGAGGATAATAATCATACGTATATCCCAGGACTGTTCTGAAGACCAAATGAAATAGTGCTTAGCACAGTGCTGGGCACATTCTAGGTGTTATACAATTACTAGCTCTTATTATAATTGACTTCCCTTGAGAATCCTATTTTATGCTTTTAAAAATATGATTCTGAGAAGAGGTCCATAGGATTTACAGGGCTGACAAAGAGCTACGCAATGCCCCAATACAGTAAGGAACCCATAATCTTGGACAGCATCTCCTCGAAGGGTTGAAGATCAAGACTGTGCATAAACCTCTTGATGCATGTTGCTGAGGGTCTTTTTTCCCTGGGTCTGTGTAACTTCCTTTGACTATCACCAAAGTTTTCTGGATTGATTTTGTTTTGTTAACTTTGTAGAAGAGTGGTACTGGTGAAAAGGGATCCAAGATGGTAGCAAGGAGGTCCTCTCCTTCATTTGCAGCTTGACATCTTCACTCCAAGTAGATTAACTCTAATAAATGATAGTCTGTTAATTGCAATGACTTATTGATGAGAGTTTCTATATCCATACTGCGGCATTAACTCCAGGTGGGAGCAATCTGGCATCAAGAACACTTCAGGGTGACTGAGAGAGTAAGTCATTAATTCGGAAGCTTTGGGAGAAGTGATACCATGGAATAGCGTGGATCTTGGGATGGATCCATGGCACCTAATTCAGCTTTCAATTACTGACCATATGAGAAATCAACTTCCAGGCTGTGCTTGGCAATTAGATTCAATGTCTTGGGGTAAAATTATTTATAAGATCATAGCTTTAAAGCTGGAAGTGAGGTCATTTAGGTCATGTAGACCAACTCTTACATTTTACAGTGCTTAGCATAGTCCTGGAACTTAATAGGCAACTAATAAAGGTTGGTTGATTGGCTGATACAGATGAGGGAATGGAGCCCCAGGATCAAGGCCATGCCTAAGGGCACATAAGGAGAAACAAACAGAGCTGAGATGTGCACCCAAGTTCCCTAACTCCAAATCGGGCAAGTTTTCAATCACACCATGACAAAGCTCCCGTTTGGTTTTCAGACCTTCATGCATGCACATCATAAATAATAATAATAACAACAACAACAGAGAGGAAGTATGGAGTCATGGTTAGAGAACCAGAGTTGGGATCAGGATATCCTGGGCCATTCTGATGCCTAGTGGCTGTGTGACTCCAGGCAATTCACTCAGCCAAACTGTACAGAACTCTGATAAGTATAATGACCAACCACAATTCCAGAGGTTCAGTAATGAAGCATGTTACCCACTTCCTGACAGAGAATCGATGAACTCAAGGTACAGAATGAGATCTATTTTTTGACCATGGCCAATGCGGGAATTTGTTTTGACTGACTATAAATATTTGATGTAAGAGGTTTTTATATTTTTCCCCCAATGGGTAGGATGTGGGAGGAAAAAAATATCTAGATTTTTGTTTATTGGAAAAATATGAAATTTATTTTTAAAAACAGATTAAAATTTTTTTAGAGACCTGTAAGTCCCAGACTTGCACTGGTAGAGTTTTCTCTCCAGTACTTTTCTATGCCAATAAAATTATAGGTTCAGATAGAAACTAAGCAATAAAAAAGATCAATAATTATAAATTGACATTTATATAAGGCTTTAAGAGTCTACAAGATACATTTTCTCGTTTGACAATCTAGCCTAAATAGGAGTAAGATAGCCTGTGCAATAGATATTAGAGTTATCATTCCCTCTATCTTACAGATAAGACTTGAAGGTTGGAGAAGGGTCTAAAACTCAGCTCTAAATCTATTAGTCTTATCAATCACTCAATAAACCTTGTTAAATATCTATTATGTGCCAGGCACTGAGCCCTATGATCATAGAATTATGTAGCCCTAGAGCCAGAATGGATGTTGAAGGCTATCTAATCCAACCCCCTAATTTTGCATATGAGGGAACTGAGGCCCAGACAGATGAAGGGTTTTGCCAAAGTCACATATGTAGTACATATCAGAATAAAGATTCAAACCCATGTCTCCATGACCCCACTACTCTTTCCCCAGCATTTCACTGGTGCTACTATGTTAAAAGGCTGGCATCCCTGTTATCAGAGGAAGTACTCGTCTCAATGAAATCCCATGTGTCTTGAAACAACGAAGTAGGCAATATCAAGATGGTGGTTCTTCCACAACTGGAAGAAAGCTTTCTATCCCCACTAGGACCTCTCCAGACTATGTCCCCCCCAGATCATGCTTATAGTTTCACTTACCTGTTGTATGGCAAAGAAGATCTGGTCATAGACATCCATTTGTGTGTACACAGCATAGGTGTCATCCATTCGGTCTGTGTAGCCTTTCAAGAAGAGGTGTTTGAAGGCTACTGTGTTCTCTTCCTTGAAGGCCACTACCATCTGGTTGCTTAGCCCAAAAAATACCAGCTTTTGAAGAAGGAAAACAAACAGGGGTTCTTAAAAGAAGCTTACTGCTTCCAAGGCAAGATGCCTGTCTAAAGGCAGGTACATTCAGTAAACTTTTACCTTTGGTTTATATGGGTTCATTGAGGACATAAGGTGACACCATAGATAAAAGCACCTGACCTGGAGTTTCAAAGACCTGAGTTTGAATCTTAATCTCTTAACTTAACCTTAACTTAATCTCTTGACCTCTGTCTGCCTCAGTTTCTGCATCTGAAAAATAGGAGTAATAATATCATCTACCTCCCAGGGTTGCAAGGACAGAGATAAAAACTACGAAGTGCTTTACAAATCTAAAGTATCCTATAAATGCTAAATATTTACTTTTGATTAATATGAGGGATAGGTTTCCAGAGTTCGAATCAAAGAACCACAAGGCTTTGCCTTGGCTTAATTCAATTGATCAGGCATTCTAACATTCGAGAAGGAGCACAGCACAGTGAAAACCCTGGATTCAAGTCCTGTCTCTGACCACAGATCCTGAAAATGTTAAGTGACTTCTGGGGGAGCTGAATGTTTGTTAGTGGAGGCTAGAGGTTGGGGGAGGGCAGCACCAGGATACAAAAGTGGCATAAATACAAGCTTTTTGATATTAAGGATCTGGCTGTTTTGTTGGTGGGATAACCTATGAACTGGTTCTACATCAATACAAAGTAGGGTATCAATCAACAAGCATTTATTAAGCCCCTATTATGTAGTAGGGGTATCCTCTAGCATTTATTGCATACCTACTATGTGTTACAGGACGTTCCCTAGGGAGTGAGGATACAGACAAAAAATGAAACACACTCTGCCCTCAAGGAGTTTACATCCTATGAGTGAGGGTAGAAGGGAGGTACAACATGTATATATGTAAAAACATAAGAAGCAAAAGGAGGAGCAGCTAGGTGGCACAGTGAACAGAGGACCAGTCCTGGAGTCGGGAAGACCTGATTTCAAATCCAGCTTCAGACACTTAACACTTACTAGCCATGTGACCTTGGGCAAATCACTTATCCCCAATTACCCTGCCCTCCCCTCTCCAAAAAGCATTTAAAACAAAAAGAAGCAAAAGGTAATATTTTGGGATGAAGACACTAGAAACTTTAGGGGATTCCAAAAGGTTTCATGTAAAGAAGTATTTGAGTTGAACCTTGAATGAAACCATGGATTCTATGAGATGGGGGTGAGGAGGGATAACTTCCCAGGCATGGGGAACAGCCAGTGCAAAGCAATATTGATGGGAGATGGAGTGTCATATGGAAATGACAGACCTTAGAGTGTGGGAAGGGCAGGCGTGTACAACATAAGCTAAATTTGTGCCAGACTGTAAAGGGTTTTAAATGACAAATAGAGTTTGTATTTTATCTTAGAAGTTGTAGGACTATAGACTTGGAACCAGAAGGAGCCAGATACCATCTAGTTTCATAAATGAATCAATTGGGGTGGGGGATGGAGGTGTGTGGAGAACTTGTCACTTGTCCAGGAACAAAGTGTCTAAGGCATGTTTTCCTGACTCTAATTCCAGTGCCCTATCCATTACACAACCCAGCTCTCTCCAATAGGAAACCACTGAAATTTGTTGAGCAGGGGCATGAAGCAGCTGTGTGGAAGATGGATTGGAGAGAGGAAAGACCTGAGGCCAGGAGACCAATGAGGAGGCTACTGTGACAGGTTAGTCAAGAAGTGATGAAGATCTGACCAAGGGTAGGGGTTGTATGAGTAGAGAGAAGGGGATGAATGCTTCTTATTCTGGTGGTAGATTCAACAAAACTTGGAAACTGATTGGATGGGAGGAATGAAGGCAAGTAAGAAATCATGGATGATGCCAAAGTTGTTAGAAGAATGATGGCATCCTCAACAGAAACAGGAAAGTTTGGAAGAAGTGGTGCATTTGGGAAAAATATACAATGAGTTATGTTTTAAACAAGTTGAATTTGAGATGCCTTAATTCAGAATGCCCAATGGGCAACTGATCATTTTTCAACAGAGAGAACTCTAAGGCTGAATAATGAAATTAAGGCGTTATCTGCATAGGGACATTGAACCAATGGGGGGTTAATGAGATCATCAACAGAGTTAACAGAGAGAAGAGAAAGGGCCCAGGCTTAGAATATGCCCATAGTTAAGGGGAGTGATCTAACAAAGGAGACCGAGAAGGAATGGTCTGACAGGAAGTAGGAGAACCAAGAGAGAGTATTGTCACAAAAACATAGATAGGAGAAATGACCAGGAGAAGACGGTGGTCATCTATGTCAGAGGCTACAAAAAGGTTAAGATGACTAAGAAAATATCATCAAATTTGGTAATTAAGAGGATACTGATAACTGGGAGAGCGGAGCAGTTTCAGTTGAGAAACAAAGAAGTGGATGCCATAAGTATAACCAGGTTTTTCTTGGAGTTTGCTTAAGAAAGACAGAGGTAGAGGAGGAAATCTTGCTGGGATGGTAGGATCATGTGAGAACTTTTTAAGGATGGAGAAGACTGAGGTATGAATAAAGCTTAATGCTAAAGTAAATGGTAGGAGCATAAGCATCATTATTAACAACATTTGGCAATGATAAAGTGTTCTAAGGTTTACAAAATGCTTAGGACACATACAGACAATAAATAGGAAAGGATAATTTTGACTATGGGACTTGCCCAGGCTGGACCAGGGCTTCTGTTTTCAGTTTGACTTGGGACTCAGTGAAACAGGAACAACACCAACCTGCTCCTTTCCAAAAAGGGGACTGGCCACTTGATCCCTGAAGAGAGAGTTTGGGGTGTTTTACATTAAGAGAATGTATTCACTCCATTGCCAGATTATATTGCCTTCCAGTAAGCTAAGATGCTTGCCCCAGCCTTACAGACATCTGATACAAAGATGTAAATTATGCCTAAACATCTGATCATGTCCAGGTTCTTTTATGGCAATAGCCCTACCATGGAGCTTTCTCTTTTAAATTACATTCAGGTCACTTGCCTGATGCTGCTATAAATGCACATGCTGCAAGTTTTGAGATGCTATTTGCTAAATAACTAACTGCTCTTAGTTTTCCTTGTAAACACCCTGGGAAGAACAGGGGAATTAAATTAATTTCCTGAAAACAGGTGACTTCTTTGAATTTACAGTTCTTGACTTCCCAGTCTGTTCTTTAATCTACTGAGTAAGACCGTCTAAGAAAAAGGCATGGGTAAGATGGCATTAATTATTAGGAACTATTGTATTTCTCCTGGGATGTCAAGGCATTCACAGGATCAAAGGCTTTAGAGTCAGTCAATAAATAAGCATTTATGAAGTATACTGTGTTGTGCTGGAAACACGGATACAATTAGGAAGTCCTTGCCCTCAAAAAGCTTAAATTTTAATAGAGAATTTCATTTAAAGCTGGAAGAGATTTCAGAGATCATCTGGTCCAAAGGTTCTTAACATGGTATCCATGATTTTGTCTTTTTAATATCTTGATAATGTATTCTAGTATCATCAATTTCCTTTGCAATCCTACATGTTTCATTTTATGCATTTAAAAACATTATTTTTGACCTAGGCAAGTCATTTAACCCCAATTGCCCTGCCTTCCCCCCTCCAAAAAACAAAAAACAAAAAACATAAAAACAATGTTTTCAGAAAGGCTTCACCAGACTGCCAAAGTGATCCATCACATTTAAAAGGTTAAAGCCTCCTGATTTTGTCCAATTTTCTCATTTTACAAATGAGGAAGCAGGCTAAGAGCATCTGCTAAGAGATCACAAAAATACTAAACATCAGAAGAAAGATCAAACCCAAGCTCTCTGACTCCAGAGCTGGTGTTCTCGCTTCTGTACATCTAACTCTCATTCAATGTCAAGTTGAGTAATCAGAATTTACTGAGAACTGAATATAGAGGATCCCTCTACTAAACTGAATACTGGACAGTTTAAAATGAAAAAAAACAACAACAAAAGTGGATCAATTTGAGTATGTTTGGATCCCTGTGTCATCCCATCCATTTGAAGGGATCAAATATTTCAGGTCTGTTTTCAAAATTGTTCAATTCCAGAAAATCACACAGGAGTTAGGAGCTGGACTTTGATGGCCACCTACTCCAACCTAGCCGTGAAAGAAATGCCCATCAGAACATACCCACGCAGAGATCATCTAACATCTGATATACTTGAAGACTTCCAAAGGTGGGGGACCTTTCATTACTATGTCCCTTTTGGACAGATTTTCCAAAGATTTTACTGTCATAAAATCTTTATTGGTTTTTTCATAACTTCTATCCATTTTGATTCTTCCCACCCTTCGGGGCCAAACAGACCAAATCTAATCCCTCCCTCACAGAACAGCCTTTCCAATACTTCAAGGCAGTTCACATGTCCTATCTCTTCCCCCTTCCCACACCCTTGTCTTCTATGGGTTCAACAAGCCCAGTTCTTTCAAAAGAACCTCATATGACATGGATTCAAATCTCTTCAACATCCTGGTTGCCTCTGGACAATCTCCAGTTTGTCAATGTCATTCTTAAACCAGGACACCCAGAAATGGACTCAACATCCTTTTATCAAGAGCAAAAAGGTCCAAAGTGCAAGGAAACCTGATACTATAAGAAAGAATACTGACTTTGGACTCTGGGTTCAGATCCTACTTCTATCACTTTACTGCCTATATGTACTTAACATCTTGAACCTCGGTTTCCTAACCTATAAAATGAAACTGTTATGCTAGATGACCTCCAAGGCTCCTTCCAGCTCTAGATTTATAAAGCCATATTTTAAATGTTTAAATAAATGCAACGTCTACTTTTCCCATGAGGCAGCATCATTTTTTCCTCTTTTTTACACTTATTTAACCCTGGTTCCCACCCTATTAAAGGCGAAAAAAATACAACTACATCTCCCAACCAATTTTATAAAGAATTCTCCAACATTGTTTAGAAAGTAACGAATGATCCAAAATTCTATTTGAACTGCATGAAATGGAGTCCATCTGGAAAGGAGTCTAGGCAGAAGAGCTTAGGTAGTACATTGCCCCTATTCAAAATTATCAGCAATATGAATGAAGACATGAATGGCAGACCAATGTGGAAGTAATGTGAAGTTAGGAGGGATGGCTAATAGTTTGGATGAAAGAATCAGGATTCCAAAAGATCTCAAAAGGTTGGAATGATGGATTGTATCTATGGAAGAAGGTATTGGGAAGGAACCAGGAAAAGCTTCCTGCAAGGTGAGACTGGAGGGCATTCTTAAAGAAAATCAGGGAAGCCAGAAGGCAACCAAGCATCCCATGGGGTGCAGTGAATAGAGCATAGACCCTGGAGTTGTGAGGCCTCAGACTCTTAACACTTACCAGCTGTGTGACTTTGGACAAGTCACTTAACCCTACTTGCTCTGCTTTCCCCCTTCCAAAAAGACAAACAGAGAGACAGAGACAGAGACAGAGAGATAGAGACAGAGAGACAGAGACAGAGGCAGAGAAATGGAGAGACAGAGACAGAGAGACAGAGAGGGAGAGACAGAGACAGAGAGAGACAGAGAGAGAGAGAGAGACAGAGAGAGAGACAGAGAGAGACAGAGAGAGACAGAGAGAGACAGAGAGAGAGAG
>CM053593.1:36025917-36059249 GCA_028646575.1 Pseudocheirus occidentalis | reverse complement strand
AATCCAAAACCTCCCTGGGCATTCCTTTCCTATCTGTAAAGTTGGTGGGCTTGAACCTAGATGCTTTCTGAGGCCCACTCCAGCTCCAGATGCATGATCCAGTGATGTTGTGTTGTAATCTCTGCCCCATCCCCAGTAAAATGAAAGCCTCTTGAGGACAGAGACTGTCTTGCTTTTCTTTCTGCCTTTGTATTCCTAGCAATGAGCACAGTATAGATATATATCATGGTCACTTTATAAAGCGATTGATTGATTCTCTATGAAGATAAAGACCTTCTTCCTCAGACTTCATATAATACTTACATAACACTTAGGTTCTATGACTATGTAATGTATCTAGCATGTGATATCTTTCATTATAGCAATCTGTGTTAGTGTTTTCTCTTCCTATTAGACTGTAAACTCCATGAGAGCAGGGAACTATATCTTATCAAAATTCTGCATCTTCCCCAAAGTCCAATCCAAAGCTCTACACCCAGTAGGTGCTTAATAAATATTTGTTGGTTGATGAATTGCTCCTTGTGAATCCTAGGAACTTCCAACAGTGGGTTTCTGGAAGAAGGAGCATATGTACTCCTGGTTTTGCTTCTACTTTTTCCCTGGAGAAATTTTAGGATAATTCCTATATAACAACTTGGATGAAATCAATCTCCATAGCAATAACAGATATCATTTGTGTTTTTAATCTTGGGCTGCTGGTTCTCAAAAGTCAACAAAGGATAAGCATAATTCTCTGACCTTTAAGAGGGAAGTCAGACTGTCTATCATAAGTGATCAGATGCATTTCCTTCTCTCCTCACCTGATTAGAATAACCATTTCTTTCAAAACTCAGTTCAAGGGTCACTTTCTTTCAAGATTCCCAAGACTAACACTTTGCCACGCACCCTATTATTCGCTTACATACGTTTTTTCAAGTTTTTATATATGTTTCTTCTACTCAAATACAACCTTCACAAAGCAGGGACCATTTAATTTTTTAATTCGTATCTGAATTGCCTTGGCATATAGTAGGCACTGAATAAATTCTTTTTGATTAGCTGACTGTGGTGTAGTGGATAGAAAGCTAGATTTGGATTCAGGAAAACCTGAGTTTAGTCCTTTCTAGCCATATAACCCTGGACAAGTGGTTTTACTTGCTATGAACCTCGGTTTCCTAGTGTAAAATGAAAAGGTTGAATTTGGTTGCATTTCAGATTTTCAGTTATAGCATTCTATGATCCTATGAGCTTTGATGCATAGAGAAGGGGGCAGGAGAATGTGTCAACACAGTTCTTGAGAACAATGGACGCAGGGTTCTTTCCCTTTAGCAGCTCCAGATGTGATATCCTGTGGAGTCAGGAGAGGAAATTCAGTCCCTTTGGTTCCATTCCTCCCCACTTTTAATTTAAAGGTTCTTCCAATAAAACCATTTCTTTCCAGTTATCTATTCTGTTGACTGTGAGAGAGACTTTTGAAAGCCTTAGGGACATTTCACATTACAAGACATTCAATCAAACCTTGAATAATCCCAATTTTGCTCTAAAGAACATTGTGTCAGCTTTCAGCTGTAATCCATTTTGTGTACTGAAAACCCCAAAACATTGTTCTATTAAAAGTATCTGGACGTTCTTATGGAAATAGAAATGCAGAAGAATAGCTTTAATTTAAAAATCCATTTTCCACAGTCTGTCTTACTGTTTGTTTACATTGAGAGGCTCATTTTTTTTTATTGCTTCAATTTCTGATCTAATTAGACCAGAGTCCTTGTATTATAGCTAATTTGGGAAAAATTCTCACACTAAAAATATTGGCAAAGAATAAACAAGATTCAAAATAACCTCATATTCTTGCACCTTGACAAAAAGCAATACAAAACAAAATTTTGTAAAAAAAAAATTTTAAGGCCAATAATTATAGGGCATTTCAAAATATTCATTGATGACATATTAGAGAAATACAATACACATAAATAGAATATAAGTTCATTGAGAGTAAGGATCGTTTGATCTTTTGTCTTCATATTTCTAGTGCCTGCAACACAGTGATTAATAAATGCTTGCTAATTGATACCTCGTAATGTTAAGTACAGAGATTTCTGTCTTTTTTTCCCTTGTTTTAAAAATGATTCATCTTAGTTCTCCAACCAGTGTGAGCTTAGAGGCCCAGTCCAGATGAACCTTCTGGGAAAAGGCCTCCATCCCTTATAGAGTGTGGGGAAGAAAACCCCTCTCATCTGTATTCCTTGCTCATAGAGAGTAGCTATTGTTCTGGTGTCCTACACTCTTTGGGATAGTCTTCTGGAAACCCAACGATCTCCAGAGAATCACAGAATTCCAAGGCTGGAAAGGACCTTAGTGTCCATCTAATCCAAACCATATCTGACTCAATCAGCAAACATTTATTATATGCCACTTACTGTATTAGTTAAAAGGGAAATAAAGACAATCATGGAAGTCCCTGCCTTCAGGAAGCTTCCATTCTATCAGAGGAGACTCTCTGTATACATATGACAAGTTACAAAGTATGTACAGATACAAATAAGATAATTTAAAGTGGTAAGAAGGACACAAGCATTAATGAAGTCCTTACAATGTGCCCAGGTGATCCCCCAGAGGACATTTTGATTCTCTGGTGCCAGGGTCAGGTTGGAACTCAGTTCTCCTTGACTCTAGGCTCAATGCTCCATCTATAGTGCCCCCTACCTGCCTGTAGTAGGGGATACCAAGAAGAACAAAGAGTTTAGGCCATTATCAAACTTCAAATTGACCATTGTTACTCCAAATGAAAGATTCTTGGGTAAAGTAGTTTCCACAGTTGGCAAAGTTTGGGGTCATGTTTCCATACTGATGTAGATAGAGGTATGGAAGGACCAGCTATCACAGAGGCAGGGGGTAATACAGTGGATAGAGCCTGGAGTCAGGAAGATTTGAGTTCAAATCTTCCCTCAGACACTTACTAGCTGTGTGACCCTGGGCAAGTCACTTCACCCTGTTTGCCCCAGTTCCCCTCTGTCAAATGAGCTGAAGAAGGAAGTGGCAAACCCCTCTGGTATCTTTGCCAAAAAAAGCCCCAAATGGGGTCATGAAAAGTTGAACACAACTGAAAAACAACTGAACTGACCCTGGACAAGTCACTTAACTTTAGTTTCTTCAACTGTAAAATGACAATAATAACAGGACCTACCTCTCAGGTTTGTTGTGAGCATCACATGAAATAATATTTGTTAAAAAAACAACACACACTTAGTATAGTAGTGGACACATTTTATTCTCTGCCCATAATATACAAGGGTGTTCCTAAAGTCTGGACACATAGGAAGTCTCACTAACTATGTATATTTTCAGGAAATGAAATGAATGAAATTTCAACAACATTTTATTTAATTAGCATAAATAAGATTTCATGGAAACACAGGAGACACAAAGGAAATCTCATTAATTAATTAAATTAATCTCATTTATTTGGAAAATAGTTGCCAATAGCTAATGCAAGGGTTTTTTTTTCATGTGAAATTGTCCTGGCTAAAATTTATGCTAATTAAATAAAATGTTGAAAATTTCATTCATTTCATTTCTTGAAAATATGCGTAGTTAATGAGATTTCCTATGTATCCAGACTTTAGGAACACCCTGTAGATTAGCAGCTCTCAAGGTTTGGTCCAGAATCTCTCTTGGGGGTACCCAAGATGTTTTCAGAGTGTCTGTAGAGTCATAACATTTTGCTGGGTTGTTTTTTTTTTGGAGGGGAGAAGGCAGGGTAATTGGGATTAAGTGATTTGCCTAAGGTCACAAGACTAGTAAGTGTTAAGTATCTGAGGCCAAATTGGAACTCAAGTCCTCCTGACTCCAGAGCTGGTGCTCTATTCACTGTGTCACCTAGCCATCCAAGTCACAACTTTAAAAAAAAAATAATTCTAAGAAGTTTTCATTTCTATTGTAGTATTTATAAATATAGCCTACATAAACCAAAGCTTTTTATGGGGAAGGAGATCTTCAATAATTTTAAATATAAAAGGGTCCTAAGACCAAAAAGGTTGAAAACTGCTGCTATAGATCAAGAGTTCTTATTTTAAAAATAGGCTTATCTTTTATAGCTTCTTTTTTTAAAAAATATTTATTTTTAGTTTTTAACATTCACTTCCGCAAGATTTTGAGTTCCAAATTTTCTCCCCCTCCCTACCCTCCCCACCCCAACATGGCATGTGATCTGATATAGATTTATTATATTATATTATACATATTATATATATTATATTATATATACTATATATTCTATATAGATTCATTATATTATATAGATACATTCATATTAAGCATATTTTCACATTAGTCATGTTGTAAAGAAGAATCAGAACCAATGGGAGGAACCACAAAATAGAAGAAACAAAAAAAAAAGAGGGAGTAAATAGTATGCTTTGTCGATCAGGCATTCTTAACTTAGGGTCCATGGACACTCCAAAAGATTTTAGGGCATACATGGATTTTTTTGTTTTAATGTTTTGGTAGCAATATTTCAAGAAAATTGATTTCCTTTGAAATCCTATGTATTTCATTTTATGCATTTAAAAACACAATTCTGAGAATGGGTCTATAGATTCCACCAGATTGACTAAGAGTCCAGGAAACTAAAAAAAGTTTAAAAATCCCTGCTGTAGATTGTCCCTTGATGAAGTGACACTCAGCAAACACGGGAAGCCTACGTTCCTGCTCCAACCTCAGGTACCCATCATAGCCACTGTTGCTCCCCAGGATAAGCACATTGCAGTGCCTCTCCTTTAGTATTGCATATTTTCTATAAGAGAATCTGGAGAGCCCCGGTGATCCCCCAGAGGACATTTTGATTCTCCAGGTGTAACTCTATTCGTTGGGCACCTGACGTGCCTCACAGAGATGGCTTTACCATATTCATATAGACCTGGAAGCAATTCTGAACCTTGAACGCCAGTGGCAGACTGGCACCCCACCCCTGATATCTATTTCAGCCATTGTCAACCACAGCGATCATCAGACTCTTGAAGCATCAGACTCTTGAAACTTATGATGTCTCCAGTTATCCAAAGACCAATGAGCAGACATATTTTAGGAGAAGCTGAATCATATCAGTAATAACATTCTTACAGTAAATGAAACCAAAAGAAAGAAGGAGTTTGTAGCTAAATGGAAGGATGGTTCACAGGGAGAGGGAGCCTAAGAAAACAGTTAGTGGAATGGGTTTGCTCATATGCCCAGAAGCTCCTTGTCATGTGACATTTGGTTATTACATATTGCAATGTTAATAATTATTAACTGTTCCTTGAATAAGAAACTCCATCTCCAAACTATGAGCATTTTCACTGGCTGTCTCCTATGCCTAGAATTCTCTCCCTCTTTATCCCTCTCTCCTGACTTCACTGGATTCCTTCAAGTTCTAGATAAAATCTCACCTGCTGGAAATCTTTTCTGATCCCCCTCAACTCTGGTGCCTTCTCTCTATTGAGTATTTCCAGTTAATTTTCTCTATAGTTTCTTTGCACATAGCTGGTTGCACCATGTCTTTTCTATTAGTCTGAGAGGTCACTGAGAGCAGGGACTTGTTGGTTTCTTGTTGTCATTATTGTTTTTTGCCTTTCTTTGTATTCCCAGTGCATAGCTTACTTCCTGGCCCAAAGTAGGAACATAATAAATGTTTGTTGACTAACTGACTGAAAAGACTACCATAAAATGACTACAGCTTGAGCACCACTGTCAGTTGCTGAGGTTGAAGAGAAATTCTACAAATAGAGAACTTCAAAACCAAATCACCACACACTCTGAGCTTTGGTGACTTCAGTGTAAAGGTGGGACAAAAGGTGAAAATAAGAAGAAATAGATTTCTTTCAAGAAAAGGAAATGAGAAAGTCCAAAGACATAGAAATCTGATGGAAACCTCAAGCTTATATGGACACTCTCATTTAAAATGGATTTGGTAGGCATTTGTAATGTTAATGGGTTTTAAGATCTTCCCTGCTCATTAATAGGCCTTAAGTGGAGTCCATTAAGGGAAACTTGTTAAGGGGAGGCTTACTCCTAGGAAAGCTTTCACACCTTTTGTTAATTTCTAATTAGGGCAGTGGGTCAGGTGGGTTAATATATGTACTTTGAGAATAGCATTTTGCTTTGGGACTCATTCATTAGAAGTATCCTTGTGATTTGACCAGATGAAAATCTGGGTAGTCATTAAGGAATCCCCCAGTTTTGAAAAACCCAGAAGCACCCAGGTGCTTCTCTGATAACTATGTATTGCTTTGGTCAGACAGTTAGAAGACCTGTCTGTTGTTCTTTATTTTTCTGCTTATATTTTCTCTATTTTCTTTGTTTGGATTTTCTCTGAAGTTCAAGGTGCTGATTTTTCCCCTGAATTCATACATGTAATTTTAAAGGATTGTTGACCCTTTGAACAGCTCTCTTTCCTAGTAAAGCAGATCTAAGAACCTGTGCTAGCAGTCATCCTGGGTATGCCAGTGTGGTTGCTACAACAGCATTGAATACGGAAAACAACAAATGACACCATAAGAATGGACCAGGTGTTGTTTTAACAGACAGAAAGAAAGTTGTGTTTTTGATGAAGGAGTTATACTCAAGTCAACTGTTTAGGTAACAATAGACCATGGATTCATCAAAATTACAATGAGAATTTGTAAAAAAAGAAAACTCTAACACAAGATAGAATAATTATGAGAAAAGGACATGTGCTGTGCAGTTAAAACTAAACCCTGAGTTATTTGAACAAGTAATTGATAATTTAAAATGGGAAAAGGACAACAGAACTGATATGGACACCAACTAAAATCATTTTATTCAGAAGTCTAATCAACCAATGAACCAAAAGAGCCCAGAAAGTTCCTTAGTCAGCAAATAACTTACTTGCTTAACAGAGAGGTAGCTAACAAAGGCAATATAGGATTACAGTATTAATTCTTCCAGGAACCTTTCACAGTCTCCATAGTTCCCCTTATGACTACCTTCCATATATGTTACAAGATAACCAACTAAGCAAAAACATCCAAGACTATTCAAGGATGAAAATGGAAGGAAAAATTATAAACAAGAAAAATGGGAAAGACTTGACAAAAATACATTTTTTTAAACAAACTCCTTTCTCCCTCAAGGATAAAAGAACCACCATATTTGGACTCAACAACACAGGATGCAGAAATGGCACAAAAGAGAATAAAGATCAGAAAAGCAACCAGAATGGATCAAGTATATCTGTCTATCTGTTTATCTATCTATCTGTCTATCCATCTATCTGTTTATCCATCCATCCATTTATCTATCTATTCATCTGCCTCTAATTATAAAGTTATCTATTCAACTATCTATCCCTAGCTATCTACAGATAAATATGTATCTATCTAGGTACATATGGAGATATATACTCAAATATATCCACCATTGTAGATAATATAATTATGAGGGCTTTGAGAGATTAATATACAAATTTTTGAAAGAAGAGAAATACCAAAGGCCTGAAAAATCTAACTTTTTGATTCTGCATAAACGTGTGACTGAGAGAACCTCAATAACTACCCACTTACATGTCTACTCTCCTGTAAAAAATTTTAAGAGAGTTAGCTATATGCAAATTGAGTGGTACTAAAGAGGAATGATTTGCCTTTGCAAGACAAGGGTGATTGATTCTTTTTCCTTAGACATCATCAAGAAGAGGCTAGATGACCGCAGTCAGGTATTGCAGAGTAGGGCTCCCTTCATATATAGGTTGGACAAGGCGACTGACTTCCAGCTCTTCATTTCTATAATTCTGTGATTCTGTGTCTTCATATTTATCCCTATTGAACTAAATTTGTCCAATTCAGCCCAGCATTCTAGACTGTCAAGATCTAGAGGCAACTTGGTACAGTGGTCAAAGTGCTAGTTTTGGGGGCAGCTAGGTGGCATAGTGGACAGAGCACCAGACCTGGAGTCAAGAGGACCTGAGTTCAAATTAAACCTCAGACATTTGACGCTTACTAGTTGTGTGACCCCCGTCAAGTCACTTAATCAAAATTGCCTCACACCCTCCCCCACACACACACAAAAAGACAAACTGCTGAATTTGGAGTCAGAGGACCTGAGTTCTAATCTGTCTGTGTGATCTGGTGTAGGTGACTTCATCTTTCAAGGACTCAAGTGGCACATCTATAAAATGAGGGGATTGGACTATATGACCCCTAAGATCCTTTCCAACTCTGATTCCCATGGATTCCTGATTCTCTTATCCATAATATTAGGCATCCCTCCCAGATTTATGTCAACTGCATATTTGATAAACAGGCTTATCTATTTCTTTATCCAAACCATTGATCAAAACATGTAAATAAGGACAGGGTCGCGCACAGATCCTTGGAGAACTCTATCAGACACCTTCTGCCGAGTTGACATTGAACCACTAACAATTGCTCTTTGGGTCCAATTGTTCAACCAGTTTTGAATCTACCTAATTGTCTGGGTGTTTTAGGCATTATTCATCCCTGCTCAGGCTTTGGACCCTAAGGGGCTGACTAGTCAGAATGTCATTAATGATTTAAAGTGTATGCATAGCCTTTCCTCATGGAGACCTGGAAGCAAAGGAAGCAAGGCTAAAGGCATTAAGGCCAGCTTTTTGGTAAATCCTGTCTAAGCCAGTATTGATGAGGAGGTGTAGCTTTTAAGACTAGACAAGCTGTTTATTCCCATTTAAGCTATTGTTATCAACCTGGGTGAGTCCTCATGTGCAAGAACCTGAAAAGCTACATGTGTCGATGTGTTTCCTTGCTCAGTGTTTCTATTAAGCAAAAGGTTTGGAGCTTTTTGTTTGTTTTTTTAAATCTCATTGATTCAGATCCTGAACTTGCATTTGGGGCCAGCATACACATGGTCTAACATGCTAAGCAATATCCCTCCATCTTCTGCAAAAAAGTGGCTTCAGACACTTTGTCACATTCTTCCTGGCTTCTCTATTATTGTCTTCCCAGTCACACAGGATACCAACCTAGGTGCCAGCTTCGACTCTTCATTCTCTCACTCCCTGTAGCCAGTCTGTTGCCCAGTCCTATTGATTTTACCTTTGTAATGTTTCCTGTACGTGCAACCTTGTTGCTGCCACTCCCCCAGGGCATACCCTCCTCCTCTCATGTCTAGACTATTACGGTAACTAGCTAGCTCCACTCAGATCCATTCTTTGTTTCACTGTCAAAGTGATCTTCCTTCTTTTTTCCACCTAACCCTCATGTAGTCTGAGAGGGGCAGTGACATGGGCTTTCCTGCTGAGAATTGTTATTGGCTGTCCCCTATGCTTTCTTTACCTCTGTCTCCTAGTTTATCTGGCATCCTTCAAACACTACGTAAAATCCCTCTGATCTCCCTTAATGTTAGTGCCTTCTCTCTATCAGTTATTTCCAATTTAGCTTATACATAGCTTGTTTTGACCTCTCTGTTTGCATGTTGTCTCCCCCATTAGACTGTGTGTGAGCCTTTCTTCATATTCTCAGTTTTTAGTGCAATTCATGGCACATAGTAGCTACTGGTGTTTATTGTCTGACGACTGACTGGTTTATATCTTGTACTGACCTGTGTGGTTCATTCATCACCTTTAGGGCCACAGAAAGAAGTTTCCAAGTCAGGCTCCATGCGCAACACCAGTTAAGGAAATATAAGGGCAGCATTCCAAAATAAAAGTAGTAGTTGAAGCTATTTTCCCACCAGGTTTTCCCAGGAATTTATCATCTTGCTTTTGAATTTCAAAGGTAGGCTAAATTACCTTCTTGCCTTTCTGCTCAGGTTTTTTTCCCCCTTCTTTTTTTTTTTACCTTCTTTATAATTTGAGGTGAAAAATCAACAGGACTTTACAAGGGAAGTCATGAAATTACAACAGGGAGAGAGAAGTCATTTCCTCTAAGAATAGAGCCATCTTTTTCTGCAAGTTATATTCAAATCATGTGTGAGCCATACAATTGGAAACAAAAGGTTTGGCAAGGAATAAACTGGGGACATCATATGCCATGAGCCTTTCCATTCACCAGGAACTGTTAGATCCTGGGTGTACCAAGACAAAAAACAAAATAGCCTTTGCCTTCTAGGGGCTTACATTCTATTAGGAGGAAATATAGTCACATGTCAATATATAAAATATATACAAACAAATTTAAATTCTGAAGGGGAGATGCTAGTAATGAGGGCTCCAATAGGTTTCATGGCACCTGAGCTGAGTTTTGAAGGATATTAGGGTTTCTATAAGGTGGAAGTATATTCCAAGCAATAGGGATAGACAAGGCAAAGGTGTGGACACAGGAATTGGAATGTCACATAGAGGAAGACCAGCTTGCCAGAGCTTGTGAGAGAGACTAATAGACAATAAGCCCAGAAAGGTAAATAGGACATCTATTTTAAAAGACTTCAAGCATCCAACAGAGGAAATTGTATTTTATCCAGAAGGCAATGGACAGTATTTTTAACAGGGAGGGTGATATGATCAAACCTGTACTTTAGGAATATTCCTTTGACAGCTATCTAAAAGATGAATTGGAAAGGGAAAAGGCTTGAAATAGAAAGACCTACTAGGAGACAGCTCTAATAGTCCCTGGGAAAAGGTGATGAGAGATTCAACTAGAATTAATGACTGTGTGAGTGGAGAGAAGGGGCTAGTGTGGAGAGAAAACCAGCAAGACTTCATGACAACTGACTGGATATGCGGGGTGAAGGAGGAAAGGATGTCCAGAGCAACTTCCAGCTGCAAAGCTGGGCAACTAGAAAAATGTTTCTCAACAGAAATAGAGAAGTTGGGAATCAGTGAAAGGAGCTGAGCATGTAAACACGCCCAGAGAAAAGAAGGATTAGAGGGAATGACAGAACAGACTTATCTTCTCCTACTAGTAGACAATTATACTGAAGGGTGGTTAACCTCAGTCTCTCTCTTCTGTCTCTCAAATTCTGAGATTCTTCAGGATGTAGGCAGCAGAACCTTAAAATGATCAGAACAGAAACTTCTGGAAGCCAGGTCCTTTTGTTTTTTGTCTTTGTTTTTTGACTTGGGACTCTCAGCATAATACCTTGTACATAATAGACACCTAATGAAGGTTGAATGTTAAAGCCATTTCACCCTTGTTTCTATTATTTCTATTTCCTCTCTTCTCTCAACAACAAGAATGAAGAAATTTGTATTAAGAAAAAATTGTACAGGCAACAGAGTCTATTAATTGATCATTAGTGGGAAGATTCTTCTGCTCCTCTGTTACCTAATCTTCAACACTCTTATCTAGTTTGCTAGTTTAGATAGCTAGCTAGCAAGCAGCTGAGAGACCCTGACCAGGTCACTTAACCCTTCAGTAACTGTAAAATAAAAAGGTTGGCTTGGATGGTCTTTAAGGGCCCCTTCAGAGAGAAAATTCGGTGATTTTAAGATTCTTAAGGGTACAAAGGAGAGAAATGACCCAAGCAACATACTATAAATTAGAAATGCTTGCCTTAAGTGAACCCAGCCTGAGTAAGAGCAGAAATGTCTCACCGGTCTGAGAGAGATTTATATACTGGACTTAAGTTGTTATAAAATAAAATCCCATAACACACTTCAACCCCATGACATGAAAGTATGAGTCTGTTTTACTTGCTTTTTATGGCATAGTATAATAGCTAGAGCTTCTCTTCCCATTGCCTCTGACAGTATAACCCTGGATAATTCATTGGCCCTCAGAAATCTTGGCTTCCTAAACTACAAAATGGGGATAATAACAACCTCTCCACCAAGCCTGGCCTTCGCCAAAATTGGGTGCTCTATCCTTTGCCTGTTTGATGCTATCTCTGACCTGACTGTCAAAAAGGAAGGAGAAAAAGCAGGGAAGAGAAAGAGGGCTAATGGAGACATCTAATCATGTCACCCTAGAACTATCTTTAATTCCATTTCCTGCAAGTATATTTGGAGAGAAGAAAGCCAGAATCCAAGAACACCAATTATAAACATTAAAGAGCCAGAATTCTGGCAAAGGGGTTGCTGATTTGGATCAAAGGCTAGGACTGCCTTTGCAGTTCCACAATGTCTATGTTAGTATCCCCTTGCTCACCCGTTGCCCGGGTAAGGTGTGTGTGTGTTTGTGTGTGTGTGTGTGTGTGTGTGTGTGTGTGTGTGTGTGAGAGAGAGAGAGAGAGAGAGAGAGAGACAGACAGACAGACAGACAGACAGACAGAGACAGAGACAGAGACAGGGACAGAGACAGAGATAGAGACAGAGAGAGGAGAGAGAGAGTGAGGGGGGGGGGGGACATGGTTTAGTGGATTGAGAGCTGACCTCAGAGTTAGGAAGTCATTTTAACCTGTCTCTAACAATCCAGAACATACCTCTACCACTAGCTGTGTCACCTTGGGGATGCCACAACTTCTTTGGGTTTCAATTCCTCATCTATCAAATGAGGAGGTTGGACTAAGTGAGGACACTTCTAGCTTGAAATTTATGATCCTATATTCCTACACACTGTGATTGGTTACTTAACTTCTTAGTGCAATCACCAAATCTCTAACCTGTGGGATAGTTACCAATCTATATTTCCTTACATGGAATTCCTCTATACCAATGAACTTACAGCAGAAAGGGTGGAGTAGTAATTAGAGAGCTGACTTCAGAGTTCAGTTTGGTCATTCAATCATCTTTCAGCCATGTCTTTCTTTGGGACCCCACTTGAACATAAACTTGAAGTTTTCTTATCAAAGATACTAAAATGATTTACCTGGCTTCAACAACCGCTTCTGAATTGGAGCAGCTGAGTAATTCAGGAGGAAGTTACTCAGTAATCTAGTCAACTCTTTATTACGATAAATTACAGAGAAGATGCCAACCTACATTGGTAGAGGAAGTTTCCCTATCTAAGAGTTCTCCATATCAAAGAAATCACCAGTCCAGTCAAGAAGACCTGATTTCAAACACTTCCTCTAATACATGCTAATATTCTCACACTGGATAAGTCACTTAGTTTACCCCAGGAAGCAATCCAAGACTTTAAAATTGCAGAGAAGGTGTTAATCTGCATAGAGTGTCTCCTTTGGGACTACCATATACCAATGAAATCGAGAGTCTGGTAAAAAAAAAAAAGTTGTACCTATACCTATAGTTATGCCAATATCTATAGCCATGCAGGCCTGTGTTGATGCCTTTGCCTATCCCTATACCTATGTAAATAGCCATCACTATAATTATGTCTGTAGCTATATACTTTATAGCTATAAGTATGACACCTTAGAGGGAGAAGTTTTCCCTCAGATCACCGAAATGATCTGAAATTTAATAAAGCCAACTTTACAAGTACTTTTGGAGTCCCTCAGAGTTCATCAGTACATAAATATAGAGGATTATCATCATCATCATTATTATTATTATGTTAGAGTCTTTCTGCCTTCAATATAAAAGATTCAGTCTGAAAAGATGAAATTAACCAAAAAATGCTTTAGGGACTAAAAACAATTTGATACACAAAAACAACTGTGAATTCAGAGCATAAAGAAATATACCTCCTACTGATATTCATGCTAGCCAAGTCCTCCACAGAACCCTTTTCAGAAGGGCATGTATTATATATAAAACTTTTATACTGAGCCTAATTCTTGGTCTAATGTGCATAATATGCCCCTTGCTTTAATACGTGTTTTTAAGAAAATATATGGCAGCATTCTCCATTGAAAGTTCTCTCCTTCTTAATAAAAGCAACAGGGGTAATTTACCCTAAGAGCCAGCTAAATACATTTTAAAAAATAAGATAGTCTATGATTAGAGAAAAGCCCAAAAGCAATGATTCATTTCTGTATTGGTTAATCCTTCTTGAACTTCTCTAAAACGCTAAATCCCATCTCCTTCTACTGGTCGCCTGCTGGGAAATCACATATTAAGGAGGAAGTCTAACAAGTGAATATTTTTCTTTAATTCAGTAAGGTAAACTTGCTGTGAGACCTTACCAAAGAAGAAATTCTCACAAAAAGAAAATAAAAAGGCATCTATCAGTGATCACTCTTTGATGGTCCAGTCCTGACTTTTAGTGACTTCATATTTCCATAGCTAAACTTTGTAATTAAAAGGGAAAACCACCTAAACCCATAATAAAGAGGATTTATTTTTAATGCCTACATTTTTCATTTTGAATTCTTCACAAAATAAAAATAATATTCTAGCTGAAAACTTACTCCTAGGAGATCCACAGCAGGCTCTTTGCAGTCTGATCTTCTGGATTCCATCGTGTATCGCAAGTTCAGCCTTCAACTCAGCCCAATATTAAAGGCATTTGGCCTGCGGTAAGTGGCAAGTTCATTTTCATAGTGTCTTGGGTGGTGCAGCCTTCTGAGGGTGGGTCAGGCAAACCTGAGTGTTTCATCAGTCAGCCAGGAACACGACATCTCTGTTTGCCCCAGGGAAGCAAAGTTATGAGGATATAAGGTTATGAGGGAAAATTATCTATGACATCAAAGAAATGACAGCAAATATGGAAACCCAAACATCAAAGCTTAGACAGTAACTAAAGCAATATCCAAAAAGCAAAATATAGCTTGGCTCTAGCTACCTGTCTCCTTCCTCTTCTTAGTCAATAGGAATGAATAAAATTATTAATAATTGTATCAGTGAGTCAAAAAGTCTGAAAAGTTCCCATCAGTCTTACAAGCTAATGTAAAACACTAATGAGCCCACACTCACTTTTCCCCAGCCTGTGGCCCTCTTTCTTATGTCCCATAGGCAAAGATTCACCTTCATAGTTATTCACTAAATCCATGTCCAGTGAAAATCACCAAAGACAGAAAAAGTGTTGAAATGATCTCATAGGAAGCAAAGAAAAAGTGAAATATAATTGATAAAAATAAATGAATAGCATAGAACTTTGGTAGAGTGTCCACCCGCTACCCCTTCTGGATGCAGAGAAGACATTATGAATGGGTCACAGATAAAGGCTAATTGTAAATGTTAGGAATCATCGGTTCTCCTCTTGCCTAATTCCCTCTGGCAGTTCCCTGGGTAACACACATCTCATAATATTAATAACAATAATGATAAAAGCAATTATTAGTAGTCACATGTTTTACTATGGGCAGCCAAGTTAGCAAGACCAATATCAATAAACTGTCCCTTGAAAGATGACATTAGGGACAAATTCTCTATCTTGAAGCGGCCGTTGTGTCATCATAGCATAAAACTCTATCTCTCATAGAATCTAGTATGATTTTCATATACGCAGAGGAGGCACTTTATTGGAAGAGAGATTTTAGGTGATGTATTTTAATAGGAAAATGAAATCAAACAAGCACAATGGGATTTTATACCCTCTACTATGGAATATCTTCATGAACTCTGCTTTCCTGCTCCTAAGAAAAAGTTGTCTCTTGTGTTTGGAAATAGTAAAGCAGTTACCAGAAAAGGAAATGCTTTGCTGGGAATGAGGATGGGCTGGTTTAGTGGCCTTTGTAGTTCCTTCCCTCCCACCCCTACCTTTTCAAATATTTCCCAGATCTTTCAAAGTCAGATAGCATTTCCTATCTGGTTTGTCAGAAATCCAAGGAGGGTAGAGGGGTGAAGAGAGAGACAACAAAATTTATCCAACAGGATGTAAAGCATAGGGAGGAAAAATGGTGACAGAAGAGATAATGGAACACTGAAGGAGATTAACAAGAAAAGCATGGCATCTTCCAAGGTCCTCCCAGCTCTAATAAAGACCATTGGTTTGGGAATTAGAGGAATAAGGTTCAAGTCTTGCCTCTGAAACGTTAACTATCTGACTTTGAACAAGTCATATACTTTTTCTGGATGTCAGTGTCTTCATCTGTAAAATGAGGTTGAACTAGGTTACTTCTAAGGCTCCTTTCAACTGGAAATTCTATGACCTTATTATCTTGTGAATAAAGCCTGCCTGTTCCCTTTGTAAACCTTTCTCAAGGATGTGTACAGTTTTTCTTCACAAATATTTTATAGTGATGGGAAGGTAGGCATGTGGGTCAGGAATTATTTATAATCTTTTAGTTGCTTTTTTAAAAAATCATTAACAAGGTCCAAGATCTTTGCTATCCTCCCCTCTTTCAGAAAACCTAAGATTTGATTCTTTAATACCCTTCACTGAGAGAGATATAAGATCAGATAACTTTACTGGATAGTATTTTGATTGTTACTATCAAACAAGGAATAAAACAAGGATTCATAAGCCCATCATCATGGAGGATACCAAATGGAGAGTCCAAATGTAAGAGAGATTCCTTCTAGATAGTGACACTCTCCAGACTTTTTTTTTTTGGCTTTTTGGAGGGCAATTGGGATTAAATAACTTGCCCAAGGTCACACGGCTAGTTTTGGTGTTAAGTGTCTGAGGTCGGATTTGAACTCAGGTCCTCCTGACTCCAGGGCCAGTGCTCTATTCACTGCGCCACCTAGCCGCCCCCAGACTTTCTTAAGGATGAAATTATAGGCTGCATCAAGCGCTGCAAAAATCTCCTAAAGGCCATCCATAATTACTCAAGAGTTTGGCCTCACAATCTACTCACGAAAAATCAAGTGGATGAAAAATGTCTATCATCCAAACTATAATATGCATTGTTTCAAATGGACAAGCCAAAAAATTGATCAGGAAATACATAAAGGCTATCCCCAAAGTCTGATTGGACCTAACAATTATACCAAACTCTTGAGATGATCTTTGTGTCAATCAGTCAATCAATAAACCTAATGTGCCTACTCTGTGCCAACGATTGTGGTAAGATGTGGGAATATAAATAGAGGTAAAAGATAGTCCCTGCCTTCAAAGAGCATGCCATCTAATGAGAGAAATAACATTCAAGCAAATATTTACAAAGCAAACTATATACAAAATTAATAGGAAATAATTTACATTGGGACTAAGAGGGGCTAGAAAAGGCTTCCTACAGAAGGTGGGAATTAAGTTAAGCACTTCAATCAGTAGTCAGAGTGGAGAAGGAAGAACATTCCAGGCATGGGGGACAGCCAGGGAGAATGCCCAGAGTGGAGAGATAAAGCATATGTGTTTCAGGCATACACTATAAATAATCAAGTGGGCCCAGAGTTGAGCAAAAGGAGAAAAATGGGCTAGATTTCTTTTGAGTAATTACAATTTCAATGACCCTATGCTTCTCCATGAACACAAAGGACCAACTTTTTTTTTTGCTCTTTAGAGGGGGGAGTGCAGGGCAATTGGGGTTAAGTGACTTGCCCAAAGTCACACAGCTAGTAAGTGTTAAGTGTCTGAGGCCAGATTTGAACCCAGGTCCCCCTGACTCCAGGGCTGGTGCTCTATTCACTGCACCACTTAACAATAATATTCTTGCAAGGATACTGAATGACTATGGGTCATAGAGGCAAACACTCTTCAAAGAATCATAGTAGAGGATAAACCAAAGGTCAATGGAGAAATACATGGTGGGTGTGAAAAGAATGCAACAGCTAACAAATGATGAATTGCATAAAACAGTTGCATAAAGAAGCTCATCAGAATGAGAGACTATTGGAGAAGATGACCCTCTATGTTCCAAGAATGATGGATAATGGGTGGACAGTACAAGTTATATAGCAGAACATACACAATGTTGAAAGAAATAGAGAAAAACCCACAATGGAGAATTTGTGGGAGGACATAGACCAACTTGCATGAGATGAATAGCTGTTTGGGTTGTGATTTGCAGTGTTGAAAGGAGTGCCCACATCAGTGCTGTTGCAGGCTCATTGAAGTTTTCAAGAAGTGTAAAGCTCATGAAGTAAACAGGGAAATGAAAGGAGGGCACTTTGATCTTTCTTTAGGTAGCTTCCACTCCATTCCTCAATTTTGAATGAGAGCAAACTATTAAAGAGAATTTTCATGTTTCCTTCATTCTTCACCCATATATCTGATCCTGTTTCCTTCCTTTCTTCTATTTCCCCTCTTTCTCACCTCTCCCCAATCTCCTACAAAACCCAACCTGGTAAAGGTAGGAGCAAAGAGGCTGGTTAGAATAAGGGGGCAAGTAAGCCTTTCCATTTCTTCTCATTTCAATGTCATTTCCCACTTATTGACTACCATCCTGTGCTTACAGTTTCATAGTGATGTGAAAAATGTTTCCAAGTATTTGCAGAGGTGGAAAAAGAAAATCCCATTCTTAGAAAGAAAATCTCCTATTATAAATTCTAGCTATAAAATTAAATCCGCATGTGGTTATTAATTCTCCTGAACATTATAATTATGCAGATATCATACTTGGAGAAAAAGCATAAGTGAGCCAATAGAAGGCAAAGGTCAGATCTTCAGATGCCAGTAGTCATGGGACCATAAATTTACAACCAGAAGAGACCTTAGAAATTTTACAAATGAAGAAACTGAGACTCAAAAAAGTTAAGTGACTTACATAGGGTCACCCAGATAAGTGGCAGTCAGCATTCAAACCCATATTTTTCATGACTCCAAATCCATTGTTGTTTAGAATACTGTCTCAGCAAATGTCACCATCCCCAAAGTGTTTGACCCACAGATGCTTCAACTCAATTCAAATTCAAGAAATATATAATAAAAATCTACAATGTGTAATTCATTATGCTAGGATCTGGGGATATGAAGATAAAAACAAAAACAAAAAATAGTTCCTTCCCTTAAAGATCTAGCTTCCTACTGGGACTAGGAGTATATCATGTGCACACAGATAAGTAAATACAACCTGGTTTGATGAAGAAGGAACTCAGGGGGTCATGAAAGACTTCTTAGGTTAGGTGCCACCTGAACAGAGCCTGGAAGACACTTGGGATTCTAAAAGCCTGAGGTGAGGAAACCATGTATTCTTGGCAAGGAGAGCCTATACAAAGGCATAGCAATGGGAGTGGAATGTTGGGTTTAAGGAATGGCTAGAAGATCAACAAGGCTGGGATGTAGAATGTGAAGGGGAGTAAAGCAAAGTAAGTCAGGACATACAGGCCAGATTGTGATGGAAGATTTCAAATGGGAGTTGGTCTTTTATCCTAGAGACATTAGGGAGCCAGGAAGATTTTTGAGGAAGGAAATGATATGACGAGGCTTATGCATTAGAAATACTGATTTGGCATTATATGAACGATGGTTTACAAACAGAAGAGGCGGAAAAGCGTGTGATCAGTTAGAAGGCTAGTCCAAGCACTTACAAATCGTGACATCTCTTTCTGGATGTCATGGTCCTCTTTGAGAAAGAAGGATAAACATAGTCCAAGCAAAAAATCAAAAGGATTTCAACTCAAAATCTCATTCAAGAGATGTATTAGAGTGGGGGCAGCTAGGTAGCAAAGTAGATAAGAGTAGTGACCCTGAAGTCAGTAGAATCTGAGTTCAAATCCGACCTCAGACATTTACTATCTGTGTGACTCTGGGCAAGTCACTTAACCCCAGTTGCTGAGAGAGACAGAGACAGAGAGACAGAGAGACAGAGAGACAGAGAGACAGAGACAGAGAGGGACAGAGACAGAGAGTCAGTTGGGAATTGACTATATCTAAGGGTGAAGGAGAGGGAAGATTAAAAGATGACCTGAAGAACTGTAAGTGTGGTGTTACCTTCAACCAAAATAGAGTAGTTTTGAGGAGAAACAAGTGGGGAAAAAGATAATGAGTCTTGAGTGTACACAGGTTTAATCTGAGAAGCTACGGGAAACCTTTTGCTCAAATTTCTATTATATTTCAGATTATTATTTGTTCAATTTTTCTATTATTCTATTATTTTGAATCCAAGCAAAACATCTGTATAAGGTTATGTATCATTGTCAATAAACACAATAGACCAAGGAGAACCAACAACATACAAGAAACAATTCTACTAATAAAAATAATAATGGTAACAATAATAATAGTTCATGTTTCTATAGCATTTTAAGTTTCTCAGAACAATCTGTATGAATTGCTTCATCTGATCCTTGAAACATCCCTAAAAGGTGTTATTAGCCTTACTTTACAAATGAGGAAACTGAGTCTAAAAGAGATTATGTGACTCGCCTGAAGTCATACAGTTAATAAGCACTGAAAAAGGACTTGAACTATAGATGTTTTTTTACTCTGAGAACAGCATTCTTCCCAAGATAACAGTAATAAAAGAATGATAATAAAAAGAAAATTACTCAGATCTGTTGTTTAAAACCTAAGGATGGCAGCCAGCAATTTGAATTTATAGTGCTATTAAAACAAATAGGACATGTATCAGAGTAAGTGTCCTTAGCATGTAGTGGATGACTCAATTCAATTGAACAAACATTAAGCACCTACTATGCACCAATGCAGGAACTGGAAATAGAAAGACAAAAAGTCATGATCCCTTCCCTTAAGAAGCTCAAATTTTGAGAAAGGTACAAATGTTCCAATTCAGAATATGCTATGACACATATCACTTTCTAATTCCTTTTGTATCTTTGTACATAAAGGAGATTTTTTTTTAATGCCTGTCACTGCTCCTGTTCTGCTATACCATCCTGACCTCTACACCCTTAAAAAAAAAAAAGATCCTTCTTTTAATCCATATCTTAGGATCAGGAATTTACACAGTGCCTAGCTCATAGTGAGCACTTTGTAAATGTTTATTGATTTGTTGATAAAGTGTTGGTTGGTCAAAACTGTTCCAAAAGCAGCTAGACCATTATTAGTGAGTATTCATTCCAGGGTATAATGGAAAGAGCATTAAAGTTAGAATCCTTGAACTTAAACTCTAACTCTACTGAGAGAGAGAAAGAGAGAGAGAATGTGTGTGTGCATGTGTGCACACATGCATGCATATGTGTAAACACAAATATGTGATCTTGGGAAAGTCTCTTGCTCTTTTTGGACCTCATTTCATCTGGACTTGGAAGCACTAGACTCAGAATCAGGAAGCCATGGGTGCAAATTCTATCTTAGACACTTATTAGCTGAATGACCCTGGTTAAATTACTTTTTCTTTCTTTTCCTCGATTTTCTTAGAAAACAAGGGGGTTGGATTCAGTGACCTCAGAGGTCCCATTCAGCTGTAAATTTCTGACCCCATGATCTTCATGCCATGCTTTCTTATTCTACAGTCTGCCTTCAACAATTCTCTGCCTCCTGTCTTGGGTCTTTGTCCTCTCAAATTGTAAGAGTCTTTATCTAGGCAAGTTGTACTCCAACCATCTTCCCATCAAGCTACTGAGCACACACCGCCCCACTTTTCACTTTTTGCTCAAGGAACAATAAACAAATCAGCTCTACCTATTCCTAGAAAGGATATTTCAATCACTGTTTGACTCTACACATCTTCCCTGTGACTTCCCAAATCAAAGCACCCTTTTCTTGGCCACTATTCTCCATACGTGTTATCACAGGGATTGCCATTTTTTTTGGATCTCCAGGAAATCAAGCCCCAGGGAGGTTAAACGCCAGTTTGTACCTAGTAGGAACACAAAGGATACTTGTTGAATGAAGAAATGAACCGATGAAAGGATTACCACTCATGTGGAAGGCTTAATTCTCTAGAAGTCAGGATTCAGTTTTAGCATTTTTCTAACTCATACTTTCCACCCTGTTTGTGACCTTTACTAAATGTCCTACATGTGCACAATATTGCATGGTGTTTGGAAGAGCAAGGTATTTATAAATGATACATAGTAGAAGACTATACCAGAGAAAATTATAAGTTAATAAGGAAAATAGGGAGAAAAACAGAAATAAAGTACCAATGATAGAAACCAGGGCAATGATTAACTCCACACCCACTCATGTACCCCTAAAGCCTAAATAGGTAACCAGGAAAATGTGAGGGATAACAAAAGGGTGTGTGGGGCAGGGGATGAGGTGAGAATGGTGAGGGGCTTTATTTTCAAGACTAACAGAAACTGCTTGAGGGCTAGACTCCAGAAATGATTCCTGATTGTGACTTGTGAGTAGACTTTGGAAAGTAGCAAAGCATACATTTATGCAAATAGAAATTGCTTTACCTAACTTGAGGAAGTAAATGTAACATGGAACCAGGTAACTATATTGTCAGTTAGTTTATTTTCTAGCCTTGTTATTCGTGATGTATCAATGACTCCCCAGGAAACTAACTCTTAATTTAAGAGATAGAAAAAAAAATCATCTTCCTGCCTGAGCCTGTCTGTCCAGTTAGGGTTCATGCAGCGCTAAACTGGTTATTTTCTTGGTCTCCTTACGTACATTGGTCATTTAATAAAGGTTGAATAATCAGGCAACTAATAAGCTATTCACAGGTCTTCCAATTGTCACCTTTGTCATATAGAAAGGTTGCTGGAGATTGGCACTTTTGTTGCCAGTTTATTATTGAATGCCCACTGAGAACATGACTCTTGACTGGCCACGGAAATAGGCTCAGGGCCAAATCCCTAGTGGCCCTCTGAGAAATCTGAGCTGGGCCTAGTGAGAATCAGATCCTGGTCCTGGTCCTGTCTACATGGATTAGTGGGTGATTAACAGGCCCAGTGGGAATGAGTTAGGCTTTGGGCAGAAAGGGTGTAGGCCGAGCCAAGAGTCAAGAGAGCAGCTGGTAAGTTTTTCTGAGGTCAAAGCCAGAGTTCACAGAAGCAACAGAGCCAGGGGGTCAGACAGATGAGTAAATTAGAGAATGAGATCAAAAGGTTCAAAGTAGAGAGAGGGATTAGGATTAGGGTCAACAACCACAACATCATCTACCTATTGCCAACATCAAAAATCAATATCCGTTGTCTGCAATAAGTAAAACATTGTGATAATGACAGGCATTTCTTTAGCTTTTGCACTGAAGTTGGCAAAGCATTTGCTATATTAAATTTTGAATAAAATGTATTTGAAAAGATGATCTGCCTTAAGCTATCTGTTGCCATAAGTGGTTCAAACTCATTCAACTGGCACTCAAAGAGAAAAAAACACACACACCAGAAAGACCTCAGACTTTTTGCAGAGGCAGAATTTTCCATTTTAAACAAGACCACTTCCAATTAAATCATTTCAAATTATTTTTTAACATCTATTACTTCTTAGCATTAAAAATAATTTAAGGAATTTTCCACTGAAATTCTTTAGCAGTTAATGGATGCAGTGGGTCCATCAAGAAATGATTACAGTGGTCTGTCTATGCATCCATTGATAAAGATGTTGTCTTGCCAGTAGTGAGAATGATTATTCTTCTGAGGAACTGACTGTAAGAGCTGCTAAGAAGAATAACAGAAAACTGAAGACTTTACATCCAGTGAGGGCAGAGGAAAAGCAGAATTTTGTATAGAGTGGACAATATTTGTCTTTCTGCCAGGCCTAAGGAATGGCTGTGTTCAAAAGGCAGGCTTCCCTCCCTCTTAGAAGAGAAGATAAAGAACTAAAGGAATATTTTTTCCCCTCACCAGGTTATCGGGCAGATCAAAATATTCCTACTGAGAGAAAAAATGGAAGACAGACTTTAAGATTAAAAACAAAGAGAAATTGAAAAGAATCTTGACCTATGGCAGGAGGATAAAAGGGTAGATGAACAAGATTCAAGTGAGAGGAAAGATTATCATAGAGTGATAGATATCTCCTTTCCCAAAGAAAGGATGGACTTCTTGAAGAGGAAGCAGATGCTTGCATTTCAAGAAATGATTATCAATCAATTCTCATGCCTTTATTAAGCACCTACTGTGTTCTAGGCACTAGAGACACAAAGAAGGAAACAGTGATGTGAACCGATGGCCATGAGAAGACAAGTCATCCTCCAAGGGTCAAAAGAAGAAGAGATTTGCAGTGGTAGCTGGTGATTCTCTTTTGAAAATGACTGAGACAGCTATTTGGTCACCCAACATTAATAGCAAAGAGACTGTTATCTTCCCCATATAGGAATCAGGGTTAGGAGTTAAGGTTAGGGTTGAATTGTTGGTCAGAGATCAAGTGCCCCTAATAAACCTTGGGATGCCTTCAAAGGATTTGTGATCTCATGGATGGGGGTAGTCTCTTTGATAAAGCTAATCACAACTTATTCCCCCTTTCTCATCCTATGCAATTTGTCTATATACTCCCCTTCACCTCCAGCCTCAAATGCTCCAGGTAAGGTCCAGACAATATGCTAGGGGTCTTCCTCTAGCTTTCTAGGCATCAAATGGGAACAAGGGAAGCGTATGGGATGCCTTTTGGCAGCTAGGTGGTACAATGGATAGAGTACTCTCTGCTGTCAAGACACCCTCAATTCAAATCCTGCCTCTGACACTTCCCAGCTGTGTTAAGTTACTTAACCTCCCTCCAACTCATTTTCATTGTCTGTAAAATGGAAATAACAGTACCAGTCAGAGGGATGCTGTAAAGATCAAATGAGATCACGTAGGTAAAATTAGAACTCAAAATCTTGTGAAGGTGAACATCAAGAACAAAAAATAAATAAATAAGAAAACAGACCTTTGATTCAAAGAGAAGTTTGTGACTGATAAAAGTATTATTAGGTGTCCCAAAGTCTCCCCTGCCATCTTCCTCATGCTTTTCAATCAAATGAGATAATGTAGAAATGCTAGCTTTTATTCATTATTATCTGTCAGCAATCATTTCCTTTCACTAGATAACTAGCCCATTTTCTTTTCCAGTCCTATGTTGATCTGACAACATCTTTTTCATTGCTTCCCTAGGCTAACTAGTCTACTGAGGCCTGACATGCACCTCACCCTTTGGGTGACCTTTGATTTTTTTTCAGAGACTACACAATTCTAATATCCCATTAGAATATTGTTAAGAAGGTAGATCTTTGTACCCACATGTACAAAAATAATTATAGCAACTTTTTTTGTGGTGACAAAGAATTGGAAACTGAGGGGATGCCCATCAGTTGGGGAATGGCTAAAGAAATTATGGCATATGAATATGATGGAATAGTACTGTTCCATTAGAAATGATGAGCAGGCAGAGTTCAGAAAAACCTAGAAAGAATTACATGAACTGATGCTGAGTGAAGTGAGCAGAACCAGAACATCTTACACACTATCAATAACATTTTGCCATAATCAACTTTGATAGACTTAACTTTTCTCAGCAATACAATGATCTAAGACAACTCCAAAAGACTCATGATGGAAAATGCTATTCACATCCAGAGAAAGGACTTTGGAGTCTGAATGCAGATCAAAGCATACTATTCTTTCTCTCTGTCTCTCTCTGTCTCTGTCTCTCTTTCTCTCTCTCTTTGTTTCTTCTTTCTCATGGTTTTTCTTTTTTGTTCTGATTCTTCTTTTACAATATGACTAATGAGGAAATATGTTTTAATATGATTGGTAAAATTAGAACTCAAAATCTTATAAAGATGAACATCGAGAACAAAAAATAAGGAAATACACCTTTGATCCAAAGAGAAGTTTGTGATCGATAAAGGTATTGTTCAACATCCCAAAGGCTCCCCTGCCATCTTCCTCATGCTTTTCAATTATGGGCTCAACTCGTCTGTACATCATACATGTACTTATGGGTCGGCTCTATGGATTACCCGTTCACTGTAATGGTGAACATAGAGTAGGATTGTGAACAGTATGTTGGAAGTAAGAAACAGGGGAGTAAGAAAAAGGAAGAGTCAAAGTCATATATATAGACTATACTAAAGCCTCATAGGAATATATAAAGTGTACTTTTGAGGAAGAAAGTGTACTTGGGAGGCACCAGACATTACAAATATCACCCCCTGCCTAAATCACACAAAAAAAATTAAATTGACTGAATGTTAGCAGACAAGATTGATCAGTTACTGATATAAGAATCATTTCCAAATCAAATGTCCTTCTTGGGTCAGACTACTAATTTATTAGAGCAAAGAAAAAAGTCAATGTCAAATTAGAAGAAAGAATAAAAATAAGTAGAAGATATTGTAAACTGTTGAAGTAACCCCAGGCTGACCTGTTTAAACAAGATGTTGCTGCCAAAAAAAATGGGAAATGAATTTTAAAAACAGACATCAAGGAAGACTAGTACTACTTCCGAAGGAGATTTAATTGATATAAATCAATTGCCTTAACAAGGAGACCAAAAAAAGCCTAAAAATGACTGGCAGACAGCAAACACTTGATCTTCTTGCCAAGCAGAGAGATATGGCAGCCAAGGGCAACACCAATTTAGAATATAAACTCGTTTGTAAAATCTTACAAATGAGGATGTCGGAAGATTAAGAGACACATAAAATAGTGAGAAGCAGTGGAGGGAAAAGTAAGCTTATGGAAAGCTTGGCAAGAGACCCAATTAAGTAAAGGAATCCCAAGGGCATTTATAAGAATGAAACTGGAAAGAAAACAGGCGGGCACCTAATAAAGACTGGTAAAACTGCATTTTCCTAGAGTGTTTTAAATCGGATCAAGAAAGCTTTTAAGTGGAAAGGGAAGGGACATTTAAAAACTAAAACTACATCAGTAAGTTTACCAAACTAGATATGAATGAATGAAAAACCTAGCACTATTTAGCACTATGCCAAGCACTATGCTAAATGTTGGAGACAAAAATAAAAAAGAAAGGTAGTCCTTGCTCTAAAGGGGCTCACATTCTAACAGGTAGAGACCCAACATACATACAGCATTCAGCTGCAGGATGGCTGGGAGGAGCTGGAAGGGGCCTTAGGGTTTCTATGGCAAGACACATGATAGATGGTAAGCCCAAGCAGTCATACATCTTACCAGAAGGATTTTATTTGGTGATTCACTGCTCAGCCTTAGTGGCCTCCACCCTAAGGTGACTGGTAGAGTCTGGGTGGGAATGGGAGTGTGGGGGAGGGGGTATCCAGAGGCTGTGAAATGAATGTAACCATTAGTCATATATTTCTTTTTATTCTTCAAGTTCTAAAGCAAAGGCAGTAAGTACTATTGAAGTTCAGGAAAGGGACAGATCACTGTGGACTGGTGTAGGGAGGGAAAGCTTCACAACTCTCCTGCTCTCGAAATTCTTTGCTCTCTAAGTTTCCATAACACCCAGGAAGCCAGCAGATAAAACGCAAGATGTCAAGGCAGAAAGCAAGTTCAAATTTGGCTTCTAATGCTTACAAGACCCTGTGCAAGCCACTTAACCTCTGTCTGCCTCTGCTTCCTCCGCTACAAAATGGAAATAATATTTAGTTGTGTGAAACTGTGCAAGTCACTTAATGGCCACGTGCCTCAGTTTCCTCAACTGGAAAACAGGGCTAATAATAGCACCTGACTTCTGCAATGATTGTTTCTGTTCTTAGCAGGGTACCTGGCACATAGTAACCTTTATTCTGGTTCCCCTCATACCTATCTGTTTTCAGGTCTTGCTCAAAATTTAATTTTTCCCCACGTACTCATGACTCCTACAAAATAATAATAACTGGTATTTAATAGAGCTTTAAAGACTACAAAATAATTTCTGTGCATTGTATCCTTTACCCCTCACAACAACCCTGAGGTCCGTGCTTGAAGAGTAGGAAAGAATTGTATTAAATGAGATATTCCGGGTATAGTGTGTGTGTGTGTGTGTGTGTGTGTGTGTGTGTGTGTGTGTGTGCTGAGATTTCTTCTGGGTCCTAGGGCCAGCTGAACTGCTGGAGGACTGAAGAAGCATGACTGGGATAAGACTTTGTTTGTAGCTCAGTTGATCCTTGAGTTCCCAGGAACAGAAGTTGTGAAGGTTTTGAGTTGCGCTGGACCCTGTGAACTTTAATGTGTAGCAGAAACTGCCAGGAGGATTAGACAAGGACCTGGGAGCTGTCTACCTCTGAATCCAGGTGACTGTTTGGTGAATTCAGGTAAGAGCTGGGACCATGGAAGGGGATCCAGGGAATCTGAGAAACCACCCCGAGTCAAGATGAAGAAAAAATCTCTCCTTGGATGTTGAATGCTGTGTTGATAACATGGTTTACTAGTGACCTGAGGGGTGGGGGGTTGGTGTATTTTCTCATGATTGTACTTAATGATTAATGATACTTAGTAATTGCGAATCTGAATAAGCGACTGTGTTAACTGGTGGAGGGTTTATGTATTTTCTAATGATTGTATTTAGTGATTAGCAATACTTAGTCACCGATTGCTAAATAAGTGACAGATTTAGCTAGCCTAGTTGCCCCATGAGTGGAAGACTGACTTGTGTTCTGAGATGATTGAATGACTAGGTAAGGAGGCAAACCTCCTTAGGGATACCAGATGATTGTTCTTTTGTTCTTTGTTCTAAATACTGTGACCACTTTGGTGAAAAACTATGTGGCCATTTTAATGATAAGCTGTTGTGAACACTATATTGTGATTTTCTATGATAAAATATAATGTTGTAAATACTGTATCTTGATTTGTTGTGAAGGTTTTCCTTTGATTTGTTCTTAGAGTGCTCACTATACTGTGCAATCAGAACCTTAAAAGCTGTTCACAGTAGCATTCTTTTGGGAAACTGCTCATGCATGGCATTACAATGTGCTATTTCCAGATAGTGCCACTCTTTTGTGAGACTCTGTCATTGTTTTTATTAGCAGCACTCATAGAGATAGAAGCAGCCATGAGAAAAAGGAGATAAGAGAGTATTCCAGGGAGACGAATACTATGAAGACATTCCAGGGGTATTTATTCCCATTTTCCACATGAGGACATTGAGATTCACAGAGATCAAGCATGCTCAAGCCTAGGCTGACAGTTAATTGGTATCACCAGTGAGATGTAAATCTTGATTCTTCTTGATTCCAAGTCCAACACTCCCTCCACCACACCAAGCTACTTCTCTCAGTGTTAATCAATTAATAGAATGTTTCCAGTGCCTAAAAGTTATGTGATATTTATTTGTTATTCTCTGTGATTTAAATCTGCTGATGGGAGTACATTACTTGATAGATCAAACTTATTGAATCGAAAGTTATGAATAGATCTGTACCATCGCACATACCCTGAGTAATGGCCAAAGCCTGCATCACTAATCCCACCCTTATAATTCCCTGATGTGGGTCATTCAATCCATCATAAGGTTGTCCAGATAAAAGTGTACATATACACTCAAGGACAAACTCATCTCCATTCACAGAAAAAACTTAACAGAACATTCTATTGATGACAGGTTAAAGGGGAGGTTTCCAACAAGAGTCCACGTTGATCTGAAACTATATTTTGAATAGCTTCTCAAAAAAGAAAGCTCTATTTTGTGAGTAGAACACTCTTTGCTAAAGGCGTTGATTGAATGTTAGACTTTTCTTCATCTAATGCATTTATGTAGAAAAAATTGGGACACTAGTTCACTGGTGGAATTGTAAAATCATCCAACTATTTTGGAGAATTATGTGGAATTATATCCAAAGAGTTATTAAACTTCCTATACTCTTTGACCCAGAAACATCACTACTAGGTCTATTTCCAAAGATGATTAGGGAAAAAGGGAAAGAACCTATATATTTTGAAATATTTATGGCAACTCTTTGTGGTGGCAAAGAACTGGAAAATAAGGGATGCTTATCAATTGAGACTAAACAACTCATGGTATAAGATCATGATGGAAAACAGCTGTGCTATGAGAAATGATGAGATTCTTGATTTCAGAAAAACATGGATAGACTTGCACAAAATAAAAGCGCAAAATGAGAGGAACCAAGAGAACATTGCATACAGTAACAGCAATATTGTTTTAAGAACGACTTTGAATGACTAGGTCATTTTGACTATGATAAATTCCCAAATTAACTACAAAGGACATATAAAGAAAGATGCTACCTGTGTCCGGAGAAAGAACTGATAAATAGAAGTATGTATAGAATGATTTTATGGAAATATACATATTTATGTCTAATAGTAGGCATCTGGTGAAGGAAGAAAAAAAGGAAAAAAGATATTTACACGGTAACTTTATTATATATTTAAAAGGGCTAGTAATTTGTACATAATAGATTTGAAGTTCCATGTGCAATCATCTTTTTTTCTACTAGGTTATAGAAATGCTAGTTTTATTTTATAAATAAAAATAAATTAATAAATGGAAAATATGTATATGTATAGACTAATGTGGAAATATGTTTGACATGATTGTACATGTATGGCCTTTATCATATTGCTTGCTGTCTTGGAGAAGGGAAGGAGAAAAATTTGGAATTCAGAATTTCCCAAAAATGAATGTTGAAAACTATCTTTATATGTAATTGGAAAAATATTATCAAATTTAAATATATATGTATGCATATATGTGTATGTATATATATATATATACACATACACATACACATACACATCCATATGTGCCTGTATATAGAAGTATATATAAATATGTATATAAGTACATATAACTATATAGATAAGCTATTTAAGCTTAAAACTGTTCTGTCTTTTGGGATACCCTGTATATCTGTATGATGCTCCATTTTACAGAAAGTACCAGGGGCAGCCAGGTTCACTCCTCAATTCTTTTCTGGGATCCATTCCTAACTTTCTCTATTTTATCACTGCATTTAAGTCTCATCCTGGGACTTCCCTCAGCCCTTGTGGCTAGGGTTTCCCAGGAAATCTGCACCCCGCCCCTCCCCAAACCAGAAGTTGTAGAATGACATTTTCCAAGAATGCCTTTCTCTAGCTGTCTGGGTTATATCCTCCTTACCATATGAGACCATTACATACTATACTCTCAAGATCTCTCCAGAAGGAAGATAGAAAAAAAGAAAAAGGCAAGAAAACACAAGGCAGGGGAGGTGAGTGGAGGTAGACCAATGCATCTGCTCCCTGTTATAGGGTAGCAGAAAGCAGGCGGCTCATCCCACAAGAGCTGGTCCTCCCAAGAGACTGAACCAACAAATTCATATTGGGGTTAACCTCCTTCAATGAAATCCATTCTCCAGGAAGCCCCGAATAAGATGGTTGGAATTGATCTCAGTGGTAATATAGTCCAACCAATATACAAAAAGAACCCTCATTATTACATATGCAACAAGTGCTTATAAAGGGTTTTTACAGACCTTAGCATCCTATGTAAATGCTAGCTCTTAATATTAAGTTAATTAAGTTAAATTTTCTGTGAGTAGAAATTTTTGTAAGGAAAATTGAAGCCTTCTAGACTTACTTTGGGAATGAAATTTAGTTGCCGAATTTTAAAGGTCATTTCACTTAACCCTTTCTCTGTGTGTGATTCTAATGCATGTGAACAAATTAGATGCTTTACAACAGGAAACATGTCTTTGGAATATTGTGAATAGTACTGTGTATAATTAATAATAATAATAGTAACAGTAATTAAGTCTTTGCTGTAGGGAACAGCACTTGGAGAGATGACTCCTAGCACCTAAAACAGCAGTTCTCAACCTGTGGGTCCCAACCCTTTTGGGGGTTGAACGACCTTTTGACAGGGGTCACAGGGGTTGCCTAAGACAATCGGAAAAGACATATTTTTGATGGTTTTAAGAACCTCCTCTATTGTCTCCAGGTGGTCCGCCCACATGCAGACATGCCCACGTACAACTGTTAAAGGATCAAGGCATTAAGAAGGTTGAGAACCACTGACCTAAAAAGTGTGTTGTGCTTTAAGAAAACCTGATATTCAAAACCCACAAAGTACAATTTAAGTAAATTAGGGAGTAATTGATTCTCATTGTGCAAAGACTGATGGGGATTAACATAGGATCAAAGGTTAGTAAGGAATTTAGAGGTCATCTGATATAACCTTCTCATTTTACAGATTAGGAAACTGAGGCACCGCGAGATGGTTTGACCCGGCCAAAACCACATAAATAGTAACTACCAGAGCTGGGAACCAAATCTAGGGTCAGTTCTGACTAAAATCCTACACTCTATGCACTACGTCTTGCTGCCTCTTCATATCAGCATCTCTTTAAATATCCAATAACTTAGTGCATTTCAGATCTTCCTTCTAATACTTTCTAGCTGTGTGACGACTGTCATCAGTTTCTTCCTACATTAATTGGAGATGACAATATCGTTAATAGCTATACATTTTGCAAGTTTTAAGTCACTATATGACTGGTGTGACTATTATTATTAATGATATGTAATTATTTTGCCCCAATTTGATTTATACAAAACTTAATCAGAATCCATCCATTGTGCAAGGCCAGGTACCACTATAATTGAAAACTTGCCTGAACTCTTGGTTCTGTCAAATATGCTGGGAGCTTTAACAATAATTTTCCATTTCTGAGGTTGAAATCAATACTTGAGACACCTACTGGGCTACATGGACTATTCTACTAAGCTGCTTGCTGTTTTGCCAATGTGTACCTCATGTTCCTTCCTCTATGCTTTGTTCATGCTGTCCCTTTTACCTAGAATAGCCTTCTCCTGGCTTTACCTATTCAATTCCAGACCCACACTTTAAGACAGCACAAGTGCCATCCCCTTCATGAAGCCTTCCAGGGTACTGCCAGTCTAATGAGATCTCTCCCTTCTCTGAACTCCCAAAGCACTTTGTAGGTGTCCTTAAACTTTCATATGTCTCTATCATGGACTTTGCATTAGAAAGAGGTGAGTCCAAATCCTTCCTGAGACACCAACAGTGTAACCTAGGGCAAATTACTTACCCTTTCAGCCTCAGTTTTCTAATGTGTAAAATGTATCTACCTTAAAGATTATCCTGAAGATATAATGAAAAAACAGACAAAACATACTTTGCAAACTTTAAATTTCTGTATAAATACTGTTATTGCCTATACCTTGTCTTCTATCCATGATAGAAGAAACAAAATTCTATTCTTTATGTATCTGTTGCAGTTAGAGCATAGTTCATTACCTGAAGTAAGCACTGAACAAATTTCTGTTGAATTAATCAGTAGCTAGTAAGAGCTAGATCGGTTTTCACTTCCTCAAAGCCTTCCTTGACCCACCTGAACCACACCTTCTCTCCTTGTTATGGACTCATAGCACTTAATTCTCTGTATCACTCATTTGTCATATAATCATTGGTTGAACTGTCACAATTTCAGTAATACTGGCATCTTTTACTATTCATTAACTCTTATTAGGAAACTGTCTGCTCACCCATCCTTAGAAATATGATATAATTAACAGATGGCAACCAATTAACCTTCTAGCTGAAGAGAAAGGCATTTCATACCTCATCCTTCTACTCTTCCATACCACCTTCATCCAGAATAAAAAGTCTCATGAAAGAGTGATCCCCAAAGTGTCAGGTTGACCAGATTGAGTGGGTCACTTAATGTTCATGAATAGAGTCAGATTTCCTTAACTCAAATTCAGGGCTCTCCATTGAGTCAAGACTCAATAGGACCGAGGAGGAGGCTTCCTCACGAGCATCAGTAGATAGCATACTGATCTTCTGGAGAATAGATACACAGCCTATGAATTGACTCATTGACTCTTTCTTTCTTTCTTTCTTTCTTTCTTTCTTTCTTTCTTTCTTTCTTTCTTTCTTTCTTTCTTTCTTTCTTTCTTTCTTTCTTTCTTTCTTTCTTTCTTTCTTTCTTTTTTTTCTTTCTTTCTTTCTTTCTCTCTTTCTTTCTTTCTTTCTTCCTTCCTTCCTTCCTTTCTTTCTTTTGTTTTTTCTTTCTTCCTT
>CM053593.1:35952365-36025417 GCA_028646575.1 Pseudocheirus occidentalis | reverse complement strand
CTTCCTCCCTTTCTTTCTTTCTTTCTTCCTTCCTTCCTTCCTTTCTTTCTTTTGTTTTTCCTTCCTTCCTTCCTTCCTTCCTTTCTTTCTTTCTTTCTTTCTTCCTTCCTTCCTTTCTTTCTTTTGTTTTTTCTTTCTTCCTTCCTTCTTTCCTTTCTTTCTTTCTTTCTTTCTTTCTTTCTTTCTTTCTTTCTGTCTTCTGTCCTTCCTTTCATCCTTCTTTTCTTTCTTTTGTTCTTTCTTCCTTCCTTCATTCCTTTCTTTCTTCCTTCTTTCCTTTTTTCTTTCTTTCTTCCTCTCTCTCTCTTCCCCCTGTATATGTGTGTGTATATATGTATGTAAATATATGTATACATACACATATACATATATGTAATATATATATTTCTATTGATGTGGCTCTATGTCTTTCTGTGTATCTGGCTGTCTCTTTCTCTTTCTCTAAGAGTTGAGAATTCTACATGGCTTTGTGTTAAGATAGACCCAACAAGACCAAGGAGAGCTATTCACTCACCAGCCTCCTTTCAGAAATAACTGTGTCATATTTTCAGTATTATTAAGTATTCTAATTTTATTGTACAGAATAAAAGTTGATTGATACTCAAGACAAATAAGGATAAAGTAATAAAGTGGATCATTTCCCTTGATGCACTCAAGTAACCTGACACAGATAAACTACATCGTAGGGCACCAAAAAAATTGGCAGATATGACTGCTGAGCCTCTCTCAACAATCTTTTTTTTTAATTGCAGAGAATGGGAGAGATACCATAGAAATGAAGAAAGGTAAATGTCCCAGGTTAAAAAAACAAAACAAAACAAAAAACAGAAGAACCCTTTGAAATCTATTCTACCAAAGAGGAAACAGGTGCATTAGGGATAAGACATTATCAAGAATGAAATTTTAAAGACATAAAGAAAACTTATTTTAATGAAGAGGAAAAATGGGAGTTTTCTAAAGGGACCGATAAGTATTACATAGGGAACTGACCAGTCAACTTAAAATGTTTAGACAGGTATTGAAGTTGGAAGCAAAGGCAGGTAACAGTGGATAAATACAAAAGTATGGCTTAATGTTTGAAGAATAGTATTGGGAGAGCTAAATCTTAGAATTAACCAGAGCTGTCAAGTCCAACAAAAATGGCTTTTTTGTGGTTACTATATTTGGGGGGGAAAAGAGGAGGACCAAAAAAGGAATGATTGCTGCTTGAGGTTGATGAGACAATAATTGACAACAGAGAGAAGTAATTGTAACTGTCTTCATATGTTTAATAAACTGCTATGAGGAAGATAAATTAGATTTGTTCTCCTTAACCTGAGGGCAGAATTATGAGCAACGGGTAGATGGACAAAAGGCAAATTTAAATGTAGCAGAACGGGAACTTCCAATAATTAGTTGTCCAAAAGTGCTACAAGCTGCCTCAGGAGGTGGAAGGTTCCTCTTTATTAGACGTCATCAAACCAAGGCTAGATAACTACTGCTAGAGATTCTCGTTCACATAGGTATGGGTTACTTTGCAACTCTGGGATTCTGTGACATCATTTGGACGTATTTGTATGTGAATACTGAGCTAGAAATTTCCCTTGACTATCCGTCATAGTTCATGTGTTTGATGGATCCAACTAAATCTCTCAAGCAAAATTATATTTATTTATTACAGTTTAGCTCACCAGGATCTCTGTTAGCCATTACCTACAGGTGACATAATGTCTAGGTGGGATATTGTCTTTTAAAAGGTTTCGGCTCTTTCTGGTGGACTGATGCAAGAAATCATATAAATGGCAGAGAAAACTGGACAGTCTCATGAACCTTCTTATATTGATTTCTGTATGTGCAATTCTTGCCTTCCTTTGCATTCCTTGACCCTGCATTATACTTCCATATATCCCCAGTATACACCTAGTAGGTGTTCAATATTTTTTGAATGAATGAAGGAATAAATGAGTCCTGGATTTTTTTTTTTTATGAAAGTGCTATATAGGCTTAATGTGTCACTTCAGTTAAGGTACTAATCCATTTTAAGGGAAATTGGAATTTGTAAGAAAAAAAGTCTCAAAATTAGTTTTCTGCAATATGATTGTCATTGATTATAATGATTATTATCACTATTGAGAGATCGGTACAGCCCTCTGAATAAAGAAAGTCTAGTTTCAAATAAAGCTTTGATACTGACTCATTGTTAGCCCGGACAACTGACTTACTTATAACCTTTCAAAACCTTAGCATCTCCCTAATACTTTTCTACCAAGTCATAGATGGGTCACAAGCTAATCCAACTGAGGGAGTTCTGAGGCTAGGAATACTCCCAAGCTGATGAAAAGATAGATTTTTTGTGTATATTTGAGAATTGCTGCTGCTATACAAAATTATCATCACATTTTCTTTTACTAAGCTTGAGTCTTTATGACATATCTAACACTATGATACACATTCATTTTACAATGCATAGAGAGTATATTAGATTTGGGGTAAGATATTAAACAGACTTTTAAAAAATTGGTCAAATAATTTTTAAATTCTTTATTAGACTGCAATAAACAACTTATATTATCTTGTAGGTTACATAATCCAAATGTATCTCCTTCCCCCACCTCTCAATCATTCCTCAAAGAGATCATAGAACGAGATCTTGATTAACTTCAAAAATAGCACATTTTTACCTCAGTTTGTTTTTATCCTAATTTCAATGATCACTGTTTACCTGATATCTAACCCCACTAAATTTTAAGTGGCTTTGGTTTGCATTTTCCTGGTATAATTGTTTATCTACATGAAAGACAACCCAAATCCAAAAAAAAAAAAAAACCTTAAAATGACTGATTCTGGTTTTTTTCTGCCTAAGTGTCCATCATTCCTTTGAATGGCCTGAGTGCAAAACACATCTGGAATCTACCCTTTTCTCCTAGCACAGAAAATTCCAGGAACCAAATCTCACTGGACTGTGAGTACCAAAACAGTCTTCCAGCTGGTGCTCTGAATAAATTTCTTCATTCCCTTATCACACATAGACATGAATAACTCTTTTCTACCTTCGATTATTCAAACCCCTTGACAGAAAATAAGAATAACCCCCCCAAGGAAAACTCAGTAGTTGTATTTTGTTGTTGTTGTTTTTTGCTTTTTTTTGGTCAAACTCACATTGTCAATTATTTTTGCCCTTCAGCTATATTTGAAATTTGATTAGCAGTCCACTGCAAAAAGTAACCGATTAAACCACTCAAATAAACAGCTGTTGGTGAATCTGCCTCTTGTTCACTTATAATATTCTTGTGTCCATTCAGAATTTCAGCATTGGAAGAGACCTCAGACGTCAACTAATCTGGCTAATATCTGAATGGAAATCCCTTTGACAGCATTCATGACAAGTGGTCATCCAATCTCTCCTTCCCAAGACATTTCCTATTTGAGCTTTATTTCTTTCAAAAAATAATATTTACAAAATGACTTATAGCTTATAAAGCTCTTTCTTTGTGAAAACCCGGTGGCATAGGCAGAATAAATATTTTATATTCATTTGACAGATAAACTAAGACTTGAAGAGATTTAATGACTTGACTAGTTGGATAAGGAAATGACAAACCAAGCCAATATCTTTGCAAAGAAAACATTAAATGGGGTCAGAAAGATTCAGATGTGACTAATGAACACAACAAAGTTCATGCAATTAGTGTGGATTTGGGAATCAGGATTCAGACCCAGTTTCCTGACTCTATGCTCTCTCTACCACCTCTATCTAGTATATATGTCTTCAAAAACTTTGCTTAGGAATTTATACTGCACATTTAAGAGATGTGAGCTTAGTAACCAGAGTTAATTTACTATAGTATGTAGGGGTACCTTCCCAAATAGTAAGGTGGCTTCTCCATGGCCTCACATGCCTGAAAATCATAACTTATCAGCTCTCCTTCATGTGTTGACTTTTTGTAATAAGCCAGAGGACATAATTAGTTTAAAGTAAAGACATTTATTGAAATGGTATAATAAAAGTAGTAGCATAGTATTTCCTACTCAGACCTAGGGTGCATTCTCCCATGAATATGGATAGCATCCGTGGTAAAAGAAGACACACTTCATGGAGCAGATGTATAGGGCACACAGCTAGAGAGGCTACTTACACCACTGATGCTGCGGGGCCTCAGATGGTGTTTAGGACTGCTTTTGTCATCTAGCGACTGACTGCAAGCCTGCTGATTGATGTCTTCTAAAGATGTCATTGACTGCTCATTCCAGGTCTGTTCCCTACCGGTCTCAGTTACCACTGGACTCTACGTAATCAGATGTTGTCTTTGCTGTTAGATGATCTTCTGCAAGACACTGTTCCAACAGATGCTCCTCTGCTCGACTCGCAGTTGCTGCTTTACTATAGTCTATGCGAGATGTTGCTTTTCCAAATTTTACTCTGCCAGGCTCTGAGCAGCTAAACACATAGTCTGCTGGATATATAGTGTCAAGCTGACACTTTCTACTTAAAACTGATATACTCTTTTTACTTAAAACTGATGGGATTTGTGCAGCTCTTTTAGAAGAGACAGAATATTCTTTTCCTAGGTAGTACTAGCAAAAACTTCCCTAGTCTTGTCTTTTACGGAAGTCTTTCATGTTGCCAACACTAGATTCTCTTTCCTGGAGGCAGAACTTCTCAAAACAAAGAGCAGTGTCATTTCTGCAATCTAATGCAGTCAAGCTTAGTCTTTTCTTTGGACTACTTTTTCTAGTGAAGGGTTAGGGTCCCTTAATCAGCAATCTCATCTCAGTTTATAATGATCAGTCGGCAACCCCAAAATATAAGAGTACAGAGATATCTGCCTGGAAAGAATTTAATCACTCCAGCCTTCTTTCAGTCAAAGTAGTGAGGTTTATTGTACTGCCAGTAGAAGTGGGCATGAGTCCTAGTAAATCTGCGGTATTGTAATGTCAATAGGAGTTCATACTGAATCTGCAACTTAAAGGAGTGAGAATGACAGTCTTATACAGAAAAAAGGAAAAGAAGTCAACAAAAAGATCTCGATGGAATTGAGGAGTGGTAAAGAGTTTGGGGCTGGCTGACCAGATGCAACAGTGAAAGGACATCAAGTAGGCTAATTAAATGATCTAAGTGGGAATAAAGAGTGGTCAGTATAGGTAAGTTGTCTGAGGTGGGCAGAGAACAACAGTGAAAGAAATATCAAGTAAGCTAACTAAGCGATCTAGGTGGACTGGGAGAAGCCAGTTCCCTTGGGTGGAAATGCCAGTGGTCTGGGCTGCTGAAATGTGTGGGAGAATTCAGGGTCTGGGTCCCATCACTCCATAATAAACCTCCCGAATTTTCATCTCTGAAGATTCAGCTATAAACTTGGCAATTGTTATTTGTACAAACACCAAAAACTGAGGGTTCTGAGCTCCTCAGTTTTCAAACTTCTCCCTCTAAAATAACTGGGTACAAATCAGGCAGAGAAATGAGCTAAACCCAGAGGACAAGGTCATTGTCTCTTACCACTTACCTAACTGCATTCCTAGTCTTTTTAAATGCAGATAGAGCCAGCCCACAGCTCAGTAGGTCTTTTAGGGTGCTCACTCAGATGAATAATTAGCCTATGAGATACTTTTTTCAGAGCTTGCGATCTCTTGGAGTAGAAGAATACTGGCCTAGGGTTTAGTCACCTTGAATTTTGATCCCAGAGCTGTCATGGACTTTTCTATCAATAAAGATACTTAATCTTTCTAAATTTCAATTTCCCTCCCTGAAAAATAGTATTAATTCCTTCCTTACATCTATCTTACTGTAGTAGAAGCAGGATGTCAGAAAAAAAAAAAGATCATTATACATTTAGAGCCTTCCAAAGTTCTTTAAATTAGAACTATTTGAATTTTTCTTACTTTTCAATTTCTAGATTTAAATCAGGAGGTCTCACAGAGGGAAGAACTGTCAGAGACCTTTTTCTTCTACAGCTCATTACATCAATTTACCAAGTCATGACAGTAACTAAGGTGCCAAGACCAACACAACACTAAGGATGTTTAATAGCCAAAAAACAAACCAGAGTGGACTGTCTGAACTCCTTATGGAGAGAATATGATCTATGCAGAGCTCTCTACCATACAATGACTGCTTTCATTCATTTTTTTTTCCAGGGGGTCAGGTGGGGAGGGTTGGATTCTTTGACTTATTTGTGTGACCTTGGGTAAATCATTTCCTTTCCTCTGGGCCTCAATTTTCCCATCTTCAAAATAAGGGAATTGCACTAGGTGGTCCCTAAGGTCCTTTGTAGCTCCAACACTGTAAGATTCTATGCTTTAGCATTTTGATAACTGGCTTCTTCAAACAAGTTCTGCATTTAATATTTTGATCAGTTTTTATTGAGCCTCCTCTATTCCACCTGAATAATTAATGCCTTGCCAGCTTTGATGGTTGATTTGAATTTCATTCTCATAAATTTATTGAAATGTATTTCTTTCTGATTAACTGTTTTTAATGACTATGTAGTCAATAAGTTAGTCGGAAGTCAGCAAGCCTACATTATATGTAGTTCACTGAGCTAGATAGTCTGGGAGGGAGACAACATAAAGAGCATTACATTTCTAGGGAGAAGAAATTTGAGGACTTAGGTTGGAATTCAGACCCAGTTACTTACTGGCAGTGTGACCTTGGCTCAGTCACTTCTCTCTGGGCCTCAATTCTTCATCTGTAAAATGATGAATTTTGTACATAAGACGTATGTATGAACTGTGCACACAATCCATACAAAACACATAAAATATGCACAAAACAAAGAGATGAGACCAAACCCTGGCACAGTTTATAGTTTGGTTAGAGAGATAAGATATTCACACCTGAAGTGACTTGAGGACAATTATAAAGCAACTTATCAACATAAGTAGCCTAGAATGTAAGCTCCTTAAAGGCCAAGACTGTACAGTTTGATGTCCATATCCCCATATCCATACTATATTCATATAGTAGGCACTTAACAAATGCTTGTTGAATTGAATATCAAAGAAAGCCTGCAGAATACTGCTTGGTTATCATATAGGATAAATGGGTCCCTCCTCTGTTTTCATGGTGAACATTCTTTTTATTAGAATTTAGCAAAGATAGCTTCAGCAACAATTTTCCTTGACTTGCCAATAGAGCTCTTGCCACCTCAACAAAACAAGCCAAACCAACGTGGACTTAGCAACAACTGAGAGCCAGAGATGACTTGAAACAATTTCTTGCGTATTTCCTATAGCAATTCTTGATGCTTAAAAGACTTTACTGATTCAATATTCTATTCTGGGCTGCCAAATCTTAGAAGATCCTTTTTAAGCCTGGCTGCTATGATTCAGGAATTAACAATGAGTGGGCATTGTACCCATTAAAGTATGTGAAAAGGATTTTTTTAAAAAATGTAATAAGAAGAGCAATAAAAAGTAGAATTAAAGTGTTGGGAATCATATGTGCATTGAATCAAGAACCATCTCTGAGTATGCAAAGTCACCAGACCAATGCCTCTAATCTATTGAATTTCTACCTAGAGGTGTTAGAGAGCATCAACATAGAGGCAGAAACTATATGTGAATGAGATTGTAACTAGGGCAATAGTTTATTCTTCTATCAACAAGTGTGGTCAAGTCCCTGGCCATGATTGTATATGTAACTAGTTACAGGTGAAGAGTGTGATGCCTAAATACCCAAATTAACTACAACTATGAAGGAAGATGCTATCTACATCCAGAGAAAGAACTGATAAGTAGAAGTATATTTAGAATGATCTTTACATATTACATAGACATATTTGTGTCTAATGGTAGCTTTCCCCCATGTAGGGGAGAGGAAAAAAATGTACATAACTTTATTATATATATTTAAAAGGAATAGCAAGTTGTACCTAATTATTTGTAGTTTGATGTGCAATCATCTATTTTTATACTACATTATGGAAATGCTTGTTTTATTCCATAAATTAAAAATAAAATAAATTTAAAAATTTTAAATGTGATGCCTTATTAAAACTAGGGTTTATGTCTCACTTGCTTCCAAAAAGATTTTGAGATCATTCATAAAGTTAGATCTGTAAAACAGGGAAATGTAAAATAAAAAATCACCAAACACCAGTTCAAAGGGACAAATAAATATTCAATTCTATTTGATTCAATAAATATTTATTAAACTATAACTCTGTAATGTTCTGTGCTCGGCACTGGGAATATAAGAGGAAAAAATCTGAACACTCTTAGTTCTCAATGAACTTCCATTTTATTGGGGAATTCAAAGCAATTCAAGAAGAAAGTAGGAACAACTGGGAGTATAAGCATTTAAGTACTTATGTGCCACCCACTGTGCTGAGTACTTTACAAATCTCATTGCGTTTGAGCTTCCCAACAGCAGCTCTTGGGAAGTAGATGCTATTATTATCCCCACTTTACAGTTGAGGAAACTGAGGCAAACACAAGTGATTTGAAGAATGGGATCAGGGAAAGTTTTGTGGAGTCAGTGACATCTGAGATAAGCCTTGAACAACAAGGTCTCTGAAAAGAAGAGAAATGAAGACACTGCTGAGTATTTGTAGTTGAGAGCAGAATTTTTCTGCGAGCATTCTGGCAGTGATGGCAAATACAGAAGTCCATTGGGTCCACTTAATTCCTAAATCTACCCGCTGGAGAAGCTCACCACAGGCAAAAGTCAAGTCAATACACTACCAGGTGGGCTTTTAGCTAGCTTAAGGTAATAGGGGACCTAGATCTTCCTAAGTTTGCCTTTGTTAGTAACTGATGGGAAGAAAATACAATATTAATTTGCTCTTACTGGGACTCTGGATCTATATGCTGTAGGCATGATGAATCTCATTTGGTTTGAACTAGTACTTGGAATAGATGGACCTAGAAATTATATTAGACAGCTTTTCACATGCTTATGTCTTACTTCCCCAATTAGACTATAAGCTCTTAGGGGGTGGAGGCTGTGGCTTTGGGGGCTTTTTATTTTGTTCATATCTCACAGAGTGACTAGCCTAGTGCCTTGGCTATAGTAAGTGCTTAGTAAATATGGGGGATCCCAAAAGTCTTAGTATATGCTTAAGCTTTAATTGCTTAATCATAGCTACAGTTAACTTTTACACTTTAATAGCTTAAACCTGCACTAAGACTTTTGGGACACCTCATATTTGAACATTTGATCAGAAAATCATTCTTTAGGTACAAAAATGCATTTTACTCTACAAAATCAATTGACCATAAATCAATTTTTTGTAAATTAATTCATTATTTAAATGTGTAGCAGCCCCGACAGGGCTACTTCTCCAATTCTCATTTGAAGACTGGGTTCCTAGAGGTCAACTACTACTCATAATCAGGGTATTTTTTCTTTTTCTTTCCTCTTCAATTTTAAAAATGTTTTTATTTAAAGTTTTGAGTTTCAAATTCTATCCTTCCGTTTCTACCTCCCCTCCTTCCTGAAATGGTAAGCAGATACAGATTATACATGTGTAATTAAGTAAAACATTTCTATATTAATAATTTTGTACAAGAAGACTTAAATAAAACAAAAAAATGAAAGAAAGTGGAAAATAGCTTTTATCTATATTCAGACAATATCAGTTCTTTCTCTGGAGGCAGATAATGGTTTCATCATTAGTCCTTTGGGATTGTCTTGGATCATTACATTACTGAGAATGGCTAAGTCATTCACAATTCTTCACTGAACAATATTGTTATTATTCTGTACAACATTCTCCTGGTTCTGTTCACTTCACTATGCATCAGTTCGTGTCTTTCCAGGTTTTTCTGAAATCATACTATTTGTTATTTCTTATAGCACAATAATATTCCACTGCAATCATCTTCAAGTGGACAGCCTACCCATTGTGCGCATCTCCATACCTGGTTAGGTTAGTCCTCAGAAAACAGATGTAGTATACCACTTGGACAATAAGTATGGACTGACTTAGATCTATATTGTTGGAAGAAGTACACAAACCAAAGTAGCCATAGATCCCCTGAAGTAAGGGAGTATGGGAGTATATGTAGTGTGTAGCATTATGCCTTGCATACAATAGGCACTTAATAAGTTTACTGAATTGCATTGAACTTTGTGAGATAAATAGTATAAGTCCTATCACCACCATTTTTGTCTATAAGAAAACTAAGGATATTGGACAATAGTTTCCTGTAAGTTTTGTACCTCTTTGATTTTAATGATCAAGACTGTATTTGTTATCACAAAAGAAATTTGGTAGAATCATTCTTTTCCTATTTTATTTATTTATTTTTTGCAAACCACTTACATAATTTTGGAACTAATTTTCTTTTAACAATTGAAAAAGTTCACTTATTTTAAATCCAGCTGGTCCTGAGGTGTTTTCTTTGAGAATTCATTTAATAAGCTGAGTTTGAATAGATATAAATGAACAGTCTTATATTGGTTTCAATGAGGCAGTATAATGGGAAAACACCAGTGAACAAGGGAAATTATATTGGATTTAAAGACAGTGGATTAGATTCAAAGGATGGCTCTACTTCTTACTACTGTGACACCATTGGGTATCCCTATGGAGAGCAGAGTTGGCTGGCCAGTACTGGATCCTTTCTGCTCCCTCAATACTTCCTGGATAGGGTAGAGTAGAATCTTTCCCAGGCCTTGCCTATTTCTTCCCTGGTGGATGGTTTAGGGCCATCCTTTTCTTTGGCCACTGCCTTCTCCACCCTACATCTTTTCTTTTTGAAGATTTAATCAATGATAGCCTCTTAGTATCAACCTGACTTTTAGCCTAGTGGCAATATGATAGCCCTGAATTCACATGGTCATTTCCTCTGCTGTTTTATGGAATTTATCTCAGATGAAAAGTTATTAGAACAATCATAATAGCTCAGACCTCTCCCAGTTAAGAAATTCAACATTCAGGTAAAGGACTGGTTCTCTGCCCTAATTTAAATGTTTTATATCTTTATCTCACCCTTGTCCTTTCTGTTTAAAGCAAAATCAAGATACTAGAAAATTTTAGGTATAAAAAGTGAGGTTATATTACAGTGTTTGTTACTGGATAGGGATGGGGAGTGGTGAGCTTCTCTCAGTCTTCTGACTGAGTACAGCACAGTAAGCTCAACGGCCCAGTTCAAGCTCTCCTCACTTTAGGGCTGCCCTTCTTTTAGGGTGTGTTTTTTGTTTTTGTGGCTGTTATCCCTGTACTGTTGATACTTTCCAGTTTGAATTTTTCCAGTTAGGTCACAGGTGGGATTGGGATTCTGTTCCTATATTCTTTCTTCTCAGTTCATTCTCTCAAAGGTGTTTCTTTAAAAACTTCCAGGGTTGATTCTGTTGTACCCAAACCTTTCACCTAGGGCACTACACACCACCTGATTTGTGTCCCACCATTAAACTCCTCTTGTATTTCTGTCTTTGTCAATACTTTTATCACAGCTTGAAACTGCTTAAGGCATGTCTAGGCATTGCCCAAGGTGTAGTTCCCTTACTCCTTCTCCCCTAATCAGCATTTCACATTTTCTCCTTGAATCATTATAATGTACAAGGCTCATTAAGGTACAAGGATCTTATCTAAGTACCATCCTGTCAGACCCCACTGACAAAGCAGGGCCCCCACCCCCTTTGTCCAGAACATGACCCTGGCCTGCTCTGGGGAATTCCAGTTCTCTTCATCCCATGACCCTCTACCCTGCTCTGAAAAGCTGACTACAGCCCTCCACCCTAAGCCTTCCACCAAATTCTAGGAAGGACTCCCACTTCACAGGAAGGTTACACCCTTGTACCCTTGTGCCATACTCCCCTGAGTCATAAATTTAACCAATGGCTGTTCTTTGCTTCTATACATCATAGCTTCTCTAGCTCCCCTCCCTATTGTGGTTTTTGTAGTTTTAGCCTTTATAATCAAAGTCTGTATCCCCAAAGATCACTGCCAATTTGAGTGGTAAACACTCTTGTAGTCAAGCACTTAATCAATAAATCCACATCTAAATTCACCTTGAACCCAGGTCTTGGCTTGCTCTAATTCTCTGCACAACAATTCAAGCACCCTTTCTAGTTCAAATATCATGATCATCCAAATCACTTTTAGGGCCATAAGAGAGTGTTTATCCCTATAAACTACAAATCCCACACTAGATAGTTTTTAAATCTCAATTATACTATGCATATGACCATGGCCACTTAATCTTGCTGCATCCCAGAATTCAGAATTCAAAGGTATCTCAGTAGTTATATGGTCGAATCCATACACTGAAGAAGATTATTCTCAATGACATGGCCCCTACTTCCTGAGACATCCTATACTGTTTTTACTATGGATTGCTCTAATCTTTACAGCATTTTTACTTATGTCAAGCCTAAAATTATGTTTTTACAACTTCTATCCATTAACCTCAATTCTACCTTCTAGGGCCAAAAAGAATAAATCAAATCCCCTTCCCCCCCCCAACATGATAGCTATTCAAATACATAGAGAGATATCATTCCCCTACCCTTCCCTCAAAACAAGAAAGTTACCACACTTCAGAACCAGATGAATTGCAAAGTGCAGAATTCAATGACTTCACTTAGTTGCTGGAAATCAGAATGCCATATAGAAGGCCCATCAGGGAAACAAGAGGCATTAATTGTTTTTATTGTCTTTCTTATCACAATGCATTGGTTTAACAACCCTGAGCAACTGAGACCAACTTTAGTATAGGACAGTAGTTTTCTGTCTTTCTGAAGACCCCTTTGCCAAGATAAAGGGCCTTGAAGAACATCTGTTTTCCATCTGCCACTACAAATATAATTTCCCCTCAATTAGTGGGAAGAATATTGCTGCCTGTAAGGAAAATCCAATGAGGTGGTCTGACTTTTATTGATGATAGCAATGAAATAGCTAAGGATACCTAGGGGGATTGTCTATAAAATGAAAGACTTGTCTAGATTTCTAAGGCCCCTTCCACCTTAAAATCTAGGATTCTATGATGATGGATCCATATGGATAAGTACCATTTCATCTGAAAAAGATCTGGAGATTGTAGTAATCAAGCTAGTGGTATTTCAGGCATCACTGAAAGACGCTGGTAGTTTCCAAGAGTAGGAAAGTGAATGTCCTGCTGTATACTGCCCAAGTCAGGCTGAAACTGCAGTAACAGGTTCATGCTGGGGTACCACATTTTAGGGAGAACATTCACAAGCAGGATAGTAAAGGGCCTTGAAGTCAAGCCATCATGACATAGGAGGATTGGTTGAAGGGATGTTTAAGGTGATGTTTTACCTGGACAAGAGAAGCCTTGGGAATGGTGAGGTATGAGAGCTATCTTCTGTATGTGAAAGGTCAGCCACAAGAAAAAGACTTAGATTTACCTTGTTTAGCTCTAGAAGTCAAAATTTTGAATGATGAATGGAAGTTGTAAAGAAGCAACATTAAAATTGATGGAATGAAAAAACTTCCTAAATTTAAATTCTTATCTTCATTCTCTCTCCAAGGTTGTCATTAGTACTGTGAATATCTGTGGAGACTATTTGAAGAATTTTTTTTAGCTATTTCCTCAGAAAGATCTAAGAAACCAAACTTATTTTGTAGCAGAGTTGTTGTGTCCTTCATTTTTTAATAGAAATGACATCATGGGTGATGTCTTGATTCCTGTGTGAATTGTATTCGATTAGGGCAGAGCTGCACAAAGTCATCAGCTTCACTCTCTCTTCCAGAGTCGTTGAAGTCCAGTGGCAAGACGAAAATCAAGATGACCAGTGATGGCCCAGGATGCAGTGGATGACCATGGTGTTTTCTACGTCAGATCAAGATCTAAGCACTTCACAGTGCCTGCTTTGGCCGTCTTCCTGGCCAGTGAAAAAAACTGTTCTCATTCACCCATTCTGCCAGGAGAAATCTTCACATGCTTGAGATAAACACCGCCCTAACTCACCAACAGGTTTGAGGTATGTGAGTTACCCTTAACCTGGTTTAGCCCATCTGCTGAGACAGTTTGTAGGGGTGTGGCTACCGCACATGCTACAACTTCTTGAAGCCGCAGGTGAGAATTGAGTGCCAGGTGGATAGCAAAGGTAGATGAGCAGGCCTGAAAAGGGCCCAGCAAACCCTCACATCAGACATGCTAGTTCTCCTTGAGCTCCCCATACACCCCATCAGAAAGAATATTGGATTTGGCATAAGAAAACCTAGGTTTAAATGATGACTCTGTCCCTAACTAGTTGTATAGTTTTGAATTTCTCTCTCAGCCTTGGTTTCCTCATCCATATAATGTGAGTGTTAGACTAGACAATCCCTAAATTCCCTTTTAAAAACCAAGATCCTAGAATCCTTTGATCTATTAAATTAAACTGTTCTCATTTCCTAAGCCTAAAAGCCTTTTTCAGTGTTTTGAAAATAAAATGACAGCCTTCAAAAATTCCTTAGAGAAGGGGGTTCTTTACACTTTGGGGGTGTCCTGGACTCCTTTGGCAGTCTGCTGAAATATATGGACCCCTTATCAAAATTTTTAAATGCAGAACACAATTGACAAGAAGTCAATTGTATTAAAATATTTATCAAAATGTTAAAAAAAGTTTCATGGACCCTCTAAAATCTATCTGCTGACCCCTTTGAGATCTGTGGACTCCAGGTCTTTGGACCACTAACTTAGAGGAATTCCAGGAAATAATAATAGTGCTAACTTACACATATAATAATGACAATAAGTAACATTTACATAACACTTTGAGATTTACAAAGTGCTTTACACACACTCACACACACACACACACACACACACACACACACAAAACAACTGAGGCAGGCAATATTATTATCCTAGATTTACAAAGAGGTTAAGTGACTTTTCCAGGTTCAGGTTATCAGAGCCAAGACTCAAATTCAGGCCTCCCAATAGTAAGCCAAGCCCTTTCCACTACTGCTACTAATAGAAGCTCAGGAAATATACCTCCAGGGAAGCCGGAAAACATCATAGATCAATTGGGCTACTCTTGTAATTGTAGTTGATAAACTATATGGTACAATTCAATCTTCTGCTATTTCCTGACGTTTTAGAGAGTTAGACAAAAGCTACATTTTTCATCACGTTGCTTGTGAATCAGTAAACCTGCCAACACAAAAATTGCTTAACCCTGATTCCCATGAATAGGATTCATCCTGTGTCTTTAGAATTATTCGGTGGCAGTTAGGAGCACACTCCAGGCACTAATGGATCAAATTTCCTGAAGCAGATCTAGGTCAGAAACCTGTTTGTACTTTACACTGTGGAACTTATTTGATGGGTTCCAGAGCCCCCAAAAGGTCAGGTGTAAAGTAAACAGGCAGAGATTGTAACAGTACTTAGTGTTTTGGACAAAACAACAACCCTCTGAAGCAAGTTCTATGGCAGGCATTCTTCATCTGGAATCTGTGGATAGAATTTCTAGTGACTGGAATGGCAAAAAAGTTACATCTTTATTTTCACTAACTACTAACTGAAAGATAGCATTTCCTTCAATTATGGATATAGGTGACAAACCAGCTATATTAGCAGTAGTTTAACCTTCATGGGTTACATAGAAGTCACACATATTTTTCTATCATCTTACAGGTGTTACAGATATTTCTGAATATCATTTATGTTCATCACTACTCTGCAATTAATACACTTATTAGACCCAGGGCTGCATCATCATGAGGTGTAAGTCTTCCTTTCTATAGAATGTATTTGGATAGAATGGGTTGCCTTTGGAATCCTCTGTATTTCATTTTTTACATTTAATGACACAACTTTGAGAAGGGGTCCACAGACCTCATCATGAAACAAAAAGTGAAGAGCCCATGATATCAACAGGTGTTATCTTGGAATCTGGATGGCACAACAGAAAGAACACTGAAATGTGGTGTCAGCAGACTTGGGTTTGAATCCCTATTCTATCATTTAATACCTGTGTGACCATGGTTAAGTGACTTCACCTTTCAGCCTCAGTGTCTTCTATAAAATGAAAGGGTTAGACTAGATCAGAGGTATCAAACATGCTGCAGAAGACTATTCCTCTACAACACTCTCTAGAGCAGCCAGAACCAGATTAAAATGTAATCGGGAAACATTTAATAAAATAAATAAAAATACAATAAAACACATATAACATTACATTTGAAATCTAAGTCAATATACTGCCTGCAGGGATCCTTATGTACAGATTAGTGAGTCCTCATTTCTGTTTGATTGGACTAGATGACCTCTAGAGTCCCTTCCAACTTCAGGTGTATAAGAGATTTAATTGGGAGGTGAGGAAACTGAGCTCAGAGAAATGAAGTTACTTGACTTTCCCACGGTAACCCTGCTCTTTCCTGAATCTAAAATCAAAGGTATATACTTAGTGCTAAGTCTCAAGAGATTCTTTTTTGGGGGGGGAGGGGAAGGGAGGGATTTCTAGAATATACCTTGAATAGCAGAAAAAAATGAGGAAGACACATATTCCCCAACTTTAAGGCGTTTATAGTCTTATTTAGAATAGTGTGTCTGGGGAATAGCAAGTAGAAGATTTTGGTTGGAATATGGAACGCGTCAGGGAAGTTGAAGCTGGATTAGGAAGACTCAGAGGGTGGAGACAATTCCATTTTGTCTTTGAATCCTCGGTGCCCACCACAAATGGCTGTTGGTTTTTTTGGTTGAGGGATATAGCTGGCCTGAGATCCCGGGACAACGGATTTAGAGAGGAAGGGGGAGATATCCAGAGTGATGGTCTAGAAATCCAAACCATCACTGCTTTTATTATAAAGGAGGAAACTAGTATCCCAGGGAGGACGTGAGGTGCCCAGAACAGCAGAGGCAGGATCCTGAACTCAGAACCCGCCCCTCTGCTCTCTCAGCCCCTGCCTCTCCCTCCCCTCTTTCTCCCTCGCTCCTTCCCCTGCCCTATCCCCAGCCCTGTTCCCCTCCCCCTTCCTCTCCTCTTTTCATCCTCCCCCTCTCCCTTTTCCTCTCTCCCCCTTCTTTTCTTCCTCCTTCTCTCCATTCTCCTCTCCCTTTCCCCCCTTCCCCTTCCATTATTCTCCAGGACTTCCCGTCTTCCATTCGCCTCCCCTTCCCCCAGCCCCTCTCTCTTCTTCCCCTTCTCCTTTCTTGCTCTCTTGCTCTTCTTTCCACCTCTCCCCCTCCCTTCTCTTCCTCTCTTGTCTCCCCCCACTCACTCTCTCCTCCTTCCTCCCTTTCCCTGTCTTCCCCTCCCCCTCTGCTCCTCCTCCCCCTCCTCTTTTCCAAGCCCCAGAGCCTAGGTCGGCGACCCGGAAGTGTATGCCGGCTGCAACAGGAAGCGGAAGCGCATGCGGTCGGGCCCACAGGCCGGAGGCCTCAGCATGGCGCGCAGCGGAGAAGCCGGGGCCGGAGACGAGGATCGCCGGGGGGCGAAGCGGAAAGCTCCGACCGAGGACCCTCGGGAGGCCCCCGAGCATGGGGCGACGGAGAGCGGGGCCCCGGAGCAGCCCCAGCCGCGGGCCGCGGCCTTCCCACCGGGCTTCAGCATCTCGGAAATTAAGAACAAGCAGCGGCGCCACTTCATGTTCGTACGCTGGAAGCAGCAGCAGCGAAAGGTGCCTGAGGCCGGGGGGCGGGGCAGGGGGATGGCCTGGGAGGACGGCTCTGGACCTCGGCCTCCTGCTCTTTCAGATGAAGGGGTCGAGCTTCCCCGGGGTGGGCAGCAGCAGCAGCCGAAGGTCGGCCTGCCCCGCTTGTGGCCCGGGGGTGGGGGCAGCGGCCGGCCCCTCGGAGCGTCTTCCCGGACCTCCGCGTGCCCAGACAGGCTCGGACCTGCACGCGACGGCCCCTCAAACGCTTGAGGATCGGCGTGGGGACCTCATTCCCTCCTGCAAGCAGGCCCCGCAGCCCTGGCCCCCGCAGCCCGGGCGTCCCCTCGCTGCCCTGGATAGAAATAACAGCAACAGTGATGAGGGCTGACGTTGGTGCCCGCGCCTCCGTGCCAGGCAGAGGGCTGAGGCTCGGCCCACCCTCACTACGACCTCCCCGGGATCCGAACAGTTGTTATCCTGGCTTTACAGCCGAGGAAACTGAGGCAGACTGAGGGTGAGTGACTTGCCCAAGGTCATACAGCTAATAAGTCTCTGAGCCAGGGTTTGAACTCAGGTCTTCCTGATTCCAAACCCGGCCGCCTTTCCCCTGGGCCACCTAGCGCTGTAGTCCTTGGACACTTAATAGTTTCCAAGTGTCCTTAAACTGTGGTGCCCCGGAAAGAGGTCGGACAGGCATAGAGTACAGTGGGTCTACGCTCCCTGCGTTCCTGGAAGCCGTGCTGCTAATGCAGTTCAAGATTGCGTTAGTTTTTTTCTTTTTGTGTCTGCTGAAGCTCCTAGATCTTCTCCTGAACAACTCTCTGGTTATGCCCTCCCTCATCTTGTGTTTATGACGTTGGTTTTTGGACACTCACTTTGGAAACTGCATGTTCTGTTATCCCAGTTGAACTTCATTTGTTGGATTCAGTCTTGAAGTTTAGCCCATCAAGACCCTTTTGAGTCCCAGTTCTGCCATCCGTGGTGTTACCTCTCCCTCCTAGTTTTGTGTTATCTGCAGATGTGACAAATCTGCTATTTGCAGGCATGCCAGGAGGAACCCTCGTTTTAGTGCTGGGCCTGGAGTCAGGAAGACCTGCATTCCAGTCACTTAAGCTCGGTTTGCCTCAGTTTCCTCATCTGTAAAATGGGAGTGATAATCATAGCGCCTGCCTCAGGGTTGTTGTGAGGATCCAATGAGGTCATATTTGTAAAATGCACAGTACAGTGCCTGGCACATAGTAAACATATAAGTGTTGACAGTAGTTATAATTATATTCGGCATGCGTGCCTTTATTCGGGTTATCCATAAAAAGTGTTAAACATTTCAGGATCCAGCACAGATCCCTGGAGTCAAGCATCGGAGTGCTTCTGCCAAGTCATCAGTGAACCATTCATTACCCACTGCTCTTAGGAGTTCACAAACATCTAACCAATTCTGAATCCATCTGGTTGTAATATTAACTAATTCATAACTCTTCCTCTTCGCTAGGATAGTATAAGACACTTTGTTAAAATATTGACTGCAGTATAGGTAAACTGTGTTCATAGCAGTCCCCTCATCCACTTGAGTGTACTCAGGCCTGACCTATACTTGATGGAGCTTTGCTGGCTCTTCTAGTCACTACTTCCTGCCCGACCTACATGTTCACTGACAATTTCTTTAATGATCTGTTTTAGAATTTTCCCAGGATTCAGAGCCAAGTTTACAAAACCTATAATTTTCAGACTATGTTCTTTTTCATTGTTTGAGAATTGGGATAACATTTGTCTTTTTCCAATTTGTTGTACCATCACCTTTTCCCATGATCTTTCAGTAAACACTAGTGGGGCCTCCAAATCGAATTTACATGGTCTTTCAAAACGAGGATGTGGTTCATCTGGGGCAGCTCAGTGCTTCTGACTATTGTCTTACACCTCAGGTATCAACTCTCACTTAGGAGTGGCTAGGTTCAAATCCATTTTGGGGCTAGGATCTACCACCATCACCAGAAAATAGAACAGAAAGGTGGCCAGAAGAAATCATAAACAGGGCAGCTCTGAGAAGTTACTTGTCCTAATAGAGACTTTAAAACAAATGTTACTTCTATTTAACAGAGGTTCTCAGTTTCATGTACAATATTCTGTTGTTCTCCAGTGTACATGGAAAAGTGAAAATGAATCATCCCTGCCCTCAAGGAGCTTATAATCTACTCCAGGAAAGCTGTGTACATATGTAAGAAAAGCAGATCCTGCATGACATTCAGTTTCATGTACAATCCACTCGTCTCCTCTCCTTAATGTTTATTTTAATTTGGTATTCTCTTGTCCTCAGTCACCTCCTCTGTAAAATGAAGATGATGGTACTATCTGTTGTACTTTGTGAGAATCAAAGGAGGCAGGGATGGGACTGATTTTGTTACTTGCTTGCAGCTCAGTCAACTCCGGGGGCTGCCTGTTACTTCAGGGATCAAATAGGGATTCCTTTGTTTGGTGTTTAAAGCCTTCTTCAACCTACTTTTCCCAGCCCTATTATACTTCATTCCCTTTCATGTGGACTATGTTTCAGTCAAACTAGCTTTCTTACTGTTGCTCAAACAAGATACTCCACTTCTTTACCTCTGCGTTGGCTCTTCTAGTCACTACTTCCTGCCCGGCCTACATGTTCACTGACTTTACTTACCTTTCTTACCTTTCTTTCTTACCTTTAACTCTTAGAATCCCTGGTTTTGTACATACTTATATGTGCACATATCTTCCATGGGTAAATTATAAGCTTCATGAGGACAGAAGCTGTTTTACTTTTTTTTATTATGAATTTTGGCAAACACCAAATTAAAATAAGCATTATAGGAGAGGAGAGGATTGTACATAAAACTGAATGTCTTGTAGGATTTGCTTTTCTTAAATATGTACATAACTTTCTTGGAGTAGATTATAAGCTCCTTGAGGGCAGGGTTGATTCATTTTCACTTTTCCATGCACATTGGAGAGCAACAGAATATTGTACATGAAACTGAGAACCTCTGTTAAATAGAAGTAACATTTATTTTGAAGTCTATAATAGGGCAAGTAACTTCTTAGAGCTGTCCTGTTTATGATTTCTTCTGGCAACCTTTCTGTTCTATTTTTTGGTGATGGTGGTAGATCCCAGTCCCAGTCTTCCCCCCTACCATTTTTTTCTCTCCTCTGATGAAAAAAACAGAAACCTTGTAACCAAAACACATAGTTAAGCAAAACAAATTCCCACATGGGCCATCACTGTTTTACTTTTGTACTCATCTTCTGAGCACCAGTTTCAATGATCTCTATGCACATGACTTCCGGTTCTGTTTATTGAGACCTCTTCTGTTTGTCCCAGGCTCTGCTTCACCAGCTGCCAATTGGTATCTCCAACTGAATGTCTCGGTAGTAGCTTGAAATCAGAATATTGAAATAGAACTTAGCTTTCCCTCAAAATCTGGTTTTCCTCCAAAACTTAATTTTTGTATACGGTACTGCAGTCTTTTTGGTCTCCTAGTTTTATAATCTTAATAAACATTTACTAAGCACCACTGTGTGCCCAGCCCAGTGTTACATTCTGGAGATACAAAGAAAGGCAAAAGTAGTTCCTGCCCACAGCATGGGATGCTGTCTAATGGGGGATGACCACATGCAGACAATTGTGTGTAACAAGATAAACACAGGATTGGAGACAATATCAGAGGATGCAGTAGCATTAAGGCACCTTGGGAAAGGCTCATTGTAAAAGGTTGAATTTTAGTTTAGAGATGAAGAGATGGCATCAGGCTTGGGGAGGACAGCCAATGAAAAGCACTTAGTTGGGAGTTGGAGTGTCTTTTGTGGGGAACAGCAAGGAGGCCTATGTTTCTGAATTGTAGAGTATGTAGAGGACAGTAAGGCGTAAGAAGGTTGGAATGGTAGGAAGGGACCAGGTTATGACAGACTTTAAAAGCTTAATGGGATTTTATATTTGATCTTGGAGGAATCAAGGAGCCACTGGAATGTATTGAATAGGGAAATAATATGGTTAGAACTGTGCTTTACAAAGATTAATTTGTTACTCGAGTGAAGGGTATCCTGGAGAGGGGACAGTTTGAGACAGGTGGAAAGAGGCCATCGAGAAGGCTGTTGCAGTTATCTAGATCTGAGATAACTCAGGAGTTACTCCCTACTCTTCCTTCTCACATATTCCGTACCCCATATGCAGTCAGACAGTTGGCACGTCTTGGCTATTTCACCTCCACAGCTTCTTAACCCTTTTATTCATTTGTGTGATCATCTATCTCTCTAATTCAGTCCCTCCTCTACCCTAGACTTTTGCAACAGCCTCCTCATGGGGTACCCAGCGTTCATTTGAAATATTGCTATTAAAATATGCCTAACCTTGTCTTAACACTACTGCTCAAAAAAAGTTCACTGACTCCCTGTTGCTACTAGGATCCATCACAGTTTGACCCCAGTTTACTTTTCCAGTTTATATCGCATTACTGCTCTCGTATCGTTTGTTCTCCATCCTTGGCCTTTTCTCTTCTCCCTCAGAGGTAGCCAGTGTAGCCGGTGACCTGTGGCTAGACTGCTGACTCATGAATCCAGAAGACGTTTAATAGCTGTGTGACCCTGGTTAACTTCTGTCTGCCTTACTGTCTTTAATTGTGAAATGGGCATAATGGCAGCACCTACCTCACAGAGCTGTTAGGAAGATGAAATGAGATGAAATCTGTAAAAGCCCTTAGTGCGGCCTGGCACTGCTGTGTAAATGCTTCCTCCCCTCCCCTCATTGGAATGCCCTCCTCTCTTACCTCTTGGGATCTCTGGCTTCCTTCAATACTTTGTCCATGGTGTTACCTCCAGGAGGCTTCCTTCATTCTAGTGCTCTTTTTCTTCTTGAAGTAATGGTACTTATACTTGCCTGTGTATTATATTTCACCAGCAGAAGCAAATAATAGCTTTCTGTCATTTATAAAGTGCTTTATACACATTCTTATTTGATCCTCACCACAACTCTTTGTGGGAGGCATTATTACTCCTATTTTAAGATGAGGAAACTGAGGCTCAGGTTGTGATTCACACATAGTTATAGAATCCCAATTTTAGAACTGGAAAGGACTTGGGAGGCCATCAAAGCAGCTGAAATAAAATCACCTGGCAAGTGGTTAACTAGTCATTTATTGAAGATGTTCTTGATGGAGATCCGCAGTGCCACCACTTCTGAAACAATGCATTCTGCTCTAACTGTTAGGAAAATCTTCCTACCATCGATCCTAATCTGTCTCTTTTCAGTGACTGCTTTTTGCCCTTTGATTTGCTCTCTGGTATCAAACGGAACAAATCTAATTCTTCTTTCATGTGAGAGCCTCTCAGGTACTTGGAGACAGTTGTCATGTTCTGTCTCCCCTACCCTCAAGCCTCTTTTTAGACTAAAAATCCCCAGGCTCTTCAGCTGATCCTTTTGGCATGGATTTGAGGCCCTTCCCCATTCTGCTGGGCCCTTGATGCTTCTGTTAATCGCTGCTCTTCTTAAAATTTGGTGCCCAGAGCTAAACACCAGAGTGGATTGTTAAAGCAGGATCATCATTTTTTTTTCTAGAAACTATTCCTTTTTCAGTAGATCCTAGGAATGCATTAATGTGGTTTTTTTGGTTGCCATATCACACTGTTGACTGGTACTGAGTTTCAGATAAACTGTAGTCTAACCATGCCCTTGCCATGTTGAGTTTTTTTTTTTCAAACCTGAAACATCTTTCTATTTAAAGTTCGTCAGATGATAAACTTGAGAATGGGAATTTTTTCCTTCATTGTATTTATATTATAGCTCCTATCATAGTACTTGGCAAATAGTACATGCCTGATAAGTCCTCGTTTATGGATTGAACCCCATTAAATTTAATCTTGTTCATTATTAATATGCTGGCCTAGCAAGATCTTTTTGGCTACCAATTCTCAACCAGTGTTTGCTATCTCTTAATAACTGTGTTTCTTCTGCAAATTTGATAAGGATGCCATATACCTTTATCTAGTCCATTGGTTAAAAAGGCTAAAATAGTACAGAGCCAAACACAGATCTCTGGAATGCTCTACTGGAGACCTCCCATCCCTTCTCTGACTCCAAATCCAATATTCTTTCCACTACTTCTTAGGTAAGTGAATTCAGTTCATCAAGAGCATTAAGTGCTATCTTATTATCCCATTACTTCTTGTTGTTCAGTTGTGCCGAATTCTTTGTGATCCCATTTGGAGTTTTCTTTTCAGAGATACTGGAGTGGTTTATCATTTTTTCTCCAGTATATTTTATAGATGAGGAAACTGAGGCAAACAGGGTTAAGTGATTTGCCCAGGGATATACAGCTAGAAGTGTGTAAGGCCAGATTGGACCTGAGAAGGTTGAGTCTTTCTGACTCCAGACACTTTATGCACTATGGCGCCCCCTGGCTAGCCCATCCACTTACTGTCACCTGCCTGTTAGCCACTTGTTCCCATTCTTGCCTGTCCATGAATGATTTTGTTTGACAAAGAAAACAATTTCATAGTAAGAGCTTAATAGCCTTTTTTCTATCATAAATTATAATCCTACACACTCAAGGTAGCAGCCTTATTCTTTGATTTTTTTTTCCCTCAATAAAGCTTAAAAAAAAAAACTTAAAAAAAAAAAACCTTTTTGTTGGCCTAGCTTTCCTCCACAGCCTCAGCTTATTCAGAAACTTAGCACTCCTGACACTATTTTTGTGGTGCTCTGCCACAGATTTTGTTTGTATGTCATCTTCTATCTTCCTATATATAATCTTTTTATAGTCTAAGTTGCTTGGTGAGTTTTGTGTATGTTTGTATCAGGTTCTATAAACAATTCCCATTTTTCTTCATTATTGGAATTGTTTCCTTTTAAGTCATGAGGATTTCATTCCTGAGAATTTCCCATCTCTCCTGAACTGAATTCCCTTGTCAGATTTTAGTCCAGGAGATACTAATCTTCTTCTAAACCCTTTCACGTCCATTTCCCCAGAAGCTAGGGTGTTTGTTAAACTCTGCCTTATCTATCCTTTCCTCCATCATAAACTCTAAATGGTAGTGGATGTTTCCTTGCAAGGTGCCAACTATTTCTACCCTAGCAGCCAGTTCTTCTCTATTGGTCAGAATAGTCAACTTCATCCTTATTGGTTTGCTTTTCATTCTTTTGGAGGCTGTAATTATTATTAAGGTGAGAGATTTTTAACTGCTCTGTTTTTGGCAGAGATATATAGCTCCGGCAGATGTCTGGATAATTAAGAGTCCCCATCATTATTGTGTCATGACTTTATGTCAGACTTATGATCATGTTCCTTATCTTTTTGCTTTCTGTCCAGGTAGGACGTAGTATATTTTGATGACATACTAGCTTCTGTTCGTCACTCCATTTGTCAGCCTGGATGCTTTCTCTCTCTCTGCTGTGTTTCCCCTCTTAGTTCCTTCCTTGATTTCCTCACATGAAAATATGTTTTTAATATGCTATTTTCTACTGCCTCTGCTCCCTTTTTACCTTTTTTAAAGCAGTAACTATGAGGTTGCACAGATTGGGACTGTGTGAGGTAGGATTCAAACACGGGTCTTCTTACCCAGTATTCCATCTGTGCTACATACTCCTTGAGGACAGACACTCGTTTTTCATTTTGTCTTTGTATCTTTAGTTTCTATCACAGTACCTTTTATATAGTAGTGACTTAAGAAACATTTTTGGATTAGATTGATTTGGAATATGACATAAACATGCAAAAGCTGGCTACAGCCAAATTGAATAGGACCTTAAATTCCAGACTTAGTAGTTTGTGATTTGCTTCTCTAGACCACGGGGAATTAGAACTTCTTGAGAAGGAAGGAGTGTGGCATCAATCAGCAAGTTATTAAATGCCTACTGGATCCCAGTCAACTGTATTAGGTATTAGTAGAGAGGAGAGAACTGTATTAGGTATTAGTAGAGAGGAGAGAATAGATATGGGACATAATCTATGCTTTAATGCTTTTAACTTCTAAGAGCTGTATGGAGAATGAGTTGGAGAGAGGAGGAATTAGAAACAGAGCTCTAATCAGAGGCATTAGTGTAGATAGAAGGTGATTGTAGCAGAAAAAGCTAGATTTGAAGGCTGTGGAGACCTGCCCCTTTCATTTACAACCTGTGCGACCACAGGCCAATTGCAACCTCTCTTGAAACTCAGCTTCCCTAGTTATGGAATGTGGGGGATGGATTAGAATTCCAAGGCCTCTTCTTGCTCTCAATCTATGATCCTATGCTACCCATTAGGTAAGTGCGTGACACTGTGAAATGTGGACAGAATTTAAAGTAAACTGAAGCGTTGCTTCTATGATGTGCTCTCCTTCAGCAAAATCTGCCGAAGCTAGTTCTAGAAAGGTTAGCAGTGAATTAAGAAGCACAGTACAATTCGTGACATTTAAAATCCCAAGTCTTCTCTGCAGAATTTTTATCTACTTAGACTAAAAAGCAAAAGAAAGTTACTGCAGGGAATTTTGTGACTCACCAAAATTCCACCACCATCAGACATTTTTATAGGACTTCAAGATCTGTAAATTCCTTTACATACTGATCTCATTTAACTCTCACAACGTCCCTGGGAAGTGGGTTTTATAGTAGTTATCTCTATTTTACAGAGGGAGAAACCAAGGCTCAGAGAAATCAAGTCATTTATCCTTGTCACCCAACTTCTAAGATTTGGAGGTGGGCTTCAAATGGTCTTAAGCCTCGAGTGCTTTCTATTGTACCATGTTACATAATGGAAAAGAGCACAAAAGCACTTAATATAAAGAGAAAAATAGAAAATACTTGGATCATAGTAGGCAACTGATGAGTGATTTAGTTCTAGAATTTGAGTAAAGGAAAGGCGGGTGTTGCTGAATCAGAGAAAGGAGATAACTGGTGAAGGATTACTATTAAATTTTAATTAGATGGGTCAAACAATGCTTTGCCATATACACATGGTCATTATTTTGAGTTGAAATCTATTTTTAAAATAATACAAAGCTATATCATCTTTATACCTGACTGATTATTTTCAGGGTTTTATTTTAAATAATCTAATAATTTTTAGTATACATGTCTGTTATAATTTTTATTCATTATTTTTGTTGTTGTTGTTCTTTAGGAGAAATTGGCGGCTAAGAAAAAACTTAAAAAAGAGAGAGAGGCACTTGGAGACAAGGTAAATACAATCCTTAACTTTTTGTTATTTCTATTTTGTGTGCTCGGAAATAACTCAACAGACTGAATAGACTTTGTTATGAACAAGATAGGATAAATGTGGCCACTGGGGGAGCTACAAAATGAATAGATGTGATACCTCCTGAAGGTTACAGTCTAGAAGAGGGGAAGGAATCCAAACAGGTCACTCACTACCTGATAGACTTAGTTCTTAGAGCAGGTACAGAATAAAGTCTTATGTAATATCTAAGGGGAAAGGTCCACACTGTGGATCAGGGAAGACTTTGTATGGGAGACGGCTTCTGATTTCAACTTTAAAAATGTGGGTAGGAGTCCAACACTGGAGGAGGGAGGCGAAGAATATTCTGACGTTGACTAGTGGGCTATAGAATGGAATGCATAGAGAGGAATTCTCTGAAGTAATAAAGATGCTAATACATGTTTCTTTCTCTTTGTGGTTTGCAAAGCACTTTTCCCAAAGACCTGAGGCAAATAGAAAAGCCAAAATAGACCTAGATTGAAGAAGTCCTGGACTAACCTGGCACATGGGTTTGAATTTTACTCATTAGTTCAATGAAGATTGTTGAGTTGCAGAATGATGTGACTAAGCCTGCACACGAAAACTCATCCTGACAGTGGTTTGAAAATACACTGGTGGACAAGAGAGTGGAGGTAGAAGGGCATGTTAAATAGAAGCACTGCCTTATCCTGGCAGTTTATATGGTACCCCATCCATACCCATGGTACCCACCTTTGTAGAGAAATGAGGGAGGTGGCAGTACATTTTATGTCTTCTTTAGATACAAATTTGATCACTAAAAGGAGAGTCCTCATTTGGGGGGGTTTCATTCTTTTCATTTGTTGTGGTTCTCGTAAATCTGCTTATTTCACCCTGTGTCAGTTCATATATTCACTCATGCTTCTGAAGTCTTCATAAAGGTGACTTCTTACAAAGCAGTGATATTCTGTTACATTCATACACCTTACAATGGTTTATAGCTATTTCTCAAACTATGGGCATACTTGTTTCTCAGTTTTTGCTACCACAAACATGCTGCTCTGACTGTTGTGTTGTATATGGAAACTTTGTCTTTGACCTTCTTCAGGTATATGCCTTACAGTGGTATCTTTGGGTCAAAGAGCATTTTAGTCACTTTTTAAAAAGATAATTCCAAATTGCTTTGTAAAAGAATTGGATCAATTTATAGTTCTACCAACAGCATATTAATGTGTCAGTCTTTTCATAGCTGCTCTAACACAAACTACTCCCATCTTTTGTCACCTTTATCAGTTTGCCGAATATAAAGTGAAACCTCAGAAATGTTTTGATTTGCATATCTTTTATTATCAATCACTTGGAGAATTTTTCACAAGGCTGTTAGGTTAAAATTTTTCTTTAAAGAACTCCTTGACCACTTTACCCTCTTGGGGAATAGCATAATATTTGCTTTTTCTTTATAGATCTTAGATATCAGACACTTACCAAAATACTTGATATAAACATTTTCCCCAGTATATAGCTTCTGTTTACACTAGTAACATTGATAGTGTTCATGAGAAAACTTTTCAATTTCATGTAATTAGAATTACCTATTTTATATTTTGTTTTGTCAAGAACCTTCTCCCAGCCATATTTGTGAAAGTTTCATGATATGGTTCTCTTCTGATCATCATATAGTATTGACTTCTTATATCCAGGTTACATATTCATTTTGAACTTATGGTGATCTATAGCATAAGATATACTAGTATAAACCTAATTTCTGCCAAACTTTTCCATTTTCCTTAGAGTTCTTATCAGATAGGGAGAACCATGGCAAGCAATTTTCGTTTTCAGGTTTCTTTGCACGCTTGGCTATTGAGATCAGTTAATTTCTGTGTCCTCCTTGTTTAGTTTTAATCATCATCAAGTATTTTTGAGGATTGCTGCTTTATAGTATGATTTGAGATTTGGAAGTGTTGTTGGAAATGTCAGATCTCAAAAGATAAAAATGGGAGGGAAGTTGAGGAATACATTCAAGGAATGGGAACATTTACTTCAAGAGGTGAAGATAGAAATATGGGGTAGGAAATAGTTTTGGTTTGAATGTGGAGTATTTGAAGGAGGAGTAATTATGAGACAAAGATAGAAGGTTTCTTTGGAATCAGGCTATGGTGGGGCCAGATATTCTGCCAGGGTAAGAAGTTTATATTTTATTCCATCAAATTCAACATTTATTAGCCTCTACTGAGTGTGAGTGCATATTGCTCTATTGGAAGAAAGCTAGAAGTTTAGTAGGCAGTGGGGAGTCATTGAAAGTTTTTGAGTGAAGGAGTGCTAGTATCTGAGAAATTGCACTGAAAGTTGGTATATACAGGCTGCAGAGAAAGGATGCGTTGAAGAAGGGACAGGTAAGGAGCGGGAAGGCTTTTTGCATATTTGCAGTGGTTGGGGTAAGAAGAGTTGAGGACCTGATGACCTGGTTATGGTCAGTGTAGAGAAGAGGGGACAGATGCACAAAATATTAGGATTTGGTAACTGAGAGAATGTGGAGAAGGAACAGGGAAATTTTAAGATGACTAAGAAGTTTTCAGACTAGGTGACTGGAAGGATATGGACAGTGAAGTAGAAACACTTGTGGGGGGACAGGCTTGGAAGAAAGAAAGTTCAGTTTGGGGCATGTTCAAAATAAGGTGCCAAGAAGAGCTCCTTAGCAGATAGTTAGTTAGATATGTGGGATTGGAGTTGGGGGGGAGGGGAAGGAAGTCAGATCTGGATCTAGATAGAGAGAAAAGAAGCTAGAAGAACTGAACATCAAAGGCATGAATGCAAGGCACAAAACGCCTTTACCAGTGTCCCTGTTAGGTTGATGCATTCCCTTTGAGATTACTTCCAATTTATCCTCTTATATAGATCTTGTTTGTAGCAGTTTATTTGCAAATGATCTCTACCATTTGACTCTGAGTTACTTGAGGGGAAGAACTGGGTTTTTTGGGTTTGGGGGTTTTTTTTGCTTTCTTAGTACAGTGCCTGGCACATTAGTAGCTACTTAACAAATGGTTGTTGACTTGATTTGATGTGATATGAATGCTTACACTTAGGAGCCAGAGGTCATACAGGAAAGAGGATATAAAAGTCTCGTGTTTAATTCCCTGGGAAGGTCAAGGAGAATGAGGGACCTTCCCCCCTACTCCCCATCTCAAAACATTGTTTGATTGGGTTGCATTGAAGGAGAGAATTTGTAGTAGAAAGGCAGGACTGAAGGCAGTTTCTAAGGGCCTTAGGAGTGAATGGGTGAAGATGAAGCTAATCAGCAAACATTTATTAACCTCTTACTATGTGCCAAGTACTGTGCTGTGCAGTGGGGATACAAAGAAAGGCAAAAATACAAGAATAGGTCCTTGCCCTCAGACAGCTTATGTTCTAGCAGGAGAGACATGTCAAAAAAGATATACTAGATGCTTACAGAGTAAGAGAAAGGTATCCTTAGAGGGGAGGAGGCTCAAGTGACTGGGGGAACTGAGAAAATCCTCCCACAGAAGGTAGCACTTGAGCTGAACCTCAGATGAATCTGGGAATGTCAGGAGGTGGAAGTAAGGTGCAGAAACATCCTAGTGATGGTGGATAGTGTGGGGAAAAAACCCAGAGATGGAAGTGGAGCCATGTCATGGTTGACTTACAGCAAGTAGGCTAGGCCAATGTGGCATCGTAGTGTGTGAGATGGGGAGTCCAGAGTGAGAAGATGGAAAGTTAGAGAGGGGACAGGTGTGAAGCTTAAAAGCCAAATGGTACATTGCCATTTCATTTTAGAGAAAACAGGAAATATTGATCAGGGGTTAGGTGGTCAAACTCAACCTTTAGAAAAATCACTTTTGTAACTTAGTCACCAAAAGGAAGAAGGATTGGAATGGGGGGAGATTCACAACAGGGATACCAATGAGAAAGCTTTGGAAATAGTCCAGGCAAGAAGTGTGATAGGTCTTGAACTAGTGTGGTAAATGTGGGAGTGAAGAGAAGAAAACATATGAAAGAGGTTGTAAAGGTAGACATGACAAATCTGGCAGCTGATTGGATATTGAGAAAGTAAGAAGAGATTCAGGGATGACCAGCAAGGTTTCAAAACCTGGGTGATTGAGAGGATGGTGGTGCTCTCAACAGTAATGAAATTTGAAAGAGGAATGATTTGGAGAGGAGGGAGGAGATAATGAACTCTATTTTGGATGTATTAAGTTCAAGAGTGAAGGCAGTCAGCATAGGCTGCTCTATTGAGAGCAGGGATTCTTAACCTGGTGATCTGTGCCCTTGTTTGTTTTAACATTTTGGTCACTTGTTTCAATATTTCCTTCATAATGCTCTACATTTTATTTTAATGCATTTAACAGAGTGATTCTGCATAGGATTCTTTAGGCTTCATCACACTGCTGTCCAAGGAATCCTTGACATCAGAAAAGTTTGAGAACGTTAGCAAGGAGCAAGCAATAGCATGAACAGACAGAGTCAAGGAAATGCTTTTTTTTTTCTTAAAGGATGGCGAGACCTGTACATATTTGTTGTCTAAGGAGAAGAAGCCAGTGGAAGGGGAGAATTTCAAAGTATATTAGAAAAGAAGGGTTAGAACAACATTTCAGAAAAGCCAGGAGGGGATGGGATAATGGGCATAGAACTGAAAAAGAATTTAGAAATTGCATGTTCTAGCCTCATTTTACAGATGAATAAACTGAGACCTGAGAAGGCTATGTTACTAGTTACTTGGTAAGTGGGCCTGTATACACTGGAACCTGGATGCTGTCTATGTATCTGTTTTCAGTTGTTTATGTATTTCTTACAGTAAACTTTTATCAGTGATGTTAGTTACACAAGGCTTTCCACCTTTCTCTTCTTGCCTTTTGTTTTTTCTTACTGGTGATTAGTTATCTAGATCCTAGCTTAGTAGTTTCATTTCCAAACAGTTGCTGCCAAGTTTTGACAATTTTCATTTTTGTTAATATTTCTGCTAGAGGTATGCTACCATGAAGACAGTAAAATGTATCGTATTTGGGGATTTTGCTTCTTAATCTAGTGAGAAATTAAAATAAAAGTAATGGCCATAGTAGGGTTTTTCTTTGGGGGACTGCTTTCATATTTAATTTGCCTTCACCCTTAAAATTAGTATTACAGAAATGTGCATGTAAAGTGTGTCTAATGTTGAAAATAAATACTTTTATTTTTTTAACCTAGGCACCACCAAAACCAGTGCCCAAGACCATCGAAAACCAGAGGATTTATGATGAGACGATAGTCGATCCTAATGATGAAGAGGTAATTTTGGGAAATTTACATAAAATTGGGTAACTGTAACTTGTATTTTATTTATTAGGTGACAGTGTACATGTGTATATACTGCTATTTATGTTTACAAAGCACTTTTACTTAAATTAACTTATTTTCACAGCTCTGTGAAATAGTTCCTGCAGGTTATGTACTCTTACTTTACAGAGGAGGAAACTGAGTCACAGATAGATTAAGGAACTTGTTTATTGTCTCTTAGCTAATAGATATATGGGAAGTTTGATTTGATCCTAGAACTAGTACTCTTAATGTTTAATTATATATACTCTGTTGCTTCTCAGTTTTAAAACCAAAATGCCGTTTAGGGTATGCAGTTGACCCAGTTATTCAGATTGTTGTATTTGATATTTTAATATTTATTCATTGTTGATGTAGCCATAGAACAAACATATATGGGTTTTTTTGGGTTTTTTTTTTGCCTTTTTTTGGTGGGGGGAGGCAGTTGGGGTTAAGTGATTTGCCCAAGGTCACACAGCTAGTTAGTGTTAAGTGTCAGAGGCCGGATTTGAACTCAGGTTCTCCTGACTCCAGGGCTGGTGCTCCATTCATTGTGCCACCTAGCCGCCCCCATATATCTATTTTCTAAAAGTATATAGTGTTTTGTGTTTGCATTCACTTTTTGGTGTCATTTGTAGAATTTTTTGATGTCAGATTATTATGTACTTAAAATTATGTCACGTATGGAGATTGAGACTCTTTTTTGTCTGTCTGGACTTTGATCTCATTGGCATAACGTATTCTTGGGTGAGAGGACACCGTCTGCTCCTGTAGGTCAGCAGCTTCTCTCTGACTTAAGAGTTCCAGAATGTTTCATTGAGAGGTTTAGTCACTTCCTCAGGATCATACAGTTAAGGGTGTTAAAGTTAAAGGCAGAACTTGAAACCAGGTTTTCCAGATTCTGGGGTCTCAACATCAAATAAAACCCATTTCTTATACTTGAGAGATATGTTTGTCTTTTAATGCCTGGTTTGCCCTCAAACATTTTGTTACTCAGGGGTATCATTAGAGAGTATGGGTTTGGTAAAAGAGCCTTGGCTGATTTTGCAGTTTCATCTTTTACTATGTGGAGCCATTTTGGTGAAACTAGAAAGTGGCTTATTTTTAATTTTCTTTGTGAAAGTGTTTGATTTGAGAAGAAATTTAAATATTTTTATAGGAGAAGGGATTTCTAAGAGTTAGGTTGTCATGTGAAGAGGAAAAGATGGAATGATTATTGTATAGATGCTCTTCTCCTTGGAAAAGAGTTACAAAGGGCATTTGTGCTATGAACATTCAAGTAAATTTTGAAGGTCTGATCCTTTTCCCTCTGACAACATCAGCAGATAGGGAATGACAGTGTGGTAATAGGAAATGGAAACGTTTTCAGTAGTCATCGTAGTTGTTAATTACCTGATTATCTGTAATCTTGTGGGAGAAAAAAAAATGGCCAAAAGTAGTTAACAATTTTTTTAAGAAATCAAAAACTTTAAAATCTAGTATTCCAATAAAACTTATTTTTCTGGTAGAATTTCACTAAATATAAGTCCCAAAATAAAGATATACAAGTTGAAAATAATCATTTTCAAAAGTTATCAACTTCAAAGTATTGCCTGAGTCAAGTGCTAACTCTACATGGGTGAGTGAGAATGATTACATGTGATCAGAGCAGTTAAACCTAATGGTGGGAGAAAGGCTGCAAAGGACTTTGATGCCTGGAGAAATACTAGAACTTAGAAAGTCTAAAGAAGAAAGATTCACACTGAATTGAAACCTATGCTGGAAACCAGGATCAAATGAATTAGTAGTTAAGGATGTTAAAGATAAGTGTGATCCTAAGGTATACTAAGTATGCTTTTGCTGTATTGTCTATTTAGGTTAGACTTTTATTCAAACAGAAGCTGATAATTGAGTGGGAAAACATGATACTCTTTCACTTAAGCATGCCTAGTGCTCAGGCCTTCATTTAATTGGTGGCAACGTTTCTTAATTATGAAATATGTATAAAGGAAATATATATGAAATATATATGAAAGAAAATCCTTTTGAATTGAAATTTGTACAAAAGTAAAACTATATGTCACTGCTAGTTTGAAGATCTACAACAGAAAGTTTTAGAACTCAAAAAAGTAATTTATTTTTTTAAATTTTATGTGTATTTTTAGTTTGCAACATTCATTTCCACAAGATTTTGAATTATAAATTTTCTCTGCATCTTTCCCCTACCTGAAAACAATGATCCCACTGAATACCCCCTCCCCCAGTCTGCTGTCCTATATCTTCCCCCATAACCCCCCACCCCCACCCCGCCTTTCCTGTAGGGCAAGATGGATCTCCATACCCCAGTGCCTGTATATCTTATTTCATAGTTGCATGTAAAAATAATAATAATAATGTATTTTTTAACATTTGATTTTTAAAACTTTGAATTCCAGATTCTTTCCCTTCTTCCGTCGTCACCCACGCTTACTTGGAAGATAAGCAGTTCAATATAGATTGGACATGTGTTGTAGTTACATAAAATATTTCCATACTGGATATGTTGTGAAAGACTGACTATATTTCCCTCCATACTATCCTACCCACCCCCACTTTTTCTGTTTTCTACTTTGACCTTGCCCCTTTTCAAAAGTGTGTGCTTCTAACTACCCGCCCTCCCAATCTGCCCTCTCTTCTGTCATTCCCCCTCTTATTCCCTTCCCCCTACTCTTCTGTAGGACAAGATACCCAATTTAGAGTGTATGTCAATCCCTCCCTAAGCCAAATTCAGTGAGAGTAAGGTTGACCTATTTCCTTTTGCTTTCCTGTTCTTCCCTTCCATTGTAACAGTTATCCCTTGCCTCTTCTGTATGAGATAATTAACCCTATTCTGTCTGTCCCTGTCTCCTCTCATATTCCTCTTCCACCTCTCAGTTGCACATTTTGAAATATCATCTCTTCCTATTCAATTGATCCTGTGCCCTCTGTCTATGTATTCCACACACACACATTTATATTCCTTTCAACTATCCTCATAGTGAGAAAAATTTCGTAAGTTACAATAATCATTTTTCCACGCAGACATGTAAATAGTTTGACTTTGATAAGTTCCTTATGATTTCTTTTCCCTGTTTACCTTCTCATGCTTCTCTTGCTTCTTATATTTAAATGTCAAATTTTCTATTCAACTCTGGTTTTTTCATCAAGAATGCTTGAAAATCTTCTATTTCATGGAATGACCGTATTTTCCCCTGAAACATTATACTCAGTTTTGCTGGGTAGGTGATTCTTGATTTTAATCTTAGCTCCCTTGATCTCCAGAATGTCATATTCCAGGCCCTTCAATCCCTTAATGTAGAGGCTGCTTAGTCCTGTATTATCCTGCTTGTGTTTCCATAGTATTTGAATTGTTTCTTCTTGGCTGCTTGTAATATTTTCTCCTTGGTCTGGGAACTCAGGAACCTGGCTATAATATTCCTAGGAGTTTTTTGGGGGAGATCTTTTTCAAGAGGTCATCGGTGAATTCTTTCAAGTTCTATTTTGCTCTCTGGTTCTAAAATATCAAGGCAGTTTTCCTTGAGAATTTCTTGAAGTATGATTTCTAGGTTCTTATTTTTATTATGGCATTCAGGTAGTCCAATAATTTTAAAATTGTCTCTCCTGGATCTATTTTCCAAGTCAGTGATTTTTCCAGTGAGATATTTCATATTGCCTTCTATTTTTTTTTCATGTTTGGATCTGTTTAATAGTATCTTGATTTCTCATAAAGTCATTAGCTTCCATTTGCTCCAGTCTAATTCTGAAGGAATTATTCTCTTCAGTGAGCTTTTGAAATTCTATTTTCCATCTGGCAAATTTGGCTTTTAAGGTGTTCTCCTTATTGGATTTTTGGGCCTCTTTTGCCATTTGAGTTAGTCTATTTTTTAAGGTGTTATTTTCTTCAGTCAGGTTGTTGACTCTCTTTTCATGATTTTCTTGCATCATTCTCATTTCTCTTTCCAATTTTTCCTCCACTTCTCTTACTTGATTTTCAGAATCCTTCTTGAGCTCCTCCATGGCCTGTAACCAGCTCATATTTTTTTTGGAAGGTTTTGGTACAGGAGTTCTGACTGTGTTGTCTTTCTCCTGTTCCATGCTTTGATCCTTTTTGTCCCCAAAAAAGGAATCTAAAGTTGGATTGCTATGCTTCCTTTGCTTGCTCATGTTGCCACTCGGTTATTTGATTTTTGAGCTCTTTGCCACAGTAGAACTCTTCTTCCAGAGGGGAGAGCCTTGTCCCAAATTACTAGGGTTTTCACAGCTGCCAGAGCTATTAGGAGGGCACCATCTCTACAGCCCCCACCAGCTCTGGCTCAGTGGTCACACACCTCAGGACCACCAACCAAGGCCTTGATCCAGAACCAGGCAGGTTAAAGGAAGATTTCCCTATGAATGGTCAACTTTTTTGAATTAGTCGCTTTTGCAGCCAGCCTGGTAATCAGCCTCTCAAGACAGGCATATAATGGTCCCCCATGATCTGCAGGCCAGGAGCCCTGAAGCAGCTACATGGGGATGGCTGCATGGCTGTGGCACCTCCACTGCTTCTTGCTCCTAGGGCAGAGGCCGGGCCACCTCCATCCCCCAATTCCAACAGAGTCCCACACTGACCTTTAACTTTGTCTTTGGCATTTATGGATTGATATTTCTGGAAACTGCCACTGCCACTGGTGATCCACTCTCCAGAAGTCCTCTCTGGTGATGAGAAGTAAGTAGTATTGCTGCTGGTTGGGCCAAAAAAGTAGTTTAAAAGATTTAAAAGGTGTAAAGGTATTTGTAATATTGAGTCAAAACTGCCTATGCACATGTGACTTGTGCATATTTTGGGATTGATATCTTTTTTAAATGATTATTTTCAGCTTGTGGGGACTTATATTTAGTAAGTATATATTTTATCAGAAGAACAAATTTTTATTGAAATACTGAATTTAAAACATTTTTTAATTCTTTAAAGATGATTTGACTAATTTTAGGGCCCATTTTTTCCTCCCACTAGATTTTAGATATTCAGGCAATCAGTAAGTGTTTATTAGGGGTCTGCAGTGTACCAGGCCTTATGCTAAGTATGGGGATACAAAGAGAAACAAATCAGTTCTTTTCCTCAAGTATCTTGCATCCTAATGGGAGTGACAGCATGGATGGAGAGATGGATACAAGACACATATACAAGATTCAAAATAACCTGGGAGAGAAAGGCCTGAAATCCTACTGGAACCAGGGAAGGCCTTCTACAGAAAGCAGTGCTTGAATTGAGCCCATATGGAAAAGAAACGAGCAGAAGGGAGGAGCCGCCATGTTGGGCAGGAGACACAGCTAAGGAAGAGTCACAGATACAGGAGAAGAGCTGTTTGTTATGTGTGACGAATAGCAAGCAGTCCACTAGAGATGGACTAGAGGACTGTGGAATGGAAAGAGGGAGAGGCCAGCTTGTCCAACATTTCAAATGCCAGAGTTGTGTATGTTTGATCCTGAATCGTAATAGGCAGCGAGGTTAGAGTGCTGGTCCTGCTGTTCAAATCTGGCCTCAGACACTTAGTGGCTTGTGTGACCTTGGGCAAATCACCTTCACCTCAGTTTGTATCAGTTCCCTGAGGCAATTTATTCCCCCAAATAAAATGGTAATAATAACGTAGCACTAAACTGCAAAGTTGTTATGAGAATCAGATGAGATATTTATTTGCAATATATATATTATTATAATAATACTTCTTCCCTTCACATATTCCCATAGGGAACCACAGTATGGTCAGACTTAGATTTATGCAAATCACGTTAGCAACTGTGTAGAGTCATGGATGGGGATGAAAGAGACTGGAGGCAGGGAGAGCAACCAGAAGGATAGTATGTCAGTAGTCCAGGTAAGGGTTGAACATGGATGGTGGTAATTTGAGATCCCTGTGGAACATCCAGTTTGAGATCTCAAATGGGCAGATTGGTTAAGCTCAAATGGGAGATAAGAGCTGGGTAATACAGATCTGGGAACTATGTGCATAAAAGCGACAGTTTAAACACATGGAAGCTGAGGAGGTCATAGAATCTAAAAGGTAGGAAGGATCTGAAAATAATCAAAATTAATTGGGAGGCAGGATGTGATCAGAAGTATTACAGGCAAATTTTCAAAGTATTATCAGCTTGAATTTCAAGAAATACATCAGTTTTCTCGTGGACACTGTCTGAGCAGATCACAGTTGCCTTTTTAAGTCTTTGAGAATTACTGTAGCCAAAAAATTAGTTGCTTTTGCAGCCAGCCTGGTAATCAGCCTCTCAAGACAGACATATAATTCACTCATTTAATATTACTTGTTAAAATATAAACACGAATGAACTAATGAATATTTTCACTATGAAGAGTCTGGAGGTAGATGTGACAACTGCTAAATAAGATCACTCAAAAAAAGGTGAAAATTGATTCTCCCACAGAAAATGATTGGTTATTCATGTGAGTCATTTCTGAGTTAGCTCTCTGTGTGTACAGTCAGACTATTGACTTGTTAAAGCAAAGATCAAAACTAATGTCAAGTTAGAAAAAAGTGTAGAAATGATGATTTAACTGTACAATTAAAACATGACCACCTTTATTCATCCAAACAAAGCTATTGGTGTTTAAAAATGGAAAAGGAACAGACATTGGAACTGGTGATATAAAATAGCTGCAAAGACAGGGAGGATGGAAGGGACTAGAATTTGCTGCAGCTAGTGGACATTTGATTTTCTTGCCAAATAGAGAAAGACAACAAAAGAAGTTTGGTCTATAAACTCATTTTCAAAGGTCTTCAGAAATTTTTGTTCCATGGTACCTTGTATTCAAACTAGATGCTAGGAGGTCAGAGATGACACAGTCAGTTCACCCTCGTGGAGTTTACCTTCTTGAAGGGTACAGAATAGACAGAGAGAAGCAAATGGAAAATAATTTGAGGGTGAGGGAGAGTGATAACAACGGGGAGATCAGGAAGGATCTTGGGAAATGGCTTTGAGCTCAATCCAGAAGAGGCCACCAGCGGTACAGAGAGGGAAGCACCTTGGGAAGGGGAGCATATAAGCAGGGAGATAGGCATTGGATTGCTGTAGATGGAGGCCAACTTGGTTGGAACGTAGAGGTGATGAGAAATAGAAATAAGTCTGCAAAGGAAGGCCTGTGCCAGTTTATGAGAGCATTAATTGCCCTACAGAGGAGTTTGCCGTCTAATGGGCTGCTGCAAGTTCTTGAGCATGGTGGCACCATGATGGGATCTGTACTTCAGGAACATGAATTTGAGGTTGAGGAGCTGAAGGAGAGAAAAGAATTCAAGTTGGTTCCAAGATTGTGAGTGAACTTGCTGTCTGCAGCATTGTGATGCCTGTGACAGAAATGGGGATACTCACAGATTGGAGATGAGTAGTATTGCCTCAGGAAACAGTAAGAAGCAGACAAGGAAAATGAGTTTGCAGAAATCTCAGTATTATACCTAGTTTAATATAGATCATCCCCCAAATATTTTTAAATGAAACAAGTACATCAAGCAGACCAGATATGGAAGACAGAGCTGGATTTTCTATAACAGTTTTCTCCATCATAACAACCCCATCTCTATCACAGTGCCTACATACATTTAGATTCTACTTCACACTTCATGGTTTTCTGTAACATAGAAGAAAAGATAGCAGATAGCCATGATGAAGCTGATTATCAGTGACTGAAGAGCAGTTTCTAGGTAAGGAGACAGGCGTTGAGATTTTTCAAGGCCTTTCCTCAGTGTCCAGCCTTGTAGCAAAGTGTCCTTTGGGCTCTAGGAGGCTTTCGTCACAACAGGCAGGAGCAGGGAAAGATAAAACCTGGTGGAGTCCAGACAGGTGGTAGGAACTAGCAGTTTGGGGTGGGCCTAATCCAAGACGGGCATTCAGAGTATTGGACAAGGAAGGTCTTAGCATGAAAACAGAGGCCAGAGACCCAGTTCTTGGTTTGACTAGGATGTCTCTGGGAAGGAGAGAAACAGGCTGGTGGCCTCATAGACCTGTCTTTACAGTCACACTTTTGACTGAAAACTGCCGAGAATAAAAGATCCCAGTATGCTTCTTTGTTGACTATCAAAAACAAAGCTAAACATTTGGTTGATCAGAATTCTGTGCATATGTTAAAATCATAGAAATGTCTGTGAAAAATACAACAGGTAATTTTGTTGAATCCTTTGATTGTGAATGTTGAGCAAGACATAAAATAGATGTGAACTTGCTAAGGTATTTGCCATTGCCATGGAAGTACAGCATGAAATCCAAGTGGAAAAGGGCTTCCCTATTGATGTTGAGGTCCTTCTGATGCTCCATTTGTGCATGATATCATGCTGATAACTGTACAGAGCTACCTAAATAGGGTCCACAGTCTTCAACTCTTTTCTCCTTCCACCTCCTCCACACGTCTCTACCTACCTTGCTCACCATTCCAGAGACCAAGCTGGAGTCTGGAGGAACTTTTGTCCTGGAATTCCGCTCTTCCTAAGAGTGATGGCCTCTCCCACCCCTGCTGGGCTTTACTTCACTGTCTTCTCTCTGGCTGGGTCCTCCCGGGTTGCAATATACATCCTCGCCCCTCACCACCCCCAGTTTCTGAAGGAGATCAGTTCAGCTGTGCCATTGTTCCTGGAGTGTGTCAGCCTGTACCCTCCCTGGTCTCCACTCCCCTGGGTGTGTTGTCTTTCCCTTTGGAAAGAAGGTCCCTGAGGGCAGGGACTGTCTTTGGTTTTGTTTTTGGTATCCCAACATTTATGGCTGTTTAAAAAAAATGCCTTTTCATTCCTTTGTTCACAGTCTCTCAAAAAAGATAAATGTTTTGTGTCCAGTGGATAACCTATAGAGCTGACCCGTAAGAACTGTATATCAGTATACTTACATGCATATGTCTTGGCAGAAACTGCAGTTAGATACTCACCCAGACCCAGAATTGAATGGAGAGAAAAAAAATGAATGAATGAAGTGTTTGTTTTTAATAACTTAACCTAAATAGCCAAGCTTTTCTGGGTTTCTTAATGGGGTTTGTTTTTTGTTTTGGGATCAAACTTCCTTCTGTGCTTTAGGTCATTATCATATTTTTGCCATTATACGATTTTGTAAATTCATGTATCTTTTGTATTTAGGTTGCTTATGATGAAGCTACAGATGAATTTGCTTCTCATTTCAACAGACAGACTTCTCCCAAGATTCTTATTACCACATCAGACAGACCTCGTGGGGTAAACATATTTATTAAAATATCTGATAATAGCCCTGTTTGTTTAGTTTCCGGGCTCTTACTATTCATTAGCTTTAACACTTAGCTTCCTCTTTGTGGATAAGATAAATAATGAGATCTTAGTAATCCCAGTAAGGCACTTAAGGAGGGCTGTTTTTTTGGATTGCCATTCTAAAACTGTGGTGCAGGAATGAAGTAGTGCTCTTGGCTGACTTTACTGTATGATTCTTTGTTATCAAAAGAGATTTAAAAAGTTTTGTTTTACAGAGAACCGTGAGGTTCTGTGAACAGCTGTCCACTGTTATACCAAACTCACATGTTTATTACCGAAGAGGACTAGCTCTGAAAAGAATAATCCCCCAGTGTATCTCTCGAGATTTCACAGATCTGATTGTTATCAATGAAGATCGTAAAATACCAAGTATCCTTTGGAAAAGAAAAATAAGTAAATTTCTTCCCTGTGGTTTTTTTTTTATAATCTGAACAAAATTTTTTATGTGTGTGTTGGTACCAACTAGACATGCTCTTTCTGTTGGCTTATCCTGTCTCAAGATAAATGTGTCATTGAAGCAAATGTTTCTAATGCTTCTACAAGTTATCACCAAACTTAGGAATAAGAAAAAATAAGGTCTATTTACAAAGATTAGTGGGACAATTTTATTTTACTTTTTAGCTTTTTAGAGGGGGTAAGGCAGGGCAGTTGGGGTTAAACATGACTTGCCCAAGGTTGCAGGGGCTAGTAAGTGTTAAGTGTCTGAGGTCAGATTTAAATTCAGGTCTTCCTAATTCTGGGGTCAGTGCTTTATTCATTGCGCCACTTAGCTGCCCCTAGGATAAATTTTAGTGATATTAAGGAAGTCTACCTGTAATGTACTAGAATTATTGGAACAAAATTGCTAAGGAATCAGAAAATAGAGTGGAGCTTTTTTTCACATTGCCAAGATTACACATTACGCTTCTCCCACTTAATGACCTTTGAGACTTTAGGGCTTTAGGCAAGTCAGATGAACATTTTGGACCTCAGTTTCTTTATCTGTAAAATACAGGTAGATTAGATGCTTTCTAAGGTCCTTTCCAACTCAGTCTATGATGAAATTTTTTTTTCTTAAGACAGTATGCTTAAAAAAACAAAAATTTAAAAAAAAAACCCAAGTAACTTTGATGTCTCTTTTTTTATTGTTTTAATAGGACAGCGATGTTTACAGGCAGGGTAATGAATTAAATAAATGTGACTACACGCTTGTCCTAATAACTTGGGGAAACTAAAGTAGGCTGAAAACAGCTTTGTGATGGGGTGTTCATGGGTACTGTGTGGAGTGTGTGTGGAGTCACTTGTGTGTGAGTGTAGCCTAGTAACTACGTTACTTGCTTAGTTAATTCTGGTGTTTGTAATTTTCTTGGTGCAGGATCTCCCTCTGCAGATTGTAGCTCTTCTGGAGTGTAGGCGATGGTCCTTGAGAGTTGTTGTGACCAAAAAATTCATCACTCTGCCATTAAATCAATGCTGAGCTTCTCCAGCTTGAGCTGGGCTAGTCCTTGGATGGCAGACATACAATCCATCACCAGACCCATATTTAACTGTTTTAGAAAAATACTTTGTTTCAAGGTAAATGCTGTCATTTATTTTATTGCTTCAAAAAGCAACAAACAAATGAAGCTCATTTTTCTCCTTATTTCTATTTATGGTAATAACAGACATTTATATGGCATGTTAAAGTTTGCAGTACTTTGTACATACTATCTCACTTGAAGCTCCCATCAGCATCACTTTCGCTGTGTATGAACCTTTGAGGTTTAAAACATCTTCCCCGAAGTTGGAGTCAGCTCATTTATATATACCCAGTTTAACAGATTTCTGGCCCCTCCTGCTGATACTACTAATACAGCTCTGTCTGTGTGTGTGTCTGTGTGTCTGTGTGTCTGTCTGTGTGTGTGTGTGATATCCCAGATTGCCCTTTAACTGCCCTGAAAGTCCAGGGAAAATGTGCCTAATTCTTTGAGGGCTATCAGTGAAGAAAGTAGACAGGAGAAAAATGGTGCCTCCTAGGCTGACATAGATTTCTGAGCATTGGCACCAGTCATCTCTCCACTGAACTTGATAAGCCATGTAACAGCATTAGAATTCCTTGCACAAATAAGCCCTTTAGGGTCATACTTCACCTAGAGCTTAACACACATAGTAGGTACTTAGTAAATGCTTATTCATGGTCATGATATCTGTCTATTGGAAGTAATGGCTACAAGATCAGAGAGTAGGACCAGAAAGATAGTGACTTATATAGTAGGTATTTTTAGATTGACTTCCCACATGCCAGTTTGTAACCTGAGATATTTTTTGTATTTGGAAAAATGACAAAGTAAGGTTAGAGTAGTTTATTTTTCTTCCAGTTTATTTTATTTTTCAGTCAACAAGCATTTATTTTCTCTCCCCATCCTCAGCTCCAGTTTAAAAAAAAAGATAAGGATTATAAGTATTCTAAGTATCTAGGGGACTGGTTTCATAAATTACAGTGTTTGAATCATTTAGTTTCTATACATTCTTAATTTTGTAATCAGATGGACTTGTTTTAAGTCATTTGCCTCATGGTCCAACTGCTCACTTTAGAATGAGCAGTGTCCGCCTCCGCAAAGAGATAAAGGTAAGTTTTTTGTTTATCCCTTTGCTTGAAATATTACTATGCATATATTTAGCTTATTTCCCTCCTAATAGCACTTACCAGATACTTTTTTCTGTTCTTACTGAAGCATGGTTTTGTTCTTCACCAGAGAACAACTTTTTAATTGCTTCCATTCTATTTTTCTCATTTTTAGAAGTGTATAAATTGTGAATGTTGCATTTTTATTTTTATAAGTATTAGAAAATATAATGTTTTCTTTTGTCCCAATTTTTTCATGAAAATAAAGGCACTCTAGCAGTGAGAGTTGCCCTGTCTTTCTGTGGTAAGGTTTAATCTGCAAGTAATTTGAGGGAACATTTGTGTTTAGACTGAAGTAACTATCAAGATCTACAGTTGCACATCTAAAATTAATCTGCTAAACTATTCTTTGAAAATATATATTTTCAACTGTTTATTTTGAATAAATTCTTATTTGACATTGGAATGAACAATCTTTTCTTGCATCATTTTAAGATGAAAACTAGAGAAATCTTGATGTGTGCTATGCAGTTATGGCTAGAGCTATATTAGATCCCTTAAGCCTATGGTAATTCTGCAAAATTGTTCCAGAGGAAAGGAAAAGAGCCCACTCAGCATTCACCTGAAGTAATTCTGAATAATTTTACAACTAGACTGGGTCATTCCATTGGACGTATGTTTGCTTCTCTCTTCCCCCATGATCCTCAGTTTATTGGAAGGCAAGTTGCAACATTTCATAATCAGCGGGATTACATCTTTTTCAGATTTCACAGGTAAAATTTTCAGTTATGTAATAAAATTAATAAGATTTAATTGGAATCTGTCTACTTTAAGAATATTAATATTAATAAAAACTAATATTTACATGACCTTTCATAGTAACAAAAGACCTGACATACATTGTCTTTTTTTCTATTAACTGTTTCAAGTGTTGCAAGGTCTCAGAATTGGGAGCTCAAAGACTGTCCTGATCAAAGCTTTACCTTAACAAGTAATCATTCAGTCATTGTGTGAAGACACCTGATGAGAAGGAGCTAACTCCCTTCTGAGAGAGCCTTTTTAGAAGTTTTACATCTAAGGGAGCCTAAATCAGCCTCTTAAACTTCTGCCCATTCTGCTTAGTCCTGTTCTCTGGGACCAACCAGCAAGTCTGTTCCTTTTTTTATATGACAGCCCATTCATAACATCCTCTCTAAATCTCCTCTTTGCCAGGCTAAACATCATTCCTTTAACCCATCTTTATGTGATATATACTTGAGACCCTCACCATCTTGGTTTCCATTCTCTGCATGCTCTGCAGCTTATCCATGTCCCTTGTAAAATGTGGCACTTGGAACTGAACACAATATTCTAATGTGGTCTGATTATCATTTGTTGAATTTAACCCAGTATTCTTGTCTGTGAAGATATTTTGTAATCCTAACTTTGTTCTCTAGTAAATTAGCTAGCTAATTATGTAGTGTATGCAAATTTGATAAACATGCCATCTGTGTCTCTGGTTAAGAGCCATGTTCCCATCCCTGGGAAATTTTACCAGATACCTGTCTCCAAAGTGATATCAAGCTATTAGTGACTGCTTTTTGATTCTGACCATTCAACTATTTCTGAATTCACTTAACTAGATTGTTGTCTTACTCACATTTTTACATCTTGTCCTCCAAAACAAGGTGGACATTTATTCAAAAACTTTGTTAAAATTAGGTAAATGAAAGCATTCCCTTGATTTGCAAGTCTAGTAACTCAGACAGTGAAGTAAATGGGGTTTGTCTCTCATAACCTGTCCCTCATGGGGTTATGCTGGCTTTTTTTTTCTTAGCTATTTATTAAGTATTGCGTTAAATGTGTCATCTATAATTTGGTCAAGAATTGAAGATAGGGTCATAGTTCCATAGTTTGTATTATCTTTTTTGAAAACTGGAAAATTGGCCATTCTCTAATCCTGTTTTGCCTCTCTTGTTCTCCATGATCTTTCAGAGATCACTGATAATAGCTCAGTAATCACATCTGCCAGTTTTGGTGCTGAAGTTCATCTTGGCCTAGAAACGTGAACTCCTCGTGGACAGAGGGATTGTCTTACTATCTGCCTGCTAATATTGAATATCAGCTCCCTGTTAGTCATTTTTATTCTCTTTTCTAGTTCACACATCATTCTTCTTAGGAGAGAAAACTGAAATAATTTAAGTACCCTGTGCCTTTTGAATTGGGTACCAATTATCAGTGTCATCCCACCAGCACTCATTGGCGCCTTTATGGTCAAATTATCATCTTTCTGTTAGGAACTAAGAGGTCTTAGTTCCTCTTGCTTCTTACCCATATATTGTACATATATTTGTAGATAGCTAAGACCATTGGTATTATTGTTGGTTCCTTCCTTGGATTTTTTTTTTCTCCTTTAAATAACTGGAAATTGTCTATTGATTTTCTTCATTTTATGCAGTAGCTATTCTTTGAAGTATCTAGTTTGGTGGATATACATAGATAGTTATTTTCATTATTCATTATACCTTTCATTTTCAACTTAAAACCCTTTTGAAGATAACTCTTACTAGATATTATTAGGTGGATTCCATTGTGAACCAGGAACTTGTCGTTCCTGTTTTTTTTGCTGTGGTATTCCTTTGCTGGCTCTGTGCTTTACTGAGAGGCTCATTTATCAGATCTGGTGTTCTCTTCAGAAGAGTCTTTTTCATCTGAGAACAGTAATGAAGACAACACTTAGGCTCCTGAGGCTCTTGCCCAAGACTTTTGTCATCTGTAGCAGAGCTTTCTAGATTCCGTATATCAGTAGAAATGGCTAGTAAATTATCTGGGTTGATAAGTCTTAGGAAGGCCTGTCCCATCCTGGATGCCTGCACGTGGAAGGACCTTTCTGTTGCTGTTTCAGGCCAACAAGGAGCTGCTGCAGTTCCCTCACTGGGAATATACCCACCTCCGCTCCTCTCTTCCTCCTCAGTCCCTTCCAGAGTGGTCTCTTACAGTAGCTCCTGTGGTAGATCTCCACTGTTACCTTTTGGGGGACAAGTGGCTACTTCTTCAGAGAGCTCACCTTCTTCAACCATTTCTTAGCTTCCTATCTTCTCTCCTTTTACCTCTGTCTCACTTTCCTCCACCTGGGCAGCTTTGTTTTCTGTTTCTTGAGATCTTTTTTGTTGTCTTGACAGGGAAGCCCTTCCTTGTTTTTATTTTTAACTAATCCCTTCATTCTCCCTGATCATGTGGTAAGGCATTCCTTGAACCTCTTGACTTATTTTTCTGAGGGAGACCATTCTGCTTCTTGAGCGTAGATACGTTATTTGGCTGTGGTAGAAACAAAATTATCATATACTCTATATATGTCAATGTAAAACTCGCTCTGCTCTCCATATTTGCTGAAATTGAAGATTTGAGTTCTTTGTCCTCCTTTCCTAGTAGCTCTTCTACTGAATTGCTGTGACAGATTTCTTGTACCTCCACAGTGAGCCCTGCAGTTGTCACCAATTTCTTGTACCTCCACAGTGAGCCCTGCAGTTGTCACCAATTTCTTGTACCTCCACAATGAGCCCTGGAGTTGTCACCATCCTCACCTCATTACCCTCTTGACACCCGGCTTCCTTTTTCTTTTCATACTCATGTTTCCCTTGTCTTGTTTACCATTTCTTTTTAACTGTTTTAACTCTACCTTCTTTTCCTTTTTGGGTCGTTCCTAGGTGATATGTCTGGCCCCTAGTTTCTCATCACCAGTTGCTTTTTGGGCAATTCTAATCAGATATCCTGGGGTATCCTCAAAATTATTATGTACAAAACAGGACTCATCTTCCCCTTCCTTCAGGCTTCCTTGTTTCTGTCAAGGGCACCCCCTTCTAGTTACCTTGGTTCACAGTTTTGGGGTCATCTTTGCCTCTTTACTGTCCTTATTCTGTCAGTTGCCAAGTCTCATTGAGTCTGCCTACACAACATCTTTTTTTGGTCTCTTTTCCTTTCTCTCCACTCCTTTTTACCTGGACTATTACAACAGCCCTGTAGGTGTTGTCCCAGCTATCAGGCTCTCTCCTCTCCAGTCAGTAAACCAACATGCATTCATTGAGTTCCTCTGTGTGCCAGATGCTACGTTCTGGAGCCACAAAGGCAAGTCTCTGCTTACATCCAAGACACAAGACATATACAGAATAACTGATGGGTCGAGGAGGCACTGGAACTAGGGGTGGGAGGAAGGGAGCAGGAAAGATCCCATATAAACTGGTGCTTGAGCTTCCCTTGAAGGAGAATAGAAATTGTAAGGAAAGAGTGAGGTATATTCCATACTTAGGTGAGGAGCTGCAAGCTTTGGGACATGTTTGCTTAGGTTGTAGATGGAGTGAAGCCCTGAAAAGGATAGGCTTTAAATGCTGAATAGGACTGTAATAGAGCCGTAGAGGACATAAGAAACTGCTGGTGTTTAGGAAGCTGAGCATTCTTTACCCCCAGTCAGACATGTGCTTTAAGGATTTCAGTTTGGCTGTGAAGTTTAGGAGAGGTGCTTAGGGCGTGAACTGAGGGGATTGCCATATGACTAAAGAGAGGGAATGGGGAAAACTGGCTGGACTTGGCAGTGACTAGATGTGTGAGACAAGTGAGAGGAGTTAAGGAAGGCTGATGCTATGAAGCTGGGTGACAGGAAAGATGTTGGAGACCTTAACAAAAATAGGGAAGTTCATAAGTAGAGTGTGTTTCAGGAGAGAGATAATGAATTCTTTCTTACACATGGTGAGTTTAGATATTCATTAGATAGTTTTGGTGATATGGGAGTGGTGCTTAGCAGAGAGTCTTATGGCTGGACATCTAGACTTGAAAGTCATCTGCATAGAGATGATTAATGAGAACTTTATGACACCTCCAAGAATGTATATGGAGAGAAGAGGGTCCAGGGTAGTCTTGGGCCATGACTAATTACTAGATGTGATTAGATTATTATTAACCAGCAAAGGGATCTGAAAAGGAGTGATCTGATATGAGAACTAGAGAGAGCAGTGTTATCAAAACCCAGAGGGGAAAGAATATCCATGTGGACAAAGTCATCAACGATATCAAATCCTTTGAGGTCAAGATGAATGAAAGTTGAAAAAATATCATCAGACTTGGTAGTCAAGATCATTGACCACTCCAGGGATAGCAGTTTCATTTGAATGAAGAGGTTGGAAACTGGGTTGTAAGTATTTGAGGAGTGAGAAGAGGAAGTGCAGACAGCTAGGGTAAACATTTTTTCCTAGGAGTTTGGTTGTGGAAAGGAAGAAAAATTGTAAGGTAATAGCTAGAGGGAATGGAATGGTCAAGGGAGGTTTTTTTTAAGGATAGAGGCCTGGACATGTTTGAAGGTAACAGAGAAAGAGCCAATAGATAGGAAAAGATTAAAGATTAGAGGGAGAACTGCCAGAGTGACATACCAAAAATACAGAGCTAACCCTCAAAAAGACAGCATTTCCTTCAGCAGTTCCTAGTTCCCTCTAGGATCAAATAGGAACTCCCCTCTTTTACATATGTAGCTCTTCAGAGGCTAGCTACAGCTTCCCTCTCTCCAGGCTTTTTACCTGTTCCTTCCCATCAGCACTGTTAGCCAAACTAGCCAGTTTACTTATCATTATACACAACAAGATGGAGCACAGTTAGCTAGATGAGAGGCCAAGGTAGACTGAAAATAAGTTGGACAGCTGAACACAATGCTAATTAATGTATTCATAGGAAACTCGAGAAAATTTCTAGTGTCATGCTTCATAATTGTCTGTAACTATTCAGTTCAGTATTTTTTATCAGAAACTTAAATGAAGGGCACTACATGGTATTCATTGAGAGGACATAAAAGCTAGAAATGGAAAAGGTTAACAAATCTCTTGGTTAGGAGAATCAGGATTTGAAAGATACAGTCAGAGTGGAGCAATTGGCTGAATCTAGTCAGATTAAATTTAACAGGATAAAGTCTAGCTTTATGGTCATTAATTCAACTAATTCAATAAATAGCTGGATAGTTTTATTTAACTAAGTTTAGTAAATGTTAATAGTTTATTATGATTTTACCTCAGCCTCCCAAACAGATGCAATTTTAGTAATCATTAATAGAGATATACTGTCTAGAATTAGAGCAGTGATAATCTTTCTGTGTTCTCTTCACTAGTCAGATAGCATCTGGAGTTAAACTGTTTTCAGTTCTAAGTACTGTGTTAAAAGAGTGGCATTAGCAGGAAGAAACGAGTCCAGAGAAAGGAGAAAACATATGTAAAATGTAAAGATTGAATGTAGAAGAGGAATTGTGCTCAGCCTGAGTACAGGCCTAGGACCAGTAGATAGAAATTATGGAAAGCCAGATTTAAAGAAATATTTCAAACACTTAAAGCTGTCTAGAAATCGAAATGTACTGCCTTTGGAGGCAGCAGGTTTCTGCTCATAATAGGGATATCTAGTGGAGGTTTGCTGATTACATGTTGCAGATGTTAAGAGGGAAGATTCATGATTCAGGCAGGGATTCATTTAAAAGACCTTTGGAGGTGCCATCCATCTCAAAGATACTTAGGCTCTGTTCTTTGTCATATGGAAAGAAACTAAGAGCTGGTTTAGCTTCCACTTAAAGATGAATTTTAAAAAATCAATTTATTAACCTTTCTTCTGTTGTTCAAGATACCTTTTTAAGAGCGAAAAGAAAGTGGGAATCCAAGAACTTGGACCACGTTTTACCTTAAAATTGAGATCTCTTCAGAAAGGAACCTTTGATTCTAAATATGGAGAATACGAATGGGTTCATAAGGTATGTGTTGCAATTCTGAAATATAATTGATCAGTCAGTTTGAAAATCATGAAACAAAAAGGAAACCCTTTTCTAAGTGATTTTTAAGTTTTAGGAATGAGGTCTCCTAGAATCCTGAACTCTGAAAGTACTTGTGCCCAAATTGGAATGAATGGATAAGTGTGGCCTTTTGTGGCCAAATTTTCTGGTACAAATATTTTTTTTTTCCTTTTTGGAGGGCAATTGGGGTTGTGACTTGCCCAAGGTCACACAACGTGTGTGTGTGTGTGTGTGTGTGTGTGTGTGTGTGTGTGTGTGTGTGTTTAGTGTCTGAGGCTGGATTTGAACTCAGGTCCTCCTGACTCCAGAGCCGGTGCTCTATTCACTGCGCCACCTACCTGCCACCTTTTATTTTTATTAATACATTTTTGTTTGTCTTTTATATTTTTATTTTATTTTTAAAATGAACCTGTTTGAAATACCAAAGAATTAAATAAATTCCAACAAAATAATCCTCCCAGATTGACCAGCATAGTTAGAGCATGAGAGCTAGATTGACGGCTGCTACGCTCATTATTTAGTTCTAACTTCCCCCGCCTTAACTGGCTCCACTGCTACATGAGTCTGATTGGCAAATGTTTATGGGGGTTGAGTACGCCAATCTGTTATCAGCTTCTGACAATGGTGTTTCTGTTTGAAGTGGAATTTGTGAATAGTTGCACAGATTTTTAAAAATTCTTTCTGCATAACAACCCATCATATTAAAAAGACCAAGAGAAAGCTGAAGGAAGAAAACATTTTTTTAATGATGATTGGAAGTTGTAGTATTATCTTGTTTCTGCTAAAGATAAGATGATGTGCTTGCTTTGTGATACTGCAATAGTAACATTAAAGAAATTCAATGCACATCAGCATTATAACACTCTTAAGGACAGCAAATATATTAAATTAGAGGGAGAGTTGCAAAAGGTTGTATTACAGAAATTCAAAGATTAAAAGTAAAGACAATTCTTTCAAGCAGCTAAAAGACCTCAAAATAATGCCACTGAAGCACCTTGTAAAGTAGGTAGGTTTTAAGGACAAAAGAGAAGCCATTCAGTGATGTAGAGATTGTGAAAGAATGCACTGTCAAAGTTGTAGGATGCTTAGACCCCAATAACTTTTCAAAATACAAACTTGCCTCTTTCAAGGAGAACTGTAACCGATCAGCAGCATGAATTACCCTGCAACTTAACAGAACAACATCATGCAATACTTCAAAAGGAAGATATATTATTCAGTCTCTTTGGATGAATCAACTGATTCTACTGACAGCACATGTTTTATACTTCATTTGGATCATAAGATTTTCCTTACTACAAAGAGTTACTTGCTATGTGCTCTCTTGTGAATAGAACACGGGGAATAGATTATCTTCAGCAACTTTTCAAGATAAATGTCTTGAAGTTGGAGTGAATTTGGTAAATTTAGCAGGTGTATATACAGATAGTTCACCTTCCATGACAGAAAAGCATGAAGTGTTTATTTGCACATTTTCATTGTGTCTTACATCGGCACAATCTCTGTGCTAAAGTTACTATTTTAAGTGATGCTTTGCAAGAAGTTATAAGTGTTGTTGACTATATTTGTGGGAATGCAGCATGGTCAGTTTCATAGCATGTTAAAAGTTGAACAATGAGGCCTTGGGTGTCTGCTGTATCATTCTGAAATGTATTCTGTCACAGGGACAGGTGTTAGGCGAATCAGCCATGTGAATTGAGAAAGATTTCTATATAGGAATGCTGCATTTCTCTGTTGTATCGTGTCAAATCAAAATGATGAGGTAAAACTAAGTCTGTATATGGTATGTGACAAAAAAAATCCACACATTTAGAAAAAAACTTTTTCAAAACACTTCTTCAAAAGGAAATTTCACATGAACATTAATGATGTATGCAAAACATTTGAAGAGTATGTAGCTGTTGTAGACCTGTTACTTGGAGAATGCAGTGAAAGATTCACTGACTTTGAGAAATATGTCCTCACACTCAAATGAGCATTTCAACCTCATCTAAGTGATAATCACACAAGGCACTGAAAGAACTGCAGGTGGAATTGATTCAGCTCTCACTAGATGACTTTTTAAAGTCATTGTTAGATGTTAAGAAAGATCCGGTTGAAATATAGAAACATGCAGTGGAATGCTCACAACTTCACCAACATGCCCCAAAACTCTTTTTTGCTTTTGAACCACTTATTGTTATGAATCTACATTCTCCTGCCTGACCAAATCAAGCAGCCTTTAAGGTCGTAATAAATGACAGATAACCATCTAAAGGATCAACTGAAACTGCAGACTTCCCTGCTGCAACCAAATATTCAACAGTCACTAAAAGTTAACTTTAAAATTAACGAATAGTTTTCATTTTTTGAAAATTATGTACATAGTAGTTGATTTTTACGAAATAAATCTTGAATGCAACTTTATTTGATTACAACTAAATATTAATGTGGCCTTCCTGCATGAAAAAGTTCCCCACCCCAGGGATAAATAGATTAAATTATTCTGACTAGTTTCTTTCAAAGATCTCTAGAAATAATTGGTTTGAAAATTGTGTAAGGTAGTAATCTGAAATAGTTTCTTTTTGACAATCAAGTAGGAAAAATTATTTTGTGCAATAATTTTTGCTTTAACAAGATTACCCACTATGGCTTAGACCACCTAATTTTTTTTTAGTTAATGGGGAAACAGCTTCTTTTGACTGGGCATCAAACTAAGACTCTTAATACTGTATAAATGAGACCTTTTGTCATATCTATTTGCTATAGATTTTATTAGCTTTAAATTTGTTTACCTTTAAAAATTTACTTATATTTAGTTATTAACTTTAAGCAGTTTTTACTCTTGTGCCTATGTGTTTTGCTTAAGCCATTTTTTGTTTGTTTTTAGCGCCGTGAAATGGACACAAGTAGAAGGAAATTCCATTTATGAAGTATTGAGAAAGCAGCATTGAACATCACCCGTTTTGAACTTTGTTAGTTTCTTTTTGACTGGAGACCTCATCTGAAGACGTTCACTTTTCAGCCATATATTTGTCAATGAAGTTCTTTTCACTCATTCATTATTCTTTGAATTTAGCAGCTCTTTATAGTAATAATAAATGAATGTTGGAGTATGTTCTTTAATATATTCATTTTTTAATCATTTTCACCTTGTACTGAGAGATGACTGAAAAAAGAGAATTAGACTAGAAGTCCCAAGATTCTAGTACCTCTCTGGTCATACACCAAGGCATTAAAAGAATCTCTTTGCATCTATCCATTAGGTAGGTAATAACTTTGCAGTAGCATATTCTGTGATGTTGGTATGACAGGAACCGGAAGAGAGAGAGAATCTGGTAACTCAGCAGAGCTTTTCACCAGTAATAACTCAAAGGACATCCTGTATGAACTAGATAAAGTTTATGTACATTGAACTAAATACGTGTACTACATTTGATTTTCATGTTTACCCTATGATTCTTTTTCCTTATTTAATATTTTTTTACCCTATGAGACTTTGAAACCCATTATTAACCCTTAAAGAAGTACAAAAATGTGATTTTCATCTGAATACTTTATTGTATTCTTGCCAGTGTACAAAACAGAAATCAATGAAAATTCGGAGAGGTAGATGAGAAAGTCTGACACAAGTTGAAATTTGGATGATTAACTTGGCACATTGTTACACACATATAGGTTAAACTTTTGTGCAGGCTTTAGAATTCTCTCTCCTTTGAATAGTCACAATTCACATCACAGAACATCACAAAACATCACATCACGTCACAGATCCACATATGAAGATGGATTCGGAGATCTGGAAAAGAAAAAGTTTACACAGGAGAAGTTATTACTCTTAAAGAAGAATACATTCAAATGTTACAACTTTATATAAAAACAAGCCATCCTAGAGCACACCCCAAATTGGGGACAGAGTATTTGTACTGAGTCAGAAGACGTGGATTCTAATTCCTGTGGCATCTTTTGCTATCCTGTAAAATTTAACAAGTCAACCAGAGTCCCACCTGTATAATAAAAGGCAAGTGCCTCTGAGAGTTAGGAGAACCAAATAAATTGTATACCCACCATTCATTCATTTGTGAGTGGAGTCAGATTCTAAACAGTGTAAAATGTAGAAGACTACTTTCTAACTAGTAATGGAAAGAACCCTTTGTGTTAAAGAATACTTTGTATTGGTACCGCAGCATCTTACACAGTTCTGGTGGTTACTTTTTGAATACACAATAATTTGACACAAATGGGCTTTGGATTATACACTCCCATATTACAAAGAGAGGCTCAAGTAGGGAGGGTACAACTGGAACATGGTATTTTCAGGAAACAACTTCCTGAACACTGAAGATTTTAGAATTTCTATAAAGGGTGGACCTGTTAATGCTCCTTACACAAGAAAAATTCAAATAGAGACTAAGGCTGCTTATTTTTCTTCTAGCTAATGCTATTGAACTATTTCCTTGGCTATTTTAGTTGATACATTTTCTTCCTGGCTAACTATTTTTAAGTTAACTGAGGAAAAACAACCAGGTTTTGCCACCGAAGCTTCGGTGTTCCCAAAAAGATATAGGATTGTCAGGGTCATTCAGTTTTAAACATGCAGTTTCATTTTCCTTAGGTGATTTAGTAAATGCCTCTATACAATATTTTCTATGGAATGATGATTAAGTTTTTTGTTTAACTCATCATTTGTTTCCTAATCCTCTGGCTCACTATCTAAACAAGTTAACTCGATTAATTCTAGAAAATTCAGCAATTTGTTTCTGAATTCAGAACTTGCTACTTTACTACTTTACTGCATTAACAATTCACATCCAGCCAAAATCAGTAATGGCGTTCTTGGGCTGGTTTTTTGTGTATGCTTAGCCAAAGAATATTCATCTTGAATTGGTAAGACAGCTAAATAGAAGGGCATTGTTAAGCTAAAGTGTAATTAGATAGTACATTACTTGAGTAGAGAGAACTGGAACCAACTGGGAAAAGGTGCAGGTAGACAAATCTGGGCAACTGTGTTCAACAAAGGAATTACCCTGTTGGGCATTTATTTTTTTAAAGTAACTTACCCTTCCCAAGTAGCTGAACATCATCTTGCTACAGGAAAGAACAAACTTTCTGGGGCCGGAAAGGATTAGTACTGGAAGATACCCCAGTCAGCAGGGGATCATTTTGGGCATTTTGCAGGCAGAATTGTTTCAGATCAGCAGCAGCTTGAGAAACCTATTTATAACAAATAGAGAACAAAGTGTTGTTAGGTGATAGAAATATTTTACTGAAGGTTTTCCTCAGTTCTTTATTCAAAACAAATAATATACCTCAAAGGATACATGCACAAATTAAAGGATAGTATGCATATGCTAAGTGATGCTATTACTGCTTATGAACAAAATACCTCTTCTGATCCATTTGAGCCTCTCAGACCACTACTTCACAGAGTTGGAGTTCATATCCAGCCTATTCATGTAAGGTTGGACCAACTTATCCCAGATGACTTCCAATTCCAGTTTAAGACTTGTCTAATCATGACAATTATTAAATCATTATGGAATCTGCCCACTTTCAACAGTTTCTGTATACCATGTCATTTAAGAAAGTGCTTCTCCTCACCCCTTAATATATAAATGTGTCCATTGACCACATAAGCCAATAAAGTAGAGCTCTGAGGAGAGGAGGAATGGGTTCAAATCCTCTCAAGACTTAACTAGCTGTGAATATCTTGCAAATAACCCTAGTCTGTCTCCTCATCTAAATGAGACTAATACCTGAGGTGCCAACCAGTCTCACTAGGGTTGTAGTAAAAATCAAGTAAGATAATGTGAATCAATTTGCTAGTCTTGAAATTCTACATCAAGTACCAGCTATCACACCTCAACCCTATGGTCTAGCCCTGTCCTAGTGAAAGGTGTATATATAATAGAGCAAGCCAACAAAGAAATGATAATACAGTTGTAGAAATGAAACTCAATCAGCATGAAACAAATTGTTAATAGCAGTATTTTTACATCCCGACACAATAAAGAGTTGGATTATAAACAATAGTTAAAATATGGTTAGTATGTAACAGTGCTAATTGATACTGTAGAAAGAGAATTTAAGAAAGGTATCAATCAAGGGCAGATTTCTGAGATAGGATCAGGGCTGGGGCTGGGTCGACTTGTAGATTGGCAGTTTATAAGTGGGCGACTATCCTTGGGTAGCAAGGACTGATTGACCTGAATGAGTTTCTGTCCTGGAGGGGCATGACAAGGTCACAGAAGTGTTTTTAGAAGTCCTTGAGCCCAATCCCTTCATTTTACACACAGGGAAACTGAGGCCAAATGTGGTTATGTGCTTTGCCCTAGGTCACACAAGTCAAAACGCCTCAGAGGTGGGAATCAGTCCACTCAGCTGCACCGCAGTGGACAGCACCAAGAACGTTTGGTAAACTACAAAGTGGTCCATACTTAGAAGCTATTCTTTCCCCCTAGCCCAAAGAGACTATTTCTCCATGTCCCAGGTTGCATTTTTTTTTTTACAAATTAATTTTTTCTTATCTCTTTAGTTCTCCCCTGACTCCCTCTTTCTCCCCCCCCTGCCCCCCATGCATGAACAGAAGCAAACCAAAAATTCACTAGGGCGGTTTGATTTCATTTTTCTTCCGTAGCAAAAATGGTAGTTAAAAAAAAAAAGTGGAACCTGTAAAAGATCAGCCCAAGTTTTTCTTCCTGTTCTCAGGAGACGGAAGAACTTAAGACCTGAGGAGGGTGTAAACGCTGAACCCAATTAGAAAGGGACAAGAGCAGAGACTCGGGATCGGTTTTTTAGGGGAGCGACGTTTGTCGGGTGGGGGGAGGCAGAGAAGGGGCGGGTCAAGGGAAAAGAAGGGGAAAGAGACATCGTACAGGGCAGCACATGAGAATCTGAGCCTGGAACCTGAGACAGAAACAAAAAGCGAGCGCGGGGCAAGGCTCAAGAAATCACGAAAGTGTCTTTGTCCCCCTCCTGCCCACCCGCTCCACCCGGGTGTCACTTGGGGCAGGAACCCAGTCTGGCTTCCGCAGGGTCAGAGGGGAGGGGGTCATTGGAATGACCAGGAGTCGGGGGTCTGGGGAAGAGTTTCCCCCCCTGGGGAAATTCGGAGGAGTCTCAAGAGTCCCCGACACTTGTTGACCCAAGTGTGCTGTGGCCAGCCGTGGGGCGGGGGTATCCGGAGGGCTGGGATATCAGGGTCTGTGGTCTCTGGATCTCGGGTCTCTAGGGGCACTGGGGTCTGGGGTCTCTGCGGGACTAGGATCTTTGGAGGGATGGGGCCTCGGGGTTTGAGGTTTTCTGGGGGATGAGGTCTCGGAGTTTGGGGTCCGAGCCCCTCCCGGGGCTGCAGGGGGTATCTGGGGAGGGGGCTCACCTTCACGCGGTGGAGACTGGCCTCGAGCCGGAGCTGCTGCACCACCTTCCTCATGGCGACGACGTTGGAGCTGCTGGACATGGCGCAAGGAGCCGGGGTCCGCGGTCGGTGGTCGGTGGTCGGTGGTCGGTGGTGGGTGGTGGGTGGTCGGGCAGACGTACGCTAGCTCCCTGGCTTGCTGGGTCTGGCGGCGAGCGGGGCGTCTGGTGCCTATAAGTACCCGAGGGTGTGCGCGCCGGGCGGGGGGACAGGCGGGGGAGGGGGCACTGGGGGAGGGGGCGGTGCTACTCGGAACTTTGTTTCTAAGTTTCCGGTGCTCCGCCAAGTACCGCCACTCTCGCAGCGCGCATGCGCCAGATCCTCCACCCGCTCCCGCCCCTCCCGGAGCCTCCTCCTGCACCCTGCCCCCCCTCCTGCTCTGCAGCAGGCCCCCCCTCCCCGCCCCCCGGGCTCTGGAAGCTGCGGCGCGCGCCTCGCCGGGTGCGCGCTCGGGGCCTCGGGCGGACGGTGGTGCTGGGCGCGCCTCGGGGGCGCGCGCGCGTGTGCGACTGGCTCGACGCCCCAACCCCCTCCTCTTCCTCCTCTGCGCCTTCCTTCCGAGAGAGCCAGCGAGCTACCGGGAGGGAGGGGAGCGGTAAGAGCCCGGGCAGACCCCGACCCACGGACAAGAACCCTCCCCAAGGGGACCGGCCCGGGGGGGGGGGGTGGGAGGAGGGGAGCTCGTCCCGCAGACTGGGCGACCCCCGACCCCTAGACCTGCGGGGGGCGGCGGGCACCTGGGAAGCGGCTAAGCCAGGCAGCTGCTCCCCCTCACGGGGGAAACTGAGGCACGGGGGGACGTAAGTGCCCCTCCAGCACCCTCTGACACCTGGGGAAACTGAGGCACGGGGCGGAGTGGCCCTTATTCTAGCACCCTCTGTGACAGAAGGTAAAACTGAGGAACGGGAATGAAGTGGCCCTTGCTCTAGTACCCTCTGTGACACAAGGGGAAACTGAGGCACGGGATGGCGTAGTCCTTACTCTAGAATCTTCTGTGACACAAGGACTCAGAGACTTAGTGGTCATTACTTTTTTTTTTTTTTTTTTTTTTTTCACAAAAGAATACCGAGCCCCAGAATGAGTATCAGAGGGCAGATTCAAACTCAGGTCCTCTGAGCATAGAACCACTACTTCTCCCACTGTACACCACTGTCTCCCCTTCCTTCCCCCAGCCCCCACTCTCTCAAGAGGAAGAAAGGCCCCGAGGAGTCATCTAGGTCAGTGGCCTCCCACTCAAATAGGACATCATTAGTAAGGATCCCTGCAATTTTCTGTTGACTTAGAAAACCCCCTCTTAGCATTGTCTGTGTCTTCTTGTATTTCCGTGTTGCTTAATGTTTCCCAGGCATATTTTTAACCTGGGAACAGTGAGAGCACTGATCCAGTCCTGTCCTCCTATTTTCCAAGTGAGGAAACTTCGGATCAGAGAGTAAAAGGTGGAGGCCAGATTCAAGTTATTGACAAGCATTTATCAAGGTCTCACAGTGTGCCAAGCATTGTGCTAAATTCTGGGGATGTGGAGAATCAGAGAAGAACCTTCTCTCCAGCTCACCTGTCAAACCTCTAGTTAGATACAATAAATGTACAGAGTTTGTGGAAAAGTCTGTAGGAGAACTTGGCTTTGGCAGCTGGGGAGGAGGCTCAGGGAGGCTTCCTAGAGTAGGTGGGATTGGAGCCCAGTCATGAAGGAAGTCAGGAAAGCTAAGGGTTAGAAGTGGGAGAGTAGAGCATTCCAGAACTTGGGGACAGTAAGTCCCCAAGTAAGTATAAAGACACAGAAACTTGAATCTACTGAGGTCCAGAGAGTAAGTGTGATGGAGGCCAAATTCAAATCCACGTCCAATTCTTTAAGCCATTGTACAGCTACCAACCAACCTAATGGACTTGCAGAGCATGGAGAGACCATAAAGGTCATCTAACCCAACCTCCTTAACTTTACACATGGGGGGAAAGGACCATATCATAGAGCAAGTCATTTCACCTGTGTAGTCTTCAATTTCTTTATCCATAGAGTGAGAGTGGTTGGTTTAACATATGGTGTGAAATGTTTATCCTGGAAATTAACTTGCACATTTAACCAACTAAAATTTCTTTCTAAATAGTAAAAACTCTGGGCAGCGTTTCAACTCACCTAACTTTGTAAAAGTATGTTCTTTCATAAAACTTCAGAAATCTAAGTTCATGTAGCTCATACATATGTATTTCTGATTTCGTGGCACATTGCTGAAACAAACTGAAACAAATGCATATACTCTTGGTTTATATCAGAGTTGCCAAACTACAACATAATATCCAGATCCAGCCTTTAGCCTGATTTTATGCCCCTTTGAGGTAAGAAAGGTTTTTTTTTAATGTTTTTAAACACAATAAAACTTTGTAAAAACCATTTTTATTGGGGGGAGGGGCACAAAAACACACAACTGGCTAGATCTGGCCTGTTGGTTATAGTTTGCCAACCCTCTGCAATAGATAAATTTCAAGGAGCCCATAAGCTTGGATAGGAAAACTTATATCCTTTTTTCAATATGATTGGTTTGCTTTGTAATCCATTATATTTTACTTTATGTATTTAAAAACATTATCTTGAGAAGGGAACCATAGACTTTAACAGATTGCTAAGGGGGTTCAGTAATCTGTGACACATAAAATGGTTCTTAACCTCAGAATTAAGTTTTCCGTATAGTAGACAGGGGTTAAGCTAACTCCACAAACTAGGCTGGACCAATGCTTGTCATTTCCTTCATGGAAAAGTATAGATTACTAGGTAGAACATACCTGAAAATAACTGATTATCCTTTAGAATAGTCTAGCCCTAAGTATACTTTAGAATTACAAATATGAGTAGTTATATATTTTAAGTATAGTTAGTTGAAAAATGGATGTATTATTTGGTTCTTAGTGTATTTAACATGAATTTTAAGAACACTGAAATACTCTGAATCACATGCTGAAATGCAAAATTTATTGTTTTATTTAATCCAAGTTTTTTATAATGTAGTAGAAGTATTTTATGCTTTATATAGCCTATTCCAATCATAACATACTTCTTATTAGACTATATAGGTTAATAGGGTAAAGCACAATGAAGTAAACAGATTTGTTCAGCAAATGTTCCTTTTCATAATAAAAATATTTCCCAAGAATTTACCTATAAAACTAGTATGAATAACAGCAATACAGGTTCATCAACTAAAGATTCCCATACTGACATAGTTTTCCTTATTTTCATGTAGTCATAATGACATTGGAATCATAATAACTCAATAACAGAAATTGGTGCAAAACTGGCCCATCTTGGGTTATGCTCAGGGAGACTGGTTGCAAGGCCTCATTATAATATATATAATCTTGCATACCATGCCATGAAACTCTAGCATAACATCATGAAATAGTTTCATTGGTATTTGAATGAATACAAATAATACAAATGAATAAAAATTCATAAAACATTTGTTAAGTGTTTGCTATTGCAAAGCACTGTGCTATGCTGGGCACACAAGTAGAATGGTAAACCATCTTCAAGGAGCCCATGTTTTTGATGGGGAAGGTCCATGGCCTTAGGGTAAGCAACAAAGCAGACAGTAAGGCCTCTTCTTTCACATCATTTCCACTGTTAAAAACATTTTCGTTTCTGACGTTGAACTATTTGTTAGTGCCAAGGACTTTGGGGCCTAGAACATTCTTTTCTGTGTCTTTAGTAGCTGTGGCTGTAGACCCCATAGGAGCAGTTGTCAGGCTTCGCCTCCTCCACAGGACTTGCTGCCCAGAGTGATGGCTGTGAGGGCTGGGTTGTAAGCAAGATAGTGAGTGACTGGTGTGGGAGTGAGGGCCTCTGTGCCGATGTGTGGATTCGGCGTTCTGCTTTCAATGAATGAAGCATCACTTGGCAGTTGAAGACTGTAGATCCCATTTTCTTTTGAATTTATATTTTCACTGCTTTTTCTCATAAAGGCCTTTACATCTCCGTGTTTATCTGAAAAAATTTAGTGAATCTTTTATCTCTTTTGCAACGGGATTTTAGATACCCTATGTGCATCCACAGACCAGTGAAGCAGAAGGACTGTGGCTCTTTCCCTAAAGGTATATATGGCTTGGTATGATCTTTCTCCATGGAAGGGGGATAAGTCTTCACTCTCAGCCCTGCATATAAACCCATGCATTGAAATGAACTCATTATGCTATCTTTGCTTCATGCAAGTCGCAGAATCCGAATTACAAAAAACAAAATGAGATTTGCTTCTATTGGTTATTCTCTCAAATATGACCTACTAATCACTTCAGTCTTAGCTTACTTTGTATTTGTTGATGCCTCAGTGCATTTTCCATTAGTGAAGAACGGTTTTTGAACTAGGTGCTCAAAAACTTGTTGATGTAGACTGATAATGATGATAATATATAATATTATACATGTATATATAAAATGTAGTTTTTATTAGTATACTTTGTGCTACTCAAGAGGAATCCTGTATAACATTAGCTTCCCTGTATTTTAAGATTTTAAATTTCTGTCATGGTTTTGAATGTAAACATTCTTGGAAATGTTAAAATTTCTTAATGATTATGGGGGTAGGACACAGCAGACAACATAGCTGTCCTGAAGTGTTTGAAAAGTACAAAAAGCTCTTGACTTAGGAATTAAGATAGAACTGTGTTCAAATCATGGCTCTACTACTTGTTAACTGAGTTCCCCAGGGCAAACCAGTTATCCTCTCTGAGGCTCAGTTTCCTCATGTATAAAATTGGTGTAATAGGTAACAGCACCTACTGCATAGTTTTGTAAAAAAAAAATCGGTGATAGAATGTATGTAAAGTATTGTGCTGTGTAAACATTAAGGTGCTGTAATAAATGTCAGCTATTAGTAGGAGTAATCATTTAGAAGAGTTGGTTTTTGTGTATTTTTGGTTTTTGTTTTTTGTTTTTGTTTTTTGTTTTGTTTTTTGGAGGGCAGTTGGGTTAAGTGACTTGCCCAAAGTCACATGGCTAGTTTTTTTGTGTTAAGTGTCTGAGGCCGTATTTGAACTCAGGTACTCCTGACTCCAGGGCCGGTGCTCTATTCACTGTGCCACCTAGCCGCCCCTATTTTTTATTTTTTGATTTACGAGCATTTATTTTCTCTTCTTCATCCTTCTCCACCCTTAGGAGAAAAAGGAAAAACAAAACCTTTGTAACAAATACCCAAGCAAAACCATTTCCCACATTGGCCATGACCAGAAATGTCTCCTTTTGCATATTTCATCCATCCCCTTTCTGCCAGGAGCTGGTTAGCATCTTTCATCACTGATGTTCCAGAGTCAGTGTTAGTCATTACATAGAGTTCTGAAGTCTTTCAAAGTTGTTCACAATGAAGACAATGTTATTAGAAATTGTTCTCTTGATTTTGCTCACTTGACTTTATCAGTTCATGACTTGCTTCTGCCCCACACTGATGGGAACTAGACACTGCATCTGCAGACCTGGCTAGGTCCTGGGTCTGTTATCCACGTTGGGACATAGTTACTTTGCATGTGGTTCTTTGCCTATTGACTACACTGTCAGACTGTGAGCTGTCTGAGAAGAGGGAGTATTTTTAGTCTTTCTTTGTATCCCCAGAGTATATCACAGCGCCTGGCATATCGTAGGTACTTATTGATGCTTGTTGAGTGACTAACAGATTTTCCTCGGTTTCTATGAAACTGTTCATTTCATCATTTCCATTACATTTATATGCCATATTTTGTTCATTGCCCTAGATGCTCACTTAGTTTTCACCTCTTTGCCAACACTGAGTTGATATACATAAAATATATGTATATATTACATATTTACCTATATTTCTACCTATATACTATACGTTTACACATATATACCATATATTTCTATATTGATCCTTTTCTTCTTTCTTCCTTCTCTTTGGTTGTAGGCCTGATAGTGGTATTGCTGTTCAAGAGGTCTGTATAATTTATTGATTTGTAGGGCACCTTTCCCTAACTGCTTTCCAGAATGTCTTTACAAATTTATAGTATTTATTTTCCTGTAGCTTCCCTAGCATTTTCAAATGGTCCCATTTTGAACTTTAGCATAGGTAGATGATGTGATTCACACAGTGATTCATGTCATATCAAGCTAGACAAGTTCAGGAGTTTGTATAATATCCCAAGAAGTTAATCAATCACTACTATCCTTAAAATGAAATTCTTAAAGCCATACCTTGCTCCAGGGTTGTAGCACTATTAAATTATGCAGAGCTTAAATAACTTTTCTAATATTGTACAAGCAGTTCAAAGTATAAAGAACTTCTTAGAATCATCCATGTGTTTTCTTTATCATTAGTAAGAAACTGCCTAGGTACATGCTCCTTGGTAACTTTCATGGATAACAAATTCATTACTTAGCTTTAATCATTAATGGTGACCTTATATCCTGAGAAAATTCAGGGTTGTTAGTCTCATCTGAAACAGTCTCTCTTTTTTTGTAGATGTAAAGGAATCTGTGCCTGGAGAGAAATTCATGTGTTGAGATTCTGATAATATCATTCCTGGTAGTTATCTGTACAAACTTAAATTTTCCACTCACAAAGTCTATTTTAAATAAAATATACCACAGTTTCATTTGTTTGATGAGAATCAGAGGAGATAAGTTGCTCTGAATATTAGTCTTTATCATGTTCTAATAAAGAAATTTATTAGATCATTTGGTGACAATTGTAAAGAACATGTTTTCCCTCCATATAAACTGACAGCTCCACTCACTAGGTACTTTTAATTAAGTATAGATTATTGTTCTGCATTCTAAAATTCTAGTTTTAAACCAACTTTAAAATCTTTTTCTCAGAGTTTTAAGGTAAGTTTATTAATATATTTTGTTTTAAATTTCCCTCTATATCTTTCCCACTTACTTGTTCCAGAGAGTCATCCCATATTAAAAAAAAATTAAGAAAAAGAGGAAGTAGAGAAAAATTGCAAAAATGATCAATATATTGAAAAAAATGACAATATATACAAAGTCCCACAATTTGTAGGTCTTTCCTCCAATCTCAGAAAAGCAATGGGGGAAGGGTGTTTTCATATATCTCTTCTTTGGGATCAAGCTTGTTTTTTTCAGATTTTGCAACACTCATTTTTAATTGTTTTGTGATTGTTATTGGAAACATTTACTTTGTTGTAGTTATTGTGTATATTGTTTTCTTGGTTCTACTTACTTTGTATCAGTTCATGTAAGCCTTTCCATGCTTCTCTGTATTTGTATTATTTATCATTTCTTACATTTTTTTTCTTTTTAGCAGAAATTTACATGACTTGAAGATAAAAGATGAATGGAAAGCTATCATTAAGCCACCTAGAGGATCTGTATTGTGACCCCTATCATTAAGTAATGCCTAAATGAAAAAGAAGACCGCCAAGAAGAATCAGAAGTAATAAGTACCTTACTCAGGCATCAATGACTACGTCATTCAATCCAAGCAGACCTTCTTCATCAGAGGTAAAAAATTCTTTTTGTATGAAAAACCTCTGAAACCTTCTTCATCAGCATTTAAAAAAAATCAGTGTTTATGAAAGACGAGTACAAATTATGTCAAGAGTTTGTGATCACTTCTCACTGAAAATTTTATATTGTCCATTTACATTATAAAATTGCTTCTGAGCCACAAAGATGTATGGATTGACTACAATTTTTTTTGTAGTGGTTATCCATTCATTTATAGAACACATTGTAGATAATAATACAAACTTATTTTGAATTTGGCCACAGTATGTCATCAAAAGTATTAAAGCAATTTATTTAATTTAGAAATAGTATTTGTGTTATATATTTATTTCATTTAGCATGCTTTTATCTCAAGAACTATATTATCAAATATTATTAGAAAAATATTAAATTATGTGCACATCAACATTTTAAAGTTTTGAAAAGTTGTATTACTTAGGTAATAATTTTTTTGAATGTTTTGATTTTCAGTGTGTGACAAATAGCAATCTTATTATTGCTATTTTTTTAATTGCCTATTTTTTTAAGAGTAATTGTTTTGTTTGTAGTCATTTAAATATCTTATCTGTTCACAGGATAGCATACTATATATAGTCATATATAATGTATCATAACAAAATGTATAAATGAAGAGGCATCACCTAACTTTTAAACACCCCCATTTGCAGTTCTGGGGATGAAAGTGGACTCCCTCAGGTGCTTTGGAGAGCAAGATTTATCCCTTAAACTACTTTTGAGACCCTTTCCCCCAAGGTACTCTCAGTCCCTTTTCCTGTCTACTCTTTTTCACATACTCAAAACCAAAGATGACATAGGTTTATGGAAATATTAAATTTTCTTTTCTTTTTGAGTGATTAAAAGTAAAGAAGGAACATTTCTCACTCATTTCGATTCAGAGAACCCTTTTGCCCATAGAAAAAATGTCATAAATGTTTCTTAAATTCTCAGCCCAACTCAGACTTCTAGGACAGGTGTTCTTAACGTGTGTGTGTGTGAGTGTGTGTGCGCGCCCGCGCGCGCATGTATGTGTCTGAGAACCCTTTTAATCTGGTAGAGCCTGTGAACTTCTCAGAACAATATTTCCAAGTGCATAAAAAAGGAAACACATAGGATTACATAGGAAACTGATTATAATTGAAATACAATTATCAAGATATTCTTTTGTTTAATTCACATGCCCTCTGAAATCTATCCATGTATACCTTGAGAGTCTACAAAGCTAGGGTTAAGTACCCTTACTCTATAGATATTTTGCAGCCCATACTATAGCCAATGGATAGTACCATTTCAGCTATTGTTTGGGTTAAATGAACTGTGTAGATATGTAAGCCTAATCACTGTTTGTAAGATTGCTAATTTGAATAAATGTGGTCCAACTTCTGAAACAAGAAACTTAATGAATCTTTGTAGTATGCACTATTTGAGAGCTGGAGATTGTCTTTACTGTGTGTAGTTAAAATCCCTTTACAATGTGATGGTTACTTTTTAGAAGTTCTTCATTTTTTGTTTCTCTTTAGCTTAAGGGATGTACATGTTTAGAAAATTACGTATTTATGTCAGACCTTTTGATTAAAATCTCAATTCTTTAACATTGATACTTGTTTTATTTCAATGTAATTTTAAGTCTTATTTCAGTGCTTAAAATACTCTTATCTGACAAAACTCTTCTCAATTTATTCAGTTGGTGGAGCTTCATGTTTTTTATGTCCCTGAAGGATCATGGAACTATAAGCTAAATACCATTTCAATAGAAGTAGTCAGTAAATTTATTTCAGCTGGATTTATAAGGCAAGTATTTTTAAAGTCATGTAGAAATGTATTCAGTGAAGCAATTTGTTGTCCTTCCCCTTCATCTCCTCTTTCTCCCTCTCCCTTCCCTTTTCCTAAATTTCTTCCAGGTAGAAATGGAAATGGACCACCTCCCACCATGGGCTGGACTTGGTCCCTGGCCTAATGCAGGGCATGGACTGTGGGAAATGGTGTTGCCCTTGGCACAGTGCTGCAACCCAGGGAATAATTTTTTCCTTCATGAGTTGCTGTAGTTAAACATTTAAGAGGTTAACTATCTAAGAACATTTGAAGAGCTGTAAACATTAATCAATCCATTTTTTTTAAATTTTCAATTCTTTAAATATTAATTAATTATTAGATGCTAGACACTAAGGATACAAAACAAAACAAAACCAAATAACTCCTGGCCTTCAGAAGCTTTCATTTTACTAGGAAGTACACCAAACTCAGAGATAGGTAGATTCCAGCTAATTTGAGGAGGCATAGCACAGATAAGGGCGATAATAAAATAAAGACTGCTGATCACTGAGGTAGGGCTTCTGGGTTAATCTGGGAAAGGAGATACAGATTCTGGGAGGTAGATTTGAGGAGGTACTTCCTCTCCAGACCTGGTGGGATCAGTCTGTAGAAAAACACAAAGACCGAGAAGGAGCACCCTTGGATCCATATAGTCTTTTATGTTTCATCCATACAATCTTCATTTTCACTGACTGATTTTGTTGTTGCTGTTTTTGTTATATATAGGGACCCTTTTAATTTATTAAAAAAAAAACCCACTAACTGCATAAAGAACAAGAAAATGAAGAAAGAGTTATGTTATTTCCCAGTATAGGAAGGACCATTCTAAATTGTTAGATCATCAGTTGTTATTTTAAAAGGTAGTGATAAAAATATCACTAATGATACAGAACAAAACAGAACAAAAAACAGACAGACACACACACAAAACAAACAAACAAATAACCCCTGTCCTTCAGAAGGTCATTTTACAGGGAAATATTCCACATTAATGGTGGGTAGATTTCAGCTAATTTGAGGAAGCTGCACTTTAACAAGGTAGTAGCAAGTGAAGTTTACCTCCAGTGCTTAATTAGGACCTATGGTGACTTCCTTTATCTCTTTTTGTCCCAACTAGATCTGATTTCTTTACCTTTAGGCAGGATGAGGATGAGTAATTAGTTATCCACTGTAGTCGGTGTTAGACCTAGGGTAGTGGCAGGAACTTTGGGTCACTGAGGAAATTCTATGAGACATAGTTGTAATTTAAGTTGGATCTGTGGTTACTGCAGTGATCAAAGAATGACTATGCTATCTGTGTGTTGAAATCCAATCCAGTTCAATAATCATTTATGAAGCACATGCTATGTGTCTTGACATTGTGCTTTGTAAGACCTGGGGATACAGCTGATAGAAGGAAAGATGGTCTCTCCTCTCAAGGACTTTACAGTCTAGTGGGGGGAGGGGGTGGCAGCACACAAAGAGAGGCAGGAAAGGAGTAGGGGGAGACCAGAGGCTATCTTCTTCCTTGGAATAGAAACCAGGCAGAGCGGCAGATACAAAGTGCAGGGGGCTGAGGGTCCAGTTTCTGCCCATTATAAAGGAAGACACTGAGAGGAATTTGGTGTTCCATCCTCCTGTCCTCCAGTCAGAGGGGAGAGGAAGTTATGGGAGGTGCTGTCATTCAAGTCTTGAGTTACCAAGCCTGGTGGTCAGTTTAGAAGTGAACTTATCCTGGGAGGAGCATCTCATTTGGTGGTGTTGAAAACAGGCAGAGCAGCAGATTCAAAGTAGAATGAGAAACCATAGGAGCAGCTAGGAGAATAATCATGAATCAAAACTGAATTAAAATAAAGCAAAAGAGTAAACAGGATGATGCAGGGAATTTGGCTACAAAAGTAGATCAGCATGAAGAGATAATCTTGGACAGATGAATTACAGTATGAGAGATGTGCTTTAGGGTAGCTAGGTGGTGCAGTGGATTAGAAGAATCAGGAAGACCTGAGTTAAATCTGGCCTCAGACACTAGCTGTGTGGCTCTGGGCAAGTCACTTAACCCTGTTTGTCTCAATTTCCTCATCTGTAAAATGTGCTAGAGAAGGAAATAATAAACTACTGCAGTATATTTGCCAAGAAAACCCCAAATAGGGTCACAAAGAGTCAGACATGACTGAAACAACTGAACAACAACAAAAAGATATACTTTTTGTATCCACAATTCCAGATGAAGTTTAAAAAAAAAAGGAGCTAGTTAACAAAACTGGTGTTCCATTCCATCTTCTGGGTGGGTTACATGGGCTGTGGAGCAAAGGATTATTGGCTGAATTCTTCAGCCATCATTGAGCTTGGGGATTGTTGCTGGCTCCTAAACATAGTCTTTTTAGTTTACTGCTTTCTTAATTGAACAAGTGTTATATCTGATATCACCAATTAAGGTGACCCAGTGCTCTACAAGAACTAGAGAAGTTGGCAATTACTGTGATTGAAACTTGAGTTCTGCATAAACTTAACTTTACAATGACAAATAGAATGGAGAATGGATTTTCAGTGGATTGGAAAGTTATAGCTGAAAGAGTGTGAGACTTAAGCCCTGTGCCATGGTAATTGGACAGAAGGTATAAGCCTCCATCTCTCTTGAGACTTGAAGTGGACGGCCCACTATATATAAGGATTCCTGTGAGATCTGGCAGCAGTTGTTACATATTCGTCTTTTGTCTCCACTCTATAGTCTGTAAATCAGTTGATGCAGCTTCTAGCTTTCCCCAGATAGTTTTATGCCATATGGACATTGGGACATGCAAACGTGTTTAGGAAAAACCTGAGGTGGAAATCATAGTTTTTGAGAAAGAGGACTTTTTAGGAAGTATGGACAGAATGTATCCACTAAAGTTTTCTGACTCCTCATCCTGGCATGGATATGACTTTGAGCCCTTGAAGCCCTTTGAAGCCCTACTAGCCAAGTACAAGTCCTGACAGATTCTACCAAGCTGGAAAGACATTGATTAAGGCAGGGCCAGGGTGGGGGGGGCGGGGGAAGGGGGTACGAGTGGCAGTGACTTACAACTAGGGAGATCAAAAGGCTTTATGTGTAGCTGGTTACACCAGAAGTGAACTTTGAAGGGAGCTAGGTATTCCAAGAGCCAGTTGTGAGAAAGGGAGAAGCATGGGTGATGGCTGCCATACACATAGGTGATTGAATGCCCTATCCAAGGAATAGTGACAGTGGGAATAAGGTGAGACGAATCTAGAAAGATGCATTTTCAGTGTCAAAAAGAGGAGTTTTCTGTTATACTCTAGAGGTAATAGGGAGCCACTGAAGCTTGTTGACCAGGATAGTGATGTGGTTATACATGTACTTTAAGTAGACTATTTTATCAACTGTCTTAGGATCTCTTTGAGAGAGGAGAAATCTAAGGCAATTAGGAGGCTATAAATGACAATCCATATGAAAGGTTATGAGGCCCTGAAATAGGGTGTGAGTAGAGAGAAGGGGATGGTTACAATTTTGTGAAGAAAGCATGAACAAGACTTGGGAACAGGTTACTGTGGGAAATGGAAGGGATAGTAAGAGATTGACAAGTTAGGGGTGACTTGGAAGTTATGAATGTGAGTGACTTAATTTTGACAGGAATAGGTAAGTTAGGGGAAAGACAAGTTCTGTTTTGTACACGTTGAGTTTGAGATAACCTATGGAATATGGAGATGGAGATGTTTAATAGGCAATTGGTGATGCAAGACTGGAGCTCAGGAGTGATGAGGGCAGCTTGTGTAAATCTGGGAGTCATTTATGGAGAGATGATAATTTAACTCCCAGGATCTGATGAGATGGGCCATTGACAGAATGTAAAGAGAGAAGAGTAGAAAGCTCAAGACAGAACCCTAGGATACGCCCATGTTTAGAGAATAGGACATGAATGATGAACTAACCAAAGACATTAAGAAGTAGTTAAATAGGTAGGAGAAGAACCTGGAGTTTAGTTTTGTGAAAACCCAGGGAGGAAAGACTATCCAGAAGCAGAGAGTAAGCATTATCAGGGGCTCTAAAGAGGCCAAAAGCTATGATTATTGAGAAAAGTTATTGTATTTAGTGATTAGGAGATCATTGGCAGCCTTTAATTGTCAAAATTCAGAAAATTTTTATTTCCAAAGTTCTTCATGTTGTCAAATGGTTCTACATCAGAAATGAATATAATTTTATCACTGGAAATGATACCAATATCTTCCTTGACACTGTACCCTAAGGTACACTGGATCTTTCCACCTGCTCTTCAGCTGAAACCTATATGTGCTGTCCACCCCATTAGAATTAGAATTCCACTCTTTGAGAGAAGGGACTATCACTTTTCTGTTTTTATCTCCAGTGCTTAGCTTTGAATATAGTAAACACTAAATAAATGCTTTTTATTCATTCATAATAATGGACAATGGAACTCCTGATGGGTGAGATGGTAGATGGATGAATCTCTTCCATCGGTCCTTGTCCAGGAACAATGTTGAAGAAAAAGTGAGAAGTTGAAACTTAGGCAACATGGGGATTATACAAAGCCAACTCTTGGATCCTGAGCATTATTGTGAATAAAGGGAAGCTGTTGGTCACAGAATGTCACAGTTGGAACGGAGCTCCGAGGCCATTTATCTAAAGCCATATCTGATTGAGAATTCTCTGTACAACATACCTAAAACATACCAACAACATACATGCCAACATACATATGGCATACCATTTAACTTTCCTTTGAAAAATAAATTCACTACTTCCTTTCTTCAGCAGCTCTAATTGTTAAGAAATTTTTCCTTAAATTTATCTGGTCTGCATCTCTGCAATTTCCACTCCTAACTCTTCCCTATGTATCTAAGCAGGACAAGTCTAATCTCAATACCTTTGACAGTGCTTTAGTTAAAAGGCAACAATCATGTCATCATCCAAGCCTTTCTCAAGCCATTCCCTAAACTTAACATCCCTAGTAACTTCAATCTATTTTCATATGACATGATTTCCTTTGGATACATTCTAGCTCATCAGTGTCTTTCCAAAAATGTGTCTGCCATAACTGAATACAATATTCCAGATATAGTCTGACTCAGTCAGGGTACAGCAGGTCCATCATATTGCTAGTCCTGGTCAGTAAGCTTCTCTTGATCACTTAAGCTCAAGATCAAATTAACTCTCTTAGGTATCATACTTTAGATTCATAGTGAGCTTCATGTGATCTGCAGATTTGATAAGCATGCTGTCTTATTTAACCTTCACCCAAGTCACTGATAAAAATGTTTAAAAGCACATGGATTGGGGGCGGAGCCAAGATGGCAGAGTAGAAGCAGCAAAGGATCACACTCCCACACAAACATGCTAAAAAACTCATAAAATGGGACTCTAAACAGATTTTCAAGCTCCAAAACTCTCCACAAGACAGAAAGCACTACAGGCAGCGCAGCAGGCAGGGCTCTTCGCAGCAGTCTGGGACCCGCGGCCGAAACCCAGCTGACTCAGGCCCTGGGCCATGGCTATAGGAGAGCAGATTGGCTGCACTGAAGGCAGAGTTATCACATTGATCAGGCCAGAAGACAAAAAGGCTAAGAGAAAGGTCAGTGGATTTTGCTAACTGGGGAGGAGAAGAGCAAGTCCGGCCAAACTGCTCCCAGGGCAAGGAAGCAGTGGGAGGCGGCTGTTGGCAGCAGGAACGGCTGAGAGCCGCAGCGGCTTCCACTGGGCTGCTTCAGAGCCCTCGACCTGCAGATAGCAGGGGGGCTGACGCGACCCATCGAGGCCAAGGGCTCTTGTGTTGAGGGGCCTGGACCTGGATCGGGGTCTTGAGTGGTGGTCCTGGGGTGCGCTTTCAGTGAGCCA
>CM053593.1:35928776-35951865 GCA_028646575.1 Pseudocheirus occidentalis | reverse complement strand
TGGCTTGCTGAAAATGCTCCCCAGGACCACCACCCAAGACCATGATCCAGATCCAGGCCGCTCAGCGCAAGAGCACTTGGCCCTGATCAATCAACTCAGCACCCCTGCCGGATCCGCAGACCAGGGGCTCTGAAGCAGTTCCTGCCCTTCCCCCACTGCTTCCTTGCCCTGGGGGTAGATTGACCAAACTGATTTTCCTCTCTCAAATTTAGCTTGAAAGCTTCACTTACTTTCACTGACCTCTAATCCTAGCTCAGTAGATATGGAGATTGCTCCAGGTGCTTTAGATCTTCTCTGAAGTAGACTCACACTGTGGCTTGGGAGGCTGGCTCCTCCCGGTCACCCTGGAGCCTGGCCACATGGCGGTTTCAGACTGGGCTGGTCTCGGCTCCCAGCCTGCAGGCCTGTGGGATGAGCCCCTCCTGCTGAGTTGCCTTTCTCTAATCCCTATTTTTCACACCTTGGTAGATGTGGAGTTGCTGCAGGCTGTAGCTCTTCTCTCGTAGACTGGCTGCAGCTCAATTCTGCTCAGGGGCCTGGCCGTGTTTTGATTTCAGGCTGCCTCGATGATCCCTTGCTGCCAAGCTGCCTTCCACGAGAGATGTGTTTTCTGTATTTTTGTGAGTTTGAGAGTCCTAAAATTTATCCAGAGTCATATTTTATGGGTGTTTAGTGTGGCTGTGTGGGAGCTGCAGGACCTTGCTGCTTCTATGCCACCATCTTGGCTCCACCCCTAACAAGTCTGTGTGTGTCTTTTTTAAACCCAAGACAGTTGGTTTTCATTTACATCCGTCTCTTTAGACAACTTTCCCCATTTTCTCCTCATTGAAACTGTTTTCCCCTATTTCTTTAGAATTTAATTCATGATATCTCTCCATTCTTTCTGGGGCGACTTCACCTGGCATCCTACATAAAATATGGGTTGTTTCTCAGACTATATGCCTGATTTTCCCATCTTCTGTTATACATTCAAAGATGAAATGATGGCTTCTCATAATTTCTTCTTGAGTAACTTATTCCTTTTTGTTTGTGGAAGTCAAGTACCAAACAGATATTCCCCTCATTGGTGCTTTTACCTTTTTTTTTTTTTTTTTTCGCTTTTTGGAGGGCAGGTTGGGGTTAAGTGACTTGCCCAAGGTCACACGGCTAGTTTTTTGTGTTAAGTGTCTGAGGCCGGATTTGAACTCAGGTACTCCTGACTCCAGGGCCGGTGCTCTATTCACTGCGCCACCTAGCCGCCCCTGGTGCTTTTACCTTTTGAAACTACATGGCAAAGCCACTAAATTATTAGTTCTTTGCAGATAGTTAGCTCCAGCAGATACAGTGATGTGACCCAATAAAATGAGCCCTGCTTCTGGAATTGACTTCCTCCTCTGCTTGTAGCTTGTGTGACTTTGACCAAGGCACAGCCTCTCTTGAGTATTGATGTCCTCATCATATAGATATAGATAGTCCTGTCACTACCTTCCCTGTCTACATGTCCTGTTCTTTTTCATAAACTATACCCTTCCAAAGTTATTTCAGTCATGAATCTAATCCCACTAAATCTCAGATATACATGAAGTCAGGCTTACCACTTTATATTAGACCCTCTAGTTTACTTGCTACCCATCCTTTATGCATTTTTTATGGACATCTGAGACCATGATGGATTTTATTGATTCCTTTCTTGGATTTTGTCACCCATGAATTTCTAGGTGCTCCAGATACTATTATTTTACCTATATTGTGGCTGCTTTTTATGATTTCTAACACAGATATTCTTAAGCACTTCTACCTCACTTTGTCTTTTCATTTTATTTTTTTTTTCTTTTTGGAGGGGGAAGGCATGGCAGTTGGGGTAATGTGGCTTGCCCAAGGTCACATGGCTAAATTTCTTTTTGTCTCAAGTGTCTGAGTCTGGATTTGAACTCAGGTCTTCCTGACTCTGGATTCACTATGACATCTAGCCACCCCTGTCTTTTCATTTTAAAGCCTTTTGACTATTACTAAAGGTAATAGACAAAATACAGTGCTGCCAGATTGTTTAGATATGTTATGTTCATGGCCAAGGACATGTCTTTTTAAGTCTTGGTCCAGAAATCCAAAATTCTTTATCCATCATCATCTTCTTTCTGTTTTCTTCCCTGTGTTCTGGGTTGCTGATGGTCAGGATTTCCCAATGTTGCTTACCTAGACCTACAGTAGACAGGCTTCATGCATTTTTGGTCCATTCATAAGGCTACTAATTAATGGTTTCGTGGTTCTGTATAAAGACTTGAGCCTCAAAGGTCTTGAAGTCTTCAGAGGCCTGTACATAGAATATTTAGTGTCCTAGAATCAATTGGTAGGAATAGCTATTTGCAACTTTTTTCCCTGTTTAATCTTGACCTGCCCTATATACAAATAATTTCTAAAATGTTTGCTAGAAAAATTAATTTACTTTATTTTTTATCTCTGTATAGATTTCTATCCAGTTAGTTATTTGACAAAAAGAGTTACAAAGTAAAGTTTTACAAGTAACAAACACCTATTAGTATTACAGATTAAGGAAAATGTTGTTCTTTAGATCAGGGCTTCTTAAACTTTTTTCCACTCACCATTCCTTTTCATGTTTAGGCAGTATCATTGGCATTGCATGGTCTGAGGGCATGCACAGTGCAAAGTACACATGCTCTGTGTTCAGAACCAAGGCTGCAGTCAAGTTGCCTGATGCAACATGGGCAAGTGCTGCCAGAAACACTTTGAATTTGATTTTTAATTAATTTTTTGGTCTTTGCATGTTTGGAAATCTTTTATTGTTGCCAAATTTTTCACGACCCCATGGAGTCTCAACCCACACTTTAAAAAGTGCTGCCTTCTATCTCTTTGGATTATAGTATGCAAATAGACATTTAGAAGTAAAATATTTAACTCATTTATTAGATTTGCCTAGTTCTTTATAGGTATATCCTGCCTCCTATATGATCAGTGTCATTTTGTAATATCATTAATACATTATCAGTGGGGCGGCTAGGTGGCGCAGTGAATAGAGCACCGGCCCTGGAGTCAGGAGTACCTGAGTTCAAATCCGGCCTCAGACATTTAACACAAAAAACTAGCCGTGTGACCTTGGGCAAGTCACTTAACCCCAACTGCCCTCCAAAAAGCAAAAAAAAAAAAATACCTTATCAGTGAGGCCCATTTTAAAGTTGGGTTCTCCATTATAATATCCTTAGCAGCTCAGCTCAACCCCAATGCCATTTGAGTCTGTTCCTCTATGGGCTTTTTAACCATGGACAGATATGAAGCGCTTCATAGAAAGAGTGAACTGATAGATGGTTTACTGTTAGTAGCAGTAGTTCTGATCAGTGCAGAAGAACTTTAAGTGAATAATAGCTTACATTTATGTATCACTTCGCAAGTATTATCCCCACCGGACAGAAACAGACTGAGAGCTTAAGTACCTTCTCCGTATTTATGTAGCTATTAAGTATCTGAGCTAAGATTTTAACTCAGGTATTTTAGCTCTAAATCCTGTATTTTTTCCCGTTATGCTGTACAATCTCTAGGACACATGAAAAACAAAGGAGAAAAGAAATAGTTTCCTTCCCTTTCCACCCATGGCAGCTCAGCAAAGGCCTTTTTCATTGATTTGGGGAGACTGAACATACCTCCTTTCCTACTCAACTCTACCCTCACAATATATGGACAGTTTCTATGAAATTTTTTCCTCATGAAGCAATATCCAGATTTACCCAAGAGTTGTCATCTCTAACTACATCTTTTGAAATACTTGTAGCTAAATGGTTCTCCCCCTCCTCCCACCCCTGCCTGAGAGACTAAAGTCATTGACTTGGTGGAGGTGGTGATGAGGGAAGGGAAAATGTGGTTGCAAGGCTGAAGGACACTGTAAGAATGGAGCCTATGGGGGAAAAAAAGAATGGAATTATGGCTTAATTTGGTTCAGACCAAGAAACCATACCCACTCTCCCTCGCTCAGAAATGGTCAATAGATTGATAGTCCCAGACTAGAAATTAGAAGGTTGTTGGGAGATAAAAAAGTTATCTCTTTCCAAACTCTCTACCTCCCTATCCCCAATGACAATACCCTCAAAGGTCCAATTGATGATGGTACATCAGGCCTCCATATGTCTTAAAGTATCTAGTCCTAATCTGTTCTAGTCTCAGGCTCCCAATATTGACTGACCATATAAAAACTTCAGATCTCTTTCAAAAACAAACATTTTTTTACTTTTCATAATCTGAATTTTGGCCCAAAAATATTTCTTCCATTTGTAGCATTTCTGTGGAACTGCCTCCAGAAATATCATTTACCTAAAACCATATATTTTTTTTGAACCAGTTAATGATGTTCAATGCAGTATTCCTATTTAGTTTTCAATGTTTTTACACACATTATTTCATTTGATCTTTACAACAACCCCAGGCATAGCAGATGTTACTTTATTGATGAAGAAATTGAGGCTCAAAGAGCTCATTTAACCTTAGGCTAGTAAATGGCGAGAAGATGAGAGTAGATCTTAGGCTTTCTGATTCCTAAGTGGTGTTTTTTTAAACTACATACTCTTTCTTTGTAATCACAGAATTGCAAAAATTCAAAATCGGAAGGGACCATGCATCTTCAGAAATTTAGGTTACCTCATGCCCCAGAAGAATAGCCACTATAACATATTTGACAATTGATCCTAGAGGCTTTTGCTGAAAGTCCAGTGTTGAAGAACCCACTATCATCTGAGACAGGCCACTAGGTTTTCTCATATCCAGACTAAATCTGCCTCTTTGTATTCATTGTTCCTTATTTGACTGGCTAGGGCCAAACAGAATAGATCTAATACTTCTTCTATATGAAAGCCTTTCAAGTACTTGAAGACAACTATTATTTTTACCCTGAATTTTTTCATCACCAGGTTAAATGTCCATAGTTCCCTTAAGAGATCTGTATATCTCATGACGGCATGCTTACCCAGATTCTAGATAATGGACAATTCTCTTGTGCTTTCCCAGTCACCAGTGGAGTGAAACAAGGCTGTGTGTTTTCTCCCATGCTTTTTAGTATGATGGTTTCAGCCATGATGTCCAATGCTTTCAATGAAATGAGCATGGTATCAAGGTCAGCTGCTGGACTGATGTTAAATTCTTCAACTTGAAAAGGCTACAAGCCAAGACCAAAGTAGAGCGAGTGTTGGTGTATGATGTTTGCAGATGATTGTGCACTCTGTGCAGCCTCTGAAACTGAGATGCAACAAAGTATGGATCAATTCTCTACTGCTTGTGCTAATTTTGGCCTGACAATTAACACCCAAGAAAACACAGGTGCTGTATCAGCCACCACCACACCACTCATACATGGAACCAGTGGTTATAGTAAATGGAGAAATTTTGAATGCTATGGATAAGTTCACTTACCTTGGTTGTGTACTTTCCAGGGATATACACATTGCTAAGGAAGTTGGTACATGTATTGCCAGAGCTAACTCAGTGTTTGGGAGGCTCCGAAGGAAAGTGTGGGAGAGAAGAGGTATTAGACTCACTACCAAACTGAAGGTCTACAGTACCGTTGTACTGATCTCATCGCATGCCTGTAAAACCTGGACAGTATACCAGCGCCATGCTAGGTAACTGAATTACTTCCATTTGAATTGTCTTAGGAAGATTCTGAAGATCATCTGGCAGGATGAGGTAACAGACACTGAGGTCCTTACTCAAACTAAACTGCCAAGCATTCACACTCTGCTTCAGAGAGCACAACTCCAATGGGCTGTCCACATTGTTCAAATGTAAAACATACACTTGCCAAAAAAATCTGTTTTGTGGAGAACTCGCACGTGGTAAGCATTCACATGGTGGTCAGAAGAAGTGATATAAGGACACTCTCAAGGTCTCTCTTAAGAACTTTAGAATTGATGGTGTTACATGGGAGACACTGGCACAGGACTGCTTGGTATGGCATGTCCACTTCAGAAAAGGTGCTGTGCTCTGTGGGCAAAGCAGAATTGAAACAACTCAAAGTAAACGCAGGATGCACAGATTTAGAGTATCCACCCCAAATGTTCACACAGACTATTTGTGCCTGACCTGTGGTAGAGCATTCCAAGATCATATTGGTCTGATCAGGCACAGTCAGACAAACTTAAGCTTAACATATTATTTTGGTCCTCTTTGAGAACAAAGGATAACAACCAACCAAACAATATTGCATGAACTCTAAGCTTTTACTCTTTACTATTCTGGCTACCTTCTTCTATATGTCCTTTAGTAAAGTTTATTTGCATTCTACCTAAATGGTGGTAGCAAGAACTGAATTCACTTCTGCAGATGTGTTCTGACCAAACCAGTGTATGGAGAGACTAAAGACAGCCCAAAATTATATGAGCTTTTCTGACTGTCTTATCACATTGTTGATTTATATAATTAAAACGCCCCAGCTTTTTTTCTGATTGCTCTATGACCACATCTTCTTAAGTTTTGAACCCAAAGGTAAAATTTTATATTCATCCATATTAAATTTTCTATCATTAGATTCAGCCCAAGATTCTTGCCTTTCCAAGAAAAGGCTTTGTGTATCTTGGCTATGTCATGTAGCATGTTAACCAACCCTCCTGATTTTGTGTCAACAGCAAATTTCATAAGTATGCCATCTATGTATTTGTCTAGATTATTGACAAACATGTTAAACAGCAAAGGGTCAAGCACAGATCTCTGGGTCACCCACTTCATATCAATATTGAACCATTAATGAACCATTAAATTCAACTAATTCCTTCTAATTGTGTTCTTGTCTGGCCCACATGCTACTATCTTTTCCACAAGAATAGTATGAGACACTTTATCACTTTTCTATAATCTAGTTATATTTACAACCTTCTTCTGATCTAATTATTTAAAAACTCAGTTGAAAAGACAAATGATTCATCTGAAATGATGTATTCCTGACAAAACCATGCCAACTCTTTGAAATCACTGCTTCCTCATCTGAACAAAGAAGGAGATAGAGGTAGGGAAGGTCTTGAACCACATCCTTGGGCAGGTAAGGAAAGAAAAAGGACAAAAGGGGGAGAAACAGAAAAAATAAAGGAAATTGATTTAAATAAAATCAAGGAACTTAGGATAAAGTATATAAATAATAAGTGAAAGAAAAGGAACATGGGAATAGATTAGCATCAAAGTAGTGTAAGAAAAGCCCCAATCACAGGGATAAAAGATATTGACTTAAAATAAGGGGAAAATTCATACAAAAGAAATAAATGGAGAAAAACACAACCTTAAAAAAGAGAGAAATGATTGCTTTCTTTTTCAAATGTCCAGTATTTCTTTAATAATGCATCATCCCAGCAACTAAAGTCAAGTTCACTGGCTTACAGGTTACAGATTCTATACTCTGCTTTTTTGAACATTAGATCAATGTTTGCCTCTCTCTGATCCTATAGTACCTTTCCTGATCTCCAAGATCTTTCAAATACCCCTGTGATTCAGCAGTCACATTAGTGGGAAGTCACCACATCCTGATCAGGTGACTGTCAGTAAAAGCAGTTAGGTGCTTTCCCCCTTATTTTGACTATCAACACCATATTGGTCATTTTGACTTTGTTCTCAGTGCAAAGTAGTCTCTTTTTAACAGAGAAACAAGCAAAGCAAAAGCTAAATTAACAATCCCCTTTGTCTCTATTATCAGTTATCATTACTCTACCTCAAGCAGCACCTTGTTCCTTTCTTGGAGCTTCCTTTTCTTCTGAAATATAATTTATTTTTAAAGCTTTTCGTTGGCCTTAAAAACTTAGTTAATTTGGAACTTTGGAACTTCTGACACTATTCTGTAACAATATGACCCCAATGTATTATTACTATTTCTATCATCATCATCTACCCCTGCTTTCTTCTGGACACATATTGTAAAAATATGAGTTGATTTGGTGAAGTCCCTCTGTATCAATGTATTCTTTAGACAACTCCCTCTTTTCTTTCTTACTGGAATTTACCTTTTGTGTCTCCAGAATTTAGCTTCTCTTATTACTCTTCTCCTGGCTTTTCCTATAGAATAATTCTTTCTCTGAAGTGTTTGATATGTGCCTTTTCAAGATCTAGGATGCCTTTTTGGCTCTCCTTTTCTTAATCACGAACTCTAAAAGAGAGTGGTCACCTCTCCCAACATTCCCATCATTTCAACCCTTTTGGGGAGAGAATTGGATTCAAAATAGAATTTCTTTTCATTGGTTCTTCTCCTTTAAGGCATATCAAGAAATTCTGAGCTGCTCTTATCCTTTTGGCAGAAAAAGCTGAACAGATGAAAAAGTAAATGTAGTTTCTCCTCACTACTCTATCCTTCCTCTTTTCTGGACTTATGATGTTTCCCAAACTCCTTATCTGTTTCCTTTTTCTTTCTACTACTAGTAGTAGGCTCTAGTGAAAAAAATTTCTTCCATTTTTTCCTCTATTGACCTTCACCCAAATGTTTTCCATTGATGCTTTCTCCTTCTGATTCCCAGACTAATGAGAATTTATAATGATTATTTTTGCACAGCTACCCCCAGGGCAGATGAAAAGCATAATATTCTAGCTCATTTACTCTAAGTTGCTTTGGAGTAGATGAATATTGTGGATTTTATGTCTTCTTTCCTTAAGTGAATTTCCCTCGGGCTCTAAGTAGGTATAGAATTTTATTAGACTTGGGGAACTTCTAAGACCAAATCACTTACCCTTTTTCAGCCTCAGTTTTTTTCCTCTGAAAAATAAAGAGGTTGGACTTTATGGCCTCTAAGACTCTTTCCAAAGCTAAGGCTATAATTCTAATTATAATAATACTGGCAAGAGTTCACATTTATAGAGAGTGCTTTCTGTTATCTGATTTAACCCTCATACTGTCCTGGGAGGTATGTGATATTAATGTTCCCATTTTAAAAATGAGAAAAGTGAAACAAGAGAAATTTAATGATTTAGTCACAGCTCCACAGCTTATAAATGTCTGAGGCAAAAATTTGAACCCAGACCTTCCCAACTCCAAGAGCTGCTGCCTCATTCAGTTACCTAAGTCTAGACACTATATTCACTTACTTGTAGTTAGTAAGTTCTCCCTGAATCTTGAGTTTAGATTTTTTGTAAATAATGTAAATTGGACAAAATTATTTGTCTTAAAATGACAAAGAAAATAGTCTTTTCTGTTTCTAGAAAGGATCCCATGAATATCCCTTCAATGGAACATAGTCAGAGTGAAACATACATTTATGAAATTATCTTCATTATTTATACAATAACCATGTGGGTATTTTAGCTGAATTTCATGTACAATCACTTTAGCCCTCTGTGTTGGCTAGAAATACTTATGTTAACGGTGTTTGATAAATTCTGATTACTATTAGGAGACTATTTTAGCTTTGAATATTATTCCAGAAGGCAGATGAAAATCATAGATGGAACCGCATCATATTCTAAACTTTGACCAGACAGAGGAAAAAATTATACATCAAGAAAACAAATGTCTGAAGGAAATCTGGATCAGACAAGATTGTTATAGTCTATAAAAATGAACAGACTTGAGAATGAGAAGTTAACCTTAATGACAGATGGTACAAGTTGATGACATTTGCCTAATGGCATTTTGAAGGGAATATCAAGATGCCAGGTCCTGAGAGCTTTCATTTTAGCACTTGTGGATAACAGCAGAATGCCAGCATCCTAAGGAAAAAACAGAGCTGTTGTACCCACGACAGGTATCCCCTAGAACTGTGAGCTCTGGGAGTGCAGACTTCTTAGTTACTATATTATAGCGGTACCAATTTCACCATGTCAGGAGCCCTCTAAACAGAGGTATGATAAAAAGTCATGTATTAAGATACATTTATTTTAGCAAGTCAGTAATTCTAGAGCTTCAATGACAAAAATTAGCCCTCAGTTTGTTTAGTTACAAAAAACCCTCAAAAACAACCCTGAAAGTTTGCTGTTACCAATATGCTGTTTCAGGGTGTCGCCTCATCTTACTTTACAAGCCCTGAGGGAGCAGCTGGGTGAGTTCCTGGGCGAAGAGGCTGTTGCAGAAAAATTTTTATTTCTGAAATGCGTAGGAAACAATTTAGCTGTGGTAAGTTATTTTCTAGTCTTTTTATTCTTTCACCTTAAAAACTTCTACATTTAAAAAAAAACACACGCTCTAATTGCTTCTCCACACAACTTCTTAATCTGCATCTGGAATTGTACTTGACATACAACTAGAACTATAGAGATAATGTAAGAATCTGAAATACCACTAAGGTATCATATGAATAAGAAAGATTTGGTTATTCCCTTTTCTCCTTGTTAGGGAACAAGAGCACAGTGTGTGTGTGTGTGTGTTTGTGTATCTGTGTCTGTCTGCATCTGTGTCTGCGTCTGTGTCTGGGTGTCTGTGTCTGTGTGTGAATTTCCTTAGAAACAAAAAGAAGACATGAATTGAAAACATGATCTCAGAATTATGCTTTTTCTGAGTAGAGATTATGATTTTCAGAGATTTTTAAGGTTGGCTGTGGAAAGAAATGTCCTTTCTGCCTGGGCCAACAGCTCGCTGAATGGAGTCTTGAGTGCCGCCCAGATCACACCCTAGGAGTCCTTTTGTCTAGAAACAGGAACATGGGATGTGTAGCTGAAACGGGCCTTGGGGAACCAAACTTGACCCTGTTGGTTTGCAGGTGAAGAGTCTTAAGGTTAAATTTGGCCTTCTCATCTCAGACCGTGACCAGCACAACCAGAAGTTGAAGCTGGGTGCGCCTTCAGCATCTGCAATGCTTTCCCTGTCTGTTGAATCACTGCAGAGCGTAGAATTGAGGGATGTCCATCACAGACTCATTGGATTATTGGAGTTAAAGACGGAAAGAACCTCAGACATCATCTGATTCAATTCCCCTCGCTTTATAGATGAGGAAACTAAAAAAGTAAAATTACTAATGTTAGTTTACATAGATAAGTAAGTGGCAAAGGTGGGATTTGAACCCAAGGTCACTTCAGTCCCTTCATTTTATAGGTTAAGAGAGAGAATAAGTTACTTGACCAAGTTCCTGTAGGTAGTGAATAGTAGAGCCTAGATTTACATCATCTTTTAACTCCAGATCCTTTACTCTTTCCACTAATATAACCTTGTATCTCCTACCCTATCCTCAAAACTCCCATCCCCAATAACACTGCAAATAGGGAAAAATATTCAGATAGGTTAATGGGGAAAGAGCCTTTCATTTTGGGGTCAAAAAAAGAAAACAAAACCACTCAGAGAGAAATAGGACAAAGCACCTTGACAAAGTAAGGCCTGATTTCCTTAAGCTTCCATTCCAGGCTTTCCTTAGAGATGAGCCTCCCTTCTCCTATCTGGGTCCATTTAGTCCCTTGTTAGCAATCTTTAAAAAGTCGGAAGGACTTTTCATGCATCCCTGTTGTTGTAGTAGATTAAAAGCTGTCATGCCTAGAATTTCCAATTAAACATTCCTGTCAGGTTTCTTGCCCCCTGCCAGGAATCTACTCCCTCCCTACTTCTATCTCCTAAAATCCTTAATTTTCTTCAAAGCTCAGTTCAAATACCACCTTTTTCTACATGAGGTCTTTCCTGATCCTCCCAGTTGCTAATACCTCCCCCCTCTTCCTTATATTATCTTACATTTATGATGCATATATTTTATATACACATATATGTATGTAGTGCATTTACTGGACTCTCCCCTTCCTTCCCCAACTCTTTCTCAGAGACTGGATCCCCTTATATATTAGATTCAAGGCCCTCTGTGGGTGTCTTCTGCAATATCTTCCATCAGGTTTTGCTATTAGCTTTAAAATTCCCCTTAGTTCTTTATATACTCTTTGCAAAGTTCAAGGTAAATAAATGAGAAATCATGAAAGCCTTGGTTGATTTTTCATGTTTATGTTTTTAGGTGAAGACAAAGCAAGAAAAGGAGCTGAAACTCAAGTCATTCGCTCCACCATATGTATGTAACACACTTAGAAACTCTTATTTTAAAACATTTTTTTAAAAAGTTTATTCTCTGTTAAATTGTTTCCTATATGTTTTAGGCTCTACAACCAGAATTATATTTGCTTCCCATAGTGGACCACTTAGGAAATATTTATTCATCATCATCATCATCATCTACTGTGGAAGATATGCAGCAGAATAATTTTTCTGAGGATCAGAAACTAGACAGTTGCAAAACTTCTTCAAACAAAAAACCTGAAAAAGATCCAACCCTTTTAGAAAATATTACTACAGTTCTTCCCCTCAAGAATCAGGAAGAAGGTGATTTCAACTGCTATGGGGGGGAAAAAAAAGTTTATTGTATCTTGTTAAAACTGTAGTCCTAAAAGGCAAGCCAAAAGCAAACATACGCCCCAGAAAAAGCTTGTCAAGTCAATAGAAAGACACAATTCAGTTTGGAACATCTTGGACCAGGACTGGGGAACCTGCTGCCTCAAGGCCACATGTGACCTTCTAGGTCCCCAAGTATGGCCCTTTGACTGAGTCCAAACTCACAGACCAAGCCTCTTAATAAAAGGATTGAGGCCAAAGGGCCACATATGGCCTTGAGTTCTCCACCCCATCTTAGGTTGTTTTCATAATATTCCAGGTAGATAAGGAAAAAAGTCAATGTAAGGTACTACGGCCAAGAATTACTAAAAATAACCAAGGAATTATATATGCACAGTATTTTTGTTTTTGAACACTAAAATAACCTCGGTTTTCTTAGGAGGACATTGTTAAGGGATATTGATTTTGAGAATTTTTCATAAATCAAAAGGAAAGATGCTACTTACTTCCTGTCTCATATCTGAATTTGGGAGTTTTATGTATTATGTTTCAACACTGTTGATGAAGAATTCTTTATAGCATAAACCTTAAACATAGTTAAGGGTCAGAGATCACATCTAAGAAAATAGGATCAACACTAATTAAGAAAGATTTGCCAGGGAAATTTGTATTTAAAAGAAGATGCTTTTTATTCCATTCTACTAAATAACCAATGTGGAATTTCAGATAATATGACCAGAAGTTGAGGGAGATATTTTTTGGTGGGGGGGATATTTCCCAGTAATAATCTTTCTTAAGGTTGATCATATACAAAAATGTACAGTGTTGATATTCTTGGAATTAGTTTGGCAAGGTCACTTTTTTAGTCCATCTCCATTTTTGAATCTTTTTTTTAATCCATCTCCATTTTAACTGAGCATGATTTCTCATTCCTTCCTAGAATAATAGGATCTTGGAGTTGGGTGGGAATTTTGCCTAGTTTATAAATCCTGTCTCAAACATTGCAATTTCCATTTATGATTTAGGAACTCACTATTCCTAGAGGCAACCCATTCTATTTTGTAGCAGCTCTGTTTGTTAACAAGGTTTTTCATAAGGTTGAACCAAATTGGCATTGCTCTAATTTCCTGCCAGTCAATCAATAAGCCTTTATTAAGCTTTTACCATACTTGATGTTGTGCTGGGTATACAAAGAAAGGCAAAACCACAGTACCTACCCATTAAGAGCTCACAGGGGACACAACGTACAAGTGACTGTGTACATACAAGACACGTACAGTATAAGTGGAAGATAATCTCAGATGGGAGAGCCTAGCAGTCAGGTAGAGGTGAGGAGGGAGGACACTCCCGACATGAAGTACTTCTCTTATCCACCCCCTTCTCTCCTATGACATAGCCCCCCATTCTGGTACATGTTGTCATCCCCTCTCTCCTGGATAATCGTAATAGCTTGCTGGTCACTCTGCTTCAGTTCTTTCCCCCCTTAAATCTGTCCTCCACCTAGCTGTCATTTTGATCTTCCTAAAGTGCAGGTCTGACCATGTTACCCTGCCTTTTCAATAAACTTCAGTGTCTACCCAATATCTCTAAGATCAAATATAAAATTCTCTGACTTTTAAAGCTCTTTATAACAGCCCCTTCCTACCTTTCCATCTTCTCTCCCTCCTTCCCTCCATGTACTCTGTGATCTAATAACACTATTCTCCTTGCTGTTCTTTTCAAACAACACTCATCTCCCAATTCTGAACCCATGTCTGGATTTCTCTGTCTTCTCTTTTCTGCCTCTTGACTTCTTTTGAGCCTCAACAACATCTCATTTTTGCAAGAAGCCTTGCCTGGTCTGCCAATATTTTCCCTCTGAGACTATTCCAATTTGTCCTGTATCTCTTTTGTTTCTGTGTAGTTGTTTGCATATTGTCTTCCGCATTAGATTTTGAGCTCTTTGAGAGCATCATAGAATCCCCAGTGCTTAGCACCGTACCAGGCAAACATATTTAATAAATGCCTTCTGATCAGCTCTCCCTCTTTGCTTTGTGTCTATTTGATTAAGTATCTCATCTGTGCCTTCATCTAAGTCATTAACAGAAACGTTACAAAAATAGAGCCCAGGGTAGAAACATTTTGCATTCTGGGAGCACTTTCCCTCCAGGCTGACATCATCTCACTCTTTGAGTCTTTCAATTTGTTCAAAACCAACTTAATTTCCTTTATCTAATATCATCTATCATCTTTTCATCTTATTCACAAGGTGAGAAATTGCCTACCACTTCCCTACTTTCCCAGTCTTGAAGTTTAGTAATCCTATCTAAAATAAAAGGGAAATTAGGCAATTCTGATGTGGCTCATCTTTAATAAACTAATGATTTTTAGTAATAACATCTTCTATTTCTAAGTAGTCACAGACCATCCTTTAAATAATCTGTTCTAGAATTGTGCCAGTTATTGAAATCAAGTTCATCAGTCTATGTGTCAAAATATTTCTCTTTCCCTTTTTGAAAATGGTTGCTTTTGCCTGTATCCATTCTTGTTGCCATCGCTCCCTTTCTCCATGTTATATAAAAAAAACCACAGTCTTTTAGTGTCTGAAGATGCAGTACATCTGTGCCAGATAGAACTTGATGTCACTGAAGGAAGCTACGTGTGACTCTTAGGAGCCGCACACTCATCTCGGCTTTTAATTCCCGTGTTAACTTTTTTTTTCTCTTCTCAGTTTGGAGATCATTTTTCTTGGTAGAGAAAACAGAATCAAAGGAAGAGTTAAATAGTTTCTTTTCTTTCTCTTGTTTTATTTTTCCTGTCATATCAAGATGTCCTATACCTTCATAAATAATGCTAAAGTGACATTGTTTTTAACACTTATTATATATTTTTATATATTACATTTTCATTATATTATAATATATTATGTATTATATAATATGATGTTATTATATTATAATATATTATATATTATATAATAACAGAGATATTGTATATCTTTATTTAGCCTTCTTGATATTATTCTTATAAGCTCTTACTACTTTTAAAACAATTAATCCTTGGTTATTTCCCCTTGTTTCAGTTCCTTGTATATATGCTTTTAAAATCGGAGTTAATTTACGAACTCCTGATTCAGTCACATCAGTTTCAGTAAGTACCTTCTCCTTTCTTCATAGTAATCATTTGCAACTTTGTTCCCACAGTTTTGTTCCTAAATAGTTCCCTCTTGAACTAACCTCTCTTTTATAGTCTCAGGCTACAAAATGCTACCTATTCCAACTCTTTTAATTCTGCTTTCCTGTAGTTTATGGCACATTATACACTATGTCAGGTAATCTGCTCCTTAGGATGATATAATGATTACTTCTCAAGATTCCTATCAATTACAATTCTTTTAAGAAGTTCCTCCTTATTAGTTAGATTCAGGTTCTTTGTTATTGTCATATTTTTTCTATTGTGATGAGGTTCTAATCTTTCTCCTTCCTGTACTGGAGAAGCTGAGATCAGGGGACATGTTCTAATCTTGTTCAGGTCAAGAGCCTCTATGTATAAGAATCTCAATTTCCTTGGTTGTTAGTTTCCATCCCATTGCTTTAAACTTATTCCATATATTGTTTGTATTTATGTAACTATGTAGAGAACTATCTTTCTATATAGATAGAATTTTGTGTATCTTTATCTGTCCATCATCCATCTTATCTAGGTGGTTTTTCTCCCCATCAGAGTAGAAGATGCCTTGAAGTCAGGGATTGTTTCTTTTTGTCTTTGTGTATTTAGAGATTAGCAGAATTCCTGAAATGGAATTGAATTGGGTATATTCTGCATCTCCCTCAATGAATTGCATATTTATTAACCATACATTTGAATAAATAAATTTTTAAACATTAAAAAATCATGCATTTGGGTCTTAATGTATGTTGAATTGAATAAATCTTCATGACTCTGTTCATGCCTCTTCTGAATAAAACAAAGGAAACATACTGGAGCTTGCTCTTTCCTTTTCTGGATGTCCTGGAACTTCTGCCATGCTTTTTGTTAATATATTATTGGGTTTGTTTTTGTTTCGTTTTTGAGGCTTAGAAGGAGTGATTCCTGACATTGGGGGAATTACCTCCTTCGTGGTGGTCATGAGCCTAAAAAGTTCAAAAATCTCTTGTCATTTCAAAAATCTTCCTATGACTTGTACTTCCATATGAATGTGTGGTAGACAGATACATGAACTTTTGAATTCTCTTCTAATTTATTTTATATTATCTAGATCTATTATTCTCCTTCCTTCCTTCCTTTCTTCCTTCTTTCCTTTCTTCTTTCTTTCCTTCCTTCCTTCTTCCCTTCTATTCCTACTTATTTTCAATAAAAAGGCATTAAATGCTTTTCCTTATCTTTAATTTTCATTGAGCAGGTTAAGGAAGAAGACATCTATACATTTTTTTCATGTGAACTGCTTTTGTTATATTTTGTTGTTTATTGTTTTGACTTCTTAGTCAATAAAGGCAAGTCTTCATTAAAGCCACTGAAGAAATAAAGTATGTGGTAATTAGTATGCATTCACTACATATTTTAAACTACTCTGGGACTAATATCTCTTAAATATGATGAGTTCAACTTTGTCATTTTAATTAAATTATTTCTTCTGTTAGGTAAAAAGAATAAGGAAGAAGAACCTGTTGAACCCCATGAGTATGATGATTTAAGTCTTGCAGAAACCGGAAACAATTCAGCCATTTCAAAAATCCATATAAAAGTGTCTCCCACTGAAATTTGGGAAGATTGTAATAATGTTTTGTCTTGGAATAATGATCAGGCTCAAAGAGACAGTCCTCACATTTTGCTCAAAAGAAGAGGTATAATTTAATTCACTTTTTCAGTTAAAGTGAGGAAAGAGAATAGATTTGTAGACTCTCAGGTTAAGAAGGGACACCCTCTAGTCCAAACAACCCCTAAGCAGTTAAACTCAGTTAAGTTCTAGCACACAACTGTTAAGTGACTGGCTGCAACTTGAAGATCCCAGTGAGGGTAAGTTCCTTATGTCTCTACTTTGGGAAATCTAGCTACTAGGAAGGATTTCCTTATACTGTGCAGAAACTTGTCTTTCACTAACTTCTGCCATCATTCTGGTTCTACTATCAAAAGTCTAGTTCTACCAGCCAAAGCTAGTGAAGATTAGTCTAACTTGCAAGTAATAGCTCTTTATATCATTAAGGGCCCCTTTACTCCAAGTCTTCTTTTTTCCAGGCTAAATGTCTCAGGTTGCTTCAGTCAATCCTCTCATGACAAGCTCCCTTCACTATCATCCTGATTGTTCTACTCAAAAAGATTCCATTTCTTATTATTTTACTTACAACGTACCATCCAGAATGCAACACCATACTTCAGACGTGTTCTAACAATGGCAGGGTGCAGTGGAACTATAAAAATCTCCCTCACAGAGAATGTTATTTCTCTGTCAATGCAATTAAGACTCTATTATGCTTTTTATGTGCTTTATCACACTCTTGATTCACTAAACTTAAATTACAACCCAGATGTTTTTTACATGAACTATGGTCTAGTCATATCTCTGCTATTCTATCCTTACATAAGTAGAGTTTTTGTGCTGTGGTAGAGAAATTTATAATTTTCGTTATTGAATGGTATTTTTTTTTGGTCTCTTTTTGGAGGGGGGAAGGCAGAGTAATTGGGGTTAAGTGACTTTCCCGAGGTCACACAGCTAGTAAGTATTAAGTGTCTGAGGCCAGATTAGAGCTCAGGTCCTTTTGACTCCAGGGCCGGCACTCTATTCACTTCACCATCTAGCTGCCCTGATAGTATCTTTTTAAAATTTATTTAACCCACCATCAACCTATGGACAAATCTTTTTGAATTGCAGTTCTGCCATGCACTTTATATTTTTGCATAAGAAAAAATTCAAAGTTTTTAGGGAAGGAATTGAGAAGACTCTAAGATCTAAAGTTCTACAGTAGAATTAAACCTTTCAAGAATGAATAAATAGAAACAGTCCTGCTAAGGGGCAAAAGGGGGAGTTTCCTTTTTATTTTTCCTTTTAAATAATATTTTATTTTTTTCTAGGGCAGCTAGGTGGCGTAGTGGATAGAGCACTGGTCCTGGGTGGCCTTGAGCTCAAACCCAGCCTCAGACGCTAACTGTGTGACACTGGGCAAGATGCTTAACCCTGATTGCCTTCAAAAACACAAACAAACAAACAAATAAATAGCATTTTATTCCAATTACATAGACAATTTTTAGCATTCATTCAAAAATTTTTGAGTACCAAATTTTCTCCCTCCCTTTCCTTTCCCTTCCCTCTTCCCTGAGATGGTAAGCAATTTGATACATGTTATATATGTGCAATCATGTAAAACATATTTCTATATTAGTCATGTTGTGAAAGAAGAAACAGACCAAAAGAAAAAAAAGCATGAAAAAATAAAGAAAGTGAAAAAACAGTATGGTTCAATCTGTAGTCAGACTCCATCAGTTCTTTCTCTGGATGTGGATAGCATTTTCCATCAGGAGTTCTTTCAAATTGTCTTGGATCATTATATTACTGAAAAGAGCTAAGTCACTCATAGCTGATTATTGCACAGTGTTGCTGCTATTATATATATTTACTGTATACGTTGTTCTCCTCGTCCTTGTCACTTCATTTTGCATCAATTCATGTAAATCTAGGTTTCTCTGAAATCTGTCTGCTCATTTCTTAGAGCACCGTAGTATTCCATTATATTCATATACTATGACTTCTTTAGCCATTCCCCAAATGATGGGCATTCCAAAACGGGGAATTTTCTAAAGAGACGTATGTTGATGAACAGGGAGCTCATTGGTCAATTTAGATGAAAAATAGACATGTAGAGAAGTTGGAAGCCAAGAGACTTCCTCAAACACCCTAACCCTCCTAGTTTCTCAACTTACTGATTTTTCATGACCTTTCCTCCTGCCTCAGCTACACACTAGAGGTGGTTATACCCTTGATCCTGCCATCACCTACACATGTACCACTTTAATGTTCACTAATTCTGAAGTTCCTTTATCTCAACACAATCTTCTGTCTTTCCACTTCTCTCTCTGACTTGCAACCTCCCAAACTCTTCTTTATTCTTATATGACCTCTAATGCCTGCATCCCTCAGTTCTTGCCCAGGCTACTCCTACACTGGTTAAGCTCTCCCCTTTTCCTTATCTTGATCCCATAGTGAAAAAATGGAGCTTCAAAAGAAGAACACTATTACATCTTTTTTGTTTGAGTCTCCTGCCCACTTAGGCTATTGAATATCTTATCCCACCAAGCTTCGCCCCTTGGTTACTCTCACTGTCTATTGCCTTGGCTCCTATATAGGTGGTGCTGAACAAAGTTGAAGAAATTTATAAAATCATGCTGACTAGATTCTTTACAAATTTATGTGAAATAATCTCAACTAGGTCCTCACTGCAGCAAGGTAATAATTTTGCACCTTCCTGACTGACTCACTGTCTCAACAAGGAGGCTCTTCCAAACCTTTTCAGCCCTCCTCAAACTTCTGGTCTCCCCACCCCTAACCCCCACTACTCTCTCAGCTGAGAGCCTTGCCTCATACTACCCTGAAAAAATTAGGTCTATGAGCTCTCTTTTCACCTCTTTTTAAAATTTTTTTTTGCTTTTTAGAGGGTAATTGGGGTTAAGTGACTTGCCCAAGGTCACACAGCTAGTTTTTGTGTTAAGTGTCTAAGGCCATATTTGAACTCAGGTCTTCCTGACTCCAGGGCTGGTGCTCTATTCACTGTGCCACCTAGCCACCCTTCTTCTCACCTCTTTATCTCACATCTCTAAGATGCTGTCTGCCATGTTGTCCTCCTTTACTCCTGTTTCCTATGAAGGGGTTTCTTTCCAAAGTTGACTCATCTATATGCCCAAGTGATCCCATTCTATATTCTTTTCTTCACCAGAATGCCTTCTCTGTCACTTCAATTCTCTCTCTTAGCTTCTGTCCTTTCCTGTCTACTGTCTACTCCCCTGCTGCCTACAAACAAGCTGTGTCTCCACCATCTTCCAGATAACCCACTCTTGTTTCCTGCTAGCTATCATCCTCTAGCTCTTCTCCTGTTTCTGACTAAACTCCTAGAGAAAGCAGTTGGTTCCTCCATTTCTTCTTGCTCCCTTCTTAACTCTATGCAATTTGGCTTCTGACCTCACTACTTATGTGAAATGCTCTCTAAAGTTACCAATGATTTCTTAATCACTAAATCTAATGGTCTTTTCTCAACCCTCATCCTTCTTGACCTCTCTGTAGCCTTTGACACTGTTGGTCACCCTCTTCTCCTTGATACTTGCATTAGGTTTTCATCACCTCACTTTTCCTGGGTTCTCCTACTTATCTGACCATTTCTTCTCAGCTTTTTGCTAGATATTCATCCAAGTTTTACCCATTAAATCATGGATGTTCTCAAGACCATCCTGAGCCTTTTCTTTTCCTTTAGTACTATTTCACTTGATGATCTTATCAGGTCTCGTGATTTCAACTATCATGTCTTTATGCAGATGACCCACATATTTATTTGTTAAGTCCTAGCATCTCTTCTGACCTCTCTTCACATATCTCCAGTTGTTCAGTAATTTGAACTAGATGTTTCATAGAACTCTTAAATTCAGCATATCTAAAATTGAACTCTGAAATTATCTTTTCCCCCAAATGCCCTCCTTTACTTAAATTTCCTATTCCTATGAAGGGTACCAATCAGTCAGTAAACATTTATTAAGCACCCACTATGTGCTGGGCATTGTGCTAAACACACTGGTTATACGAAAAGATAAAAGATAGTCCCTCGCCCTCATGGATCTTACAGTATAATGGGGGAAGACAATATGCAAGCAATTATATATACAAAGCAAACTATATACAGGATAAATAAGAAAAGCACTAGAATTAAGAGAGGTTGAGGAACACTCAGTAAATGACAGGATTTTAGTTGGGACTTAAAAGTAAGCCAGGGAAGACAGTAGTAGGTGGAGCAGAGGGAGAAAGTTTCAGGCATGAGGGGCAGCCAGAAAATGTTCCTGGAGCCAAGAAATGGAATGTCTTATTCATGGAAGAGAATGGCCAGGAGACCAGTGTTACTGGATCAAAGAGTTAGGGAGAAAGATATAAGAAGACTGGAAAAGTAGGAGGAGGGCTAAGTCATGAAGAGCTTTGAATGCTAGAGAAATTTGCATTTGATGCAAGAGGCAATAACAAGCCAATGGAGTTTATTGAGTAGGGGAGTGACATGATTGGACCTGTGCTTTAAGAGAATGACTGTAGTGGCTGAATGGAGAATGGGCTGGAGAGGGGAGAGACTTGCAGCAAACAAACGCACCAGCAGATGTGAGGTGGTGAGGGCCTGCACTAGCGTCATGACGCCATCGCCATCGGAGGAGAGAAGGGGAATAGTCCAGAGACAATGCAAAGTGGAAATTGACAGACCTTGGCAACAGCTTGGATGGGGAGGGGGGAGCTGAAGGGGGAGACAATTATATATTGTAACATTTCTAACTTAATTCCCAATTGTTTTAATCTCTGGAAGTCAAACTATATCTGTTCATTGTTAATGTCAAGGACTTTTTCTTGGGGCTTTTTGTTGGTCCTATGACTGAGGGTAGTTCTGAGGTTGATTTCCCAGATTTTTGCTATAAATATTTTGGTGTCTGCAGAACCTCTCCATTTGGTTAACAATCTCCTTGGAAATACCTGAATTAACCTTTATGGCCATTTAAGTCCCTTTCTTTGCATAGTTACAAATTTCTTTTCAGATTAATTGGGCCAGTTTACAATTCTATCAATATATAAGACATGCTAAATAGTGTGCCTGTGTTTCCACTCTCTCTTCAACATTGACTATTCCCATCTTTTGTCATCTTTCCAAATTTTATGGATATAAGGTGAACCCTCAGAGTTGTTTTCATTTGCATTTCTCTTACCGTTAATGATCTGGATTAGTCTTTCATATGATAATTAATAGTTTACAAATCCTCTTTTGAGAACTGTTTGTCTATATTCTTGAACCCCTTGTCTATTAGATGACTTTTAGTGTTAGATATTTCTGTTAACTGTCTATCTCATATATCAAATATATTTGAAATAAGATTATTTTCCTAGTCAACAACTTCAAGTTGCATTTGTTTTATCCATGCAAAAGCATTTCAGTTTCATGGAATCAAAATTATATTACTTATCTTTTGTAATTGTCCCTTTCCCTTATACTTTGTAGGTTTTGTGGGTTGGGTTTGTTTGGTTTTTTTTGGAGGGAGGAAGGCAGGACACTTGGGGTTAAGTGACTTGCCCAAGCCCAAGTGACTAGCACATGGCTAGTAAGTGTTGTGTCTCAGGTCAAATTTGAACTCAAGTCCTTCCAGCTCCAGAGCTAGTGCTGTATTCACTGCTCCACCTAGCTGCCACTAGGTTTTTTTTTTTTAATTTAATATTTTTTATTTGTTAATTACATCATTAAAGTTTTTTTAATTTAAATTTTTAAAATTTCTTTTCTTGTTTACATCATTCATTTCCATGAGATGTTTGAGTTACAAATTTTCTCCCCATCTTTCCCCTACCCCCAACCCCAAAACAACAGTCCCACTGTAAATCCCCTTCCGCAATCTGCTCTCTTTTGTGCCCTCCTCCAACACCCCTCTAACTTTCTGGTAGGGCAGGGAGGGCCTCCCTACCCCAGTCCCTGTATATCTTAATTCCTAGTTGCATGTATTGCAGAGCTTTAAATTCTAGATTCTTTTGGTTCCTCCCTTGTCACCCACTCCCACTGGAAGGACAAGCAATTCAATACAGGCTGTGCATGTGTAATTACATAGGACATCTTCACAGTGGACATATTGTAACAGTCTGATCATATGTCCCTCCTTCCCATC
>CM053593.1:35915348-35928276 GCA_028646575.1 Pseudocheirus occidentalis | reverse complement strand
CTACCCTATCCCTGTCTCTTTACTGAAGTGTGTGCTTCCAGCAACCCTCCCCCAGACCCAGCCCTCCCCTCCGTCATCCTGCCTCTCACCCCCATAACCCCTACTCTCCTGTGTGGCATGATACCCAGTTTAGAGTTTATGTCATTCCTTCCCTAAGCCAAATTCAACGAGAGTGAATGAAAGCAAAGTTGTAACAGTTATCCCTTGCCTCTTCTATGTGGACTGATTAACCCCATTTTGTCTCTCCCTGTCTCCTCTCATTCTAGTCCTCTCCCACCTCAGAATTTCACCTTTTAAAGTATCATCCCTTTGTATTCAATTGATCCTATACCCTCTATGTACCCATATACACACATGCTCAGATATGTATTCATACTAGGTTTTGTTTTTAAGCAAAAATGGGTGTTGTACTTAGATTAAAGACTTTATGCATCTATTAATATGATGATGTGAATTTATTTTTAATTTGGTTAATTATGTTGTTTTCCTAATGTTGAACATTCTTGATTTAAATACAACCTGATAGAATGAATGATTTTTTTTGGATGAATTTTTGTAGCCTTTTTGCTAGATTTTTATTTTAAATTTTTGAACTGATATTTATTAATAACACTGGTCTGTAATTCTCCCTCTTTCTTTGCTTTATCCTTCCTTGTTTTAGGAATTAGGACTGCATTTGTTTGAAAAAAGGAGTTTGGTAGAGTTCTCTCTCAATATTGATAATAATTTATATGGTATTTGTTTTAATTATTTTTAAAAGTTTAATAGAATTCTCCTGTAAATCCATCTAGACCAGAGATTTTTTCCTTTGATAGTTTCTTTATAGCTAGTTCAATTTCCTTCTCTGCAGTTGGATTATTTAAATTCTTTTGGGTGTTCTATTAATCTGGATATTTTATACCTTTGAAAATAATCCTCTTAATTTTAAATTCTCTTTTTTGGTAGCATGTACTTGTGGTTTTGATCAGTTGTTTTTTATATATTTTTCTATTTTGGGAGGGTTTGTTGTGATTTTCCCCTGGTCATATTTTATTTTTTTAATTTTGATTTCACTTCTGTCATATACCTCGTAGTATTTTGCAATTGAACTTGTACTTTAAACTAGTGTTATCTGTGGCTACCAAGCGTTTATTGGTTGTGGTGGTTTCTGAACTTTTCCATCACTTTCTTAGTAGCAATTTTTATATTGGCTAAGTTCCTCTAGGAATCTTTACTTTTTCCTACATGTCAACTTTTAAAAACAGGTTGAGTTAAAATTTATATAGTTATACATAGTATTTTTTCATCTTTATCCTTTCTTTTAATTTGATGTTCCGTTTGACTTTGTTCTAACAAGCTATTGAGCTGATTGCACTGATAGTGGCAGCTGATTTTGAAATGATTACTATGTCTATAATGAATCACTTCCTGTTTGTTACAATATGACCAGTTTTTCAAATGTCACTAAGTGTTCACTGCATTCAACACATCCCAACTCTATTCTTGAAAAAATAGTCATGATATTTAGGTAGGAGTCTTATGAGTAATCTATTCTTTGAATTCTTTTATACCAAATCGTATTTTCCAATATGGCTTTGACTGTCCTCCCTAAGCCAAATTTCACATTCATTTTACCCTCTTAAAGTATAAAGCTTACTTATTTAGAGAATGATATGAAATTCTTTCCTCTACAATTAATTCATCCTCTACAATTAATGCTGGCACATAAACTGAAATTGTCTTCATTGTAGCCTTATGCATTTGCTCTTCTTGATACTTCTTCAGCAAGTATCCTAAGAAAAGTTGTTTCTATTTGTCTCTAGGTATACAATAATAACTCAAATTTATATAGAACATTAAGGTTTACCAAGGCCTTTCTTTATAAACCCTTTCCTACGTGAGCAAAGTAACATAAATTTTACTGCACTCATTTTATAATTTTATAGTTGAAGAAACTAATTCTCCTGACTTCCAGTCCAGAACTCTGCACTGCTCCATGGTAACCCTAAAACAACACCATGATTCCTTTATTTGCCTCGCCAAGAGATTGTGAGACATTCTTATATTGACATTCTTACATTTAGCTTCTTTACACATTTTTGTTTTACTTCTAGCTAGTATATCAAGATGGATATGATTTGGTTTCTCCTATAATATATTATTTTATAGGTGGTTAGAGAAGGGTTACACATTGAAAGTGCCACTCATTACAATAATGTTTACAGATGATCTAAGAACTTAATGATTCTTAGTTTTCTTTATTTTCCTGCCAGTCTCTCATCTTTGCAGAAAAGAACTATCTTTGTTATTGTCCATTTTGGAGGTTGATAGGGTCAGTGTTTAATTTTTTTTTTTTTGGTGGCTACAATCATATGGAAATGAACTTTTCCACCATCAGATGGGCTCATCTGTAGACAAGAGACACGTATCAAGACTCATGTGCATTTTGTCCATCATCTTTGAAACCTTTACTACATGACTAAAACCTGCCAAAGTTTTTGCTCATTGGCATGGCCTTAAACAACAACAACAAAAAGCCAAAACTCATAGTACCTTCTCCATTATGAAGCCTTAAAGTAAGCTTTAATGGAGCCTTTTAAAATATGAATGCCTTAAGGCTAAGTTTTGTGGCTTTCTAGTATCTTTGAATTCTGTTTAAGTGAAAAGATTTTAAAAGTAAAAGCATATGTGAGAATATATCTGATATGATGTACCCTAAAAGTATGCTTTGTGCACAGGCTGGACAGGGTTATGAATGATACAGGCAAAGTTATATTGAATAAATTCTAATTATTCTTACTTTTATTTCATGTGGCTGAAAAATCAACATTGGTTGGTATGAACTTTGGGGGAAAAAAAGTCAGCCTAAAAGACAACAAGATTAAAAAATACCCAGCAAGAAAGTATGGATTTCTAGAAGCATTAGACGATAAACGTATTTTACATGGACAAAACAAAAAAAGGTGATTGTCAACCATTTTAATTATAAACTTTATAGTAGTAACGAATCCAAGAGAAATGAATAATACTGTTTTAAGAGATTCTTCCTAAGACAAGTATGTGAAAGCAAAAAAAGAAACCGTTTAGATACACTTTTGTCAAGCTTACCTTCCTACTCATTTATTGTTAACCTTCATGAGGGACAGTATTTCTGCTCTAGTTTTCCCATGTCATAAAGGTTAGTCTGGTAGCAAAAACATCTCTGTAGCTAGGAGGAATTCATTAAGGATCTGTTTATACTTTTCAATTTTAATTATTTGTTTGAATTAATCTTCTCATCCTGCAGTAGAACACTTAGCATCCATCAGTCTAAAAAGAATAAGTCCGATTTCATAGCAGGGTCCAAGGTTCAGGCATTTCATTTGTTTTCATACACTGTCATTTATATTCAAGGCAGAAGTGCTTCAGTGATTATCCTTAATAGTAGAATCACAAAGAGAAGCCTGATTCATAAAATTATTCATTGTTTTTTTTCATGTTGTGGCTCTTAATGCACAACTGGGTTTACCTATAATACCTATATTAAATTTGACTTTATTTTGGACTGTTGATACTGAATATAATATGAGATAATGTATTAAACCTCTTTGTGGGCCTTAAAATGCTATATAAGTGTCAGATGATATTGTGTTAATCATGAGTAAGGAATATGTCACTTTATGAACAAAATCCCTTTATTTGTACTGCACATAAATATTTCCTGAAAATTATAAAGAACAGATTTTTAAAAATTAAAAAATATTCATAAACCACTTTTTGACAAGTCTTTCCAAATATATATTATATCCTTCAGCTTATTCCTGTGGGAAAACGGAGACAAGATCACTGAAGCCAGTAGAAGAAAGGAAAATCCGGTACGATTTAAAGCTTTTAAAAATATGACAGATTATTGCAATGCTTGCGTTAAAATTCATGCAGCATTGTAGATTAAAATTTCTGTTTCTACTAATAAAACACTTCTAATTTCGTTATCATTATGATGAACTGAATTCTGTATTCCGCATTTGGGAGTAAACAAACAACATGTACTAATGAAAAGAGAGAGGTAAAAACCATTCTTACCAAATCCCTTTTGAATTCTCTGCTCAAATCAGTTTTATCCTCAGTTCAAGGGGAAAATCACTTTCTTTGGGCTGTCAGTTTTTGTGGCTACCAATAATTCCATATAATATTATCATCACTCATTAATAAAAGGATACATTTCCTTTCATCAAAGTCTGTCAGATTCTGGCGAGGTTAGAAAAAAGTCTTGATATTTTGTGGTCCTGGGTCCAGAGAAGTTGCAATGAAGAAAGCGGAGGCAAGGCTGTACTTCATGTACATATCTTGGTAGGTGTGTTGTGGCCTACAGACTCAAGGCAGGAGAGCAATGATAACCACATTAGCCGACATTTCTTTTTTTTTTTTCATTTGTTTATTTACTTTTAGTTTACAAGATTCAGTTCTACAATCCCATGAGTTTCAAATTTTCTCCCTTCCCTCTCCCCACTATCCCCATGGTGCGTATAATCAAGTATTGGATCTGCAAATATTTTCAATTTGGACATTAGTCTGGTTGTATAGAAGGGTTGTAACCAATGGAGTGAACAAGGGGAAAAAAGAAAGAGAACCGAACATGAAAAAGAACGATTAGCTGACATTTCTTTAGCTTATGAAATAATTGACCTACATTATCTCCAGTTTGTACAACTTGGTCATTTAATTAGGGGGGAGCATGCTTTCCAAGGCTCAGTCCTCTGTAACACTAAACAGGGAAAGAGGCAGAAGTACTCTGTCTAACCTGTGGGTGGGTTGGTAGAGACATCTTATTTCATTTACAGTTGTGGATGGGGAGGAGAGAGGGAGGAGAATGTCTCAGTACTATTTGACAAGAAAAGCATCTACCTTACAAAACAAAGACCTGTGTCTTTATTACATTCCATCTTCTAGCAAAGTTTCTGATAATAAATATATCATTTTACTATCTCTTTTGTGTTAATAGGGCTCTTATACTGTATTTTACTTTAAAAGCAACTTAAGAATCTGACACTGAGAAGGCTGCTAAGTAAGTGGGACGCCGTACAGTGAGCCAGTCTTGGCCACACCCAGATTGGGGCTTACATCATCAGTATGTGTTGTGTAGTCTATGCCCAGGAGTAGAGGAAGACTGTTTCTAGAAATGACCCAGTACCCAGACAACATGACTTGGCCTATGAAATCAATTAGCAAACCTTTTATGAAATGTTTCCTGTGTGCCAGCCATTCTGCAAGGTGCTGAGGATATAGAGATAGAAGTAAAATGGTCCGTGTCCTGGAAGAGTCTACATTCTGACAGGGAGAGAACCTGCACATCTGTAGTTGTCTACAAACCATTTATGAATCAAACACAAAGTCACCTGGTGTGGGGAGCACCAGCATTTAAAGGGGTCAGGAAAGGCTTCATGGAAAAGGTGGTACTCAGACTAAGTCTTAAAGGAAATCCAATATTCCCAGACACAGTGTTCTGGGCATCAGGACAAGTGTAAAGTCATAGAAGCAAAGATGGTGTCATGTGCAAAGAGAAGTGAGCGGCCCAGCGTGAGTAGACTATAGAGTACATGGAGGAGAGGAATGTAAATCATGAGACTAGACAGGTAAGAAGTAGCAATATTGTGAAGTTTTAACTGTCAGACCAAAGACCATGTCAAAATGATATGGCATCCTAGAGGTTCATAGGGAGCCAATGGAATTCATAGAGGGATGCTCTGGTCAGACTTATCATTTGGCAGCTATGTAGGGACTAGACAGGAGTAAGGAATAATGAGAGGCAGAGAGACTACTTAGGAGGATGTTGTCTGGGTGAGAAGGGATAAAGACAAATTAGGGTAGTGTCTGTGTGAGCAGAGACAATGGGGCGCGTGTAAGATGCTGTGGAGATAGAAGCTGTAAGACTGGGCAGCTGATTGAATATGTGAGGTGAGTCAGACTGAGGAGTTTAGGTTGTGAACCTGAAAGAATGGAGGACTGTTATTCCTTTCTACAGAAACAAAAAAGTTAAAAAAGAGGTGGATATTTTTGGGGAAAAGAAGTTAGTTTTGTTTGGGGCATGTTGAGTTTGAGATACTTGAGGGATATTTAGTTCAAAATGCTCAATAGTCCATTGGTGATGGGGAACTAGAGATTAGGAGAGAAATAAAAGCTGGATAGACAAGACATAAGTATATCTATACAAAATAATGATGAAAGTCATGGGACCTGATGTGTGAGAGTGCAGAGTGAAAAGAAAGTCTTCAACTACACCCACAGGTGAAAGGGGGGATGATGGACGATAGTCCAACAAAGAAGACTAAGAAGGAGCAGAAGAGAGGAGAACCAAGGAGGGTCAGTGCTATGAAAACTGAGATAGGAGAAAGTATCAAGGACTAGAAGATAGTCACTATCCAGTTCTACAGAGAAGTCAAGAAGGCTAGGGACTGAGGAAAGGCCATTAAAAGATCCTTGGCAACTTTGGAGAGAGCAATTTCAGTTGAGTAATGAGATTGGAAGTTAGGTTGAAGAGGACTTGGAAGAGAATGAGAGGATAGGAAATGTAGGCAAAGAGTTTAGACATCTTTTTCTAGTTCAGCTTAAATAGGAGGGAATACAGGATTGTAGATAACAATAATGACAGGATCTAGTGAGCCACTTTTTTTTTAGAATGAAGAAAATTTAGGTGTGTTTGTAGGTAATGAGGAAGGAACCATTAATTAGCAAGAGATAAAAGATGGGGGCGGGGAGGATGATGGCAAGGGCTAATAGGCTAGAGATTAGAGTGCAAAAGACTAAGGTGAAGCTCACCTCTTTTCTTTTTTGTTTCAGAGAATAGAATAAAAGTGGAGCTAGTGCAGGAGAATATAGAGAATGTTTATGCAACGAGAAGGGGAAAATAGGGAACTCACAGAGAATGGCCTCACCTTTCTTGGTAAAATATGAGGTAAAGTTTTCAACTAAGAATGTATGAGGAAGGGGTAATTTAAGGTTCCTGAGAGAAGAGAAAGTTTGGAATAACCACATTTAGGATAGAGAATTAATTAAGGGAGAGGGCCCAGTTGACATTAGTTACCATAAATATGGTAACTTCAACTTCATTCAGCAGCACCTGTGTGGGAGTGGAAAAAACAGATCAATTAGTCAACAAAATTAGGATTTGGCAAAACATGAGCAAGGTTAGGATGAGGGAACAAGATTTTCAAGAGTGGAGCATAGTGTAAAGTTGAGCTGATTGACTCAGGGGTCAAGAGTCCAGCCAGAGCTGTTGTAATGGCATGGTAAATGCTGAGGGCTGGAGGACTCGGGAGTCAGAGAGAAAAAAGAATGGGCTTATAAGGAGTAAAACCTAGGGAAAGATAGAATGAAGGTTTTGGTAAAAGAATTTCAGAGATCTTGGTCAAGGAATTGTAACAGTTGTGAGTGATAGCAAGATCAAATACATGACCTTTCTGAAGTGGAATAGATGTCATAAGAAGTGAGAAATTGGAAGGTTAGTATGTTTGAGGAAATATATCTGTCTATCTGTCTGTCTGTCTATCTGTCTGTCTATCTATCTGTCTGTCTGTCTGTCTATGTATGTATGTATTTATGTGTGTATGTATCTATGTATCGATCTATCTATTGATCTATCTATCTATCTATCTATCTATCTATCTATCTATCTATCTGTATGTCTATCTATTTATCTATCTTTCTAATGTTGAAGTCCAATAATATAGGAGCAGGAGTTGGGTCAGAAAAGGAGACTCTGAGTCAAGACTGGTGAACTCCACGAGAAAGGAAGAATATTCTGGGAACTCACTGATACTAGCTACCAGAGTCTGGGCTGGGTGGACAATTTGGAGAGAGTGAACCTCAGAGGAAGGGGAATTACTGAGTGATGCTATCAGAAGGAGAATCTAGAGGGAACAGTGGGAAGTATTTCAACTCTTCTTCCAGCGCTAACGAGTCAGGTGCAACTATCACTGGTAAGAAGAGTCTGGTATCCATTATCATTGGGGGAAGCAAGATTTTTTGTGAGTGCCAGAAAATGGGAAAAGCATGAGAAAAACAGATCTAAATTGAATAGAAGTTTGTTCATTACAGAACAGAAGTCCCAGAGGGCTCAGAAGGAGGAAGGACAGATTTCTAGTGGAGCATTAAATGGATAGAGATGTTGGATGAGGATGAGAACAGGAAATAAGATTTGAGGATGAGGATGGTTTGCTCTTAGGCAAACGGGGTTCATTATCACAATATAAAGCAATTTAGCTACCTGTCAGTCACTTCCCCTAGGAAAGAAGCTCCTTGAGGGCAGGGACTATTTTTGTACTTATTTTTTTAATAGCTGTCACTTAACCCAATACCTGGCACATACAGTAGTAAGTACTTAATAAATGTGTGTTAATTGATGCCAATCATGTTATAAAGAGGTTTTACTAAATTAACTCTTAATTTTAACTTTATTCTACACCCTTACTTTATTGTTTCCATAGATATAATTATCTTAACAGAAACAACATTTAAAAACTAAAATTTCTGTTTCTATTCCTCTAATTAGAAATTTATATTTTTTTGTTACGTTATAACTTTTGAAGAAGTTGACGGATTTTGACCAAATTTGATATGCTTCCAGAAAGTGGCCAAGCTATAACATAAGCTTGGAACAGTCAATTAGTATTAATACACCTTTGTGCCAAGCTCTGAATCAATCTGTCACCTTTAAACTAAGAGGTAGTCAATGAAAGTTTTTGAGTGGACATTTATTTTATGACCACACATAGTGAGGTCTGCCTGCCTCATAGGATTGTTATGAGTGAGATGGTCTACATAAAGGGCTAAATAAAAATGCATTCTCTTTGCAGCTAGTAGAACCTCTATAGCTTTCATAATTACCATGCCTAAGTCTAATAACTCACTCATTCTGAATAGGAGGGCATAGTGTATTTAATCAAGGGTTATTTTAAAAACAAACAGTTGCTAAATAGCTTTTAAGAAAGATTGATTTATATTACTGATCTATTGTCTATGTGATCATGTAGATAAAGCTAAACAGATTTCTCACAGATATATGAAAGTGAATAAGGGAGGGAGGAAATGATATATTTCACAGAACTTAGGAGGTAGCAGGGATGTTAGAGGCCTTCTAGTGCCATTTATTCCAGGTAGAGCAGGACAGGTGGGTCAACAGTCCCCTCCCCATGATACTGATGTTCTCACCAAGCCTTTGATGGAAGGCCTCCAGGGAGAGAGAACCAAGCATCTCCCAAGGGATCCCATTCAGCTTTTTGATAAAACTTGTTGAGGAGTGTCTCCTTTTTATGTTTGTCTCTTTTCATCTTCCACCACTGCTCCTGTGTCTGTTCTCTGAGACTGAGAGGACAAGTCTGATTCCTCTCTTACATGACTGCCTTTCAGATACCCAAGAGATATATTAACATGCCCCTTTAGTCTTTAATTCTTTAGTCTGAATACCCCCATGCTCTTCAGTAGCTTTTGGCCACCCTTTGCCATTCTCTGTGTTCTCTTCACCTGATTAATATCCTTCCCAAAACATCATGCCTAAAACAGAAGAAAATATGCTGTATATGGTCTGACCACAGCAGAGTACAATGGGACGATCTCCTCCTTAGTAATCCTGGAAACTGTTTTTCTTGTAACCTAAAATTATATTAACCTTTTTTGGACTATCATATCATACATATCCCTTACATATCACACATATCAGCCTTTCTGAGCCTCAGTTTCCTCATCTATAAAATAGGTATAATAGGTACTTCACAGGGTAGTAGGTACATAGGTAAAGTACCCCAAAAACCTTAAGACACTGTATAAATAACAGGCATCATCATTAACATTAGTCCACACCTTTCAATCTCTTCCATAAAAATAGTGTGAGAGACTTTGTTATATCCTTCACTAAAATGTTGGTGAATTATTTCTGTGGCCTTCCTCTACTCTAGGACTACTAGAAAAAAGGAAATGAGGTCAATCTGACATACCCTTTTCTTGACAAAACTGTGTTGCCTCTGTGATCATGGCTTCCTTTTCCCAATGGTAACTAGGCTTGCCTCTCATAATACATTCTATAGTTTTTCCAGGTATCCAAGTTAAATATACTAGCCTATAATTTACAGTCTCCATCACCTTCTCTCTTTTGAACACTGGAATCCTATCCAACAATAATTCTGTTGGATATAATAATAATGTTCTTCCCATTTTGTGTCTTCTAGGTACTCTGTAAATCCATCATCATTTCATCTTCCCTTATGCCTCACTTGTCCTAAACTGATCTTTCATTCTCACCATGACTTCTAGTCCCTGCCTCACTCCTCCGTTCTTTCCCAGATTGTCACCCTTGCTCTGGCCCGTGCTTTCCTCTCTCTCTAAGTTTCACCCTACTGCTAACCAGTTTATTGTTAATTAAACAGTTTAATATTAACATTTTTCTCTGCTTTTACCCCCTGACCCCTTTGTCCTATAAGTATTTGTGACTTACCAAACCACAAACCAGAATTATTACCATCATCTGCCTCCTCTGCTCCAACTCACAGTGCTGCTGAATGGTGTGAGAGGTAATCACACCTTAGAACTAAGTTCACCCCAAACATTTGGGACCTAATCTCAAGTGTACTGAGTACCAGAAGGCAGTCCTTTCACTCTTCTCTAATCAGCTTTATGTTGGAATTTCTTCATGGGCAATTGCCAGTATTCTCTCCTCTCTTGAAGTCAGGAAACTTGGGTTTCAAACCTACCTCCATCATTGGCTGCTTGTGTGATACTGTGTTAAGTCATATAAGCTGTCTAGCTTTCAGTTTCCTCAACTATGAAAACAATGAAGTTAGACTAGAACACTTTTAAGGTACCTTCAAGCTCTATTTCTATGGTCCTATGATCCTTCCCTGACCCTCTTGGTGAGAGACCTCATTATTGAAAAAAAGACCATTTGTTGTGGGTTTCCTTCTCTCTGCCACTTGTCATTTCAAAAAATCTTTAACATTGCCCCCACCACCCATGCACTGTTTTCATTCTCTGAAGAAGGGGCCTTTCTTTTCACCAAGGCTGAACCCTCCACAATTGTTTGTTCTCAGTCTCTCTCTGTGTCTGTCTTTCTCTGTCTGTGTCTCTCTGTCTCTGTCTGTGTCTCTCTGTCTCTCTTTCTCTCTGTCTCTGTCTCTGTCTCTCTGTCTTTCTCTGTTGCTCTCTCTTCTATCCCAGGGGGAAATACCCTATAAATTATCTATACTCTTTGCCCCTACTTCCTCTTTCCTCACTTTCTTCTCAATCTCTTGCAATTTGGCTTCTGAAATTATCACTCAATTTAAATCACTTTCTCCAGAGTTTCCAAGGATCTATTAACTGTCAAATCCTAGGTTCTTTTCTCAGTTTTCATTTAATTTAAATTATTTAATTTTTTCTTTGTACTATTTGTATTGCTTCACCTTTTTGACTTTTGCTTTCAATCTAGTTAGGGGAATCAACAGTTTCTGATATATTTTGTTTTCTGAATTCTGTTCCATGTTTTTTGTTGCCATTAAATGAGAAATACAGCATTCAAGTTATCTGTGGTGTATAACAGGTAGATATTGATTCATTCTTCCCAATATCTTTCCACAGTTCTTCAACAGCTTTGTCAAGCCTCTCCTGCCGTGGTGGTGTTTGGTACCTGTTCTTAGGAGTATTACTTGATAGCTTCACCTTTCTTCTTATGGTTCTTACTATGGCAACAGCTGCTGCATATCCATTGTGTGCAGGTCATGAAATGCTTTTATATTTTTTGTCAAATATTGTAGGAGAATGAGTTCATTCATGATGCTTATAGCAAATGCCAACTTTTTAAATTACTCTGTTATGGTGTAGGTGTCTGTTAGTTGGATTCATTCTATAAAACTCAAAGGGGACACTGAGAAATATCGGCCTCAGTGTGCCCACCTCCTTGTGAAAATATTTTGAGTAGTCATGGGTATTATTTTTGTCATCCTTTTGTTTATTAGGATTTCTGGTGTTTGTGTTAAGAGAAGCTTTCAGTGATATTATGTTCCTTGACTTTTTCCTCTTCAGATTTTAATAACTGTTCAATTTCAGCTCTTATTTAACGTAATCTGGGTTTAGGGATGAAGTCAGTTCTTAGGATTGCCTTGCATCAGTCTATAATATGTTATTGTCTGACTTGGAGCTGAGGGAACCATTTACAAAGAGCAATACAAAGCCCTTGCCAGTAGCTGGCAAGATCAGGTTCCAAGTTTGTTATGATGGAGGACTGACATGTAATAAAAGGGTTCAAACCTTCTGTCTACTTTGTGTTCCCTTATGGAAGCAGGTGGAGTATTGCTATCTCTGGTGTGTTCTGGTCCATCTTTCCTTGTGGTAGGAGAACCGAAAGGAGCACATTCCACTATTCTCTGTGTGGAGAAGATTATCACAGTGGCTCTGATGAGGGCCAGTCTGCAACCCTAAGCAGCCTGGCCTGTTTCTGTAACTTGCATCACATTGCCTGAAGTGCTATCCCAGTCAGTCATTTTGCCCAGAGCTCAGTTCACCTGTGTTTCAGGATTCAGGACAGTCTTTCACAATTACTGTAGCAGTCTTTGGGCCCATCAAGACCCATAATTACAACTGAAGTAAGTTAAGTAATATCCTGCTATCCCTTTACTTATGACCTATTGTGGCTCTCTTCCTCTGGTCTCTCCCTATTTGCCATCCATTCCTTAAGTATAAGTCTGAACTTGTCCCTCAACTATCCAGTAAACTACAGTGTTGTCACTGAGCTACTCCATAATGTAACGCCAATCAGCAGTAGATTTCTGAGAGAATGCTACTGTGAGGAGCTTTTAAGATTCGGATTACACAGTATTAGTGAATACTCTGTTTATTCCATTACAAATCTTTATTCAGTACAATGTTCACAGTTTCAACAGTTCACAATATTATATACAATCTTCAGAACAAGGAAAGTCTCTATATTATATCTTATTTCAAAAAG
>CM053593.1:35854202-35915248 GCA_028646575.1 Pseudocheirus occidentalis | reverse complement strand
TTAGAACAAGAAACAAAAGAAGAATCAGCTGGTTTCCCTAAGGGAGAAACCAGCTTAACACTTAAAGATTCAATCAATCAAATCAGAGATCCAATCAATCACTTAACAAAGGAATGGCCTAGTTTCCCTAGGAGGGAGTTGATTCCACTATAGTAGCCCCCACTGACTCTCGTGAGTACAACTCCTCTGTTTGGCACTGGGAGCCCTCCAGAGGCTCTTATGAAGCTATTTTTCAGGCCTTCTCATACATCTTCTCACTGTTACACATCCAGACTAGCTTTTGGCTGTTTTTCACACACAACCTGTCTTCTCTCTCCCCAGTGAGCTGCTCCCAGTGCACTCTGACCTCACCCCCTCCTATTCAGACCTTACTTTCTGTTAAAAGTCACCTCATGGCTACTTTCTGCATGCCTCTCATGCTCATCCTGACTGGGCTTGCCTTTCCTCCTCAATTACATATTCATTTTTTATTTATTTTGAATATACACGGACATGTCTCCCCCAATGGATTGTTAGTTCCTTGAGGGAAGGGACTATTCCATTTAGTCTTTGTATCCCCAGAGCTTCATATGGAGATTGGCATATGATACAGATGCTTAATGAATGCATCTTGATTGATTATGAACTATTTTGTACTAACTTTTTCTTCTTTTTTTTAATTCAAAAGATTATTATCTTTAGAAGAGGAAAAATGGAAGGAAAATTGGAGTTAAATAGGTTTATCCTTTTTCCTCCTTCAGTTATCACTATTTCAAGAGTGCTGGAACATGTATCACTTTTTTCATTTACCTCTTTGTGTCAACCTTCCATTCTCCTTAGTCATTCAAAGATCCCTGACAATAGCTCAGCAATTGCATCTAACTATTTGCATTTTTGTCCTGTCCTTTCCAATCCAAAGATTATGAAGTGAAATAACAGGCAATTCTTCTTTTCTCTCTGTATTCAATTGCCATTGTAGCACCTGCCCTAAAGAGCAGTCCTAGCATTGCTCTGCTTCTAAGCCTTTTCTCAGTAAAGCTCTAAAAAACCCTTTTTGTTATCACTTATTTTCCTTGTCATTGTCCTCAGTGCTCTCAGATTTCATGCACCTGGCACTGTTCTTACTGCCCTGCCTTGCTTTTCTATTTGTTCTGTTACCTTCCACCTTCCGTACATTTTTTAAAAGTCTAAGTTGGTCAATGGGTGCCCTGTTTATCTACGTCAGTCTCTTTGGACAGCTGCCCCTGTTCTTCCTCAGTGGAAATTTTTCTCTTTATGTTTTCATCATCTCATTTTTGAGAGTTTCCCTTTCCCTCTATGTTAACTTCCCTTGTAGAATTTTAGTCTGTTGAATCCTGCCTATCCTTTTTCTGTATTTCTTGAAATGATTACGTCTTAAGATACAGCGCTTCACTCCTTAATTAATTGGTAAATATTTATTAGATGTCTACCATGTGCTGGACACTGGCTACTTCTTGAGATATGGCCAAAGACAGTTCTTATCCTCAAAGAGCCAACAATTTCATGGGAGATATATATGAACAATGAACAAATTGTTCATGAACAAATATGTACAAACAAGATATATACAAGACAAATTGGAAATAATTAACAGGAAAGGCACTAGAATTTGGAGAGTTTGGGGAAGGCCTCCTGTACAAACAAGATGAGATTTTTAGTTGGGACTTAAAGGAAGCCAGGAAGGTTGGTAGGCAGAGATGAGGAAGGAGAGTGTTCCTGGCACAAGGGATAGTCAGAGAAAATGCTCAGGGAGAAGAGATTGAGTGTCTTGTTTCTCAAACAGCCAGAAAGCCAATGTCACTGAGCTGAAGAGTTTGTAGTAGGGAGTAAGGCGTAAGGACACTGGAAACCTAGGAGAGGGATAGGTTATAAGACATTTTATATTTGATCCTGATGGCACAAGGGAACCAGTAGAGTTTAGTGGCTGGTCAGATCTACACTTCAGGAAAACCATTAGTGGCTGAATGGAGGATGGATTAAAGTAGGGAGAGAGGCAGAACCACCTGCAGACTTTTGCAATAATTCAGGAATGAAGTGGTAAGGGCCTGCATCCAGGGGATGGCAGTGTCGGAGGAGAGAAGAGGGAATGTAGGAGGGATGTTACAAAGGTAAAGATCAACAGACCTTGGCAACAGGTTGGATATGGGGGAAGGTGAGAGAGACTGAGGAATAAAGGATGACACCTAGATTGTGAGCCCAAGGGACTGAGAGGATGGTGTTGCCTTCTACAGCCATAGGGAAGGTTGGAGAAGGAGAGGGCTTAGGGGGAAAGGTAATGTTAGTTATGTTTTGGACATACTGAGTTTAAGATGTCTATTGGACATCCAGTTTGAGATGTCTGAAAGGCAGCTGGAGATGCAAGATTAGAGGTGAGCAGAGAGGTTGGGTCAGCAGAGAGATGGTAATGAATTCATGGGAGTTGCTGAGATCATTAAGTGAAGTGTATAGATGGAGAAGAGAGCCCAGGAGAGAACCCTGTGGAACACCCATGGTTGGAGAGAACGAGCTGGTTCCAGCAAAGAAGACTCTACATTTACCTTTTCTGTTTCATTTCAATAAGGAATATCCCATCCAGAGCCCTTTCCAATCAAGAGTCTGATCCTGTCAAATCTCTGTCATACCTATGAGTTCAAATTTGCTTCCCTGTAATATGGTCACTATAGTTCACTTGTTAATTTGTGCATGAACCTTTGATGCCAGGAGTTTTATTCTTGGTTTCTTCTTATGTCTCCTTCGAGCCTCTAGATGTTTCTGTTGCTATTGTTCCTATATCAAAAGCTATACTCTCTGTCGCATTGAGATTGGAGAATCTATGAGGGAACTTTTCTCTTTATTTTTTCTTCAGTTTAAAGACCTTTTAGGTAGATATGCAAGGCTCCAAGATGTGTATTTACATTGGTAACAACCCTTGTTAGGTGACTCCATTTTTTTGTAGGATTCTGTTATTTCTGTATTTGAACTTATGTTCCAGAAATCAAATTCCATTTTCATATACCAACTGTGCATTTCACAAATCTCCCTCTTTCTTCCAAAAAAATATATTAAATAAGCACTTATTATTTAGTACCTAATATGAATACACCATGTGTGTCCCTACAGCCTTTCAGTCTTCAGCCTTTGTATAAATTACCATGTCCAAGACTACATTAACAATGCTTTCTGGGCTCTTTCCAGCAGCAGTATCTGCATCCACATGAGTTATCAGAAGTGGGTAGTAGTCATCTCATTCAACATGTCCTCTGCGTCACCTGTATATGTGCCCCCAAATGACAGCAGACTTCTCTGTGTTGACAAATACAGCTTACCTAGCACACAGATTTTTGCCAATCTTAAAATTCTTGTTTGCATGGATTCTTCTGAAAGTCTTCTGTTCTTCCCTAATTACAATGCCTAGCAAATTAGAATCAGCAAAGCAGGGGGCAGAATCTGAGAGAAGGCAGGTGCTCTAAATACTGAAAGATGGTTGACAGCAATGTAAATGATAAAAGAACCCACAAATAGTGAAAACGTGGTTTGAGGAAATTCCATGAAAGGGCAATCTAAGCCCTAAGCAATTAATCTACATTTTAATAGCCTCTACTCATTTTCTTTGATACAGAGTCATACTTATGACATAATATAGTATAATCATTTTCCTAATGATGACTAGATAATCAAGAAGAGGTTAAATTGTATTCAGTATTCTTTACATGGAAATGTGTAATGTGTTTGAGGAAGAGTCCATCAAAACCTAAACAAGAATTAACAATAATAATAAGAATAAGCCTCATTTATCTGGAAAATGTACTTAACTCAAAACATCACGGTCTTGAACAATTTTAGTTAAATAAGGTATGTGTATCAGGTATCATAATGAAATGGCTAGATGACGCAATAGATTAGCTGTTAGCAGCTATGGGTTCTTTTCTTAACCCTTATTACAAAAGTCTATATGACTTTGAAAAGATCATCTAACTTCTTTGTTCCAAATTTTCCTTCTAGTTTTGCTTTCTATTTCATTAATACACAGAGTGTTTAATGGTAAAAAAAAGATATTCAGTTCAATTATGCCTCGTTTGAAAGCAAAGGAATACAATTTCTCTTCCAGTTCATCCTACTCCTACATTTTCTCCTTCCTTTAGGCACAGGAGGTAGATAGAATTCAAGGTAGTTCTCTTCATTTTGGTGACATGGCTGGTTAAGTAGTTCATGGTACACAACACCCACTCCATCAAGGAGTGGACAGCCAAGAGAATGAATTCAAATGCTTTTCTTCTACCACATAAATTCACTTCAAGAAGGAAGGTGCTTTTGAAAGTAAATTTACTTAAACTGTCAGTTAGTAAACTGGTATAGCTGAAGGAGGTTTAGGGGGAGGCAAAGACAAGCAGGACAGTTTTAGAACTGCTGAGTTGATTTGTTATGTGCTTACAAATTACAAACCATGAAACAGAGATTCATGGTTTTGTTATATATTCCTTTTTTGTTCTTTGTATAAATTGCCATGTGCAGTAATGTTTGTCAAGCTAATAAAAAATCAATGAGTAATATTAATTGGTACAGTCATAAGTTAATACACATTGTCCAACAAGGCAACTTATTTTGGGGAATATCTGCAGAAACTGGGACAATGTTTTGGAATATTTGCAGCAGTGATTTATTTGGAATTCCTTATCACAGCAAATGTCAATCCTTCCAAAGTTTCTTTGATTCTGTAATTTTGAAGTAATGCTTTTAGCTTCAGTGTATTGGCCTTGTGTAAGAGGGTAATAATCTAAGAAAAGAAATTTATTCATTATGAGTGTTTATGGCCAGTATTCCCACCTGAAGACACTTCTGGCTTCAGCCAAGTGGGGCAACGATGTGGGTAGAAGCAGGCTCTTGGGGGGGGGCGGTGCACATGCAGTGCGGGCTGTTGTATGGGGCTGTTTCGTCTCCTCTTTGATGTTTTACCTGTACCAGCACTCTGTGAGGTCACCCTACCAGCCTAGAACATACTGTTTCAAACCACCACAAAGAGTCTAATGACTATCACACAACTCAACTTAAATCTGTGTATTTAGAACATATTTTTCTTCAAGTGTGTGCTCTGAAAGCCAAGTATATCAGAGGTGTTCTAGTATCTGTGTGCATTGTCTGGACTTGATGCCTCCCTCAGTCTGACTGATGTTGGGCAATATTACAGAGATTTTGCATCTGAATAGCAGCTTGGGTAATTTGTTAATGAGTCATTTTTTCTATTGACAAGTATTTCAAAAAGGCTCCTTGCCATGCATTTTGTTTGGTTACAGTTAGGTGACAAAGATTATGACAAGCCACCAGTTCCTTCTGCTCCTCCTTCACTACCACTCCTTGCTTTTGCTCCAGGGATACTTGAATCCTCTGTGTTACAAAATGAGAGTAAGTACTGTGAGATTTATGACTCTAAGAAACAAAACTCAAAGAAATGACCTGTTAATTATTAGTTTATAGTGTTGCTACATCAAAAATAGGTGCTAAAACCTGCTTTTCCCTATTTAGTCAAAGTCTGATGTTTTCCACCTCAAGATTTATTTAAGTAACTCACTTTAAAAATGTAAGCATGGCTTCTTGCCATCAGGAGATGGTGTCTGATTGCATTTGTAGTTGCATATATACATTTTAGTTAGTTTTTTTATTTTTGGAGGGCACTTGGGGTTAAGTGACTTGCCCAAGGTCACACAGCTAGTACGTTTGTCAAGTGTCTGAGGCCAGATTTGAATTCAGGTCCTCCTGATTCCAAGGTTGGTGCTCTATTCACTCCACCACCTAGCTACCCCACATATATACTTTTTAAAGGAGAGAATTCAAATGTGCTCTCAGGATATGTGCTTTATAAATACTATAAATGCAAATTTATTTCATTTGGATGGTGCTCACCTTCCTCTTATGTATTTTTGTGTATCATGTTCAGAACCTGCGATGGAACGTTTGCCATGGAGGTAAATAAATATTGTACAGTCACAAAGAAAATGACTGTCAAAGTGTGGTTTGTTTTTCTAATTGTGGAAGACTTAGCCCTCCTTTAGCTTCCAGATGTTTATGGATATGGTTTACACTTCCTTAGGATTCAAGATCATGCAACAGATGAAGCAAGTAAAAGAAGAGAGATGTCATTTGGAAGAGACAAGAGAAGAGCTGTTGAAAAAAGTTAAAAATTTATTTGAACAAAGCAAACTGAAAAGATATCGTGGTATACTTATTAGATCTCTTATAGACATAGAAACAAAATATTTAAGGCTTGCACTGTTAAAATAAATATAAAATTATAATGAGCAGTTCATTGTTTCCAGTACTATAGCATTTGGTACAAGATTTAAATGGTTGTACCTAATGGAGTTTAGAAGTGCCCCTCTGCCCCTAGCACCTGTTCTACAGGGGTCTAATGCAAACTATGATAGTCATATTTTGTCATATCATTCTATCAGCGACCTTCCAACAGATAAAACAGAATCAAAATAAAAAGAGGTCACATAGTAACGGTGTATGATTCCAGATTCAAACCACAAGCTAGTGATAAATGCTCAAATGTAATCCTTCACCTTATTTTTAAAAGTATGAAAAACCTGTTATATGGGGATATTGTAGATATCATCAGGAAGTGACATGCAAAAATCTAACGCCCTCAAAGTGGAATTTTCCCCGAGAAGTCAATGTACTGTTTCAGGAGTCATTGGGCTTGTGTTCTCTTTTGGATGAAGTAAGTCAGCAAAGTTGTTTTCAGTGTGACCTTAGGCAAGAACCTCTCTAATCTTATACCCCAGGGATCTGTGCTTGGTCTCTGCCATTTGATATTTTTTTTTATCAGTGATTTAGATAGAGGTTCATAGATAGCAGTCCCTGTCAAAGATGGAGATGACACTCATCAGTGAGCATGCTAACATCCTGGAAGACAGAATCTGATTCCAAACATAATTTGACAGGCCAGGTCATTGGGCAGAATTTCAGAAAGTGAAATGTCATAGGGATAAATATAAACTCTTACACTTGGGTTCAAAAAATTAACTTTATAGGTAGAAGATGGTGTTTTCTACCAAGGTCAGATAGTTTGTTATTAAAGAAAAAGATCTGGGTGTTTTAGTGAGCTACAAAAGATCAGTATGATAAGCAGCGGGGTATCAAAGCCCCAAAAGGTAATCCATTGTTTGATTAAACTGAGAGACATAGTTTTCGAGAATAAGATGTCCCTGTGCTCTGTCCTGCTCAGACCACACCTGAACTTTGTTGATTTCTGGACACCATACCACATAAAGGGCATTGATAAGTTGGAGAATATTCAGAGAACAATGAGAATGAGCTCAAATTCATGAAAGAACTGGGAGAAGACATGGCAGCTGTTTTCAAGTATTTGAAGGGCTGTCCTATGGAAGAAGGATTGGAAATGATCCCTTGGGGTGGGTGTAGGAGCAATGGGTAGAATGTCAAAGAGGCTGATTTCGGTCAGAGTGCCTAACCACTAGAACAATCCCAAAGTGAACTGGGATGCTTTGGGAACTGGCAGGTTTCCCTAACCCCCACCTTAACTGGAGTCCTCAAGAAAATATGTGAGATGACCCCTTATCAAGTATTTTTTAGTGGGGACTCTTTCAGGTATGGATTAGATGACTTAGCTACTCAGATCCTTTCAAGATCTGAAATTCTTTGAAGATCTGGAAACAAAGGTATCACACACACATATACATGTATGTATATGCATGTATGTATGTACACACATATATGTAGTCAGCATTGAGATAGCACTTACTATGTTATATGTCAGACACTATGCTCTGTACCATGCAATTATGTCATTTGATCCTGCCAACAACCCTGGAAGGTAGACGTTACTATTTTCTACCTTTTATAGTTCGGAGGTTGTGACTTCCCCAGGGCCACATAGCTAATAAGTGTCTAAGGCTGAATTTGAACTCAGATCTTCCTGACTCCAAGGCCCCTGTTCTATCCATTTACCACCAGCTGCATGTGACGGGACATGAGTCTAGATTGGAGTCTAGACACCCGTAGAATGGAAGCTCCCTGAGGGAAGAGATTGTAAATGTCTTCTTTATAGCCCCAGTCTCTACCATAGTACCCTTGCGCATAGTATCTACACAAACACAAAAACAAAAAACCCACCCCAAAACAAAACCCATTTTTTGAATTGTATTTATAACCTCACTTTACCACTTTTTCAGTTTTATGACATTGGTCGAGTCATTTTACCTTAAGGGGTCGTATTTGCCTCACCTACAATGAGTACAATAGATAATCTTTAAGGTCCTTTCTGATGCTAGAATTTGATAAATCTGTTTCATTCTTCTACATAACAAAGAAAATGTTTTTCAATAAATATCAACCCTAACTGAAGTTTCCTGAATAGGTAAGGAAGATGATTTTTTTTTAGGATTTCTATTTTCACGTAGAAATTTAACGGCTTTTTTAAGTCACTGAAGATCTAGTGGAAAGAATGTAGAACTCTTCGTTGACTTTTATTATGAACTTAATCATCTATAAACAGAAACATTGAAATACACAAATAAGAAGTGGTGAGGGAAGGATTGTACATGAAGCTATTAAGCATCTGTTCTCTGTAGTTCATTTTAAAAAATGCATTAAATTTTAACAAGGTAGTAAAAATGACCTTGTTTCTTCCCTTTTAAATGTTTTTGCTTATTAATTTGCTTTGTTAATTCTTTTATTTTCATAGTTTCCCTCTGCCTCATATTCCCTACCCCAATATAGTCCACCTACCCTTGTCACAAATACAGTATAGTCAAACCAAACATATCATTCCAATCCCCATGTCTGAAAACACAGGACTCAGATTATTCCTCTAATACATTCTTCTAGTTCTTTCTGGTAAGCGGGAGACACATTACACCCTAACTTTTCTGAAGTTATAATTGGTTATTGCTTTGATTAGAGCTCTTAAATCTTTCAAGTTGGTTTTCTACTACATTTTCGTGGTGTTTGTGTAAATTGTTCTCCCTGTACTGCTAACTTAAATCTGCATCAATTCACACAAATCTTCCCAAATTTCTCTGGATTTTTCACATATTTCTTATAGCACAGTAATGTTGGATCACTTTCATTTATCGTTTGCTCTGGCCATTATCTAGTTGAATGGGCATCTGCTTTGTTTCTAGTGCTTTACTACAGAAAAGTGCTACTTTAAATGTTTTTTTTTTTTTAGATGTGGACTCTCTCCTTCTGTCTTTGCTTCTTTAGAGTAGTACAAGCCTTAAAGGGGTTTTGCTGATTTTAAGGGTATGATACAATTAGTCACTCTTCAGATCGAATTCCAAATTGTTTTCCTAAACTGTCTGCACAACTCACAGCTCAATCCAGTGAATTAGTATTCCTATGATCCCAAAACTCCTCCAAAATTTGACATTTTCATCTTTTGTCATTTTTGCCAATCTGGTGGTTAAGAGGAGAAATCTGAGAGTTTTCATTGTTCTTAATTTGGAGTCATTTTTCCTTTTTTTGTAGATAGCTTGCATTTCTTCCTTTGTAAACTGCATGTTGATATCCTTTGACCACTTATTTTGGGGGATTAGTTTTAGCTTTTGTATGAATTTGTATCAAGGACACACATATATATATAGTATCAGAACTTCATCAGATTTACCCACTGTTTGATTTTTCCCAATTAGTTAACCTTTTTCTAATTCTAGTTGCGTTATGTTCCCACAAGACTTATCAATTTTATTCATTCATTTATTTATTTGCTTTTTGGAGGGGATAGGGCAGGGCAATTGGGGTTGTGACTTGCCAAGGTCACACGGCTAGTAAGTGTTAAATGTCTGAGGCTGGATTTAAACTCAGGTCCTCCTGACTCCAGGGCCAGTGCTCTATTCACTGCGCTACCTAGCCACCCCTACTTTTCAATTTTATGTAATCAAAATTGTCCATTTAATTTTCTGTGTTTACCACCATCCCATGTTTAGTTAAGAATGCTTCCTTTAACCATAGTTTTGAAACTTTCCTTCCTTTTTTCTCCTCCCTCTTTATATATACATCTAAATTTATGTATATATGTGTATTTGTATATATACGTATACATATATGTATAATGTGACCTTTTATATATGTCAAGTATACATTTGGAGATTATTGTGGTAGGCGGTATAAGATCTTCGTTCAAACCTATTTTTTCAGTAGACCACTTCATGTAATTCAGTTAAGAGAACATTTGAGATCTAGTTCCAAATTCCCAAAGTTATGTGACTTTAAGCAAGTTATGTTTTATGACATTTTTCCTTTCTGTAAAATGTGGACAATATAGCTCCCTCTTACAACCTCACAAAGGTTCTAAAAAAATGAAAGATATTTTAAATGGGGTACGGGGAGGTAGGCAGGATCTGTGACTGAAACTGTGATTTCTTTGGAGCTTCTAATGTTCAAACACTACCAACTGGTGTAGACTGACACCCCTTCTGTACCTTCCAGCCTCTAAAAGTTGCTTGGATCCTTGAGAGAGGTTAAGTGAGTTGCCCATGATCACAGAAGTTAATTTATGCCTTGCTGATTCCAAAGTCAACTCTCTATTCATTGTACTACCCTACCTCTCAAAAATTTAAGAAAAAAAAAAGAGTTTTTGTCAAGGACTTACTTTCAGTAGTTTGTAACAAGATAACTGCTCCCATGTATCTAAAAGCTTGTCCTCCGTGAACGATTTATCACCAAGTCCCTCAGGAACACAAATTGTGTTTGTAAAAATCAGCAACAGTATTTTCCTAAGCTCTTATCATATACTGAAATAGCAATTCCTTAACAAATAGTCATTCAGGTATAATACCACATAAAGCACTATTACTGGGATTCAAATAACTAAATCTTGGTGAGAAAGTAAATGAAAGACAAATAGGAAAAAAAGAGAATACAACAGCGTCTTGGAAATAAGAATATCCATCCACTTCAGCAGTGTTTATACCATGATAAAATGGTACCTCCCCACCCCCGCCAAATACTCTTAATAGTGGTAGACTTTTAACATAGTATTTAACACGTTTTTTAGATAAATTGGTGCTGAATCAGTTAACTTCATAAAAATGGGCCATTAATAAGGTTGTAGATCTAGTTCCCCAAAAGATAATTCGTTGACTAATACAGACACAGCTAGTCAGCCATGATGAACTCTAATGGAAAACCCCCTGGAATGGAATAACACATCTTTTACTTTCATGGAATAAGATAAATAGATGATGACCTCAAACTAGCTTATGAAAAAGAATCACTATAAAAGAACTTTCTATTTGCCATGAGTGATTCCCAGAAAGGGCTGTATGACATGGGTAAATGAGCACAGGATTCAGTCAGAGGTCTTGGGTTCTGGTTCTAACTTTGCTACTGTGATTATGGACAAATCACTAAAACTTTATGTACCTCAGTTTCTTCATCTGTAACATGAAAAGGGATCAATTGTTCTTATTATTAATAAACTCCTTTGTTGAACTGTTAAGCTCTAAAAGTATATGACATGATAAGTTGAATACCAATTTTGCTTTTATTCATAGCCCAGGAATCTTGGAAGAAAAAATATTTTGAAACCAAGAAAATCACAGCTTCATTGGAGGAAGTTTTAACTAAACTTCAAGAAGATTTAGAACTTTATTATAAAAAATTGCTCATGCAGCTAGAAGCTAGGGAGATCAAGATGCGGCCAAAGAATCTGGCAAACATGGAAGACTCAAAGGTATAATAATTCGTGCCCTTTGATACTTTTTCCTTTTCATATGGATTTTTTAGAGTATGTGCATTGGAACTGCTAATATTCCTCTTCTGGGACATTTGTAATCTTATAACACCATATTTTAAATTGATTTCTGAATATTACTTTTAACTTGGCTCAATCCATAGTTCTATTGAATGTTTCTGACCCTTAGTAGATCAGAGGTTATGGTCTAATGTCTTTTTAACATTTTTAGCAACTTCTCAGAACTTCTGTAGAACAAAACTTGAGCCGCTTTACATTCATTCCCTGTGGCAGATATCTACCGGGTTATATTCTCCATTAAAGCTTAGTGAATACCATAGACTGCTGTCATTTATCCAGGTGGTCCAAGATCACTAGCTGGAAGTACCGGTCTCAGACAGTGATTGCATCTGGGTTGGACGGTGTAAGTCCCTTGAGAATTAACAAGGTATAATGACCTAGGCACATTTACCATCTTAGCACTCAGAAAGTCTAGAACAGTAAATATAGAATCAGGTTTAACACAGGCCAAGGTCCAAGCAGAAAGTTGGGATTAGAAGCCAACAAATGTTCTGAAAGTCACTCATGTAGAAGCATGAAATGAAGCTGGCAGATCAGGCTCCACAAATTGCCTCACCAGGGAGCTCACACTATTGGCTCAACATGTTTTCCTTCCTTGAATGACTCAGATTTTGTGCTGATTCTCATCAGTGCCTGCCCATACCTTGGAATGGGCTCTAGCACCTGCCTCGGTACAGGGCCTACACATTACGAGGGAATCCCGAGTACAGGAGAAAAAGCAGTAGAACCAAGGGGGAAATGATTGCTAAAATTTATTGTCATTCCCCTAAAAAACAGGTGCTTAGGGTGGCTAGGTGGCGCAGTGAATAGAGCACCGGCCCTGGAGTCAGGAGGACCCGAGTTCAAATCGGGCCTCAGACACTTAATACAAAAACTAGCCGTGTGACCTTGGGCAAGTCGCTTAATCCCAACTGCCCTCCAAAAAGCAAAAAAAAAAAAAAAAACCAACCAAAAAAACAAAACAGGTGCTTAGCATCTAGCTAAATGAATAGCTTGATCACGCTACCCCTCTGACACTGGCTTAAGAGAGCTGCTAGTCATTTCCTAGGACATAGGCCAAACTCTTTCACTCCCAATCAAGGACCTCTCAGGCCTCCCTGTCGTCCATGAGATAAAATAGACTCCTTAGTCTGGCATTTAGGGCTCTCTACAATGTGGCCCCAATCTGCCTTTACATTCTTAGGTCACATCCGTTCCATTCATCTGCAAGGTTCCAGGCTGAGGACACCTTCTTCCATCTCTGTGTATTCACAAGGTTTCATGCCTTATTCCTGGGCTTCATTCCCTCCTATCTCTACATGTTGAAACCCTTTTCCTTCCAGGCTCAACTCGAGGAACGTCTTCTGCACAAAGCCTTCCTTGTATGGCCCAGCTAAACATGCCCTCTACTTCCTCAAATCACCTTTAGGGCAATCTGGTCTTCTTGCCTTCTTCTTATGCTCCACGGAGTAGAATGAAGGCTCTCCAGTGATAATTAGCATTTGTCCTCTTGTATCATCAGAATTTTCAGTGACCTTCATGTAGTAGGTGCTTAATTAATATTTTTAAACTTTGATTAGCTTGAACCAGAACAATTACAATTTTGGTTGGTCCTTTGAATGCTATAATTGTGGCAATTTTTTTTTTTTAGCTTAAAGCTATGGTTTTATTGCTGTAAGAATGGCTCAACGAGGTAAGCTCCTCTCCTAATACTAGTAGATAACTTTTCTGCAGGATAGTCTTTCACTGAGAGGTTAAAGGACTTGCCTGGATTAACCCAAGTAGTGTGTGTGTCAGAGGCAGAACTAGAATTCAAGTCTTCCTGACTCTAAGACCAGCTTTCTGTCCATTCCTACACACTTCCCCTTACCATATCTTTATATTGGGTTTGCAAGTTTAGAACTTAGGAATCTATTTCCTTCTAGATATGTTGTCTGAGATCAGAATACATCGCCATCAGGTCAGTTGTGATTCCTTGGTTATTATATTCCCGTAGTCTGAGCAGAAAGGCATCCCACAGGTACAGTTGCCTAATAGTTTAGCACACATTTCTACTCAATTTTCCTCATAGTTCACTTCTTCCCTTTAAAACAAATGACTTCCCTCTATGTACTAACAATGAAGTCTGCTGACTTTGACTCATCAACTAGTTTGCTCTAATCAAAGAATTCTTATCACTTTGTCCTCAACTGCTTGATTCAATGTTGAAAATTGCAATTCCAGAGATCTGGAGAGTTTGAGTTCATGGCTACGTTGTGTCTTCAGGTTTTGTTTTACTTTTGGTTGGGCTTTGTGCTTTCATTTACATGGGGGACACCCTGGTGGGGAAATGCCCGCCCTGGATATAGGTTAACAATTTATCTGCAACTTACAGTCTTAGGGAATTGTTGAGGGCACTAGCAACATTTTAGATCCTCTATTTAGCGCTGTGAAAACCTGTGACAGTGACAAGTTTTCCAGCAGAAGGATGCTTCACAGTTGTTTGATTAGTTATTTTACCTCAGGTCTTTGCCTTCTGAAGCAACAGGATTCATGTTAGTCATTTATATTGAATATGGTTTATATCCCTGCAACTGAAATATTCCTCAGATAGGTCAGTGACTCCTCACTTGCTAAATAAAATGGCTTTTCCATAGCCTTTATTCTTTTGGATCTTTTGGATCTTTCTGGAATGTTTGATACCTTGAACACCCACTTCCTCTTAAAATTTTTCCCCACCACATTGGCATTTCCTTACTGGCTTCTCCCCCTACCACCCAAATGACAGTGTTCCACAAGTCTCAATCCTTAACCCTGTTTTCCCTGTAAGAACTCAACTCTCCTAACTTTAGCTGTCATCTGTACAGACAATTCCCAAATCTGGATATCAAGGACTGAAACTTTTTATGGATTCCAATCACATATATTCAAGGGCTTGGGAGACATTTCCACTTGTATATCATATCACATCAGATGTCACATGTGTAAAATGAAAATCATCCTAAAAATGACCCCAAATATTAAGAAGTGAATGATTCTGTGAGACTTATGCAAGTATTCCAAAATCAGAAATGAAAGAACATCATAAGAGGTTGTCAAGGACGTTAGCAACTAATTATAAATTAGTTATATAGAAATATAAAGAAATAAAGAAATAATTTATATATAAATATATGAAGAAATTTCTTTATAATAAAGAAATAAAAAATTTATTTTATTATATAAAGAAATAAAATATATTTTTATTTACATATAAAGAAAGAACTATATTATTTTTTTTATAATGATATAAAGAAATAAAAACTTTTAGACATGTCATACCTGCATGTTTGGCAGATCATCTGACATCTCTAAGCTCATCTTCACTTCTAAATGAAGTGAAGGGTCCCCTCCTAGCTCTGAATTCTGATTCTGGATAAGTAAAAATGCATGTTTGTCTGTTTCACAGAGTAATCTTATAATCCAGATCACTGAAGTACAGCATGCAATTGATCAACTGAAGAGAAAACTGGACACTGACAAAATGAAACTCATGATAGAAATTAAGGTAATTTTGTTTTCTATTCATAGTATGAATTATTCCTTAAAATAAAACTTTTTTTATGCTTATCTTGTATTGTAAGAGGATACTTAGGATGCTTAGCATTGATTATTTTGTAATCCAGCAAGATTAACTCTTTTCAACAAACAAGGGCTGAATTTGGGGTGTTAAATCATTTAAAATAGTCCTACTTAGCCAAAAAGATTAAAGTCCAGTAGTCAACACTCACTATTTAGAATAGATTGAGGCAGAAAACCCATCTTAATTAGTGAAACTTTGGAGCTATAGAACATTTTTTTTCTCTCAAAGAAATGCAGTTTTACTACTTCTAAGTTTGTAACATGCTCTAGGCTAAAAAAAAGTTAATAGGAAATTTTGCCAAATAGAGATTTTGGACCTATTGATTAATATGTAACTAAAACATCATCCTAAGTTCTGTTGTCTAGCATAAATGTGGAATGTGGCATTCTAGTTTAAGCAAATATTCTTGCTAATATCATTCTTAGATAGTCACTTAATTCACCATTTTACAAAGAATTAAAATACTTAATATCAAAACAAGATGGACTAGTAGTGCAGGAACTGAGAATGTGTTTGTTGTTCAGTTGTTTCAGTCACATCTGAGTCTTCATGATTCCAGCTGGGGTTTTCTTGGCAAAGATATTGGGGGGGGGTTTGCCATTTCCTCCTCCAGCTTACTTTACAGATGAGGAAACTGAGTCAAACAGGGCTAAGTGACTTGCTAGCAAGTGCCTGAGGCTGGACCTGAACTCAGATCTTCCAGATACTAGACCCAGTTCTCTATCCATGGCTCTGTCCAGCTCTCCTGAGCATGAGGGTACACTTGTATATACTTGCCTATTTTGGATGGTACCCCAAAACCAGGACATCCTGACTTATAAAGGCACCAGCATATAATTGGGCTATAGATGGAAAAAAATCTTCTTTTTCTTTTTAGATTCTATATAAGGACATTGTACCTGATCATTGGTCTTTCCTTATGATCAGTACTAATTGACACGGTCAAATCAATTATATGTCAACCGTTGTGACCAGTGAGATCACCCAGCAAAGATAAATATTTTAACCATAAATATCTGACTTGAGGTTGGCTGTATATTATAAAATACAGTGGTCCCAGGGTCAAAAAGCCTGGTTCAGTTCTAGGCTGATCTTTACTCACAGAATGACCAAATACAATACTACTACGACTACTACTACTAATAAAACACATAGTGCTTTAAAGTTTGCAAAATAATATTTCCATTTGACCTTTACAATCACTCTGTGAACTAGGTAATACTTGTATTATTTGCCTTTTACAGATGAAGAAACTGAGACTCAGAAAGTTTAAGTGATTTGCACATGGTCATACAGGTAGAAAAGGCATTTTCCAATCAGTTCAGCACTCTATGTACTACATAACACTGACTCATTTAAGGACGGGTCACAACTCCCATGAGCACTGGTTTCTTGATCTTTAAAATGAGAATAATACTTCTACTATCTACCTGATGGGGAGATTGTGAGCAAAGTACTTTGGAAACCTCAAAGTATAAACAACTGTGAGCCATTATCCAAACTAATTTATTAATAAGTTTCTTTATCAAAGATCCTTGTACCACCATACAATAGTTACTGCTATTTACGTTTAAGTAGCATTGTATTACCTTAATACTTTATTGGTTTCAATGGTGTGGATATTCCTTCCACAGCACCGATGAAAGCTTCTCTATGGTTTTCAGGACTTATTGAGAGCAAAAAATTGATTATCTTGTGGCCAACCTAGCAACTGGTTTCTAAATTGTGTAAGGATGGTCCTCAGACAATAGACAGTTATTCACCAACAAGTCCACACTTGAACCCTTTCCAACATGGTAGTACTTGCCCAAGCTTCTAACCTACTGGTATAGCCACAGGGAATGCCACCTCTATGGCAAGATAAGGCATTTAAATAGGACTTAATAGACATCTATCCCAGTCTGTGTTCAATGATATCACCTTCTGGTGTGTTGAATAAGCAGGAGCTAACATATGTAAATCAGTCCACCAACCTTAAAGCCCTATCTAAATACTGGCTATTTATTATTATTAAAAGATTGTCATTTACTGAAATGTCATTTTGAAATCTGAACAGAAAACATAAAAATTTGGTATCTGGTCTTTCATTGTTGTAGTAAAAATTTTTTTTTAGCAAAATGTAGTATTATTTCTGTATGCCATGTGAAGCCTAAGAATTAGCTAGGAATATCATAGTAAAATTTTACTATTCAACCACCTAGATTTCGTCCCCTGGAAGTTAAAGGCAGTAAACAGAGGGCAGTGGTGTTAGGGGATGAGAACACAGAAGGCCATTGGAACCGCTACTTAATTACCGCAGCTGCTGTACTGTCTGACGATTTTGACTGCCTCCAGAATGCCAATGTGAAATTTAATTAACATCTGAAAGGCACTTAAAATCATTTTAGCCCAGATCTCATCTGGGAGCCTTCCTTTACAATTCCTCTAATTCTTTTTGCAGATGAGAAAACAAGCAATTTCAGACATACGAACATTAAGAATGGAACTGGAACAGAAGAAAATGAAAGCATCTTTAAGCTCCCAGTCAAATGTATTTACTTAGAATGGTCTTATTTTTCAAAATGTTTAGACTTATCTGAAGACTGTCCATCCATTGTTCTTACCAATGTTTCTTTAAAAGTCTTGTGTTTATATTCCTTTATTTTTCATACTGATTTTATAAAGTGACTCAGGAAATGTTAAGCACAGTATACTTCTTCAATATTTTGAGGCTCTGTGATTTTGTCAGAGTGGGTATTCTTTCCCCTAAAACAGATCACACCCCACAAGTTGGGAACTTTGAGAGTAGCTTTGGTAAAAGAGAAAGAAAAAGAAAAAAGGAAGGAAGGAAGGAAGGAAGAAAGGAAGGAAGGAAGGAAGGAAGGAAGGAAAGGAAGGAAAGGAAGGAAAGGAAAGGAAAGGAAGGAAAGGAAAAGAAAACAAAAGAAAAGTAAACAAAAGAAAAGAAGAGAGGGGAAGAAAGAGAGTGCAGTGCAAAACCAAGTAATTTGTTCAGGGCATTATTTAGTTATTTTTGAGTATTTCAAGATGACTCGACTTTATCTTACAGTAAAGTATTTCATTATCCAATTGCTGGGTTTAAAGATAATTCATCTAGGAGTTAAGAATAAAGGTCCATTATTCGTCTTAGCAAACCACTGTGTCTTGGTACAAAAGGCTACATTGATTTTTTAAAAATGTAACCTTGATAATTAAAGGAATAATCCTTTATTTTATTTTAACTGAATAGCAGCCTAAGAATCTAAAACTGAGGAAATTGAGTTTACCATGTGGAGCATTCAGAGAAAACTCCTGGGATTAGTATCCAAGAGCTGCTTTATTAACATATTTTAGAGGCATAGAAACCATTAGTAATTCAGAATAGTCTAAGAAACGCTGTCCTTTTGACTGGATGCTCCAGGCCCTCTGCTGTAAGCAGTCATGTAAAGCAGAGATCTTATATATGACCTAGAGCTAGAAAAGATGGTCACATTTTACCTGCTTTTATTCTGATTAACAGGAAAAAAAGTTAAGAAAGACTAGTTTTCGGTGAGTCTAGGGTTCATAGGAATAGGTTTGTAATATCCCTAGATAATTATACAGCCAATGCTATCAAAATACATTTGACATAATGCTGTTGTCTTTATAACTTTATAATTTACTCTATGAAAAAGTAGAGGGTCCTGAAGTGAACCCTAGCTAAAGGTTAGGAAAATCCTAAACATTATTACTGTGTTTTATAAAAGGAAACATCAGTTCATAAACTGTCATGAGTTTAAAAGTAGAAGCAAAATCCCAATGTGGGAAAATACTGTAAATTTAAAACAAACAATTTAGCAATAAGGTTGTCAATGAATAAATTATAGATGCACAGAAAAGGATCTTAGGAGAATTGTTTCATCAAGAATAGCATAAGAATAATATCAGATTACCCATTAAGTTATCCCTATAGTTAATTTAATAATAATAAAATTCTTCTTGAAAATATCTGTCTCAAAAGCATAATTTAGCTAAAAATTTAGGCAACACTACCATATTAGTTTAAAAGATTATCTTTTTTTTAAAAATTCCCTGGGCCAACTCTATATCTTTTATCTCAGAGTCACTTGTGTAGAAGTTGGGAAGAAGCAAAAACAAGTCTCAGAGGGCACTGAGGTGGTACTTTGAGAGAATAATCACTGAGCCAATATCTCATTTTCCCTTTAACAAAGCACTGGCCCTAAGGAGAAGACATTCTATATCAATTTTAATAATAGATTTGTTGGACAAATAAAAATACAGAATGAACTGCTTTTCAGAAAAGAGGTATTTTAAAAAAATCTGTCCTAAGCAAACTAGGTTTTCTTTTACAAATTTTAGAACTTTTTGCATAGTTTATAAATATGTAAGCATACATGTTAATATCATGGACAAAAAGACATGAACATAATAAAATTATGAAAATACAGGTTTATTACGTGACAGATAAAACATCTTATAAAATAAAGAAGATTATTTCATACTGAAAGACAGACTCATCTCTCAACTTTTATGTTTATTAAATGATCAAAATATATGTTTGAAATTCAACTTAAGCATTAACCTGACAACCCAATTAGTTCTATTAGTACACCAGATATCAAAATGCTTCAGAACAGAACAGAATTATTTGGAAAGAATGTTAACAAATTATTTATTTTTTGAAAGAAATACATTGTATAACTATAATAACTTGGATTATACACATTGAGCAGCATTTTTTAAATAGTCCTTTCACCCATTTACCTTTAAGGCCCTCCACATGTCTTCAGTTTGCTGTCTGGCTACTGCATCCCCAGAGTAGTCAAGACAGTTCCCATTCCACATCCCAATGCCTCTTAAGCCACGATCCCTTACAAATGCTGCCTTTAATGAGATGCTCTTCGGGTTGTCATACCACACCTGATGAAGATGGCCATCAGCGTCCTATGCAAATACAGAAATATGGAACACCAAAAGAAAGTCACAGGGAAAGAGAAGGCACTGCTGTTCTGTGGTTCCATCATTTTCCCTTCGTTGTTAATGGGCATTCATTCAAACTGGCCAGTTATCCCTAATTTATTACATATGGTCCACAAAGGACCAGTCTGCCCTCTGGATTTTCCCCTCCTTTTCCCTGCTGCCCTCACTGGAGCTCTGGGGCTCTTTCCCAGTTGGAGAGCCCCCACCAGGCTGTCTTAGCTCCTTCCACCACCAGCAGAGTTTCTCCTGTTGCTGGTTCAAATCTATTTGGCAAAAGTTATTGCTAGAGTGAAAGTAAAAGAGACAGACGATGTAGCAGATCAAAGAAGAATGGTTTTGATGGGGAAATGAGATGATTCTTGTTAATTTGTTTGTTTGTTTTGGGGAAGGAAGCATAGTGGGTACCTAGTAAAGTGTCTTCAAAAACAATTCTTAAAAAAAGTGTTCCCAAAATGTTTTGGATATCTCCAATAGCACAGAAATAAAGTATAATGCCTTCGATGCTTGGAGGGCAATTTGCACTTGGATGTGTGAGTTCTGGTATGTTTAAAAGAAAAAGGAGCATAATTCCATCATACTTTGGATTGTATTTATCTATTTCATGGTTCATATTAATGATTAAAAATTCTTAGAAATTACAAGATCATATGTATATGCTTTACATATAATATAGAAATTTTATTTATTTAAATACATTTATAAATACTTATGTGTTTATATAAATTATATTCATTCAAATATATTTACATATAAATACATATTTTATAGATTAGGTCATAAATCAATATACAGAACGTATGGCTAAAAGGTTAAAACCAAAACCTGGCTTTGTCTTCCTTTGATTCAACCAAGATTCAAAATGAAACTCCTGAAGCTATCTGATAATGTGAAGCAAAAGCACAGTAGGGATCAAAGGGTTAAAAAAAACACTTATAGCTGAGGAATTTAATGGAAACAGTTCTTTCAGAAGACAGCCACCCTTATGCCAGTTAGAAAGGCCTAGCGACTGCTGCTAAGATCTTCACATTTTTGATTCATCATTTAAAATAACAAATGTCAAAAACTTAGCAACTTTTTACTCTTTCAAATAGCATGAATTACTAAACAGGAAACTGAAAGTCCTCTTTTGCCCAGAGTTCAATTCAAATGTCTTTAAGTAAGATGGATGTGATATTTCATATACTAAAATAACTGATGTAAATATCTAGTAAATTCTTACACAAATACACACTGTGATAAATAAGATTTATCAACTTAAAACGTCTTACCTTGTAGTTATAATATGGAGCCTGCTGCCGGGTATTCCACTGGCTTCCAGAAATGGAACTATTCACTTGATTCATGATGGCTTTATAGGTCACCTGGCGGCCTGCAGCATCACTACATGGTGCCCCACGGAAAGGCACTTTGGGAAGGGTGCAGACATGATCCTGATGATGAGCCAGAACGTGAGTGTTAATTACTCTGAACTAAGTACAGGTTCCCAGAAAGATAAGCCTGGAAAGCTGATTAATATTGAGGTGAGGGGTAGATGGTGAATTTAAGCTTTTCCTCCCCCTAAAATGAGAAGACTCAGAGGGAACACATGAACTGTTTTCAGTTCTGTGAAGAGGTGCCATGGAGAAGAGAGTGTACTCAAAGGATCCCAGATCCTTTAACCAATCCTCCTATCAAGTGATCTTAAAGTTCTTTTGCCTTTTTTGGGGGGTGGGGGTGTCTCCTCAGTGCTTAGCAGAGGGCCCAGCACATGACAGGTGCTTACTAAGTGTTTAGTGATTGACTCATAGACCTTAGTTGCTCTCCATGTTGAACGCACTCCAGCGTGGCCATATCTTTCCTGAACTTCCTAGAACTTTCCAGAACTGAACAAAATATCTCAGATGTGATTTGAACAGGGTAGGAGGCAATAGGACCATCATCTTATTCCTGGGATCTCTGTCTTCCTTAATGTAATAGATAATTGATTCATTTTATTTGGCTGCCATATTACACCACTGACTCCCACCACCCTTGCAGTCTACCAAAATCCCTAGCTCTTTGTTAGACCAGCTATCTAAATATGCCTCCTCCAACCTTCTCCTTGTGCAGTTGAATTTTTAAAAATCTGGGGGGCAGAGCCAAGATGACGGAGTAGAAGCACAAACTTGGTGTGAGCTCCTGCTCCAATCACTGACTATATATAAAAAAATGACTCTAAACAAACTTTAGAGCTACAGAACCCACAAAGTGACAGAGAGAAACAAATCTCCTGCTGAAGGCGGGCTGGCAGGCTGACAGGAAAGGACTATTGCAGTCAGCTCAGAGCTGAGCGCGGGACCCTGTGAGCTGTGGTTCTAGCCCCAGGGAGGCTCCGACCAGCAGGGCCAGAGCAGACTTCAGGAGACTGAACCACCAGCAGCTGTGGCATTTTCCAGACTTCTCAACCCATAAAAATCAAAGACAAAGTAAAAGGGCAGTGTAGAACTCTGTTGGAACAGGTGGATGGAAGAGGTTGGTCTGGCCCCTGCCCATGGATCGGGAAGTGGTGGAGGCATGGTGTAATAACAATTAGTTTAGCAGATACTTAGCACTTAGTAACATAGAGCTAAGGATGGAAGGTGTGAGCCCTGTCCACTGCTGAGAGAGCATAAACTCCCCTGTTGATGTGGAAGAAGGGGATTGGCTGAGACAGGAGGCCAGTGCTGTATATAAAGAAGAATTCCAGAGACAGAAAGACAGAATTGGAATTTTACTGTTGGAGGGAGCAGGACTGTCTCAGCATCTAGGAGCTGAAGAAGTGAGATGGAGTTTCCTTGAGAGAGACAGAGAGAGTTTCTCTCCCAGCATCTGGAAGCTGACTGAGAACTGAGATGGAGTTTTCCTGAGACCAGAATCTGGTGAAGGCCAAACAGAAGGCCAATATTCCTTCTGGGTCCTAGTGGAAGCTGAACTGCTGGAAGACTTGACTGGGATAAGACTTTGTTCATGGCCTGGCTGATGCTTGAGTTCCAGGCAAGAGAAGCAGTGAAGGGTTTGAGATGTGCTGGACCCCGTGAACTTCAGTGTGTGCCGGGGATTTCCCTGAGGACTGGACAAGGACCTGGCAGCTGTCTGCTTCTGAATCCAGGTGACTGTTTGGTGGATTCAGGAGGGAGCTGGGACCATGAAAGGGGATCCAGGGAATCAGAGAGACCATCCAGAGTGAAGATGAAGAAAAGGCCTCCCCTTGGATGAACCTGAAGTTTGCTGAGGGGTGGAGGGTTCGTGTGGTTTTCTAATGACTGTACTAGTGATTCCTGATAGTTAGTAATCAGGGATCTAGATTAGTGACTGATTAAGTTAATGGCTGCCCCCTGAGTGGAAGATTGATATATTGTGAATTGACTGAATGAATGAGTAAGTGAGAAGGGTTCCTCCCTTAGAGAAACCAGCTGATTATTCTTTTGTTCCTTGTTCTAAATATTGTGGCCACTGTAGTGAAAACTGTGTGGCCATTCTAATATTAAGCTGTTATGAACGCTATATTGTGATTTTCTGTGATAAGATGCAATGTTGTGAATATTAAATTATGAATGTTTGCCTTGATTTGTAATGGAATAAACAGAGTGTTCACTACTACTGTGTCATCTGAACCTTACAAGCTGTTCACAGCAGCATTCTTTTGGGAATCTGCTCGTGCATGGCATTATACATGGTGGCTGCCTCAGGAGATCCTGGCCTGCAGACGCAGGGCGACCAAGCGACCGTTCAGAGGGTAATTGCTTTTGCTTCAACCTGCTTAGATCTGGATTGCAGTCTTGGGTGGTGGTCCAAGGGTCTGTGACCAGTGAGCCAGAGCTTGTGGGGGCTGTAGAGAGGGCACCCTCCTAATAGCTCTGGCAGTTGCAAAACCCCCAGCAATTTGGGACAAAGCTCTCTTCATTCTGGAAGCAGAGTTCTACTGTGGTAAAGAATTCAAATGTCAACTAATTGATTAGCAATATGAGCAAGCAGAGGAAGCACAAACAGACCATAAAATCCTATTTTGGGGACAAAAAGGATCAAGGCAAGGAGTGGAAGGAAGACAGTGAAGTCAGAAATCCTGCATCAAAAGTGTCCAAGAAAAATATGAATTGGTTACAGGCCATGGAGCAGCTCAAGAAGGATTTTGAAAATCAAGTAAGACAAGTGGAGAAAAAATTGGGAAGAGAAATGAGAATGATACAAGAAAATCAGGAAAAGCAAGTCAATAGCCTGCTAAAAGAGACCCAAAAATACACTGAAGAAAATAACATCTTAAAAAATAGACTAACTCAAATGGCAAAAGAGGCCCAAAAAGCCAGTGAGAAGAACAATGTCTTAAAAAGCTGAATTTGTCAGATGGAAAAGAAATTTCAAAAACTCACTGAAGAGAATAATAACTCCTTCAAAATTAGATTGGAGCAATTGGAAACTAATGACTTTATGAGAAATCAAGATACTATAAAACAGGTCCAAACAAATGAAAAAAAAAGAAGGCAATGTGAAATATCTCAATGGAAAAACCACTGACTTGGAAAATAGATCCAGGAGAGATAATTTTAAAATTACTGGACTACCTGAAAGCCACGATCAAAGAAAGAGCCTAAACACCATCTTTCAAGAAATTATCAAGCAAAATTGCCCTGCTATTCTAGAACCAGAGGGCAAAACAGAAATTGAAAGAATTCACCAATCACCTCTTGAAAAAGATTCCAAGGAGAAAACTCCTAGTAATATTATAGCCAAATTCCAAAGCTCCCAAGTCAAGGAGAAAATACTGCAAGCAGTCAGGAAGAAACAGTTTGAGTATTGTGGAAAAACAATCAGGATAACACAAGACCTAGCAGCTTCTACAGTAAGGGACTGAAAGGCTTGGAAGATGATATTCTGGAGGTCAAAGGAGCTAGGACTAAATCCAAGAATCACCTACCCAGCAAAACTAAGTATAATGTTTCAGGGAAAAATATGGTCATTCAATGAAATAGAGGATTTTCAAGCATTCATGATGAAAAAACCAGAGCTGAACAGAAAATCTGACTTTCAAATACAATAAGCAAGAAAAGTATGAGAAGGTAAACAGGAAAAAGAAATCATAAGGAACTTATTAAAGGTGAACTATTTGCATTCCTACATGGAAAAATGATAATTGTAACTCATAAGACTTTTCTCAGTAAGAGGATAATTCAAGGGAACATATATGTATATATATGTATACATACATATATATGTATGTATAGGAGGGCATATATGTGTGTGTATATATGTGTATGTGTATGTGTGTGTGTGGGCATATGTATGTTCATGTATACATAGACAGGGCACAGGATGAGTTGAATATAAAGGGATGATATCTAAAAAAAAAATTAAGAAGTGAGAGAGGAATTTATTGAGAGAAGGAGAAAGGGAGAAATATATCAGAGTAAATTATCCCATATAAAAGAGGCAAAAGAAAACTGTTACAATGGAGGAGAAGAGCAGGAAGGTGAAAGGGAATGGGATAGCCTTACTCTCACTGACTTTGGCTTAAGGAGGGAATAACATACAAACTCAACTGGGTAACTTACCCAACTGGAAAATAGGGGGGAGGATAGAAGGGACGGCAGTTTGGGGGAGAGGATAGTTAGAAGCACATATGGAAGAAGGAGTATTCAATAGGCTTGCTATTTTGGGGGGGTAGGGGAATAATGGGAAGAAAAAATTGTTAACTCAAAATCCTGTGGAAATGAATGTTGAAAACTAAAAATAAATATATATTTTAAAAAATCTATGAGGCCATGATCTGTTCTCTAGAAACTCAAGCTACTCAGTTTAAAATCATATGTGGAAAAGTCACTGAATTTTATTTACTTTCTGGGAAAGAAAGCACACAGAAAAGGGAGACAGTATGAATAGAAAGCAGAATGACCTGGAACTGAAATGAAATGAAGGAGTCTTACCTCAGATAAATTCAGACAATGATAATCATAGCCATACCAGGGAACACCCATTACAAGTTTCTTAGGGTCAATGTTCATCTTGAGATAGCTTTCATATCCTAATTAAAAAGAAAAGACACAATGAAACCCATGCTATCTTGACATTATAACCACAAGCTCTCCAACAGCTAAAAAGCCTAAGAATGTCAAAAAAGGTACTGTGTATGCAAATTAATAATATTGTATTTGTCTAAAGTGACCTTTTAGATGTAGTTCCATAATAATGATCAATTTCTTCTTGTCTCGTTTTCTTAAACTTCTCTTTAAATATAAAAAATTCATAAAAATGAGATTAAATTTCATTAGTCTACTTAAAAAACTGCATGATACTGACAAATAAACTAAAACAGTCATGTTCTAGGAAGAATAAAACATCACAGGACAGCACATAAGCCCTGTCTACCAACTTGTAGGACATCGTCTTCCAGTCGTCTACATTCTCAAGTATCACAAAAAGCTAGTAAGTTAAATCTCTGGGAAATGATGATCTCAAAGTGAATCTAGGCACCATCCAATGAATAAAGAGTGTGTGTGTGTGTGTGTTTGTGTTTGTATCTGTGAACAGCTGAGGTGTTCGAGTCACCATACTCCCTTCTCGGCTAGCACCTGCCTTGCAACGGAAGGCCAACTGGCAGAGGGGAAAACCTTATAATTACCACTAGAAAGTCTGGATTTACAGGCCAGCTTCCTCTTGTGCATCTTCACCTAAGTCCTTTGCTTTGCCTTGGTCTCAGTTTCCTCAGCTGTTAGTGAGGTCACTCTGGGCTGTCACTTCTATTATAGCATTAGAAAGATCCTAAGTTGCGTCTCCTCCAGGAAAACAGGACAACTGTCATCCCCCTGAACATGCACTGTGCTCTCCAGGCTGTGCTTGGTGTGCTGCCTAAGCCTGGCGCGTCCTCTCCCTCCATCCTTTCACCTGATGACTTCAGATCCATGAATACCTCCTCCATGGAGCCTTATTCAAGCCCCTTTGCAGGTTTCAGAATTAAACAAGTGACGTACTACTATCCCTGCTTTACTAATTTGTTCCAACTCCAATGAAGGTATTTGGTTAAAAAAAAATCATGTAGATGACTGAAATGGATTTTAAAAGTAGAAAATCAAAGTCATAAAAGATTTTACCATTCATTGCCCAGTCAACTCATTCACAGACCCACCTCCTCCCCCAAACATTTATTCTAAACGTAATCTTGTTCTTATGCGTACGTCAGATTTTCAGAAATTAGGCCATTAATTGGTCATCTGCTAGGCTGAATACTATGTGTACTACAATACAAAATGAGTTCTCTAACTTTATATTTTCAGTCAATTCAGTTTCTATTCAACAAGTATTTCCTGAGTTATCAAAGTGTACAAAGAACTTTGCTGTAAGTGAGAGGAAGAAGAGTAAGACATAGTTTCTACCCTTGTACCAGGTGTCCCAAAAGTCTTAGTGTAGTTCAAAGCTTTAATAGCTAAAATAATCTCATTTTAAGGGCAAAGGGAGTAGTATCTATTTAGGCAAATATAGCAGTTCCCCTATGTGAGCTTTAAAATCCAAGTGCCAAAAAAAATTACTAACAAATTTTCTAGCAACAAGCGGCCTACCTATTTCAAGAAAACATTAACGTAGAAAAGACACATTGATGAAATAAAATCCAAAAGATCCCTTAGCACTTGAAGCACTAGGAATAATGTTGTTAGTAACCTTTTCCTAAGTCCTCACCCATTAAGGTCTGGTTATAGGGAGCATTGGCTGCTGCAATACACTCAGTCCAGATCTGACTCTGCTCGTCATAAGACATCACAAAGAGGAAGTCACAGGATTCTGCGATTCCACTGTAATTGTAACATCTCTTGTCTATGCACTTTGGAGACCAGGCAACATCAAAAGTGACCTGTAGGGAAGAAACACAACTTAAGCCTAGAAAGGGATAGTCTGCATAAACCCCCGTCCAGCTAGGAACTGACCAGCACAAGAAGAGCCATTTACAATGTACAGTTTAGGCTTCAAACTAGACTGTTCATAGGAACTTAAAAAGCAGTGTTTTGAAAATGCCCTTGTCATCCTCCTGAGACCAAAAGAGGCCACTTCTGGGGCAAGTTTTGTCTTTGTTCAATCTAAGTGCTACTCCCTTGATCTCCCAAGGCCATCATCCCCTTGGTCATTTCCATTCTATTCAACATTTATTATTATTTTTTTCTATTCAACAATAAGCACCAATTATGTACCTCAACCAGCTGTTTACTTAGATCCATTCTTTCTTTAAGGTTCAACTTAAGTCTAAGGCTGGAGCACCCTGGACATAGAGAGTACTACTAGCCAGGACAAAAATCAAATAATCCCTGACCTCAAGCTGACATTCTACAGAGATACCAGGACCCTTGCTAGACATTCTGTGGAGATACCAGGACCCCTGCAATCTTTATCTGCTCCTTGGCTTAAAATGTCTCCCCACTCCACAACATCTTATGTAGTCACAGAACAACATTCCTAAAATGCTGCTTTCTAAGAAGTTACTTACCCAATTGAAAAATCTTCAGGACTGTAAATTCCTCATAATCTGATCCAATCTCCCCCTCTCAAACTCATTCTCTCTAAATGTAAACCCACAATGCAAGTCAATGGCAACAGCCTACCCATGACACTCCCTATATTAGCATATTTCTACCTCTAGGTCTTCGTTCACATTGTCCAGGTGGTGCAGTGGATAGAGCCCTGGACTAGTCAGGAAGACTAGCTGTGTGACTCTGGGCAAGTCACTTAACCTCTGTCTGCCCTGGTTTCTTCACCTGTAAAATGGGGATAATCATAATAGCACTTACCTCCTAGGGTTATTGCAACAGAATGTTTGTGCAGCCCTCAGCAAACCTTAAAGTGGGACACAAATGCTAGCTATTTTTATGGCACCTACACTGCTTCCCTCCACTCAGAACTTCTCTCTTCCTGCTCAGTTTACCTAAACCCATTTGTCATTCAAGGTTCAACTAGAATCTGGGACTGGAGCATCCTGGGCATAGAAAGAGCTATTTGCTCTGAAATTTAGGACTTACTGACTGCACTACTCATTGTTAGTTACATTTTAAAGTATGTATCCTATTCCCCCCAACCAGATCACGAATTCCTAAGAAGAAGACGCCACATGCCTGCCCAGAAGGGGGACTCGCTAAATGTTTATGATAGCATGATTGAGTTTCATGATGCTGGCAGTGAGGGCCTGTCACAAAGAGTGGGTCCCACCAACTCTGATCCCCTGGCACATAATGCCATATCTACCTATGGAGCAAGAGAAACCCTTAACACAGTGTGACAACCTTGTGTGAAAAGCACATAGAGAGTTTATGTCTCTTAGAAATGCAGCCAGGGGACATGGATTCAAACCTAGGTCTTCTATCTCAGGCATGCTGCCCCAGTACCTGGCACCTCCTTGGTTTTTCTGTTGTTTTTTTGCTTTTCACTGCCCACATACCAAAACACACCTTCCTCCTTTGTCAGACTTTAAGGTGAGATCCTATACCTCATCCTGAAAAAGAGGGAGAATGTCTAGGCTTGACTAAGTAGTTATGGATATAAAAAATTAAAATAGGGTTTATATTCACCTGTGATCCCTCAATTTCCTGATGGAAGGCTTCTGTTGTTTCTTTAACTAAAGCAGTCAAGGCATAATATTCGGGGGACAACTCTGCAACTTCTTGTTCTATATCTATATTAATTCCATCCATGTGTTGTTTTTTGGCCAATTTGAGCTGTTTTGCTATCCAGGCTTTTCTGAAAGTAGGCTCAACAATATTCTTTAAGGGGACATCTCCTACAGAAAAAAAAAACATTTATCCAAAAAAGTCCCACTCTTTAATGACATCTATTTTACAATCCCCAGAATCTTGTGAAATCAAAGTCCTTTAAGGACACTGCATTAATATTCTGGAATGGTTCTTCTCCCTTTTGAGAGTTCTCCACATAGAGAAATGCTGTACCAAGAGTACAGAGCCTATATCTCATTAATTTACAAAATAACCCATCCAGACACTAAACACAATTTTAAAACAGAGAAACTGTGGGCTAAGAGCCTAGACAAAGGTTGTTATATTAATTAGGTACAGTCACAGTACTCAGGATCACATAATGAGTTACATAACCCTTTAAAAGGATTCACATTTGTGAAATGAATCAGACAGTATCCTAGGAGAATTTTTATAATTATTGAAAACATCAGATTGTGAGAATAGAGAAAGAAAACCTAGAAACGAGACAGGACCATAAAGATGTAAGGAGAAAAGAAAATTTCAAGTTAGACAAAGGTCAAAATAGTTTGCAATTCTTGCAGACTGTCTACGGATTCCACTCTGAAGTCCCTATATGATAAGTCACTAACCTTTTAACACTACCCTGGATCCTTTTGAATGAGCAAAACATAAAAGTTCAGGGTCATACTTTCCAAAAGTTGCCACTGTTGTGATCTGAGACCAGTCATAAGACTTCCAGGCTTTTCCTCCAACATCAAACACAAACACCTGTTAAGATCGACAGAAAAGGCAAGATTATAGAATTCAGAGGGGAGAGATTTTGGAAGTCACCTATTTCAACTTATCCCTAAAAAGACCCTACAGTGTGACACACTCAATAGTCAGTTGTTCTAATCTCAGGTCAAAGACCTCCATGGAGGTGAACCCACCACTTCCCATCGCAGCGCACTCTACCTTTGAACAAGTCTAATTGTTGGGAATTATCATGCCTGATATCAAGCCCAAATTAGCCTCTTTGCAGTGTCTACCTGTTACTTCTAGATTTGCCCTTTTTGGCCAAAAGGAACAAGTCTTATCTCTTTCTTACATGACAGACATGTTATTTTTAATTAGTCATGTGACACCATTTGGGGTTTTCTTAGCAAAGATATTGGAGTGGTTTACACTTTTCCTCTCCAGTTCATTTTACAGAGGAAGAAACTTAGGAAAACAAGGTTAAGCTTGTGTCTGAGGCCAGATCTGAACTCACAAAGATGAGTCTTCCTGACTCCAGGCCCAACACTCATTGGTCCTTGGTCCTTCTTGAGAACAAAGGATGAACAACAACTGTGCCTGGCCCATAGCAGGTTTCTTGAACTGGATGACAGACAGCCTTCCAAATACTATTTTCATGCCACCTTTCACTTCCACCTCCCAAACCCAAGAGTTTTCTCTTTCCTGGGCTAAATATTCCAAATCCTTTCCACCAAGTCTCGCAAAATCAAGGCCCTTTATTATCTTGGTTGCTCTTCTGTCTGATCCAGTTATCAATGTCCTTTAAAAATTGTGGTACAAAACTATCAATTAATAAACATAATTATTCAAATTTATTAATCATTCAAAACTAAACACAATACTACAAATGTCTCACCAAGGCAGAGTCCAGAGAATTTATCACCTCCTTATTCTGGCATGTTATACCTTTCTCAACGAAGCCCATAACTGAATTTTGTTTTTTGGCTGTTATCTGTGATTGATAACTGACATTGAGCTTGCAGTATACTCGACCCCTAGGGATTTTTTCATACAGTTAATCTAATGTCCTCTCCATCATTTACAGAAGTTTGAAAGATCAAATTCATAAACTCAAGACTTTACCTCTATTCTTGCTGGATTTAATCTGATTCTAGGGTTTAAGCTGAATCCAGGGTTCTGATTTGTCAATATCTTTTTGGATTATATCATCTGGAGTGCTAGCTGTCCCTCCTTTGTTTGTCCCCCCAAAATAAGATGAACATGCCATCTTTACCCAAGTCACTGATCAAAATCTTGACACAGTATATGAACAGACACAGATCTGAGGGGCATCGCACTGCAGACCTGCCACATTGCACATTGATCCTTTAATGACTATTCTTTGAGTCTGAATTATCATTTAATTCATATCCTTCCATCTACTCTGTTAGAATAGTATGAGATACTTTAATATCAACTTCTTTGATAAAATCCGGGTAAACAATATCTATAGCATCCCTCCTTCATTATCCTGTTCTGTTAGTTTAATAACCCAAACAAAAAAGAGAATAAAGGTTAGTTTGGCACAACCTGCTCTTGATGAGCCATATGACTCTTGGTTATCACTGTTTCCTTTTTTTAAACATTCAGTAAACATTTTTTAAATTAGAATTTTCCCAGAAATTGAAATGAAATTTACCATAGGAAGTTACATAGCAAGTTCTTTTCCCCTCCTTTTTTTTTAAATTAGGAGAACAGTCACAGATTTATTACAATGCAAACTTAAATGAAACTATAATGGTGCACCATTTTTTAAGGCCCATTGCAGGGAACTTAAGAGGTTAAATTTATGCCTTTAGAATCTATGATTTCCCTGGTGTGCCTACTCCCTCCACTGGCCACAATCCTTCACTGATGTAGTGGAAGATCTTTGAGGATGCTGGACTGTAAAAATCCATCATTATGTGGTCAACCAGGTGATCAGCCTTTCCATATTCAGCTAGGTTGGTCCCTGAATTACAAGGGTTCCTTCTCTAAAAGATATATACTCTAACTGGTATCATACTGCTTGTCTTCTCAATGGGTGGAAGAGAGGAAGAGAATATGGAACAATTTTTTTAATGCTACAATTAATTGAATATATGTGTGTGTGTATTTATATATATTTATATGTATGTATTTACCCTGGTGACCAAACCTCCAAAACCCAGGATTGTCTAAGCTTGAGACCATGATGGGGCCTGGGGGCAGCACCTTAACAGAAGTAAAAGTGACCTCATGATAACAGAACAAGGTATGGCTGATAATTTATACTACAAAACTTTAAAAAATGACCTGGTTTTGATTTTAACCTGGAAGGAGAAGGGATGACACAAAAGAGAAATATCTAATCTAATTTTGGTACTAAAGGCTTCAAATTGAGAACCTAATAAGAGGAAAGAGTAATTTACCATAAACATAAATTTCATTTATTTTAATTATTCTTTTTCAGGAAGCCTGCAACTGCTGCTTAAGCTAATGAAATGTGCTGTGGGTCAGTGGCCTTTTAGTGTCCTGGAAAAGTTACCCAGAAGGAGTTGATATCTGGGAAATTGACGATATAGATCAACATCACTTAGTATTTAATAAAGCTGTGCTTCCCAGACTACAGTGTTTCCAGTAATAGTTAAACATTCACCAACTCTCCTCTCTTAAGCAAGTTATAAAAATTTTGTTTACAGGTGATTTTAATGCCCATTGACAGAATCAATGTTGGGTAATGTCATATTAGATTACTCAGATGGCACATCTCTAGCCCAGGCTGTCCTTCAGATTTGGCCTTTCGACCTCGCTGAGACAATAACGAGTTCCTGGTACCAGCCTCGACGGTCCTAGAGAAAGGTACACACCAGGATCATGGATTTCTAAACCCCTGGTCCACGGGCCTCGTTTGATGGGGAAGGTGCCTCGGGGGAGGGGGACACAGGAGTGATTCACCATCAGGATCTGAACCTTTTAGTCTTTTCGGGGGCAGCTCCTACAATGCACCAGCGTGCTATCCAGGCAGATGTGGGGTCTTCCTCTGAAGCCGGGCAAGCTGGGGATCAGGGGCTGGGCTAAGGGCGAGCTGGGCCCGGCTTGGGACAGGGCGGGAGTGCTCGGCAGACAAGCACGGGGGCAGGGGCCCCCCTCCCACACCTAGTCCTAGTCCGGCGGGGAACCCGGCTAGCCGGTCCGGTCCGGGAGGAGGTACAGGCCAGCCCCATGACGTCATCCAAAAGGCTGACCCCGGGGAGCCGCCCCCTCCCCCTGGGGAGCCTGGGGCCGGAGGCTGGGTACTTAGACAAGGCCCCTCTAGGCTGGCGAGAGGGAGTCAAAGTCCTGGGTTCAAATTCAGCGTGGGGAAGGGGAGGTAACGGGCCACTTTGATCTCGCTGGGGGGGCTAAGGTCGGGCCGCATGACGTCACCTGTGCACCCCAAAGTCCCTTCCCTAATCTAGGGCTGGGTCCCCACGCGTGACTCCTATGGGCCCTGGCTGCTCCTGTTTCTATTTCTACAGTGAAAACTGGCTTCGATGGCTGGCATCCCCTCGACCACGAGGCTGGGCTTCAGTTTCCTCCTTCCGGTCCAGTGTCAGGGCTCCTACAGTTTTTTACTCTGGCCCCGGCCTCAGTTTACCCCTCCGTGACTTGGGGGGCGGGGACTGGGGTGGGCTAGGTGGCCCCTGGGGTTCCTTCCTGTCCTGGCTTCAGTCTCCTCTTTGACTAGGGGTGGCGGGATGGGCCCGCCGGCTTCCAGCCCCGCCCCTACAGAGCCCCCTCCCCCGTGGCACGTGACCCTGCGCTGACCTCGAAGTCTCGGCGGTCGCGCATAGGGCGGCAGAGCGCGGGCTCCTGGCATGGACAGGGCAGGGCGGGGGCGCTGAGCGGGCCCGGGGCAGGCTGTGGGGAGGGGGTGCCCAGGCCGGCGCGGGGCCGGCCAAGCAACAGCGCCCAGGCTAACACTAGACCCAGGGCCCCCAGCGCCCCCAGCGCGCGGCGTTCGGACATCCTGGTGCTCCTTAGACTCTCCCGTAGCACAGGAGCCAGCCGAGGCGCGGACGGGACAGCCAGGAGGAACGAGGCCCGGCCCCGCCCCCAAGCCCAGGGGCCCCGCCCCTGCCGCCTTTCGGCTTCCGTGTGGAGAGCGCGTGCCCACCGTTGTGATCACGTGTCCGTGCTCCCTGCCCGAGTTGGACTGTAAGCTCCCGGAGGGTAGGCGCAGTGCCTGGCACCCATAGGCCGCAGTGTTTCTCGAAGGCACAAGTATCCCGCCACCCCGACCCCCCCGCGGCCTGGTGACGACCGCGCTTAGGGGAGGCGCGAGGCTCCTTGGCCTCATTAGTAATTATTAATAATGACGTAGTGCTCAGGGCAAGCTCTTCACCACGTGATGCCCACGGAGCTGTGGGGAGCGCGGCTTTTTTATTCAATCCCCACCCACACTTCCTGACCCCCTCTGGTTTTTTTGGGCAGAGAATTCATAAAAGTTTTCCAATTCCTTCTCCAGCCCGTGTTACAGATGAGGAAACTGAGGCAAACGGGGGGCCTCAGTCAGTTGACAGGGGTCACACCCCTGTGAAGTGGCTGAGGCCCATATAAGAGTAGCTGACTACTAGTCTGACTAAGCATCTCGCATAGGAAAAGGCTGGGATGGTGCCCTGTGCTTGCTCTAACCATTGCACAGCCACAGCATCCCGGCAGCCTGGTCGGGTGTGCCGGAGACACGTCCGGAAAAACTGGACCAGCAGCAGATACTGGAGACACAGTGGGAGGCCCCAGGCCTTAGCCCAGCGCCCTCCCCGCCCAGCAGAGTGAAAGGTTTCACGGTGAGGATGGGGGGGGGGGCTTATTTTAAAATTAAACTGCCCACACCCAAGCACATTCCAACACACTAAGTCCCACCTAGTCTTGTCTAAAAAACCCTTTCTTCAGGTTATTTCTGCCTTCCTGGAATGCCGGCCTTCCTCAAATCCTGCTTATTTTGGAGGTTCCCCCTTACTCACCTGAGCCCGGTCCTCGCTTGTCTGGTCCACACTGAACCCCCCCTTTCTCTGAACTCACTTTTTAGCTGGGACTTCACAGTTTAAGCCCTTGATGGTTTTCTAACTTGCGCTTCACGGGCTCCGCAGAGATCATCCTCCTCCATTTTACGGATGAAAAAACTGAGACCCAGAAAAGTGACGCGACTGACCCCCTACAGGCGGGCTACAGTAGCCCGCATTCCGCACCTCCCACTCCTTGGGCGCCCCGTGCCCCGACCCAGCCAGACTTTACCTTTCTCCTTATACCACGTCCCGCATTCGCCACGCCTCCCATCGCTCCCAGTCCTAGACCCCTCTGAGCCGAGCTTCTTAACCTTTCTTTTCACGGACTGGTCAGTCGGCCTGGGGAAGCCAAGGAACCCCTTCTCAGAAGAATTTTTTTTTTTAATAATCGAAGGAAATGCTAGGTTTTACAGGTTAGTAAAAATAAATAGGTGTTTTCATCCGAATCCACAAAACCCCTGAAATGTGTGCACAGATCGGTTCAGGATGCACCGACCCCAGGTTAGGAATTCCTGGCCTAGATCCTTCCCAGGCTCAGCCGCGGTGCCTTCTCCTTCCCGTCTTGCCCTTGGCTCTTTGTGACCCCATGTGGGGTTTTTGTTGCAAAGCTACCGGACTCATTTGCCATTTCATTCCGCCGGTCATTTTACTGAGGAGGAAACTCAGGCAAACTGGTTTAAGTGACTCGCCCAGGGTCACACAGCCAGTGAGTGTCAGAGGCCGGATTTGGCTCCTCCACTGCACCACCTCTCCGCCCCTACCTCCTTCTGCAGACCTTTACTGGTCACTCCCTTCCTCCGAACTGCTTTAAGCTGTTAAGGCTTAGCATTTGCTCTAAGAGTTTTGGGGTACCCTGCTTCTGTTTACTTATGAGCCTGTGGTATCCCCTGAAAAGAGCACCACGCTTGTTGAGGATGAAGACTCTCTCTCCCTGTGTTTGTGTCTCCCCAGCCTAGCGTGGTGTCTGGCCTATAAGTAAGTAATAAATGTTGTTGATGCTGCGATGGCTGAGAGAAGGCAGAAGGGGTGACTAATAGGAAACAAGTGATCTCCAAGATAGAATAGAAAAGAGAAAATCGGGTGGCTCTGGGTACATGGAGGTCACCAGGCCCAGATGAGTTACCACTTTTGGGACCTGAAAGAACTGGAAGATGTCATTGCTGAGCTCCTGCCACCCTGTGTGGAACCTGGGTTTGGGATCTGAGCTGGATCTGAGCTCAGGAGTTCTGGACAGCGGGAGGGCCAAAATGGACAGGGTGTGTCAGAAGGAAGTCCAGCACCGTATGATGAGCTCCCTGGGAGCAAAGGACCCATGGGTTGTCTAAAGGAGGGGTGAATCTGCCCTGATCAGAAAAAGGAGCATCTTGGAGGTGGATCCGAAGGGGAATGGGGCCTGAAAATGGCCCCGATGCTACTACCCTGGGTGAGATGGGGAGATCTGGAGGTAGGGAGAAAAGAGGGAAATGAAGGAAGGAGGGAGGAAGGAAAGAAAGAAAGGAGGAAAAGGGCAAGGTAGGAAAGCAGGCTGGAGAACAGGCAAGGAACTACAGAAGTGGAGAAGAACATATGTTCTGATTTTTAGCAAAGAAAAGAGGGTGGCTGCTGTAAATGATAAGCCAGTAAGCCTGACTTAAATCCCTGGCAAAATGTTGGAATGTGTTATTAAAAAGATGGTTAGTGACCATCTAGAAAAGGAAGCAGTTATCACCAAGAAACAGCATGGCTTCATCAAAAACAGGTTGCGCCAGATTAACCTTGTTTTCTCTTTTAAAGGATTATTAAACCTCTTGATCCAGAAATTCTTTAGATATAGTTTTCTCAATTTTAGTAGAACATTTGGCAAAGTTTCTTATGTTGTTGGTGGGGAAGATAGGAAGATCTGGGCTAGACGATAATAGAATTAGATAGATTCATTATTGGATGAATGAATAAACCAGGTTTTATATCAGCCAGGCAAATTTCTACAGGAAAGAGCTCCAAGAATATGTGTGTAGCATGATACTGTTTAACATTTGTAATTAATGACTTAGATAAAGGAGTAATTATTAATCATGATAATTCACATTTATATAGTTCTGGCAGAGAGTCTAGAGGCAGATGCTTGTGAGGCTCATGGTACCCCCTTCTTTCTGTTTGGTACCCAGTCACTGGGGTCATCACTCAGCTTGTCTGACTTTCCAGTAGGGAAATTAGGCTCCCTATGCTTCATCCCACATGTAACCCCTCTTCCGCATGATGGCCAGCCAGGCTTTCAGTTTGTGACATGCTCTAGTCTCTCCATAACACCTTACTGCCCTCCTCTGAATGTTCTTTCTTGGCAGAGATACTGGAGTGATTTGCTATTTTCTTCTCCAGCTCATTTTACAGATGAGGAAACTGAGGCAAACAGGGTTAAGTGACTTGCCCAGGGTCACACAGCTAGTAAGTGTCTGAGGCCTGATTTGAGTTCAAGAAGATGAGTCTTCCTGACTCTAGGCCTAGCACTCTATCCACTGCATCACCTACCTGCCCATTCAGAATAGTATTTACAATAAATAGATCTGATCATATCACCTCTTTGCTCAAAACTTTGACCTGCTGCCTACTGAATAAAGGTAAAAATCTTTTGTCCAGCTTTCATCAGATCATAAATGTAGAGTTGGAAGAGACCTGAGAGGCCATCTAGGCTAACCACCTCATTTTACAGACAAGAAGACTCAAGCCCAGTGCCCAAGGTCAAATAGGTAGGAAATGCCAGAGGTGAGATTTGAACTCAGGTCCTTTCACTCCAGAGAAGTCCTGTGCCACTCTCTACATTTCCAGTATTTTCACTTCTTACTCCCTCTGATATATGCTCCAAACTATTCTCTGTCCTGAGAACACGTCCTGTGCTGTCTCTTCTTTATGTCTCTTCTCCTGCCATTCCCACTGGCTAAGTGGAGAATGGTGGGGACCATGCTGCCCTGCTCATCCTTTATAACCCGACTTGGATTCTGCTTCCTCCAGGAAACCATTCCAGATTTCTCCCCTTCCCATCAGTATCAACCACTCCCCTTAGATCTCACATCCATCTCGCTTTGGTTTTTTAATTCTCTAATATACTTATATAACTATTGAGTGCTGGAGCTCTCTGTTTATCCTCTACCTGCCTTCTATAATGTAAACTCCATTTAGAGGTTGGATATTTTAAATGCATTACATTTCATCTTGTTATATCTAGCCTCTCTAACTGAAAAGGGAGAATTGAGTTCATTCATAGATATTAAGCCTTAATCAAATTGTTTATTTTGCTTTGAGAAACATTTAGAAAGTACATCAGTGAAGTAGGAACACAGTTAATTCCCATACTTAAAAAAATAGCCTTTGTTCAACACTGGCTGGGCTCTCAAAGGGTATATATAGTCTGTGTGTACTTAACCAGCAGCTAAACAATGGAAGCCTACAGAGACCTGGACAGTTTTCATGGCCAACCACCCCCGCCACTGCGCCCAAACTGGTTGAATTGACAAGTAAGTTGCAGCTTTCTTTTCATAACCAATAATGATTTTCTCAGTTTTTATGACTTTTCAGAATTGTCTACATTATAAAAATCATAATAATTACTGTACTTGGAGTACTTTCTTCTTTCTCCAAACACATTACACTTGATTCTCCTATATTCTTGTTGGGTTTTAAAGTGCCGAAATGGAAGCTCTTGGATGAGGTTGAATTCTTCCACTACTCTTACAGTATACAAAGGCCAATGTGCTAAAAAAGTAAAGGTCTAAAGTGCTAATTTGCTCCCCTGACTTGTTCACTTTTTTCCAGGGAACTAGTTAGTTTTCATACATAATGATCAAAATTGCTGTGGCTGAGAGAAAGTTTAATACAGAAAAGTTATGTGTACTGGACATGGGCCGGTACAATAGCTACCAAAGAGACTTTGTTTTGTAGTATTCACCCTGTTATTAATCAAATCATAAAATCACAGAATTTCAGAATTGAAAGGAAACTCACCAGTAAAGTAAGGATATTGACACTAGCCCTGTCTCCCTCCCTGAGTCATTCCAAGAAAAGTGAAGTCATGAACATGAAAATACCTTGTAAATTCAGTGGAAAACCAATCCAGCCCCTACCCAAAAGAGACTCCCCACTACATCACGTACCAGAAGTAATCACCCTGGCTTTCCTTAAAGACCCTCAGGAAAGCAGGGTGGTAAAGTAGATAAAATGTTGAACTTGGAACCAGGAAGACCTTGACTCAAAAGCCACTTCATATACTAGTTGTGTATGACCTTGGGCAAGTCACTTAATGACTATTCCTTACCTGACCAATGAGAAGGTTAGATTCAGTGTCCTTTAAGGTCCCTTCCAGCTCTAAATCTATCATCCTTTAACCTCTCAAGGCAGCTGATTCCATTTTGGAGTAGCTCTCTTTTCTTTGGCAAATTTTCTTTTCACAAATATTCTCACATGCAAAGAAAAACAGAAAAAGGGGATTACCTGTGAAACCTTGTTTAGTTTTTTCCTAATATAAATTTTGCTTCTTTGACATTTTTACCCATTATTCCTAGTTCTTCCCTTTGAAATCAAACAGAACAAGAAAAGAATAAGAACAATTTCTTAGGATAGCCCTTTGGGTACTTGAAGACAGCTAATGTGTTCTATGTATGGTCAATGTGTGTGTCGTTTCCCTCCTCCCTCTCTGGTCTTATCTTTTCCCAGATCTGTCAGTCCATATGGCAGGGACTCAAGGTCCATCACTGTCCTGGTTGCCCTCCCCTGGATACTCTCCAGTTTTTCAGCATCTATAGAACTAAGCCATCTGTCAGAGGCAGCATGGTAGACTGGTCAGAAGACCTAGCCATTAGTCCTGGCTCCACCATTGACTAGCAGTATGACCTTGGAGAAGTCACCTATGGCTTGCTGAACTTGAGTTTCTATATCTATAAAGTGAGGACAACATTACCTAGTATGTTTTTCTTTCACACAGGATTGTAAGTAGCATATGAAGCTCTGAATATGAAAATACATTATGTTAAATGCTATATACACTTAAGATATTGTTATTAAGTTGCTGACATTTTAAGATGTATAGTTTTTAGGAGTTTATATTTCTGTCGCATCCTGGCCCTTACACTTACCATCTTTGGGATCTTAAGGAAATCACGAACCTCCCTAAGCCTCAGTTTCCTTATTTGTAAAATGAGGGAATTTGACCTTTTAGCTCAAAATATTACCCTCTGAATACTCAAAAGGCATTCAATAAATACTTGTTGATTGAGCAATCTACTTGGAATCAGAGGACTTAGGATTTAGCTTGGATTCTTTATTATCTGTGGTCTTGGGCAAGCCTCTTGTTTATAAGGCTGTTTCCTCATCTGTAAAATGCGGGCTCTTCTACTACTTACTTTGTAGGGTTGCTTTTAGTCAATAAATATTTATTAAGTATTTTCTGTGTTCCAGTTACTGCTCTAAGTACTAGGGATACAAAGAAAAGCAAAAATGGTTCCTGCCTCCAAGGAGGTGCCATATTCTGACAGATTAGAATCATATTCTAATGGAGGAGAGAATAGGCAGACATCTATGTAGATACAAAATGTATAAAGACTAGGTGGAAGGTCATCTTCAGAAGGAAGGCACTGACTGGCAATGGGAGAGACCAAATGAGAAAGTGCTCTCTATAAATATGAGCCGTTCTTACGGATTTCTTGGGGGTGATTTGTAGGCTGGAATGGAGGGAGGTAAAAGACCACCTATGTCTGGATTTTTTGGATTTAAAAATATGTACATCAGCCTTTGGGTAGGATTATATCCTTTCTGCAAAAGTAAGATTAGAAACTTACCCCCACATCATTTAGACTCAGAAAACTTACTTTTGAGTTCTAGGGTTGTTGTTGTTTTGTTTTCTCAGTTTTTGAGTTCAAGTGATTTTTTTTAAGGTTGCTTACCTGGAAAAAGTAGAGTTTGCATTCTTTGCTTGATTCAACTAAAATTCATTAAATAATTCCACTTTCTGATGCTATTACCATTAGGATATTTTTTTCTCATCTGCAATCAACATAGATATTTGTGATTTAAAAACAAATGTTGATGTTAGTAATCAGTAATGGCTAAGTCTCGATATTATTTGTTTTTGTTCAGTTGTTTTCAACTCTTTGTGACCCCATTTGGGGTTTTCTTGACAAAAGATACTGTAATGGTTTGCCATTTCTTTCTCCAGGTCATTTTATACATGAGGAAACAGGCAAATAGTTAAGCAACTTGACCAAGGTCAAACAACCAGTAAGTGTCCAAATCTGATTTTGAACTCAGGTCTCCCTGACTCCAGACCCTGAACTCTATCCACTGCACCAGCTAATTGCCCCTGATCATATTAGAGTCATTTACGTTTTTTCAAAATTTTCTCAGTTATCCTAAAGCTGATGTTTCATTTGGTGTATTTCAGTTGGAAGGAACCTCAGTAGATATCTAGTTCAGCTCTTATACAGAAAAGAGCTTCCCACTACATCATTTACAAAAAGTGGTTATCTGGCCTTGGCTGGAAAGACCTCCAAGTAGACAGGATGGTGCAGGTGAACTTGGAATCAGGAAGACGTGGGTTCAGATACTTTGTTGGGTACTTATGAAGTATTTGACCCTGTGTGACCCTAGGTAAGGCACTTATTTATTCTCAGCCTTATTTGTCATCTGTTAAACGAGGAGAACTATGATAGATGCTTCTGACAAGCCCTTTCTAGATCTATGACTTCTCAAGGCATCCTTCCAATATAACCTTGAAAAATAAACGTGAAAAGTATTATTACCCCCATTTTATAGGTGAAATAAAATGGGGTTCAGAGTGGATAAGCGATTTCTCCATTCTTATGTGGCTAATCCCTGATGATGTTAGGACCAAACCCTGGGTTTTCTGATCTGTTGTTCCTTCTATTGTGCCAAACTCCCACTCCCTCCTTCATCCTTGAAAAATTCGTAGTATATTCACTTCTAGATAATAAACAAATTGAGGGCAGTGATAGATGTTGCTGCTCACAGATAAATTCTCTCATATTCCTTCTGTTAAATGGGGACAACAACAGCCCACACCTCCCAGGTTCCTCATGACCATCAAACAAGGTAACATTTGAAAAGTACTTCACAAACCTTAAGGCGTCATGTAAATGTCAGCTGTCATTATCATTACTTCATACGTATGCATATACATATATATATTTTATACATATGGTATTTACTATAAATATCTGAACACATTTAAAAATATGTATAATATTTCAGCTTAGGATCTTGGAATATGGGATACTATTCAAGGAGAATATGTCTATACCTCCCACATGCATTTTCTTTGAAAAGGGATATTTGTCGTCTTCTCTTTTCAGTGTTACCATGGTTATAGTTCTTAATGTCTTAGTGGCCACTTCTTTCCATGTTGTTAAATCTCTTGCGTACTTCACCAAGGCCTTTTCCCCACTTTGAACACCCTGTATTTACAAAGTTGTCGTTTCTCATGTGTTTGGGGATTTTTTTTTAACCTATCTGTAGTTTCCATTAAAAGTCATGTTTTCAATTTTTTTTCTTTTTCTGTAAAGTTTCCAGCTGTTGCCATGGGACAGCTGCCCATAACCATAGGCCCAAGAATTAAGGGAGTTCGTATCATTGTGTTTGTGTGCCTTGTGGGAGGGTGACAACCATGGAATCCTCGAAGGGGAAGAGAGGTGAAGTCCAGGCACAGGTGGCACCAAATTGCATTTCCAGCTCAGCAAGATTCCCCCAGAATACCCTGCATTAACATGCATCATGTTTTATTGGACCCTGTTCCTCTCCTCCTACATTACTTTCCTTGGCCTTTTCCTTTTGAAGACTTTATAAGCCTTCATGGCAGAAGATTGTATTTTTAATAGTGTTAACCAAAGGAAAAAAAATTCACAAGTCTATGAGACATGCTTTGCAATTGGATTTATTACAAGAGAAGTGAACATGCAACGTGGAATTCCTATACCAAGTACCAAGGAGTTCACAATCCAGGCAGAAACTTCCATATTTATGAGTTGGGAAGGAGTGGGGGGGAGGGGAGAAGGAGAATTTTCCCTCAAAAGGGAGTGGCATGGAGGGAGCAGTATGGGTGGGGACAGGATTAAGGATTAATCTCCTCCTAAAGGGGAGAAGAAAGAGGAAAGAAATAGAGGGGAACATGAGTAAGTAGGATGGCAAAAGCAGCATTCTTTTCCCTTGGGAACTTCTGGTTAGACTATGAAGATATGATGTAGTCCCTTGTCTACAAGGGTCCCAGCTGCACAAACAATTCCTCAGTCTGGTACAGACCGACTGGTGTTTGTCTTATAGGTAGTTTGACCCTCAAAGACATACAGGGCATCTGGCTGGGGATGCAGATTATGTCAGTTCAGGGCAGGCTTCATCCTTGACTCAACCAGGGCCTACCTGTATATGCTGGGTCCAGCATGGCAGCTCAAAAAAACAGGTTACATTGGCAACCTTCTTGTATATAGAAAGATTTGCTCTCATTGCACCTTTTGGTCTCTATAGTGGAGTCTGTGCACTTTCCCACCCTATCCATTTTTCCTGAATAAAATGAAAAATTAAATTGTTGAATTAGCATCCCATGTTAGTTATGCCTGTATATGAAAGTTTACATGACTTGATGACTGGGGGTGGGTAGGGTGGGAAAATTCAGACTCCACTGTAGAGACCAAAAGGTGCAATGAGAGCAGTCTTTCTATATACAGGAAGGTTGCCTCGCTTTTAAGTCACTCAACTTCCCTAAACCCAGGCCTTTTCTTGTCCCTTCTGCTCTCAGAGTACCTTGTTATTTCATTTATGCTCCATGTATACTTATAAAAATGTTCATGTTGTTTGTGATGAATGTCAGCTTCCTGAGGGCAGGGATTGTTTCCTTTTTGTTTTTGTATCCTTAGCACCTGTGAGAGTGCCTGGCATGTAGTAGGGGCTGAAGATATGCTCATTGATTGCTTAAAGACTATATATATATACTGACTTCTAACTTCTGTAATTCTACTGGTATACCTGGGGGTTGGGAGGTGGAAGTCCCTGTCTCATCCATAATTGTCACTAAGTCAGTGACAAAACACTTCTTAAGGACTTACTATGTGCCTAGCAAAAGGTAAAAATATGACATGACTCTTGCCCTCAAAGAACTTACATTGTGAAGGGGAAGCAACATGAAAACACATAACTGTATATATGTGTGTGTTTTTATATAGAGAGAGAGAGAAAGAGAGGGAGGGAGAGAAGGAGGGAGAGGCAGGGAAAAGGAGGGAGAGAGAGGAGCTTGGGGGACTGGGAAACAGGCTTCCTACAGAAAGTAGAATTGGAGGTGTGTCTTGAAGGAAGCTAGAAAAGGCATTAAAGCCTAAAGGGATAGGTGAGTTGGGAGAACATTCCAGGTATGGAGGAGGGCTTTGAAAAGGTACAGAGTCTAGAAATAGTGGAACAGCTAAAAGGGCAGAATCACTGGATCATCAGTTATGTAGAATGGGGTAAAATGTAAGAAGACTGGAAAGAGATAGAGACAATGATGAGAAAGGCTTTAAATGTCTGAGAGGAGTTTACCCTGGAAGTAAATAGGGATCTGCAGGAGTTTATTGAGGAGGAAGGTAACATGGTCAGATCTGCCTTTTCAGAAGATTCCTTTGACAGCAGAGTAAAGGGTGAGTTGAAGTAGGGAGAGACTAGGCAAAGAGACCAAGAAAAAGGCTATTGCAATAATATAGGAATGAGATGATGTGCGGTTTCATGGTGTGTTTTGGTGGCACCATCTCAAAGAATTGAGAGTCAGATCACTTCTAATGCAAGTATAGGCATTTACTGAGGACTGATGCCCCTGAGAAGCCGGCTAGGTTCCAAGAGGAACTAGCAACTTCAGAGAAAGCAAGATGGATTTTTATAGGGCAAAGATGCATTACATAACAGAAATTATGAATATTTAAAAGGCAGGAGGGATTTATTAAGAGATTAGGTAATGAGGAGGAGTCCTTTCTATGGTTCAGTGGTCAAATATCCTGGCCATGTTGCCATCCAGTTGGTTAGCTATTGTGGTCCTGTCTGGACAAGATGGATAATTAAGTATTATGGTCTTGTCTTGGGCTAAATGGATGATGTGATTGTGGTTGAGTGCAAGAATACACCTGTTCAAATATGTGAATTGGATCTAGGGGCAGTGGCTATATTAAACCTGTGGGCCTGTGGGGTGGTTAAAGTCAGATTGAGTGGTTAAATCAGGACATGCTTGCTCTTCAGTGGGGCCCATAAGGAAGTTAGAATGTTGGTGCTGGCTGGCAGCTTTATTAGGATTCCATCAGTGATAAGGGTAGTAGGTGTGATAGGATGGTAGGTGTGAACAAATGGAGAAAGGTATATAGGACATATCTAAGAGATGTTGTCCAGGAGGAAGCAATAAGATTATCTAACTCATTGGATATGTAGGGTAAAGAAGAGTGAGGGGTTGAGAATGAGACTGAGATTCTGAGCTGGAGTGACTGGGAGGACAATGGTACCTTCAATAAAATAGGAAAGTTAGAGAGAGGAGAGAGTTTTCGGGTAAAGGTGTTAAATTCAGTTTTGGACAAATTGAATTTAAGATGTCTACACAACTGATTTTGAGATGCCTCTCAATCCCCTTCTACCTAGCAAGATGCACCAGATCCCATCATTTCCTTCATCTTTTTTCTTTCTAAAATGTGAACACTTTCCTCATCAAACAAATCACTTTGTTTTTAAAACTTAGAAGTAGAGACAATTACAATTCAAAAGGACCTCAGAGATAATTTGGTCCAAAGCCCTCATTTTACAGATGAAGAAACTGAGGAACCGAGAGGCCAGCTGCCTTGCCTGGGTCAAACCACAAGTTAGTGACACCCAAGAGTTCTTAATGGAGCACATAATATGGAAAATGTATTAGAAGCTACATTACCCATCCAAACCAGACTGATAGGAGAATTTTTCCAGCTGAGTTTCTAACCCATTAATCTTCACTCTTAGGCATTCTCCTTTAGGATACATGTCAATGTCACTCGAATAAGAAAAAAAATTGAGACTTATGAATAATCTTCCAGAGTCTAAAACTAAATGCCATTTTTCCTGAATAGAATGAAAAATTAAATTGTTGAATTAGCATCCCGTGTTAGTTATGCCTGTATATGAAAGTTTACATGAGACATAGGCATCCTGAGAAATGATTCTAGTTGCCATGGTGGTACCAACTAGTGTTAAAAGCAGCTCTTCATTGAGTGTAGGACAGAAGAACCTCCTCAACCGATTCCTGTTTATTTTATACCATCTAACTTTCAGATATCATGTACTCAGACTGAATTCACATCATTGGTTTTAAGGATTATACTTCCTTATCATCTCCCCTAAATCATCTGGTTTTCTGAATCGAGGCTCATTGAGATTCACATCCCTCAGTGTTACTTAGTGATGGCTAAGTCAGACATTGATAATTTTTTGGTTGGCAGATCTTCAGCCTTCTTTATCGTCACCAGGAACCTCAGATCTTGGCAGCTGTCCTAAGGTAGGATATGGTAGCAATTTGCAAACATCTCATAGTTATACTTGATCCCATTGAACATTTTAATCTTCAGTCAAACAGTGAGCTGAGAAATTTTACAAAGTAAATATAAGAAAGTTTCCTACCTTATATGCATATGGGTAATGTTGGAGGTGGTTAGGAAGATCAAAGTCAACCATATGCTTCCAAAGTAGTGTATTTCACCAGAAACGTCCATAGGATCCCAGATTAAGAGCTGAAAAGGCTATGGGGTACCAGATAGTCCAACATCTTCGCTTTATAGATGAAGAAACTCATGCCTAGAATGGTTAAATAAAATGGTTAAATAAAAAAAACCTTGGCCAAGATTGTGTGTGTAGTAGAAGACAGAACCAATGTTAAAATTCAGGGATTTTTACTCCAAATCCTCTCCAGTTCTTTGGCCTTCTCTACTGTTTCAATACTTGGATTAGAGGTGTTCTGACTCTGAATCCTTTGAGATGGTGCCACCAAAACACCATGAAACTGCAATGTCATCCCATTCCTGTATTATTGTAATAGCCTTTTTCTTGGCCCCCCTGCCTAGTCTCTCTCTATTTCAGCTCACCCCCAGGTGAAAATAAAACACCAGGTTTGGAAGGTGAATTGTGAAAAATTAAACCTACTATTCAACAAAATTACATTCACCATATTAATACCTACTATGGTCAAGGCACTGTCCTAAGTTTTGGAGATACATGGGTAGATAGATAGTATATACTCTCAAGGAATTGACAATCCAGTTAAATGTAATTAAAAGATTTTTTTTCAATAACTCAAAAACCATATATGGGAAAAGATGCTCTTCTGGGGGGAGGGAAGAAAGGAGTGTGGGAGTGTAGGTGTTCTTTATGAGTCAGTTCTATAAGATCTTTAACATATTGTGTATTCATATTTATATTTTATGAATTCACAATAATATTAAAGGTTGTTAATTACACAGATTTTAAGGAATGATCAGGAACTCAAATTCTTAAAGATAATTATCATCCTTAACTTTAAGGTAATCAAGAAAAGTCAATGTCTCTCCAGCAAAGAAAATTCTGTGAAGTTGATTAATAGCAGTATGGACCATAATAAGTATAGCCATACAGGCAGTAAAACTGGAAGCCATATGGCTTGCTGGTAAACCATGGACTGATGGGGCAAAAGAAAGTAAATTCAGTGATGGCGATCAGAAGAGATGGGTCGGATGGCTAAGTCTTGAGCATTCATGTTTTGGTTTTTGAGTTTGGGGATTATCCGGTTTTTTGGCCTTCTCTCCTGTTTCAAGGACGTTTCACTTCTTAGCAGCAGCAGCAGCAGCAGCAGCGTGGTACAGTGGATAGAACAAGGAGTCAGGAAGATCCAAGTTTAGATGTGATGTCAGACACTAGCTGCATAGCCCTGAACAAGTCACTTAGACTCTGTTTGCCTCAGTTTCTCACGTGTAAAATGGGGTCACCCTAGAGAAGGACATGGAAAACCACTCTAATACCTTTGCCAAGAAAGCCCCAAGGACATGAGTGACCAGCTAATGATGACAAAGATAGTAGCAACAGCATATGTGTTGTGCCTTAAGATGTGCAGACTGCTGTAGAGATAGGATCGTATTTCATCCTCACAACAATCCTGTGAGGCAGGTGCTGTTTTTATCCCCATGTTAACAGTGAGGAAAGCTGAAGCAAATGAAGGTAAGGTGAGTAAGTACCTAAAGTTACCTAGTAAGTGTCTGAGGCTAGATTTGTACTTGGGCCTTCCTGACTCCAGGCCCAGGGTGCTATCCACTGCACCATCTAGGTCCCTCTAAATGAAATCACTTGTACATGTAATACACTGTAAAGCCCTATGCAAGTGTAAGATGTTATTCATTACTATTATTATCACATAATTTTTCTGTTTTTTTTAGTAACTTACAGTGGGCTTCACAAGGAAGAAATTTGCAACTATTGCTGAAACAATTTGGATTTTTTTTCCCTGCTTCCACAGAGATGAAAGATCAGGGTCAGGATTAGTGTTGGAGGTGACTAGCAGTCTAGAATGGACCACAGTTTCATGTGAGGGGCATAGGGAAGAGGTGAGGCAGCATTACATTATTCGGTTAGCATGATACAGTGCTCCTGGAGTCAGAGGGAGCTGTGTTCAAACTCTACCTTTTCTGCTAACTATCTATGTGCTCTGAGACACCCCCTTTAATTTTCTCTGGGTTGCCGTTTCCTTGTCTAGAAAATGAGGGGGTTGGACCAGATAGAACCTGAAATTCTTAAAATTCTAGATCAGGGTTCTTGTGATCCAGGCTTAAACTAGGACTTTACCAGATCCTCTCCTTACAAACCTGTCTGTCTCAAGCTAATACCTGCATTTCCAGGGCAGTTGCTTTCCCTGCAGGGTGTGTCCTTGAAATACCATTGCTCATGGGCATGGAAGGGCCTACTACTATTTGGCCATCAGCTTCCAAAATGTGCTCCCATCACTCCTCTATAGTTTTCTTGCATCCTCTTCCTTTCTTACACACTGCACATATTTACCAAAGGCCTGTGCTTCTCAGTAGTGTCTTTCCTGAACGTGCCCTGAGTAATTTCTTTGTGTTTTTATATCTTAGCTTTTATTGGAGTGGCCAAATTCATCAATGAACCAAATGGTGAGCCCCCACTTCTCTGATCCTTATTGTTCCTGGGGAGCAGGGATCATGTTTAGAGTTTAAAAAAAAACAACACATCAGATACTTCCATCAGGAAACTTGGCCATAAGGTCCAAGGTTCTTGCAGAACTTGTTGCCTGTTGAGACAGCTTTACCTTGGGAGGCAATAAAAGTTGCCTGTTGAGAAGGATTTTTCCATTTCTTTTCAGAGAATCTTCACATATATGCAACTCTTGGAGCATATCCATAAAACCCAGAATCAAGAAGAAATTATTTTGTCAATTTTCCAGGGAAGCAGCTCAGTTAAATTCTACTTATGATGGAAATGTTCAGATAGTGAAATAGAGAAATAGAGACTCTTTACTCTCTGTACCAGGAGAGAGAACTGCATAGCACAAGATAAGCAGTAGCTTGAGTGGCTGAATGATTACTTTGGAGGAGGAGGGTAGAGGAGAATGTTCTGGAAGGAATTCTTTCTCAAGGATATAGCTTAGGTCAGATGACCTCTGAGGACCTTCCAGCTCTCAGCTTTTGAGATGAAGCTGATTTGAATGGGAGTGGAACATCTTATCTTTCCTTAAATTGCTTGTTAACTACACAGCCTGGCACATCTAGAATTGATTAATACTAATGCTGCATGAATCATACTGATTTGGTTTGATGGAGTTTTACTTTCCCCTCCTCTTGGCCTGCCTAAATTCTCACTATCTTTCAGCATCCAGCTCATATCATACCTCTATTGTGGATACCTTTCTAACTATCTCCTCCTTAACCTAGCCCCCGCCTACCTTTCTGTTCTTCTAACACCTTCCTCCCCAACAGGTATTCTTGGATCCAGTAATACTGGCCTCCTGGCTGTTTTACTCCAGCATCTCAGCTCAGGCTATTTGTCCACCATATCTGCAATGCTTGCTCTCCTCCACTACAGCTACTGACCTCCTTGGCTTCCTTTAAGTACCAACTAAAATCCTGTCTTTTACTGGAAGCCTTTCCCAACTTCTTAAGTACCTTAAGAAGGTACTTAACTCTAGTACCTTCCCTCAGTTAACTATTTCTTATTCCTCCTGTATCCAGCTTGCATTGTATATATTTGTCTGTGTGTTGTCTCCTCCATTAGATTGTAAATTCCTTGAGGGCAGGGACTATCATTTATCTCTTTTTGTATCTCCAGTGCTTAGCACAGTGCCTGGTACATAATAATGTGCTTAATAAATGTTTATTGATTATTTGATTTAGATGCTTCCTCACGCTATTTGCTAAATGGTTTCATTGGTGTGTATCTTATCTCCCTAATTAGACTATAAACTGCCAAAGGGCAGAGACCATATCTAAATTTTTTTTGTATTCTCCTGTTGCCCACACCTCTGTGTCTTGCATGTAGTAGGCACTCAAAAAATACTTGTTCAGTCAGTCAAGTTTTTAGATTATAAGAGAAGATATTCTAGGCCAGTGTTATGAAATTCTAATAGAACTAGGGGCCACTAAGCCATAGATAAAACTGTATGTATGGCTTGCATATTGACTTAGTTTTAAAATGTAATATTATCTATATTTTATTGTGTTTTTTATTTGTTTTGTTCAACATTTACCAATTACATTTTAATTTGGTTTCCCTGTACCCAGGAGTGTCATGGGCCAAAGCATGTTTGATACATCTATTCTAGACAGTCTTGTTTTCCAGTAAACAAAAATTGTCATAAAAATTGAGCCTTAAATACTCAACGTTTCAAAATTCAGCCAAAGATAACATAAAAAGAACTCTGAGGCACTAAGTAGGAGAGTTCGGTCCTGGCCTCCCCAGCATGTCTGTCTCACTGGAATGCAAGCTCCCTATGAGTAAGGTTGATAGTAAAGTCTTCGCATTTGTTCCACTAGAGCCTGTCACAGGTACCTGGCACATCATGCTTGTTCTTGTTGTTGTTCAGTCATTTCAGTCGTGTCTGACTCTTCATGACCCCATTTGGGTCTTTTTTGGTATAGATACTGGAGTGGTTTGCCATTTCCATCTTCAGCTCATTTCCAGGTGAGGAAACTGAGAGAAATAACGTGACTTACCCAAGGTCACACAGCTAGTAAGTTTCCGAAGACAGATTTGAATTCATGAAGATAACTCTCCCTGATTCCAAGTCCAGCACTCTATCCACTGTACCAGTGAGCATATTGTAAACAGTTAATAAATACTTATTGATTACATGGCCTTTAACTTCTCTGTAGAACTATTTCTTCATCCATGACATGGCGGCCTTGGACCAGATGATTTCTGAGTTCTAAAATCCTGTGCTTTCTGACTTGGCTGTTTCTGCACACATAACACATTTCCCACCTCCATTTTCTTTTCTGTTTTTATTTCCATTTTAATGTCCATTTCCTCTCATCTCCTTTTTTTACCAGCCATTACCTCTTAGAATCCATGGTTTCCTTTAGGACTTCACTGGTGTTGCCTTCAGCATGAAGTCTTTCCTGATTATCTCTCCCTCTGCCCCCAAATCTGCTAGCATCTTTCCTTTCATAACTGCCATTTTAAAAAATGTTATGTATACACTTATATGAATATATCTTGTCTCCCCTGATAGAATGCAAACTCCTTGAGGGAAGAGACTATTTTGCTCTTACCTTTGTTACTGCCAGCACATGGTGTGAACTTAATAAATATTTATTGAATGACTGATTGATATGAAATCTTTCACTACTTTGCCACTGTCTTCAGTTTGGAAAGGACTTCAGGCCACACTTGGTTGGAAAAGTGACTAGTTACTTTTTATAATAACAAGTTTCTATTCTCATTTCCAATCTCTACCTTACATTAAAAAAAAAAAGGTGGCTATTTCAAGGTGTCTGAAAATCTTTGGGTTCCATCCAACAGTGACTCTGATGCAGCCAAGCTCTCACCTTGGCCAAGTGAAGATCCACCATTGAGGTGACAGATGTTCCACTTGCCAAAGTTTAAGAGACTGTTGATAAGAGCCTTGCACCCTGAATTTGAACATCTGAATGTCTATGTAACTCAGCTGGTAGCCAGTCTTGTCTGTTTGTCACTTCTAAAGGCCCCATGATGGGAGCCAATGCCAGAGCTTCACTATCTCCCAGAAGAATGTAAGAGAAAAACAAACAAAGATTTAGTACCATGGTTCCCAATTTTTTTGAGCTTGAGGACCCCTTTTTAAGATAAGCAAATGTTATGAACTCTTCTCCATCACCATTACACTACATACATGAGAGTAATTGTGCTATTAAGATATAGAGATAGCAAAATACATGATGACCAACAGCTATTATGGAGTCAGTGTTGCTTTTAAATCATCTGGTAGAAAGGATCTAGCACAGACTTTTACTGTAAAGGGCCAGATATTCAATGTGTTGGGCTTTTCAGGAAGAGAGGTAAAATCGAGGATATTATGTACGTACTTGTGTAATTAAGTGAGAAAACAAATTTCCACAATTTTTGATTGATGAAATTCAAAATATAATAATAATTGAGTACTTTTTTTGTAATACTAATAATTAGAAGAATGGAATTCTTTTTGGGAGGAAAACATTTCTCTTATTTAGGCTTCCAAGTTAGTGTTCCCAATATCAAAATTGCAAATGCTCTTCATCTTTTAATGGTAATTTGTAAGGAAATTTTGTGTATTTTACCTTTGAAAATGTCCTTTCACACAGATAGGAACAGTCAAATGCTGATATCAGTCCAGAAGCATATGATATCAATTGAGCATATTAATTGCTTGAAAGGCATATATATATACATATACACACACATATACATATATATACACATACACACATATACATATATATACACACATGCATACATTTATATAATATACACATATATATTTGCCCATATATTATATACATATAAAATATAAACCACATTATATATGTATATAGGACATATATCTATTACATTCTTCTGTTGATATTTATTTTTCAGTATATCATTACATCATAGGTTATCATTTCCAGTCAAAGGGTGGGTGGAGGCTCCTCAGTTGCACAGTTAAATGGATTTTGAAATAGAGAAATTTCTTTTGTACTTGCATCAATGTCTGATAAAAATACTGCTAGAACTATAGTTTTGAGCTTGGAAAATATTTCAGCTGCATATTTGTGCAGGAATAATCTTACTTCTTGTTTTAATATTTGACAGCATGGGAAGTACATTAAACAGCTTGACATTCTGTGATTCAAACAATGTTAGTTGCCATCAGATTGACTTTACCTCAATATGTTTTGCACACAAGTGCTCTTTTGCCTTGTAATTTTAGGTTGAATTCATTAAGAAACATTATCAAATCATATTTCTTGCCTTCTCAGGAGTGAGGGGAAGGATGAGAGGGAAAGAATTTGGAACAAAAACCATTTTTTTAAAGTAGCTTAAAAATTGATAATAAATCAAATAAAAAGAAATGAAACATTATCAAGTATGCCACAAAAACTCATTTCCAAAGTCCTTCAGGTTTCAATAAAAGTAGTTGAGGTTTAAAAAACCTTTCTCATCTAGAGAGAGATTTGAAAATCTTTCCTTTTTCAGGAAAAGTTAAATCTCAATCCTGATCTCCAAAAAAATGTAATAAGACTTTTTTCCCTCTAATTTTCTTGTTTTGACGTGATGAGTGTGCACTGGTAGATATGCATGGCTCTAAATTCTGTCAAAACAACTGTGCTGAGCAGAAGGGAGCAGTCATGAGAGCACATCTGCCTCTCAACTCTGCATTGTAGCATAAAAACCATTGACAATATGTAAAAGGAGCATGGTTGTGTTCCAATAAAACATTACTTTGAAATATAAATATCATTTTTAGCCAGTGAGTTATATGTAACTTCCCACCAACACCCCCATCAATGCAGAAAGAATCCTGAGCTTAGATTCAGGAATACCAGGGTAGGTATCCAGTTCTAGCACTTACCACCCGTGTGCTCTTGGGCCAGTCATTCTGTGCTGAATTTTGAACTTCCTCATTCCTAAAATAAAGGGGTTTGGACTCAATGACTTTTAAGTTCCCTTCTGCTCTATTTATATAAGCTAAGTAGTACTGTGGATTGTGTTTGACTAAGTGGACTGTGGAATCAAGGAAGAGCTGAGTTTGAATCCTACCTTAGACACTCTTTCAACCTCTGTTTCCTCAGTATAAAAATTAGGCTAATACTAATAGCACCTACCTCACAGGTGCACTGTAAGGATCAAGTGACACCTTTAAGTACAATGCTAGTTATTGTCTATGATCCCATGAATTCACATGTTATTAATTAAAATAGCATTTCCCATATATTGGAAAAACCATACTCAAGACTTATGGGGTAGATTTTCAGTTTCCAGAAGGTTGGCTTATTTATTGCCCTGAGTCACACTACCCATTTTGTCAGAGCTAAATAAAGATTGAGATATCAAAGCTTAATGCTTCTAAGGTTACACAGACCCCTGGCCATGAATCCATAGCTCCTCCTTGTGTTGGGAACAAATTATTTCCCGTACGATCCAAAGCAGTAAGTTGAATGGCAAGCCCTACAATGTTTAACCACAAAAACAGGTATAGTGGAGTGCCTTCATAATAAATGATACAGATATATATTTTTTAAATCCTTTTATCTGGGCCCCCATTTAGATTGTTCCCACAAACTGTGGACAAACTTTGCTTGCTAAAGATAGGAATCTGTATACTTATATGTTGTTTTCAGTCTTCTTTAAGTTTTTGGAAATGCCAGGGGGAAAAAAAAGAAGAGAAAGAAGGCCGACTACAGGAATCACTAGGCATGAACACTCCAAAGATGCAGGAAATCAATAAGATGAAAAAAATAATACAGTAACTTCTTTAGAATTATAGAAACGAGCTCAGTCTACGCTTGTCCTTATTACAATGATCCCTGTTATTCAGATCCATAGGTCAATAATACAGAAGAGGACAGTCTAAGTCCCCAATCCGGAAATGTGTAGAATCAGTATTTGTGGCACAACCAGGATGTTGAAACCAGGTTTTCTTCATATACCTTCAGTCAGAACAAACATGTAGCCCCTGCTGGGTATTAGGTGTTTGGGTATACAAGGACAAAAGTAAAACCAGTTTTACCTTCAAGAGGCTTATGGTCTACTAAGGAAACACCCTAAGTAGATAGTAAGATAAGTAACCTCAGATAAATAGTATCTACTTGACATACTACAAAGGAGTTGGAAGAGAGTGAAAATTGTCAGTGATGGGGGAAAGAGGTGGGTGTGCATTGCAGGCAGGGATGAGCTGGACTCAGCTGAATCTACTTAAAAGAGTTGAATGTTAAATTTTCACTGTATTTACACTTTAGAAATCAGCTAATGCTACAAATTGGGTTTGATTTATTGTTTTTTTTGAATATTTTGGTTTTAAAAATGACAGAAAAATAATAATGAAGATTAGACTTTAAAATGTACAAAGCATATATTCCTCCTCCCTTGGAGTTGGTTGTTAAATATTGACCAGGACACCCCTGCTTCTAGGGATGGGAGACAGCCTAGGCCAGTGGTTCTCAACCTTCCTAGTGCCGCGACCCTTTAATAAAATTCCTCATGTTGTGGTGACCCCCCCCAACCATAAAATTATTTTTGTTGCTACTTCATAACTGTAATTTTGCTACTGTTATGAATCGTAATATAAATATCTGATATGCAGAATGTATTTTCATTGTTATAAACTGAATATAACCCACAGGTTGAAAACTGCTGGCCTAGGCAGAGGCCCAGAAGTAGTAGATGGAATATTGCTTATGGGTAACAGTTGCATGCCAGTTTAATTATGGTGGAGAATGTATGAGAGGGAATAATATGGAATGATTGGAAGGTTGGTCTGTATTTAGATTGGGCAGCATCTGAAATGCCAGTTTGAAGATTTTGTATTTAAAACAGCCATAAACATTTTTGAGCAGGGATAGGTGCATTGATCATATCTGTGCTTTAGAACTAACTCTTTCCATTGGTCTTCCCTTCCATCTTGGTAGAATATATGTCAATATTTGGAAATGCTCAAAATGAATGAATTATGAAAACTGCACTCTTCCTGAGTTCAAATCTCACCTCAGACACTAGCTATGTGACCCTGGGCAAATCACATCATCCTATTTGCCTCAGTTTCTTCATTTATAAAATTAAGCTGGAGAAGAAAATAGCAAAACATTAGTATCTTTGCCAAGAAAACCCTAAATGGGGTCACAAAAAGTCAGAATTGACTGAAAAACAGTTGAACAACAACATGGCTAAAAATACCTGGAGTATCAGCTTCACAGAGCTTTTGCAAGGATCAAATGAGATCATTTTTGTAAAGTCTTTTTTTTTAAATGTAAAAGTTTTCAATATGTCAGTACTACCATCCTTGTTTCTGTAACATTTCAAGGGTTTTAGGTTATCTTTTTAGATATAATACTTATAATTATTAGGCTTATCCCTTTAGGTATAATTCTTTATGGAATTACTTCTGTAATAATTAATTGAGGATTTATCTATGTATAAATGTCAAGATTTTATCGTCTTACTAAATTGAGTTATTCTGTATTCTATGCTGGTTTTAAGTCAGTCAGTCTTATATTTGTGTAATATTTATTTATATTTATATAAATATAATTTCTATATTAAATTTATTTGTTTTTATAGTAAATGTTATTTATATTTAATATAAAATGTTATATCTATTCTAGCAATATTTCATAGTGGGTAGAGTTATCTTTGAAGTCAGGAAGACCATCAAGTACTGTTTTGGACATGTACTGACTGAATGACCCTGGGAAAGATAACCTCTCATTGTCCCAGTGTAATGGTAATATAATTTGAATTTGAAGATCCCTTTGTGTTGGCAAAGGTAGCAGGTACTTAGCACTTAGTAATTGATCAAGCCTCTGTTGGGGAAACAGAAGGTATGAACTCCTATCTCCTGTTTCTGACATAATAGGAAGGGGTTGACTGAAACAGGAAGCAGCTGATGCTGTGTGTATGTAAGGAAAAGCCCCAGAGAGAGACAATCAGAATTTCTTGGGACCAGCATCTGGAGGCAGAGCAGCTGCAGCTGCTGGAGAGAATTGAGAATTGAGAACTGAGGGAGATTTTCTTGTAGCAGGCTCAGTGGAAGCTGAAGAAGAGCTGAGGAGGCTGAAGAAGAAAGCCCCTCCCAGGTTTGAGAGAATGATTTTGTTTTTGAAAACCTGGATGGAGTGATTTTTGATTTTGGAAACCAGCTGAAACTTCTGATGAGTCCGAGGGCCAGCCAGAGTTGCTGAAGATTTCCAAGAGCCAGTCAGAGCTGAGGACCAGCTGGAGCTGTTGAGACTGTTGAGGATTTCTGAGGGCCAGCTGGAGCTGAGGGTCAGCCAGAGCTGGTAAGGAGTTGCAGAGGATTTCTGAGGGCAAGTTAGAGCTGCCAAAGGCCGAGGAAGCATGATTGTGATGCTGGTACTTTGACAAAACTTGTTTGTGGCTTTGTTAAGCCTTGACTTCCCAGGAAAAGAGACTGGGAAGGATTTGAGATGGACTGGACACTGTGAACTTCAATATGGAATGGGAACTGCCTGGAGAACTGAACAAGGACCTGAGAGTTGTATGCTTTTGACAGTTGTTTGTTAAAATATCTTGCTGAGGTTGCATTTGTTTGACAATTTGGTGAATCCAGGTAGGATTTGGGACCATGAAAGGAGATCCAGGGAATCTGAGAACCGCCCCCCCCCCAAATTAAGCTGAAAGGAGACTTTACTTGGATACTGTGTACTGACTCAGAAGATTATAATTTACTAGTGACCTAGGGGTGGAGGGTCTGTGTATTTTCTTATGATTGAATAGTGAATAATGAAGGATGGTTGACTGACTAAATGATTGTATTTATGATTTATGACTGAATAAGTAATTGATTTATAACCTAGTATGCTCCATGAGTGGAAAACTTTGACTCTTGTACTTTGTGATTGATTTAAGGATTTTGTGAATGCTTGAGTTACTAAATGATTGTTCTTTGTTCAAAACTCTGTGACCACTGTAGTGGAAACTATGTGGCCATTTTCTGTGATAAGTTGTTGTAAATACTGTATTTTGATTATCTGTGATAAGTTCTAATATTGTGAATGCTGTACCTTGATTTCTGTGAATGTATCAGAACCTTAAAAGCTGTTCACAGTAGCATTCTTCTGAAAAGCTGCTAGTGCTTGGCTTTACATCCAGGCAACATTCCAAGAATATACATTGCAGAAAAGGTGGTAATCTGCCTTGGTAGTATAGATTCCTCACCAGGAATTCCCCCCCACCCCGCAAATGTATATAGAGCTTACAATCATAGGAGCATAGATGGAGAGATGGGAAAGACCTTGGAAATGATCTTGTCCAATCCCCTCATTTTACAGATAAGGAGACAGAGAGATGTAAGTACTTTACATTTTATAAAGCATCTCATTTGAGTTTCATGCCCAGTATATCTACCGTGCCATGGAAGCTTGACCTCATGAAATAGCTAGTCCCAGTTATGCCTCCATCTTCCATGTGTTGTTTGCTCGCTAAATGAGTGCCATAAGTCATCCTGGCCTGAATAAGGGTCTAAAATAAATTACTTTAATCATGTATTTTTTCAATTTCTATTGAATTTACCCTTTTTTTTTGGCCTTCATTTCTCAAGGATTCCCATTAGGAACAGAGCAATGAGTTGGTTGTTTGTTAAAAAATCTTGCTGAGTTTGCATTTGAAAATGCAACACTTAGATCAAGGATTCCATTACTAAATACTGAAGAATACGGAGAAAGGAATTAAAGAATTGCCAAGTGCCTCTTTGTACACGAGGCCTTGTTTGATCAATTACCCCCTGTTAATGCCCTTTCCTTTTGACACTCCTTTGTACTCTACTTGTTAGGTAGATTATAGTTGGGTTTCCTTTCACGTAAGGGTTGGGCCAAATGGCTGCTGAGATCCGATCTCTCTTTCAAATTGTGTGATTCAGTGATTTTGCTCATATTTATCTTGTCTTTTCTGATCTATTCTCCCAGTCCAGTGTAAACTTTTCAAGGGGAAGGACTGATTTATTTCTGCCTCTGTATTCTTAGCATGATGCTTGGTATACAGCAGATGATTAATAAATATTAGTTGAATTGAATTGAGCTGTTTTGCATCTTTACTCAAGACCAAAACAAGAGGAAATGAATTTTAATTACAGATTGAGTAAATATGAGGGAGAATTTACTGACAAGGTCATTGAAACTTGCAAAGGACCACAAGGATAACTTGTAGAATCAGTCTCTTTGTTGAATGTCTTTTTGAGATGGCTAAATTATTATTTAACTGTGAAGTTTCAAGGGCAGGCCTTTTAGAAGCAGGAGGTTGCACTAAAAATACAAACAAACAAAACTTCCAAACCAGAGAGACTCTGGTTCTCTGAAAAAGTGGAGTCTTTAAATTGAAACTACGCATAAAAACCATACTTTAACTTTACCAGAGCAACTACTTGAAGAGAGGAGGTTAATTTCACATTTGAAGGTTTGTTTGTTCGTTTTTTTCTACCTGATTGTGGCATCAAATTTCAGAAAGGCTTACAGCAAGGCCTCCTAATGTAGCAGAATACCAGTTTGGAAGATGGGAGCATGATCAATATGGCTGCCATTGTGTGCCAACAGATACTATAGGAGAAAAAAATTGACATAAAATTGAGTATACTTAATACTTTAAATATCTGACATCTTACTGATGTCAGTACTCTCTTCATTGATGCAGGGAACAACCCATTCACACCCTCTCATCTCACATGATTCCTATTTATATATTCCCAAAAAACTTCTACAAGGGATCTACTTAATGGATCAGAGACTTTCCTCTAAGATAGAGGACTTTAACCCCTTTTTGTCATGGCCCTGTAATGGGAATCTGAAGCTCTTTCCTTCCCCTAGCTCCTTTGCTTAAGTGGCTCTGAGAATGTTCCCTGATTTGGTGGTCACGTGGAGTCTGTGGCGAGAAGCTTGTTTTTTGGGGGGGAAATGGCCACACCTTGTTACTTTGTGATTGGACAGTGGGTCAAGTGGGCTGACCCAGGAGAAGCCTATATATACACACACACGCCCTGATGTGAGGCTTTGCTTTGGGGCTCACTTTGAGAAGAGTTGTGTGATTTGACCAGATGAGACTCTGGGAAGCCGTTGAGCCCCCCCAGCTTTGAAAAACCCAGATGTTGA
>CM053593.1:35842304-35853702 GCA_028646575.1 Pseudocheirus occidentalis | reverse complement strand
TTGTAACTTGTGCTTGTAACTTGGGTTTGTATTCTCTAGAGTTCAGAGTGCTGACTTTTTCCCCTGAACTAGGTAAATGATATGGGTCTGATTGATTAAAGTGAGACTGTTAACCCATTTTGAGTTGCTTTCCTTTAGAAAAGCAGATCTAAGAACCTGTGCTAGCAGCCACCCTGGGTATGCTAGGGTGCTTGCTGATACAGGCCCCCTTTAACAGTCTACTGAATCCCCCAAAATGTTCTTAAATGCATCAAATAAAATACATACAGTTACAAAGGAAACTAATTATATTGAAATACAGTTACCAAAATATTTTTTGAAGATGAAGTCCTTGGCCCTAAGGTTATGACATTCTGCTCCTTGTCATTTTCATATTTCATGGATATCAATACTACTTAGATCATTCACTTTTTATCCCTTGCTTTTGCTATGTAACCAACTCATCATCTCCTTTTCTCCGTGATACCCCTCATACCATTTCTTCCCTATAAATCATGGATGGTTTTAGACAAATTCTTACTCTGATAGGACATTCATTGTGGTATGTAGGTAACCATGGGACCTCAAAGTCTCTCAGAAGAATGTAAGCTCTGGTTAGTTCTGCCATGTTGGAAGGACATAAGGTATGGTTATAGTAATTGAGTGCAATCTGAAGATCAATTACCTAGCCAAGTACAGGGACATATCACCAGTAGAGGACCAATGAGTTCTTTGGCTGTGGTGATTACTATTCCCAAAATTATGTAGCGTGTAAAAACAATTAAATATGAGGGAATGGAAAGCTCACTGTTCTTGGAGTCACACTTGCAGTGCTGTACTAAGTTTGAATCCTAGTTCTGACTTTTATTAGCTGTATAATCTTGGACGAGACATTTGATCTCTCCAGTCTCAATTTGTTCTTCTATAAAATGTTGATAATTACACTTGTACTACCTCCTTCAGGAGGAAAACACTTTGCCACTCCTAAAGTGCTATATAAATGTCATCTATTATACATCTGATTCATCGCCATTTGACAAGCTAAGCATTTATATTCCTGCAAGTAGTGGCCGTGCAAGAAAAACACATTATCTCCTTTCTGTAGCTTTCTGCTGGTCTAGTCCTCCCATTTCAAATCACTCTGGTAATGTAGGAAGATGGGAAAGTATGTGCATTGATTACCTATAATATAAGATCTTTGATGTGTGTAGTATTTTGATAATGGTTCGTGTTTCTATTTGCCAAGTGTTTTATATAACTGCTCTGAACAAGATCACAGATCCATCAAAGCACTGAAAATGGTGTATTTTTGAATCTCACAACAATTTTATTAGATAGGCAGTGGAAGGGCCACTATTTTCATTTTGCCAAAAAAGCACCTGAGGCTGAAAGAGGTTAAGAGACTTGGTCAAAACCACATAAACAGTAGATGGCCAGAGTGGGACTCAAACCAAAAGCTCCTCAGTTCAGTGCTCATTTACAGCACATACACACAGAGGTATGCATACACATATATCCACATACAGAGCACTATTCCTTTTAAAATTGTTGGAAAAGATATGGAGCATGCAGTTTCACAAAAGAAAAATGGGGTGTCTAGCTCTCCTTACCTAGGGGCAAAGTTCACGTGAATCTCAAATACGGAATCAAAGAGCTATGACAGTCCAAAATTTCTAACGATAGGAAGGGATATTTTTTATATAAACTGGTTGAAAGGAAAAAAAATACTGAGAATAATAATCAGAGTATTCAAATGAATGGATTGAATTTATCTTATCATTTGCAGATGCATGGATTATGCCAACTGAGTAAAAGCTTTTGTCCAGAGGAAACCCAAGAATGGTAGGAAAAATGAATTCAGATTCCCCTGCTAATATAGGCAGAGTCCAATGGTCTGGGCCTCTGTCATGGTAAGGGAATTTGAAGATCTTTCTTTCCCCTTAATGGGCCACACTGGGAGCACAACAAGAGAAACTTTCTTAGGGGAGGCTTGCTTTTCAGGAAAGCCCATCTTTTATTACTTTGTAATTAGGCAGTGGGTCATGAAAGCTGTGATGTTCTCTGACTCTGAAGAAGACTATAGGTACTCTGAGGTGAGGTTTTGCTTTGGGGCTCACTTATGATAAGAGTTTGGGCAGCCATTGAGCCCTCCAGCTTTGAAAACCTAGATATTGATACTTCTTTCTCTGGCAGCTAACACTGTATGTATGTGATGGTCAAACATCTGGAAGTCCTGTCTGTTGGTCTGTTGAACTGTGTTATTTTCCCCTGTATGATATAGGTTTGATGAAAGTAACATTGTTAAGCCTTTTTGAGTTGCTTTCCTTTAGAAAAGCAGATCAAAGAACCAGTGTTAGCAGCCATCCTGAGTATGCTAGGGTGCTTGCTGTTACAGCATCTGGTAGCTAGGACACAGTGTATAGAATGCCTGGATTGGTCTTATCTTCCTGAGTTCAGATATGGCCTTAGGCACTTAATAGTTGTGTGACCTTGGGTAAGTCACTTCACCCTTTTTACTTCAATTTCTTCATCTATGAAAATGAGCTGGAGAAGGAAATGGCAAACCACTGAAGTATCCTTGCCGAGAAAACCTCAAATGAGATCACAAAGAGTCAGAAGTGACTAGAAAATAATTAAACAAAAATAACCAGTGGCTTGAGATGCCATTTTGGAGGTAAGCGATCATTGTCTTGATGGCCTTTCAATGAGCTCCCAGTAAATCCATAGTGAGGTTAATAGACCAGGTAAATGCCATGTACAGTTGATCATGGTTAAGGAAATAGAGAAAAGTAGGGACAATTAGTCAATGTGCCCTCAGAAATTCCCGTATCAGCTCCTTACTCAGCTTTTTCTTGAAATTTAGGAAGAATGGCTCTTGACCAGATATTTTGAAATCCATTGAAATCAGAGGTTTTCCAACAGGTAATTCTTTCTATACACCTAACTGCAGTTGGGGGAGGGAGGAAGAAGAGAAAAATACATTTCATTGAGCATGGAACATACAATATTATACCTTTGAACTATGTGTTTGAACTCTGCCAATATTATCAGGGGAATTTGAATACAATTCTCCTCTCATTCTTGAATTTCCTTGAGATAACAGCTTTTACTCAATTGGTATAATTCATCCATAAATGGTGAAGCCAGATCCAAGCATTCATTTGAGCAATTGGATTATTATTCATTGGCACATTGATACAATGTATCTATAAGTCCATCAATTTAGACACGTCTAGATCTAGATTTATAAATCTATAGATATACTGTATTGAAGTATATATAACACATATAATATGTATATTTGTGTATATATGTACATACATATATTTTATATATACACATGCACAAATGCATACACACATATACACACACACAAATAAACATTTATATCAATAGTCACATCTATATCTGTAGCAATATACCAGCTGGCCATCCTGAAAAACTAAATCTTTAGTTCTCTTACAATATGGTTAAGTATTACCAATCTCTTACAATATTTTTATATAAAGTGATCCAAATGTCAATATGTGTCCATATACTTCCTATCTCTCAATGAAATACTTCAGGAACTGTCAAAAATGAGAAGATATACTGTTTTCACATACTTCTTTATGTTTCTTCTCATGAAAAAATCAGCAAGTGTGTTGATCTGTTTCCAGAGGATATCTGTTAAACCTTAAGCTTGAATACTGCCCTGTCCAAAATTAACCAAATGATTCATAGCAAAGTCAGCACAAATGAAAATAATCTCTAAGAACATAGCAGACCAGTACTTTGGTCCTCCAGTGCATCTGTGATCTTATTGGTATGCCATCCAGCAGTATGGATTACGAACCTATATTACCTACCAATCTTATGCAGTCCTGACTCATGTTCCCCCATGAATCTTTCATGACAGATTTACCCAGTGCAGATAGCAAGAGCACAGTAATGAAATAACAGGTTAATTCTGTTAATTCTGCTAAGACAACTAGTCAATTAAATGAATTTTTTCACTTTTTCAAAGATGCTTGTGGCAATCTATTGACATAGCATTCTTAGGATCTCATCTCTCCTGGGCTTCCAGGACTGTTCCAGTGACATCTTCTCACTATTTAAAAATGATGAACTCTACCTTAATGAGGAAATAGATAGGACAGGAGAGTAGATTCATTATTACTATTACTTTACTTAAATCAGGAATTATTAATGCTTTTTGTGTAATGTATCCCTTCAGTAGTTTGATGAATCTTCTGAGCCCTTTCTCAGAGTAATGATTTTTTATACATAAAACATAAAATATTGAGATTACAAAAACATTTGTATTGAAATACAGTTATTGACGTATTTTTTAAAACGAAGTTCATAAACCCCAGGTTAAGCACCCCTAACTTGAAGTAAAAGGGCCAATACGACATAAAGAGAAAGACAGAAAAAAGTTACAGCCCATAGAGGGAGTACTAATGCCTTTCATGTTGATATGATTGGAGATTGGTTGGATAGGTGAGCCATTTTTTTAGATATTGTTTTAAAAATCTCTCTGTAGACTTTTTGGACTTGTTAAAAACAAGAGCTTTCATTTATATATAGCAGCATATAATACAGTATCAAGGGTTGGACACAAAAGCTAAAGGTTTAGATTGGGAACACTAGAAAGTAATATTTTTCATACTCAAAAATCAGAGATCCATTAAAACAAAGTAACACTTTCTTCCAATGGTCCTTTCAGATGGAAACTGATAAATATATTAATGTACTGTTGGTGGGACTATGAATTGTTTCAGTATTTATGAAAAGCAATTCAGGTCTATTCCTGAAAAGTTACTAAACAGTGCAAAGCCTTCAATATCACTGCCTCTACCCAGTGGTGTACTAGAGTCAGCTTAAATCAGGTGTGAAAATTGATTGTTAAATTTTCACTGTGGAAATTTTCACTTGGAAATCAACAAAAACTACAGATTAGAGCTTGATTTATTGTTTTGCTAATTGTCTATATTGAAGAAAGTGACCAAGAAAACGCTAGGTAAACATTAAACTTAAAAGTATGTCCTGCATATATATTTTCCCCATAGAGTTGGTCATTAAACATTTACCAGCACACCACTACCTATACCTGTATATATACATGTAACCCCAAAAAGATCAAATAAGAAAAAGGCCCTATATGCACAAAAATAATCTATAGCAGCAAATCCCATCAATTGGAGAATGGATGAACAAATTACAATTTATGAATGTAATGGAATATTCTTGTGCTATAAGAAATGATGAAAGGAAAAAATAGTTTCAAAGGAACAAGGAAAGACTTGTTTGAAATGAGGCAAAGTGAAAGGAACAGAACTAAAAGAACAGTTGGTACAATAACAGTTGCAATGCACAGACAAACACCCTAGAAAGACTTCAGAATTCTGATCAATAAGATGTCAAACCGGATTCCCGTGGAGCCGTGAAGAAGCATCCTCACCACCTCCTGACAGAGGAGAATGCAGAATGAGACAGGTATTTTGGAGAATGGCCAATACAGGAATTTATTTCATTTGATTATACATATCTTTTTTAGAGTTCTCTTGATTGTTGTTTATAAGGTTTGAACTGAAACTCCCTTAACAGAACCTGCTTGCCCTAGAGTTTCATCAGCATCCTTAGATTCATGTAAATACTTTAGTAGGTGATAACATCTTGGGTGGAGACTCATTCTGTCTTGAGAAGAACAGATCATAGAAACATAGATGTTTTAATAAAAAAAAAACAAGGAAATGGGCTAGTTTGTCCACAGACACAATTCTAAGGGGTAGGATTATCTTTTCTGCCACCCTAAGTTATGTCAAGTGTATGAGGGTATTGCATTAGAATAAACACTCTATCACCACTACACTTACATATTGGCCAGGTGTAGAATTCTGCTTTTGGACAAGAGTTCCATGTGAGTTTACTTGAAACTCACCACTTGGAAGCCAGTCTCCTTCAACATGGTATTTGTTATCACCATGAACAAAGAAAACCCACACAGCATCAAATGGGACCACCCAAGCTAGAATTCTTACACTGGGATCAATTGAATATGCCATATAAATTGGAAGCATAGTCTCCTGAACTTGGAATGAAAGAAAGACATACAAATTCAATGAATTATTTTCCCATTGTGTGTTTCCTCCTCCTCTAGATACTCAGGAATGATTTTTATTCACATTAAGAGTTTTAAGAACAATAGAAAGGGACTAGTGGTAGTCCACAGTCTTTAACATTATTATCATTGGGGTTATGAGTATTGTCAGAGGAAGAAAGAGTGTTTTAGATGTTTTTCTTTTAAATACTTTGGAAATGTTGGATCACACTGCTCAAATTCAAATTGTTTCTATGTTGGTCCAATAATTATATATATATATATATATATATATATATATATATATATATATATATATATATATATTTTTTTTTTTTTTTTACCTGTGAAAATGAATGAGAACATTTAACACAGATTCAGCTGAAGATATAGTCATGGACTGTGGGGTTGATTTACTTTGTAATATTAGTTCATGGAAAATAGCTCCTATGAAATCATTAATTACCAATGAAGAACTCTTCATTTTCACGAGAAACACAGGTTCTTAACTTCGCTTGACAAACAAGCTTCCATGATCATGAATGAGAAGAAGGTAGGTGGTATAAAGGATAGATTATTGGACCAGAAACCTGGAAGATCTGAGTTCAATCCCTACTTGAAATACTTACAAGCTGTGTAAGCCTCTTAACTCCTCTCAGACTTAGTTTCCTCTTCTGTAAATTAATAGCACCTACTTCACAGGTTTGTTAAATGAGATAATATGTGTAAAATGCTTTGTGTATTTATTATATAAATTGTATATATGTTACAAATTATAAATGTTATAAATTATATATGATATAATATTAATTTATTTATAAATAGTATATATTTATTATAATATTCTATCTCTTTTTACACTAACTTCATAATTAAGGAACACCAGGTCACTTTTCTCTTTATTTTCACATGGCATCTCATGGTATGTGTTTTTCTTAGATCACAAGCACATTGGTCTATCCCCTAATTAAAACCACAGCAGTGGAATTCCATTTTGCCTTGACCACTGTCTTTCCCAGTCAAAAATCAACTGAGACTTTTAAGGGGTCTTCGAGGCCTATTTTCCAACTTACATGTATAATAGTTTCTGCCTGAATTATAACTGGAAGATCAGAAGCAGCAAATTAAAATATTGGCAGGAACCTCTGAATTGGTTTAAAGCTTTCTGGCTGACCTACATTAGCAATAACCTTCAGGGTTGTGGTCATGACCTCTATCTGCTAAAAGCCATGGTAACAAAGACAGACCTGCAAATGAAACTCGATTTTGGTCTTAGCATTTCAAGTTCTTTAGGCAGAGCATGTATGTCCCTCTGGGGTGTACACTCAAAATGCCAACAAGTAATAATGAGAACTGAGTTCCTGCCTATTGTTCCAAAGAGAACATGACAGGTTTCCTTTTAACCTCTCATTTGCACTCCACTAAACATGTCAATCAGCTACGTCTTCTCAGCCCACATCAGTCAATCCTATGAGGGAGACGAAAATCAAACCAGTTGTTTTCAACTAAAATGAAACCAGACAAAACAACTCAGTCTTTTACTTTTCAGTGGGTTTCAGACACTCCAAGTAAGACCCAGGTATCATCTTGGAAGGCCATCACTTAATTCTAGGCTTCTTCAACTAGTGAGAGTTTGACAAAATGCATCTCAGGGTGTTTTAACTGGAATCTCCGTTTGTTAGCAGATAACACTAAGGCCTGATAAAAGCTTTTTTTTTTAAGTGAAAAGGTGATGAGAAAATTAAGAAAATAATTGGTCATTAGATATCTATCAGTGGGGAGCCTGAAACACAAAATAATAGTTTCAATTTGAATTCACATTCTGGGTAGCACTTATGAAGTATTTATGTTGGCATCAGTATTTGGTGTATTTACCAACCATGCCATCATATGTAGGTATCCACATAGCTATAAGAGGTGGCTTAGTGTACTGACTAGTTGCAAGGAAAGTGCTAATCTACAGTGGTAGAGGGAGTTTCCTCACATGAAAGTTACAGATAGATAGATAGGTGGATGGATGGGCAGACAGATGGATGAACAGACAGAATGATAGAAAGACAAATAGATGGATGGATGAATGGATGGATGGATTGATGGATGGACAGAACAAAAGATGGATGGATGGACGGACAGATGGGTGGGTGGATGGATGGATGGATGGACAAATGAATGGACCAATGGGCAGACAGGTGGATAGATATATATCTCTATCAACCTATCTATATACACACATACATATATGAACACACACTTTATTATACAGGTCCAGTCCCTATTTAGTCTCCTATGTGGTCTCCTAAATGGTTTTACTTACATTGGGTTGCAGGAGATGTGATTTGGACTAGCCCAGTGATTTCATTTATATAGGGAATTACATTTGAGTAAAGTCTCTGCTCTGCAGCTTAGAGGCTAAGAGAAGTGTCTTGATCACTACAAGGTTACATGATCTGCCCATAGTCCACAGCCAGTATATGCCAAAGGCAGGACTTGTATCCAGGTCTTCTTGACTCCAAGGCTGACTTGCTAACAACATTCCACCCTGTTTCTTACGTAGTTGTTTGTATACACAAAAATTTCATTGGCAACAATAAGAGTGGATTCAGAGTAACCACAAAAAGAAATCAGGATGGAAAACAGCTTGAAAACTAAAATGACATTCTATTTGATTTTCTCAGGAGTCTTTCAATGACTTGCAGGGTCTGTGAATGTATTTCCATCTATCCTCAGATCTCACTGGCATGAGGAGCTACAAAGCTACAAGAATGACTATGAGACTAAAGAGATGGTGTCAATCAATTTATAACAACAACACTGGAAAGATAAATAGCTTTGAAAGTTGTAAGAACTTTGATTAGTACAATGACCATCCTTGATTCCACAGGATCTAAGAAGTGTGATGCCTACTTCCTGGCAGGAAAATGAGGGACTCAATGGACAGATCAGAAGGTATGTTTTTTTAAACATGGAGAAGAAAGGAATTTGTTTTACTTGACCCTGAGTATTTGTTACAAGGAATTTGTTTTGCTTTTTATTCTCCAAAAAAGTAGGGAATGGAAAGGGGAGAAAACAGATTTCTATTCGTTAAGAAAACAAAATTAATTTTAAAATATGGATGGGGACTAGGTAAACCTTGAAAACCATAAAAAATTTCCATGTGTTTCTTTCTTCTGGTAGATTCTCGGTAAGGCTAGTCTATAAAGAAGGTTTTGGCTCTGTGTGTAAGATTATTCTTTTTCCAAAGATTCTCAGTGATCTTCCAAAGAATGAAATGAAATACGAACTGAAATGAAATACAAAGTTACTTGAAGGACTGGGTGGGGTAAGAGAGGATGAAGAAAGAAGCAGACCAATTTTTATACACTGAGGAAATATAGACCAGAAAAGGTTTGTGAAATGTGATGGGCATGAGTTTCTGTCCATGAAGAACAGGGTGAGAATTCAAGTGGCTAGAGATAGTCTTAAAGCTTTCTTAAAAACAAATAAACAATAACAGTAAAGGATGTTGGATCTCCTTTCAGTTGAATAAGTTCACACCAAAATGGGTGGGGGAGAGTCAAGGTTGTTCAGAAAAGTGTCATGGAACAGTGGAAAAAATCGTGGATTTGGATATGCCTTGTACATAGGTACTTAGTAAATGTTGAATTGAATTGAGTCAGAGGATACAGGTTCAACTGTTGGTACTTCATCTAGCACAATGGACTGAGCTCTGTACCTAGAAACAAAAAGACCTGAATTTAACTATGACCTTAGACCTTACTAGCTATCTGACCTAGGACAAGTCACTTAATTGCTATCTGCCTCAGTTTCCTCATCAGTTAAATGTGATAATAATAGCACCTACCTTCCAGAGTTGTTGGGAGGTTCAGATAATGTTTGTAAAGTCATTTAAACAGTGATTGTTACCTGTGAGACTATCTACAACCTACTGCCTTCATTTAGAAAATGAGGTGTTTAGATGAAATTATCTCTAAACTGCTTTTCAGTTAATAAGAATAAGATACTTGTATCTTTAATGCAGGTACTAACTTTAGTTCTTGAGAATTTATAAGTGGTATGACTTGACAGGGCAAGACAGTCCCTGCCCTCAAGGAGCTTACAATCTAGTGGGAGAGACAACATGCAAACATATATATGGATATATATGAAAGCTATATATAGGATAAATAAGAAATAATTAAAAGAGGTAAAACACTAGAATTACAGGAGGATGGGGAAGGATTCTTGTAGAAGTTGAGATGTTAATTAGGGTGTAAAGGAAGTTAGGGAAGACAGGAAGTGGAGATGAGGAGGGAAAATATTCCAGGCATGGTGGACAGCCAGAGAAAATGCCCAGAGCCAAGAGATAGTGTCCTATTTGTGGAACAGCCAGGAAGCCAGTGTCACTGGATCAAAGAGTTTGTGTTGGGGATTAAGGTGTAAGAAGACTGGAAAGGAAGGAGGGGACCAGGTTATAAAGGGCTTTAAATGTCAGATGGATCAATTTGCATTTGATCCTCTAGGCAATGGGAGCCACTGGAGGTTATTGAAAGGGAGGCTGGAGGGTTGGTGGCATGATTGGACTTGGGTTTTAAGAAAACCATTTTAGTGACTGAATGGAGGCCACTTTAGAATAGGGAGGAGATTTGAGGAACGCAGACCCACTGGAAGGCTCCAGGCATGAGGTGATGAGGGGCTGTACCAGGGTGGGGGGTGGGCAATGTCAAAGGAGAGAAGGGGGCATACTGGAGAGATGCTGCAAAGGTAAAATGGACAGGCTTTGGTAACAGATTAGATATGGAGATTGAGAGAGAGTAAGGAATCCAGAATGATTCCTAGGTTGGAAACCTGAATTGAATAAGAATTCATTAAGTACTTAATGCTCTGAAGACTTTTCTGAATTCCAGACCCTCATGTTTCCTTGTTATTGTTCCCAACTCATATCTAAAGTAGAGGTCAGCTTCAGAACCCAAGTCATAGCATGTTGGTTATCTTGGAGGCAGGAGATTCCCCCTTGGCTATGGTACCCCAAGGTTATTCCCAACTTCTACCTTGTGTCTAGGTGCAAATGTCTAGTCGTGGGAGGAAGCACTTCTCCCCTGGAAGGCACAAACACCAAAATAGACTTTGGTAGGTTAATATCCCATCTTCTCTGGTACCGTTTCTACATATTAGGCACAGTCCTTCAGGGTTATCTCAGAATTAAACCAAATGATTATAATTGATTTGGTGAACGAGTTTGATAATTTTTACATAGTCACTGTTTACTTAAATAAATAAAGCTATACTAAATATATATATATATATATATATATATATATATATATATATATATATATATATATATATATATATATATAT
>CM053593.1:35799404-35832466 GCA_028646575.1 Pseudocheirus occidentalis | reverse complement strand
GTTTCCCCCTTAGGGAAGCTAGGTGATTCCTTTTGTTAATTGATTGAATCTTTAAGTGTTAAGCTGGTTTCCCCCTTAGGGAAAATCCAGACCTGCTTCTTCCATATCACAGTTGAATTCTCTCTCTGTCTCATTATGGCATGTTAGCTGTAGAACAAGCTGATTGGTGCTCAGCTATAAATGAAGAGGAAATGAAAGTTATGGAGTAAAGCAAAATTTATTTTAGGCACAAATAAACTAAGAGGCCCCTAAAGAGTGACTTCAGGTGACAGTCTAATGCCTTTGTTTTACAGATGAGGAAACAGAGGTCTGGACAGATCAGATGACTTGTCTAAGGTCTCCTACCTAGTACATAGCAGAGAGGGGATTTGATCCCAGTTTCTCTGGCTCCAGAGCCAGCATGCTTTTTATTGTTCCATACTATCTCATGAAGCACATCTTAGATAGGTAGCGCTGGTAACTTGTTTGTCCTTCCATCTCCCAGAATCCTGATTACTGGAGACACGGTCAACAAACTGGTAATGTGTGACAATAATAGAGACCACCCCACTAAGATTTCACTTGAGCTAGGTGGAAAAGTACTGACAGGACTGGGTGTTTTCTAGGTGGATAATGCTCCTAGGCTGAAGGATTAGAGTCAGGCCTATGGACCCAGGGATTGGGATTTTATCACTGTTACAAGATGGAATTCTTTCTAGTTGGTTTGGCACAAAGTCAAGTTAAAGGGAAGTCAGAAGTTCATGATACATGACTTTCTATCTCTAGTAGGAAGGAAAGGCAACCTCGGAGAGGAGGTAATATTTTTTTTTCTGTTTTACATCTGACAGTTTTACATCTTTCAGGATATTTTTCTTTCTTTTTCTTTTTTGAGAGGTATTGAAGAGCTAGACTTTGTTGTGACTTTTCTATCTATCTGGGATTAAGGTTAAAAAAATCTCCTCTCTCCTCCCTGTCCCTGTCCGTCTTCCTTTCCTTCTCCCTGTCTTTTCCATGCTCTTCCCAGGGGAAGGTACATTTTGATAGCCAAAAGCTGCCTTTTTTCCTTTCGGTTTACTGGTTAGATTTCCTTCTCAAAAGCCAAGCCTAAAACCCAATTCACTCTAGAGCTCAAATACTGGACAATAGCTCCCTACCCTCCTAGCACAGAGTGAAAGTAAATATTTGTGTATATGTATGTATGTATGTGTATGCACATACATACACACATACATACATACACACACATACATCCTTGATGTATACTTCCATTCTTGGGAGTATTGATGCCATAGCTCCCTCTCTAGGAGGAAGTAGACAACCAGAAGAGCAACAAGAATCATTCCAAGTGGGCAAATCCACAAAGAAATGAAGAGGTGATATTGGAAGAATTAACACAATTTAGGGAGGATATCCAACTAAGCTAGTCTGTTGTTGAAAAACCAGCAGCTTCTCAATCCAATTTCAGTACTGAACAGGGGACAGATGAACTTAAAGCTCTCAGCTTTATCTGCCATGGAGTTAAGGAGAGAGAGAAAGAGAGAGAGAAGCTTAAAGAGAGAGAAGCAAATAAACTTAATCTTCAAGGTAGAAGACTAGAATAATTTTTTAAAAGTGGGAAAATTAACTTCATTTTCACAGGTTGTAAAAAACTAATAGATGAATATGATAGAGGAGTTTTATACCAAAATGGTTATTATGGTAATGAGAGATCTCTAGATTTGAGGGAGAAAAGGTACCTGAGAGAGCCATTCCTACTCCTTTATGAATAAATGAATGAAAAAGTAATGGTTAGGAGCATACTAGTGAGTCAGAAACTGTGCTAAACCTGGGGATACACATAGAAAAAGAAAGATAGTCCTGCCCACAAGGGTCTTACCTTCTAATAGGGAAGACACTGTGGCTAGAGAGGAATATTTTGGTCATTATTTTATAGATGAGGAAATGGAACAGTTAAGAGACTTACCCATCTACATACTGCTTGAGGTGATAGACCTAGGATCGATCCAGACAATGAAGTGCAATAGGAAGAAAGCTGAATTTGGAACCAATCAATCAAAAAATATTTACTACAGTGCCTACTGCATGAGGTGAGCAGCCAGATGGCACAGTGGATAGAGTATTGGGCCTGGATCAGAAAGATTTGAGTTCAAATCTATCCCCAGACACTAGGCAAGTCACTTAAGCCTGTTTGAGTCTCCTCATCTGTAAAAATGAACTGGAGAAGGAAATGACAAACCACCCTAGTATCTTTGTGAAGAAAACCCCAAATGGTGTCACTAAGAGTTAAATATGACCCCAAAATAACTCAACAACACTATGTCAGGCATTTTCCTAGGCACTGTGGATACAAGTACAAATGAAGCAATCCAAGCTCACAAAGACCCTGTGACCCAAGTTCAAATCTAGATTCTCCCACTTACTACCTTGTATGAACTTGGGCAAGTCAGTCTCATTTTCCTTATTTTTAAAGTAAGAGGGAAGAAGAAAGAGTAGATGAGCTTTGAATTCTTCTAAATCTTTGCTCTTTTATGAACTCTAATTTAGTGCTCTTTCCATTGCAGAAAAGAGAATCCCCCCAAGAGTAAATGTATAAAGTGTATTTTAATTTTTAATCCAAAATCGAATAGATACTTAAGGGACATTCTAATAATACTTCCAGACATGAAGGCATGGTTCAAAGGCAATGTTTAAAGAAGCAAGACAAATTGGATTTTTACATTGAAGTTTCCAGATTCCTCATTTATAAAATGGGAATAAAAATAAGACCTACCTCCTGAGGTGGTTGTGAGGATCAGTTGATATAAAGAGTAAAAGAGTGTTGCAAACCTTAATGTGCTGTATGCTGTCTGAGTCATTTCAGCCATGTCTGACTCTTCATGACCCCATTTAGGGTTTTCTTGGCAAAGATACTGGCGTGATTTGCCTTTTCCTTCTCTAGCTCATTTTACAGATGAGGAAACTGAGGCAAACAGGATTAGGTGACTTGTCCAGAGTGTCTGAGGCTGGATTTGAACCCAGGTCCTCCTGACTCCAGGTCTGGGGCTCTATCTGCTGCACCACCTAACTGCCTCCTAATGTACTATGTAGATGTTAGCTCTCACTTATTCCTCACACTTACTACATGTGTGGTCCACCTCCTTTCAAGTCATTCATGTCTTGGATACTTCTTTTTCCTAAGCTGTCATTGGTTGTATGTTGTAGTACCCTTCTACCTTGCATGTATCTTCCCATTTTTTTTAGAAGAGCGTCTATGAAATTTTGATTCTTTTGAGATCACAGTGTTCTATGATTTGGTTTGGTAACACTGCTCTCTTCTGATTATTTTGACTTCCTATTCTGTTAGATGATAATCAATCCCTCCCTCCATCCACCCACCCGTCTGTCCATCCATCCATCCATCCATCCATCCATCCATCCATCCATCTATCCATCCATCCATTCATCCATCCATCCATCCTAATGTGGTTCCATCCATCTGTTACAATGTAGTTCCAACCCATTTCTTCACAAATAATGTACACAGCACTCCTCTTCAGGCATCTAGGCAGAGCAGTGGATAGTGTCCAACTTGGAGTCAGGAATACTTGAGTGCAAATTTAGCCTTAGACACTCCCCATGTGACCCTGGGCAACTCCCTTAACCTCTGTTTGTCCAAATTTCCTCAACTGGAAAATGGGGATGATAATCACACCTCTCTTGCTTGTTTGTTGTGAGCATCAAATGAGATAATGCTTGTAAAGCACTTGGCACTGCCCCTGCCACACAGTCGGGCTATACAGATGGTTATTCTTTTCTGCCCCTTCTCCTTCAAGCACATTGTGGTCTAGCTTACCTGGCCTTCCTGTTGATCTTCACACATGACATCCCACTTCCTGCTTCTGTTTCTTTGCAGTGGGTTGTATCAGCAAGTACCCCAGCATACTTATCAGCGTGGTGGCTAGTGCAGGTTCTTAGATCTGCTTTTCTAAAGGAAAGCAACTCAAAATGGGTTAACAGTCTTACTTTAATCAATCAAACATATATCATTTACCTAGTTCAGGGGAAAAGTCACCACCCTGAACTTCAGAGAATATAAACACAAGTTACAAGCAGACAGATAAACAGATCAGCACACAGGCTTTCAACCGCCTGACCATCACATCCATACCTAGTCGGTTACCAAGGAGGGAAGCACCAACATCTGGGTTTTCAAAGCCAGGAGGCTCAACAGCTTCACAGAGTCTCCTCTTGCCAAATCACACAACTCTTTCCAAAGTGAGTCCCAAAGCAAAACCTCCAATCGGCAGTCTATAAAGCCTTCTCCTGGATCAGAGAATGTCACAGACCTTTTGACGTACTGCCCAATCACAAAGTAATAAGGTGTGGGCATTCCTGAAGAACATGCCTCCTGCTGCAGGCACCATGTGACCACATTCAGCCTATTAGGGGGCAGAGTATACTTTCAAATCAGAGAAGTTCTCAGAGCCACTTAAGCCTATCAAAGGGCCAAGGGGCAGGGAAAATCTTTAGATTCCCATTACATGGGTGTCTCATGTTTAGAATGTCTCTTAAAATCCCTTGTCTCCTTCAAAAAACAACTAAAACACCATCTTAGCTGAGGCATTTTTCACCCCCCCCCCATGTCTTCACCCCACCCTTGGGGTTTGTATTTATTTTATGCATATTTTGCATCTACTTGTATATGTGTTGTTTCCCCCTATAGAATATAAACTTCCTGAAGGCAAGAAATATTTTATTCTTGCTTTTGCATATCAGCATTTAATGCCTGGCACATAATGAGTGCTTAATTGATTGATTGCTCCATTATTTTGACACTCCATAGCTCTATCATTTACCTCCTCTCTCTCTCTCCTCTTTTTCTTGGTGATCTCTGTCTTCCCATGGATGTGATTGTCCTCTCTGTGCTTCAGATCTGCATATTCTGAGCTAAACTTTCTCCTGAGCACCTATTCCACATCTGTAATGGAATGCTCTACGTCTTCCCCTGGGTATCCTATTGATAGCTCAGATTCAACAATCTAAAGCCAGATTGATCACTTTTCCCCCAAATCTGCCCATCTTCCTAATGACCTTATTTCTGTCAGTGACACCCTGCATTTCTCAGGCTTATAACCTTGTAAATGTTCCTTAACTCTTCCCTTTTCTTCTTCATCATCCCTAGCCTATCAGTCACCATGGTCTATCAGTTCTACTTCCATTACTCACCATATCTTACATCCATTCACTTTCTTCTGCTTGGAAGGCTATCAGCTTAGCATTTTAGGGTTTATAAAGCAATCTCTAAAAACAAAAAAAAAAACAAAAAAAACCATGTAAGATACACAGTATGAGATTATCCCCATTTTATATCATAGCAGAGCTAAGTGAATTGCCCAGGCTTTCACAGCTAACAGCTTTCATGATTGGATTCAAAGTTAGATCTGTTTTTTGACTTTTGCATCCTTAATTTTTTTTCCATATTATCACATTATGTCTCCACACATCATGGGCCAGAATAACCAAAGACTTTTTAAGGAAGAAATAGGACTCAGACTTAGCTAAGTAGTATATTTGCTTGATACCATGTGCAAGGAGCCATAATAATTGTGGGGCAAGAGGTGGGAGGAATTCTCCCCCTTGCTTTCAGGAAGTCTAAGGGAGTAGTACAAGGAGTCCCACCAAAGGGAGGGTGAGTAGAAGAGGGAGGGGGAGATATGGGGGGAGAGAGAGAGAGAGGGAAGACAGGAAGGAGAGAGAGAATGGGGAGGAAGGAACATCCCACAACAAATGGGATTATCTCTATTATATTAGAAATATAAGTAAGAAAGTTATATTAGAAATATGCAGATTTCAATACTCCTCCCTATTGCCATTGAGGATCTGCTCTGTGCTGGGATTTCAAAGACAAAAAAATGAAACAATCTCTGACTTCACAGAGCTTACCTTCTATTGGGGGAAAATAATGTGTGAACATATACTATAAGAACATACAACATACAACAAAAGACAGTGCATGCAGATACCACCTAAATCAATCAATAATATATTATAAAAGTTAAAGTAAGAATTGATTGCTGCAGATTGCTGCAGACCAAGCACTCTAGCCTTCAGTATTCCTAAGGAAAATTCCATTTGATGTCTTAAAGCTTGAAGCAAATCCTAATGGACACTGTCTTTGTTAAAGGTGCTTGGACACACTGATGTTAGAAATTGTTTATGTTTCCAAAGGCATTTACATTTCAAGAAAAAAATGGCATAAATTTGGGACTGGACAATGGACAAAGGTGGTAATTTTAGTGGGTTGACAAATGCAAACACAGATAAACCTTCTCTATTTGTTACTTCTAAGAAACAGTTCAATTTGCAAGCTATCTGCACATACTTTAATCTCCCAGGCAGCCAGAGAGCAGAAGGCCTATCTACAAAGGATTTTGCTTTGTATTCAGCCCAGACTTACAATTTACTCAAGACTGGATTATATTTTAATTTAATCATTTTCCTTGAGTTTGATTCTATCTGCAGAGATGGGAACAATAACGCATTCAGAGCATGTCTGGATTTCCGGCAAACATTTTCAAAATGTAAAGGATGATAAGGGAACAAGCTAGAGGCTTAACAATTCAATTTTGCTACCTGGCACCAAGGAAGCCACACTTTCATCAACTCTTGCTGACTCCTTCCTCTGAAATTCCGTACCCGAGGTCTTGTAAGGTATTGCTAAAGAGTCATTTAAGGACTCAATTAGAGGGAAGCGTGTAGATGTTCTTCTTTTCTTTAAAAAGTAAAACTAAGAAACCATCATAAGACTGATGCCTCATTCAAGGGCTAGCTTGGGTATCACTCCTCTCTCTTTCCACTCTTCCTTTCTGTTGAGGTATGATGCTAGTGAAAAAGTTTTCTTTGGGTCACAGAAATGGTTTTGCTTTAGACAGAGTCCCCTTGGTTAAATTATGAGGAAGTTTTCTCCCAATCCAATTCCATTCTATAAGCACTGACGTTATGTCAGGCACTCTGCTGGGCACTGGCAGGGATGGGAGTGGGGAGAGGGAATGCAAAACCTAAAATGAAACAGCTGTTGTCCTCAGTTAACAGTTAAAACAATCATTACACTCTATTGGAGGTGGGAATGGGAAACACATACATAGACGAGCTTTTACAAAATGTAAATAAATTATTGTTGTTGTTGCTTGTCTCTCAGTCTCAAAGAGGATCAAGACATCAGGAAGGTGATGCCATGACTTGTAGGTGAATTGGATTTAAGTGAGGCAGGTCTGTGCAAAGTCACCAGCCTCACTTTCTCCTCTTTCTGAGTCCAGATATAGATCAGGATGACTGGATACAGCACCAAAGAGAGAAATATGGATTGATTTTCAAGATGGTGGGAGCATGGGTTGTTATGAGGAGGCAAACAGTGATTAAGTTACTTGTCCAAGGTCACATAGCAGATAAAATGTCTAAGACAAGATTTAAACTCAGGTCTTCCTGCATCTAGGCCCACCATTCTAATCATTATATGACCTAGATGCACCAGGTCTAGACCTGGAAAGGACTTTAGAGACCAGCTAGTCTAACTCTTTTACTTTGTAGTTGAGGAAATTGCACCAACAACTGCGGTGAATCAGAAGGTTTTGTCTGGGACGTGAGCTTTGTTTTTAAGGTACTCCTACTAGGTAGAGGCAAGTCAGGAGAACATTACAAGTATTGGACAGAGCCAGTATAAATGGTGTTAAGGGCAGGAGATGCACCACACAGTAATGAACTTGGAAAGTAGACAGATGATGAGTTAGGATCCATGGGAAGAGAGATGGGGTGTAGAACAAGCAGATGCCAATAAGCAAGAGAAACAGAGTATCCTATACCTAGAAAAGCCTTCACTGAAGCTTCCAGCCCAGGAACCATCTGGGAATGCCAGCTACAGGAAGAGACAGAGCCCATGCTTTTACTGCCAGAATTATGAGGCTGGAGGTGCTTAAGATGGCAGAAAAAGCATTGAATTGGAGCCAGGTTTGAATCTCAGCCCTGTAATTTACTGCTCTTGTATGACCCTGCGAAAGTCATGTATTCTCCTGGGCTTCAGCTGTCTCTTCTGAAACATGAGGGGGTTGGACAAGAAAATCTCTAAGGAAATTCAAGGCAATTCACTTCTGTATTAATGCACATCCCAGCTCTGAATCTGAGATCCTAAGATTTGTCAGAAGTATGCTGAAAGGACAGAGATATTTGCAACAGTTTTCATAAAAAACAGACAAGATTGAACATACTATTAGCCAAATACTTTTTGTTGAGCTGAATTCAAATACAAATGCTTAAGCAAAACTCAGCAGACGCCTTTTTGTGGAAGAATTTGCAAAATGTAATACCATTTTATCTGCCTGAGACCTACTGTGATCATCTGAATTTGACAAATACCTTAACTCATCTATGTGGAAAACTATTAGACCCTCAGAGACAGTTTATCAATGACCCATTGGAGAATCCAGTAAAAATTCTTTAGAAGAAAGCCCCAGACATGATGAGTTTGCTGGAGAATTTGACAAAAAATTCTAGTTACTGCGCAACAAATCATTGGTTGAAATGGGCAGCTTTCACTGGGGTTTTAGCAGATGGGAACCCTCCCAACTGATGAGCAATTTACATCAGTCTTACTCAGACTTGACAAGGGCCCAACAAAAACAAAATCTTATAGATCCAAATGTCTCTTTAACCAAGGCATGAAATTGCTGATCATCATATTAATAATGATAGAGGACTTTTATCTAGTACTTTAAGGTTAATGAAGCACTTAGCATACATTATCTAATTTCATAAAATCACTGAATCTCAGAGTTGGAAAGGACTTGAGAAGCCAATTAGACCAACCTGTACCTGAACTAGAATGTCCTTTACAATAGACCTGATAAATGGTCATTAAGCTCACACTTTAGGACCACTAATGAGCAAGAACCCAAAACCTCCTGAGGCAGCTCAATCTACTTTGGAATATCTCTGTTTGTTTGCAAGTTGTGCCCTTTCACTTGTGTCTAATTCTTCCTGACCCCATTGGGGTTTTCTTGGCAAAGATAATGGAATGGTTTACCATTTCCTTCCCTAGCTCATTTTACTAATGAGAAAACTGAGGCAAACAGGGTCAAGCGACTTGCCTTGAGTCACCCAGTTAGTATGTGTCGGAGGCCAGATTTGAACTCAAAGATGAGTCTTCCTTATTCCAAGCCCAATGCTCTGCCCACTATGGAGTCATTTAGTGGCCTGAGGTGTTCCCTTACATCAAGGCAATATTGGCTATAGATCTCAACCCATTGTGCCTAGTTTTGTTCTCTGTGGTCAAGTAGAACAAAGCTATCCAACCCTTATCTGAATAAAAATTTAGGTCACACCTTACAGTTTGCAAAAGCATTTTCAAGAATACATTCTTTTGATCCTTACAACAACCCCATAGGGAGAAAATGACAGATATCATTATCCCCATTTTATTGATGAGAAAGCTGAGCCTTAGAAGGATTAAGAGTCACTCAGGCAGCAAACATGCAAGATGGGATTTGAGCACAGGTCCTTTGACTCCAGAGTTAGGGTTCCTTCCACTCTATGGCACTGCGTCCCTAGCAGCAGATAGCAATGGATGGATCAGTCAACATTTATTAAGCACCTTCTAAGAACCATACAGGGTGCTAAGCAGTAGGAATACAAACACAAGCAGAAAGACAATCTCTGCCCTCAAGAGGCTTCCATTCTAATGGGAGTGGAGAGGAAGGAAAGCACACATAGCGGGGCTGTGGCCAGGGAATTTTCTATCTGAGTAGTTATAGGAATGATGAATGAAATCATGGTATGGTAATTGTCATAGGCTTTGCAGAAACAAGAGGGAGCCAAGTGGTACAGTGGATGGAGCACTGGACCTGGTGTTGGGAAGACTTGAGTTCAAATCCGACCTCAGGCATTTACTAACTGTGGGATCCTGGCCAGCCCTGTTTGCCTAAGTTTTCCAGTCTGTAAAATGAGCTAGAGAAACATAGCAAATTGCTCTAGAATCTTTACCAAGAAAACCCCAGATGGGGTTAGGAAGAGTATGACCCAGCTGAAAACAACTGAACCCACATTGCAGAAACAATGGCAATGTTGTTTTTGGTTTCCACATCAAGGACTGGAAAGAATGTGTGGTGGTGCTGAAATATGTGAAGAAAGGACAGATGGTAGAATGTCCTGAGTTGTCCTGGAGCTGACATTTACTATCTGCATGACCTTAGGCAAGTCCCCTAAGCTCTCTGATCCTAAATTTCTTTAATGAGGAAAGCAATACTTATTCTACTTAAGTGACAGCATGTTGTAGTGGCTAGGAGGCATTACTGGCTTTGGACTTAGGAAGATACTCTGACACTTAACTAGCCTTGCTACCATGAGTAAGTCCCTCTGAGCCTCAACATTCTCATTGTGAAAGGATGCTAATAATCCTTCTGGCACAGGGTTGTTGTGAGGATGAAAGAAAGTAGAGGTAGAGATTTACAAACTTAAAAATTCTATATAAATGCTGGAGTGAATACTAGGCAAGTTCTATAGAAGAACAGATCTCTAGAGCTGGAAAGGAATGTAGAAACTATCTCGTCTAATTCTTTTAATTTACAGATGAGGAAACAGAGACCTACGCAGGTAAGTTAAGAGACTTGCCCAAAATCACACTGTAAACTTCAGAGTTGGGACTCGAATACACTTTTTCTTCCTGGACAGCTAGAACTGGAAGGGGTTTTTGTTCGTTCATTTCTTTTTGTTTTGTTCTTGTTGCTCATATTCAGTATTAGCATGAGCTTGGGATAGTCTCTCAAACTTTCTCAGCCTTTGTTTTTCCATCAGTAAAATGGTAATAATAGTCTTTGCACTACACACCTCACCAGTTAATGAGAAGGAAGGAGGTTGCTGACCTTAAAGTGCTGTAGAAATATAAGCTCTTATAGTACAACATGAGGATGGTGTCATCTTTGTATATGCTTTGGTGTTCCTCAAAATGGTGTCCACCAGATTGATTCCTGTCTACCCCTCCATTCTTGTCCCAGTGGAGAAGGAGCTATGCATCACTACAGAGACCCAAGGAAAGGGCATGATTGTCTGCCCACTGCTTAGACAGACCTTCCAATATGTTCTAAATACTCATAGGAAATCTTGTGAATTCTTTGGTTATTCTGAAATAGCTGTGGAGCCAACAATTTCAAGATTAAGAAGAGAAAACATAGCCTCCCACAGGAACCTGTTATCTTTTCTATTTTTGACGTCTTCTTTGGAGCTGAGGAAAATGAACACAACATCAACTTTCCCACATACTGTCTCTTTGAACTGAGAAAGGAGGGGTAGCTGTCCTAACATACCTTGCTCTAAGAATTCTTAGCAGACTTAAGATAAGGAAAGGTTCTCCAGCAATAAGTATCACTAGTACTTCCAGGTGACTCTCAGAAAATAGCAGTGGTAAGTCTAGGAATGGGGACAGGCATTCAGAAGACTTTACTTATCACACTGTATGGCACTGACAGGCAGAAACAATCCCTCCTAGAGGTAGGGCTGGAATGGCTACTAAGAGGTCACTGTCTGGGGTGGCCACCACATGTGACTCCAAACTCTAGCTAAGGTAGCTTAAGGGGACTCTCCCATACTGATTCAGACATCTATAGACACTCCCATACTCCATGGTGCTAATAACAAGATAAAGCAATATGGTGCTCTGGAATTTGGACTCCGAGATCTGAGTTCCACTTCCACCTCTGCTTGCCACTTGTGTAACTCATTCCTACTGCACACATACATTATTGTGTTAACTGCTAGGTGTTATTCTTTGGCATTTTGCCCGATGCCAACTGAGTATTCTCAGAAGACAGCTTTCCATAGCTGCTTTCCCTGGGTTTCTGCCTAAGGGTATGAGTGACCATAATATAATTCATAAATCTCTCATGACTTATTCCCTGTCCCATTAAGATTTGAATCTTGTTCCCAGTTTCCTGTGACTAGAAAGGAAGATGGTTTATTCATATTTCTTTTACTTTTTACTGCAGTCAAGGTGAAATAACTGCTGTCAGTTTTAAAATTCCCTACACGGCTACTATTAGTGAAGTATGAAATATCACCTTCTCCACTCAGACTTCAGCATCTAGTGTTCCCTAAATGTAAAGATGTCCCCTAATGACTTTGGTATCAAAAGTCTAACTGGACCTGTCATTTGTCTTCAAGCATTTTTGAGTGTTTGGTATGCACCATGCACTGGGCTAAATAAATGCTGGGAACACAATGAAAGCCCAAAATGCCATGGTCCCTGCCATAAAGGGGCTTATATATTAGTGATGGACACGACCTATAAATGACTAGGTACATATGAAATACAGAGAGTCACTGGAAAACAATCTCCATAGTGAAGATTCTATCAGTAGAGGGAGCTGGGAAAAGCCTTCAGCAGATGAGATTTGAGTCTAATAAGAAACCAGGAAACCTATGGGGTGGGAGTGAGGAAGAGAATATTTTTGCTGGATTCATGAACTCCTCACTATCGTAATTGGCACCTAGGCAAGGCCTGACTAGATATATTAGAAGATAGGGCGGCTAGGTGGTACAGTGAATAGAGCACCAGCCCTGGAGTCAGGAGGACCTGAGTTCAAGTCTGGATTCTGACACAACATTTTCTAGCAGTGTGACCTTGGGCAAGTCACTTAACCCCAATTGCCTTGCCCTCCCCCCTCCAAAAAAAAGAAAAAGAAAGAAAAAAAAGATATATCAGAGGTTGCTCACCAGACAGCCAATGGTCACTTTTTGACCAGTGACTTCTCCTATAGGTCTCCAATGTGTTTTCCAGTGTTTATAATTAAATGTTTTTCAGTGTTCTCCCATGGCTTCTTTCCATGTGGCAGTGGAGGTGTTGGAGAGGTTCCCAGTCAAATGAAAAGACTGAGCATGTCCTAGACCCCCTACTTTATCTCATGCCCAACTTTACAACTTCTTCTATCTCTACCATAATCTCTATATTTTCTATAAAGCACAGAGACTCTTATTTGAAAATATTCCATTGTGATGTTGAAACATCCCTAGTAAATATTTTTATGTTAATTACTCCAGGCAATTCACCTCCCCACTTTCCATTTTCCTCTGGCACTCAGAGACAGCAAGAAAATTCAGAGGAACAAATAACCAGCCAAGGAGTAGTCACACTAATCCTAAGAATGTCCTCACCAAAGGACACAAGGAATGGGGAAGTATCACAGGCATTGTCTTCATGACATTTCCAGATCATAGATTACTGGAACAGAAAGGATCCCCACTTACACAGTCTATGTCTGCCTAGTACCCACTGAGTCTTTGGGGAAATGAAGTCAGGAGTGAGTGTAGATGGTATAATTTAGATAGGCAGCCCTAGGTAAAATACAGCTATATCATTCAGCTATGTGTCAGTCACATTTGTTTCTTTGTGACCCCATTTGGGGTTTCTTTGGAAAAAATACTGGAATGGCCATTTCCTTCTCCAGCTCATGTGACTGATGAAGAAATCAAGGCAAACAGAGTTAAATGACTTGCCCAGAGTCACACAGCTAAGGAGTATCTGAGGCCAAATTTGAACTCAGATTCTCTTGTTTTCAGACCTGGCACTCTAACCACTAGAAAATCTAGCTCTCCCATGGAAAGGACAATCTAGCTCTCCCAGTAAGAATATAGGACTGGTTCAGTTAGACATAGCCCCTCTCGTCTCCATATAGAAATATGTCTAAACAGAAGGGTATGTCAAGTTATACGGAAATGTTGTTCAGTTGTGTCCAACTCTTTATGACCCATGGGGTCATAGCACACCAATACTGTCCTTTGAATTTTCTTGGTAAAGATACTGGAACAGTTTGCCATTTTCTTCTCCAATGGATCAAGGCAAACAGGGGTCAAGTGACTTGTGTAAGGTCACATAGCTAGTAAGTTATCTAAGTTCAAATTTGAATTCGGGTCATCCTGACTCCAGGCCTCTTCCTGCACAGCTAGAACTGGAAGGGGTTTTTGTTCGTTCATTTCTTTTTGTTTTGTTCTTGTTGCTCATATTCAGTATTAGCATGAGCTTGGGATAGTCTCTCAGACTTTCTCAGCCTTTGTTTTTCCATCTGTAAAATGGTAATAATAGTCTTTGCACTACACACCTCACCAGGTTAATGAGAAGGAAGGAGGTTGCTGACCTTAAAGTGCTGTAGAAATATAAGCTCTTATAGTACAACATGAGGATGGTGTCATCTTTGTATATGCTTTGGTGTTCCTCAAAGTGGTATCCACCAGATTGATTCCTATCTACCCCTCCATTCTTGTCCCAGTGGAGAAGGAGCTGTGCATCACTGCAGAGACCCAAGGAAAGGGCATGATTGTCTGCCCGCTGCTTAGACAGACCTTCCAATATGTTCTAAATACTCATAGGAAATCTTGTGAATTCTTTGGTTATTCTGAAATAGCTGTGGAGCCAACAATTTTAAGATTAAGAAGAGAAAATATAACCTCCCAAAGGAACATATACGTATATTTTTTTAACATATGATTTTAGAACTTTAAATTCTAGATTCTTTCCCTTCCTTCCTTGTCACCTACCCCCACTGGAAAGACAGGCAATTCAATACAAGCTATACGTGGGTAGTTACACAGAACACAATGGCCATATTGTATAACACTGATGATATTTCCTATCTTTCTATCCTGCCCTCCCTTGTTCTATTCTCTACTTTGTCCCTGTCCCTTTACAGAAGTGTGTGCTTCTAACAACCCTCCCCCCAACCTGCTGTCCCTTCCATCATACCCCCTCTCATCCCCTTCCCCCCTACTCTCCTTTAGGGCAAGATACCCAATTTAGAGCGTATGTCATTTCTTCCTTAAGCCAAAATCAATGAGAGTAAGGGTAACCCATTCCCTTTTTGCCTTCCTGTTCTTCCCCTCCATTGTAACAGTTATTCCTTGCCTCTTCTATATGAAATGATTGACCCCATTTTGTTTCTCCCTGTCTCCTCTCATTCTATTCCTCTCCCACCTCTTAATTTTACCTTTTAAAACATCATCCCTTCCTATTCAATTGATCCTGTGCCCTCTGTCTATGTACACATATATACACACACTCCAGTATGTATTCATGTGCATATATACCCTCCTATATAGACATGTGTATATGTATACATACATACACATATACACACACATTTATATTCCATTCACCTATCCTCATACTGAGAAAAGTTTCATAAGTTACAATTCTCATTTTTCCATGTTGGCATGTAAATAGTTCAACTTTGACAAGTTCCTTATGGTTTCTTATCCATGTTTATCTTCTCATGTTTCTTGTGTTTGAATGTCAGATTTTCTATTCACTTCTGGTTTTTTCCTCAATGTGGCACAGTGAATGGAGCATGGGCCCTGGAGTCAGGAGGACCTGAGTTCAAATCCAGCTTCAAACACTTGACACACTTACTAGCTGTGTGACTTTGGGCAAGTCACTTAACCCCGACTGCCCTCCAAAAAGAAAAAAAATGCTTGAAAGTCCTCCACCTCATTGAATGATCATGTTTTCTCCTGAAACATTATACTCAGTTTTTCTGGGTAGGTGATTCTTGGTTTCAATCCTAGCTCCATTGATCTCTGGAATATCATATTCCAGGCCCTTCAGTCTCTTAATATAGAAGCTGCTAGATCCTGGGTTATCCTGATTGTGTTTTCACAACATTCAAATTGTTTTTTCTTGGCAGCTTGTAATATTTGCTCCTTGATCTGGGAACTCCATAACCTGGCTAAAAAATTCCTAGGAGTTTTATTTTGGGGAACTTTTTCAAGAGGTGATGGGTGAATTATTTCAAGTTCTATTTTGCTCTTTGGTTTGAAAATATCTGGGCAATTTTCCTTGAGAATTTCTTGAAGGATGATTTCTAGGTTCTTTTTTGATCATGGCTTTCAGGTAGTCCAATAATTTTCAAGTTATCTCTCCTTGAGCTGTTTTCCAGGTCAGTGGTTTTTCCAATGAGATATTTCACATTGCCTGCTATTTTTTCATTTGTTTGGATCTATTTAATAGTATCCTGATTTCTCATAAAGTCATATGCTTCCATTTGCTCCACTCTAATTCTGAAGGAATTATTCTCTTCTGTGAGCTTTTGAGATTATTTTTCCATCTGGCAAATTCGACTTTTTAAGGCATTCTTCTCCTCATTGGCTTTTTGGGCCTCTTTTGCCATTTGTGTTAATCTATTTTTAAGGTGTTATTTTCTTTAATCAGGTTATTGACTTTCTTATCATGGTTTTCTTGCATCATTCTCATTTCTCTTCCCAATTTTTCTTCCACTTCTTTTATTTGGCTATCAAAATCCTTCTTAAGCTCCTCTATGGCTTGTAATCACTCTACATTTTTCTTGGAAGCTTTTGGTGCAGGAATTCTGACTGTGTTGTCTTCCTGCTGTTCTATGCTTTGATCCTTTTTGTCCCCAAAAAAGGAATCTGAAGTTGGATTGCTGAGCTTTCTTTGCTTCCTTTGCCTGCTCACATTGCCAGTCAGTTACTTGACTTTGGAGCTCAGTAGAACTCTGCTTTCAGAGGGGAGAGCTATATCCAAAATTGCTGGGGGTTTTGCAGCTGCTGGAGCTATTAGGAGGCTGCAGTCTCTGCAGCTCCCATCAGTTTTGGCTCACTGAAAACTTACCTCAAGACCTCTACCCAAGACCATGACCTTGATCCAGGCAGCTCAAGGTAAGAGCAGTAAGCCTCTGAATGATCATTTGGCCCCCCTGCAATCTGCAGGCCAGAAGCTCTGAAGCAGCCACATGGAGGTGGCTGCAGGGCTGCTGCTTCAGACCACTTCTAGATTTGGAGGCAGTTGACCAGATCCTCTCCCCCAAATTTAGCCAAGTTCCACTGACCTTTTCCCTTTGTCCTTGGCTCTTATGGGTTGGTGATTCTGGAAACCACCACAGCAGCCAGTCATCTGCCGTCCTGAAAGCTCCAGACAAGGCTTCTCCTGGACTGCCTGGGGATAAAACCACATGAGGCTGGGCTCTGCTCCCAGCAAGCTGTGATGAGCCCTTTCCATCTATCTGCTGGGCTGTCTCCAGCAGGAGCCTTGTTTCTCTGTCATTTTGTGAGTTCTGGAGCTCTAAATTTTGCTAATTGTCATATTTTATAGGTATTTGAGGTGGTTATGGGGGAGCCACAGAGTTCTCCTGCTTCTACTCTGGCATCTTGACTCTGGCCCTCTTAACTTTTTAGGGAGAAATTAGCTTAGACTAGACGAAGTAGATGCAACCATGTCAAAATTAGATAGAAAAGGAGATTATTAAATTATACATAAGGATCTCTGTGAGTCACATATTGACTTAGAAAGCTACTCACTAATATTTTCTATACTGTAGTGTGTTTTTATTTATTTATTTTGTTTGACATTTCCCAATTACATGTAATTTTAGTTATATTTAATTAGTTCAAGTCACACTTGAGAGTACTAGTGGCCACCATGTGTTGGATACCTGCCTTTTCTCAGGGCTCAGCCTCTGACCTCTCTACAGTCTGTGACGCTGTTGATTGATCCTTCCCTTGGATCCTCCTTTCTCTTTTGACTTCTGTAACTCAGCTCTCCTCTGGTTCTCCTACTGCCCCAATGCTTCTTTTCAATTCTCTTTGTTCGTTGGACACCAATCCCCAATCCCCTAAACATATGTGTCCCCAAGGCTGTGTTTCCTTGACCTTCTTAACTCTCCACGCTCTATGTTTCCTTCCACCTCTCTTTTGAATGAAACAATCATCTCCTTGAAGAGAATTCCCAAGTCCACATTTCCAGGCCTAATGTCTCTCTTGAACCCTAGTTTCCAATTGCCTGCAGAACATTTCTTCCTTTATATCCAAAGTCAACTAGTCCCCTAATGGAACTGATGATCTTTTGCCCTAAATCTACACCTTCTTCAAGGCTTCCCTATTTTCATTGGGAACACTATTGCTTTTCCCAGTCCCCTAAGTTCACAACTTTCAAGTCATACTTAATCCTTACTTTTTCCTTGCCAACTCCCCATATCCAATCAGTTGCAAGGCTGACTCATTATAGCATCTACAGAACCTCTTGTAATTGTCTCTTCTCTACTTATACTGCCACCTCCCTGATTCAGACCCTCTTGCTTAGAACTGTATAATAGCCTCTTAACCACTCAAATTCATTTCATGTTCCAGTCTTTAGAGAGACCAAAGAGAACTGTCTATGATTTGTTGCTTAGAGGAAATGGAACAAAGGCCCCTAGACTTCCCAGGCCTCTCTATCTAGCCCTTGTGATTTACATAGAACAGAGTATGATAGGGGGAGGTTTAAAGCAATTATCTCTGGAGAGGTTCACTCAGTTCCTTTTCCATTTGATGAAGTAGAGCCCTGGGGACGTTTGCCTCAGCTAGAAGGGTATGATGAAAACTAAGAATAAAAATTGATTTCTGACCATAAGTCAGATGAGAGTTGAACAGAGAGGTTTGAAGAGGCTGGTAGAGGAGAATAATTAAAAAGTAGAGTTAAAAGAAAAGTTCACCTCTTCACCTGGGCATATAGTTTCTTCTGTAAACAGCCTAGTTGAGCCTAGTTAAGTGCCATAATTGTTGACCCAGAGAGCTGTAGTCCTTTCCTACATGGAACACATACCAACTGTATGTTATTCAGGTAACCCTGAAGACCAGTTGGAGCAGACATAAACTCTGACCAAGGAGCCACAAAGAATACTACCTAGTAAAGATTAGGACCAGCAAAGAACAGTAGGATGAATCCCCAGATGGCATTGACATTGGACCCATGAAGTCCTCCCCCGTGTGAACCTATGAGGTGTATTTGCTCTGGGGTGTTCTGCTCTAGTGCCCTGGCTAAAGAACCATGTGTCACCCCTGTACAGGCCCATTTGCCATGCCGATTGTGCATTTGTGGGGTAGTGTTCTTAAACTAGAGAACTGTTCTTATTTTTGTTACTATGCTGTTTTATTAAATGCTTTCATTTGGACCTATTTGACTCTTGTGGACACCTGGTTAAAAAATCAAAAAAAGAAACACCATAGCAGGGTGTATGAACTATGGTTGGAAAGGAATCTGATTGACAAAAACTTGGAACTTGGGTTAGTGTTCTGGGGCGTATGAGTGAGCAAGGGTCCAGGCACTACAGGGGAAATTCAATTGACTTTGCAGTTGAAAAAAATTAAGCACATCAGTGAGTATTGTTGATGAATGTTTATGTTTATAATAGCAGTAAAATTAAATAAAATGAAAGAATAATGAGTTTTAAAAAGGGAAAATGAAGCCCCCAAAGAAATATTTGGAATTTTTGTTGTTTTATTATTTCAGTCGTTTCTGACTCTTTGTGACCCCATTTGGGATTTTCTTGGCAGAGTTACTGGAGTGATTTGCCATTTCCTTTTCCAGCTTGTTTTACAGATGAGAAACTGAGGCAAACAGGGTGAAGTGACTTGCCCAGGGTCACATAGCTTGAAAGTGTCTGAAGTCAGATTTGAACTCTGGAAGATGAGTCTTCCCGACTTCTGGATGAGCACTCTATGCACTATTTCACCACCTAGTGGACCACCATTGGAATAGCAGGGCATTAACCTACCAACATACACACAAGGCCCATCTATTTAAAAAGAATGAAAATATACTTTTAGCAGATGTAAAGAAATAGATATCAACATTTCTGACTAGATAGAGCCAATATGGTAAAGATGGCAACAATACTTAAATAAATTTATAAATTTAATGGAAATTCCAATGGGATACTTCATGGATCTAGATAAAGTGATAAAATTTATATAAAAGACAAGAATTTGATTAGAAAACTTAGGAGGGGAATTTGCTTTGCTATGTCTTAAATTATACTATAATGCAGTAAATTTTCAAGATTACTTAGTACTGGAAACACCAGGAAATAGACCAATGAGAGTTCAGAACTAGAAACAAAGACATAAAATAGATTCATGTTCAATAAATATGTTATTGCAAAAGCAATATGGAAGGGATAAATTTAAATTTTTTGATAAAATAGTTGTGAAAAATTGCAAAGCAGTATGTTTTAAAAAGAGACTTTGAGCTACACCTCACATAATATAGTAAAGGTTGGGGGGGGGAAGAGATAGAAATATATCTAATAGATAAATATATATATATATATAAATATATATAATTTGTATAAATATATATATCTAATATATAGAGATAAATATAAATAGTTGGATGACAAGCACACAGTCATTCTTTTATATTTAATATTCTGTGGACTATTGCATAGGCAATAAAATGACTGATTTTTTATAATTGAAGAAGAGTATTGGGAAGTAAACTCATATTTTATAGACTCAGTGAATGTATCTTCAGGATAACCCCAAGTGAAAAAAATGACAGCATGACGATGACCTTGAGCAGGAGTATGACAGCGATGAAGATAAAAGCAACCTGACCAAGGGACTTGAGAACTTGAGAAAAGTCTGAGGTGCTTCTTATCCTTGTGACTCAGTGAAGAGAATGCTGACCCTGTAGCCAGGAAGACCTGAATTCAAATCCTGTCTCAGATACTTATTAACTAGGTAACCTTGAGCAGGTCACTTAACCATCTGCCTCAGTTTTCTCAGCTATTAAATAGGAATAATAATAACACCTATTCCCAGGCTAGTTGTAAGGAGAAAACATACGAAGCACTTAAGTATATGTAAAAAGGCTGGCTCTATTATTGTTTTGTCTGCTACTAGAATTATATGAATGGTACTTTCAGTGAGCCTACAGAGGATGAGTTTGCATCCTAATACTTTTATTCAGCTGTAAAATGTCGTTATTTTTTCTTCTTGTGTAATAGTTTAGAGAATTCTGAAGATAAAGGAATAATGACAGGATAGCAACTTGTCTCAGAACCATTTTTATATAAATACCATTTTATATAAATCCCATAATTGAAAATTAGAACAAGATAGAATGATAATGGTAGTAATTTTACATATGTACATGTAATATATATGCATATATATGTGTACGTATGTATATATACATAAATATATACACACATATAAATATATATCCATACATATCCATATATATATATATATATATATATATATATATATATATATATATACACATATATTTAAAAGTGGAGAACAAAAGTCCCACCAAATGTAATCCCTTTAGGTGTTTGTGCAAATTATACAGAGCAATCATTACATTTGTCACTTTTTAAAAAAGTAAACATATAATAAAAAATTCCATAGGTTCATGAGAAAACAATGTGTTGGCAGGAGGAAAAAAAGCTGTGATAAAATTTCTTATTGATTCAGTAATTATTGAATAAGCTGCACCATAACCTTTCTGTTACCTTTGTCAATTGCCACAAAACCTTTGTCTTAGTTTTGCGTGGCTTATTCATGTGTTGTACATATTTTTTTAAAACTCCAAAATAGTGAGAATAAAATGTCTGCATGAAAATAGATTCTATGTGGAAAACTGTTCACTGTTTATAACATGTCACCAATACAATAATGTAAAGAATAATACATATAAAATATAACATTTTCCTGGAAGACACCTTAAGTTTGTTATGGCTTTGCACAACCTCAAATTCATTATCATCTTTCCTCACTAGAACTAAACACGACTTCTAAATTAAAGATGGATTTTAACCAAAATATCTTATTAGTAAGTTTATATACATGGATGTATGTCACATGACTCCACCAAAAACACCTTAAAAATCTCTTTTGTTCCATAGAATCTTTCTCCAGGGATGTAAAAATGTCATTTGGACTCAATAAATACAAAAGTCCTAATGTACACTAAAGAAAGGAGACTAAAGAATTTGAGCTTGAAGTCAGAGGTCTTACCGAGTCAATAAACAACATTAATACCTACAAATATCTTTATCTCCTCCAGAAAAGAAACACCGAATGGAAGGGTATCAGAGAAATCTATGGCTGAATATGCTAAGGGGATTACTGGCATCCTAAAATAAAAACTAAGTGCGAAGAACACATTTAAGGAATTGATGTAGGGTACCAATTATGATGTATATTTTCAAGGAACTTTAAAATGGGTTGTAAGAGATTTGGAAAGCATCTTCGCAAAAACCCATTCACTGTTAGTGAAACAGAGGACCTATCCTCCTAAGGCCATTATAGAAAGATTAATACTTTAATTAATTAATTAAATTAATACTTTAATTAATAAAGATTTTTCAGATAAATAAGTATGAAACTCATCGAAACACTTCTGCAACCACTAGAGCTCAGCCTCCTACAGGTATGTGCCATTATATTTGCCAAACATGAGTGAGAGTGGTTTGCTTGAAGATGGAGGCGCTATAACTCCTAAGAACGGGATCAAAGGGCCCTTCATGGGTGACATGTACATGAATTTAGAATCCATTGATAAAGAAGTATTGGACAGATGTCTGAGTCAAGCTGATTTGTTTATGGGAAGGGAAAGATTTATGATGGTGATTCAGGACCGGGCCATCATCACCAGAAATTAAAGACGGGTTATGTCATTGAACTGAGTACGCTTTCAGTGAGCATAAGGAGGATGCACTTAAAACCCAATACTTTTATCCAGCTACAAAAGAGTTGTTTTATCCTCTTGTCTAATGGTTCACAGGATATTGAATGTTTCTGTTTTCTTGATGTTTCTGTTGTCAAGAAAATAACAAGTTAACAGCTTTTTCTAGGAACATTTCTGTCCAAACAGCATTTAAAAAGATGGGAATGTGATAGTAACAATAACAATCGTGTTTCTGTTATTATTAGAAACGTCATGGTGTAGTGGGGAGAGAGCTGATTTTAGAATAAGGAAGAACTAGGTTTAAGTCCAACTTCATAATGTATTCTTTTTTAAAAATTCATAATGTATTCTGATTGTGTGTGTGATACCAGACAAATTACTTGACCAATTAATGGTGGTCAACTGTAAGAATCTGTAAGAATTTTCAAGCAACTGTAAGAATCACAACCGATGGTGGAGTTGCATTGGCATACAAAGTTTCCTCACTAGGAGCATCCTATACCAACAAAACCACAAATCTGGAATAAAGAAATGATAGAGAAAATAAATATATGGATAAATAGATAGATGAGAAGCAGACATAAATAATTTATATAATTTTACTTAATATGTACTAATTTGATTGTTTTCTTCATTTTGGATCACTTTCTATAAATCCACTTTGTATTTCTTAGATGTGACATTTCATACAATTTAGTAATGTGCCGTTACAATGTCACATCTATACTATTTGTTTGATTATTTTCTAGTTGTTGATTTCTTCCCAGTTTTTCTTCTTCTGTGAATACATTTGTACAAATAGGTCTTTCCCCCCCTGTCAACAATGCCACTGGGGCTTAATCTTAGTGACGTGATCACTGGGTCAAAGAATGAAAATTTTTGTAACTCATATTGGATAATTCCAAGAAATATTGCTCCAATTCGCAGTGCCACCAGCTGTGTAATTGTGTACTTACTTCTTCATAACCTACTATCATTCAATCATATTATTTTGAACTCTCCCAAACTCCAATCTGTATCACTCTACCTACTGGACCTCTCTATTTGGATAGGAGGCAATTAGGTTATGTTGCAAATAGAGTGAAAGGCTTGAATTTGAATCCTGAGCGGAAATCCTGCCATTCTTCTTAAAATCTACTGAGTTGGAGACTCCTTCTGGCTCAGTGACCAATGCTCTTTATAAATGTGTCTCATTCCCCCATTCCTTGGAGCAACCAGGAGCAATAAGACCAAAGCACAGTTATCACTGGACATAGACAATGTGGATATGACATAAGATGGCCCCTGCAGGCCAACTCCCTTACTTATTCCATGGTGTGAATGATCTACTTCTACCCTCATTACAAGACTTTCTCTGAGATCTTGGTACCATAATTCTTCTCTTTTTACAGAAGGGAAGAGTGGATCTTAAGAGACTTCTCACCACTATGACTCATAGTGGTGGGAGGACTTTGCTTTATCTTAAGCTATTCCATAAGGAAAAAGGATTTTTCTTTTTCAAATAACATTCTATAAGTTGAAGAAGGAAGAATGTACAAAAATTATAAGAAGAAACTGAAAGTTTCTCATATATATTTGTAAACAAAAAATATCTGAGGTTTAGAAATCCTTATCCAAAGGGCATCAGTGAAAGATTTAGTGTAAAATTCTCCTTTGTAAATCAGACTACTGTAAGCCAGCAAGGACATAGTTCTTTCATAGCACCGATATTGCTGAATTTGAGGACTGGGGACAATTTTCTACAGAAACAACAACAGTTCTGTTTAAAACTAGTCTTGCAAGGGTAACACAAGTTATTTGTGAGAAGAAAAAGAAAGTTTTGATTCTAGGCATTTTTACATTTAGCAAAATTGAATCCACCAGACTGTACAATAATGTTGACTATAATTTCGGGGTACTTTGAAGAGGCAGCTGAGCTTGGAGGCAGGGAGTGGGGGGTGGGGAGGGGGAAGCAGTGGGAGGAAAGTAGGTTGTGTAGAGGCAGTACAGGCAATGGCAGGTACAAGAGAGCATTCATAGCAATAGCAACAAGTGTTGTTGCAGAAACTGAGGCCCTGAGATGGGAGGGAATTTACCCAAGGTCACTGAACCATTGAGTGTCAAAACCGGCCCTATAACTCAAGACTGTCTGACACCCAGCCTGGGGCCCTTTATAAGCTTCATGATCTGTGCCAGCAGCTGGTTCCCATCACAGTACCTATCCTCTACCCATGCAGATAAGCTCCTGCTCTGAGATACTCAGAATTGTCTGAGGAGCTAAGGGATTGGATGGCTCTTCTCAGAGCCTCCTCTTAAGGAGGGTGCCCAGACCAACTATATCTTCCTCCTCTCCAATTGGCATGCTATACTTTCTTGACAATGCCCCATCTCTGGGCATGATTGCCTTCTTCCCCTCCTCCATTTTCAACTTTCTTTTGTGTCTTGCATTCTGTCATTAGAACATGCAATTCTTGAAGACAAAACTGTCTTTTCTTTTTCTGCTTGTATTTGTGTCTCTAGACCTTAGCATGGTGCTTGGCACATAGTAATTGTATGGTAGATGCTTGTTGACTGACTGGCCAACTGATTTGAGCACAGGAAGTGCTTGTTTTTTTCTCGGAGCCAGCACTCTGCCTGGTATATATTGTAGTTGTTGCAGAGTCATTTCACTCATGTCTGGCTCTTCATGACCCCATTTGGGATTTTCTTGGTAAAGATATTGGAGGTGGTTTGCCATTTCCTTCCCTAGCTCATTTTACATGTGAGGAAACTGCAGTAAACAGGGTTAAGTGACCTGCCCAGAATCACACACCTAGTAAATATCTGAGAGACTGGATTTGAACTCAGGGAAAAGAGTCTTTCTGACTTCAGGCCTGATACTCTGTCCACTAGGCTACCTAGCTGCACCCTGCCTTGTTTATAGTAGGTGCTTAATAAGTGCCTGCTAAACTTTTTGTGGGATCAGAAAGCTAGAAGTAAAATAGATGCTTGTGAATCAGGAAGCAGATAAGCAAATTGTTGTTCAAAAAGTAAAAAAAGAATAATACAGAGAAGCATGCAAAGACTTATGTGAACTGATACAAAGTGCAGTTAGAGCCAGGAAGGGGGTATCTACAATGACTTCAACATATATGGAAAGATCAACAACCACAAAATGACTGAAACCAAATGTTGCAAAATTATCAAGAACAATGTTGGCCCCTAGGAAGAGACATGAGAAAATTTGTTATTTGCAGTGGGGACCTGAGGTGTAGAAGACTCTATACTATCTCAGTGTTTTGGGTATTTTTCCATCTCTTGATCAGTTTCACTCTTCTTCCTCTCTCCCTCTTTTTGGGGGTAAGGAGGCAGGAGACTGGCTCTCTCTCTTTCACGCAGTCCAGAAGCACAACAGCCACTACCAGACCAGATACTGTGACCTGCTCCATTTTCCACATGGGTTGCATTAACCTTCTTAGAGAGCCCAGTGCCTTCCCCTCTGGGCCTCACTATATTGGTGCCAGATTTAGTGTGGACCCACCATCAGCTTTAGTCCTACTGCAAACTCCCAGACTCAAGTGAGTCATCAGCAGTGGCTTCCTCAGTAGTGAGGATCGCCACTCTGTTAAAAAAGTGGTCTTTGTTTATTAGGGATGGTAGTCAAGTGGAGGGATCAAGGGGGGATCAAGGGGAAATATAGGCAATGTAAATATTTTTAATCTCTTTTAAAATTTATAAATAAATGTTCATTGAATAAGTGAATGAGCGAATTGATAAGCATTTAAAAATGACTACAATGTGACAGATGCTGTGCTTGGCACTAGAAATACAAAGACAAAACAAATAGTCCCTGTCCTCAAGGAACTAATATTCTATCAGAGGAGACATCATAGATCTATGTAAGAATGTTTGTGTGTGTGTTTATACAGGAATGAATGCAAGATAATTGGGGGCAGAAAGCAGCAGGAGCTGGGATGGGGATCAAGAAAAGTTTCAAATAGAAGGTAGCACTTGCTATGAGCTTTGAGAGAAACTAGGGCTTCTAAAACTTCAAAGTGAGGAGGAAGGACTTTGCAGATATGGGAGATTGCCTGTACAGAGGCAATCTTGTTTGGTGGGAGGCAGAGTGTCCTGTGTGAAGAACAGCAAGAAGACCAGTTTGTCTCTAGATCAAAACATGAAAGGACATATGGTGTAATACATTTGGAAAGACAGGTTGGAGTCAGGTTGTTAAAGGTTTTAAATATTCAACACAAAGGTGGGAGGAAAAGCTAATGTACTAAATGTTGATCAGAATCTGGAAAAGATTTTAACAGAATAGGACAACGGGCCATTTCTATCCACAAATCACATTATGAAATAAATGCATTAATATCTACTCATGTTCTTGTGACAGATGATGACTTTTCTTTATGGTCAGGCAACATTTTATAAAATCTCCAAATGGAAAGGACTACTTTGCACCTTCCCATATATTGCCAAGAAGGATTTCAGAGGAAGTACCCGGCATCCCCCTCTTTTTCTTTCACAGTTTCTTGCATCCCCAGAATTCTCCTGATATTCCATTAGAGGCAAAGAAAAGAACAGGAGACTGTCATTGGCAGACACCCTTGGGTGGATTTTGCTAAACTGAGTCCCAGCTTTTCTTGGAAACTTGTCAGACTAGATAGTTAAAGGTGCCATCCATCTTCAGGTACCATCAAATTGTGATACCCTGTTCTTGTTGCCAGAAAGTATTTACATAAAATCAAAGTATATTTAGGTTGCATTCCTCATGGTATGTGACCTTAACTTGCTATTAATGCTTTGTCCTAAAGGCCTTCATGATATGTAAAAAAAATAGGTTACTAATTTTAGATGATCCTCTGTGATCTTCTCCTCCCTCCAATTTATGCCCATACAGGCTAGGAGGAACAGAGAAGTATATCACAGTTTATATATTCATATATTTATCAGAGTGCTTGGTATTCTCATAAGTACATTAAGGAAACGTGTCAGGGGAGAAAAGGAAATATTAATAATACTAATGATATGCTAAAAAAACCCCTAAAGAATAAGAAATTAGAAAACCTTTATTGAACTCCAAGGTTATTACTGAGCTGAGCAAAAGGGACCAAAGAATCACAAAAGACTTGTTGAATGAATGAATGAATTTATCTCCTCACTAAAGTGCCCTCAGTCCTCATCATGCTCGTTTTAGCTTGTAACTGGTGACTTCTAAAAGCACATCTTATTATATAGGACCCATGTGATCTAAAGACCTTCCCTGCTAAACTTGTAGGCCTATTTTGAACAGAATGTTTTGAGCATAACCTCTATTCACTGTAGGAAAGAAAAACAACTATAGGCTTTAAAATTGTCCTTCCTTTCTAGCTCATTTGTCAATGTCACTGATCAATATATCACGGACAAGCGTTGATGCTCACGGCTTCCTAGTACTATAAGATTTAGAGCAGAGTGGGACCTTGGAGAGCATATTGTTCAACAGACTCATTTCACAGATGTGGTTGTACCACCACAAATCCATAACAGACAATTCAATCAATTTCATTGGCAAAAACCATGACAGTCAAATGGTGGACCTGTCATTTCAGTCAATGGAGTAACCTTCAGCCTGAGCCTAAGGGAACCCTGCCTATATCCCAGGACTTAAATGACCTTGAATTGGGCTAAAGTCATCCAATCCCAAGAAAAACAAAGAATCAAACAAATTATTCAATAACATCCAAGATAACCTTTTTGGCTTAGTACCTCACAATCACATCTTTTCCCTAGAAGTAGGCTCTTAAGATAATAGATTTAGATAGAGCTAGAAAGAATCTAAGCACTTATTTTATATATTAGAAAACTGAGGCAGAGTTAGGTTAAGTGACCAGCCCAGGATGACACAACTAGTTAGTATCTGAGGGAGAATTACAACCCACATCTTCCATTTTGCTATGAGGTACTTGCACTATGCTTGAAGTACCCAAAAAACCTTGAGACTATCCACTTTTCTAGGGTTCCAGTACCCTTCAGATTGCTGGTCAACCTATCCACACCAAGTTTCTTTTTTTTACTGTCTTAGCTCTTCATAACTATAGCTGAATGTCTAGATGTCTTTGGATTCATACTCTTTAAGAGGAAATTCAAATGAACACTCAATTCTTCGTTCTCTGGACATTTACCCAAAACTCGTAAGAAGTGAAAAGTTGACTTTTAATGACAGCATAATTCTAACTCCCCATTTAAAACATATATGAGAACCGGTGACTAGAGAATATCTATTTATGAATATCCTTCTAAAATCCAACGGATAGTAGAAAGAATGGAAGACACAAAATCAACCCACATAAAACAACAACAGTAGCGAGGTGAGTCTCCTCGTGGTGATGGTACATACTAAACTCTGAGCTCCTGGTTCTCAGAGGCATTTATGAATGCAAGTAAGGTTTTCTCTTTCCTATGGTTCTTTGCTTGACTTTTTTTTTTTTAACTAGGGACAGTCTGCTCTAGGAGTGGATATTTCTTTTCAAGTGCAACGTGTGAATTACCCTTTTGCTCTCACTTTTCTATCAGACTCTTGGCTATTGGTTTGAACATCCTTTTAAAATTGTGCCTAAATAACTGTTACAGTTGGATTAAGTCTATAATTCATCGATTCATTTCTTGTGGGTTTCATGGGAACATGAAGAGAACCATTCATTCATTCACCATTTCCTTTCTCTTCTCAGAGATCTGGGTTCAACCCTAGCTGAATATATGGGTGTACTTATGAAGAAATGATTAGCTGTAATACCCAAAAGAAATTTGAAGACTTTGGTGACTCAGGTTTACCAACAAATTGGAGAGCAATGGGATGATATAGGACACAGAAGTTAAGGAGTCATGTTGAATAGCACTGATTTTTTTAAATAGTGCTTAGACAGTCTTAGCTTGATTAGTTATTTATAGAACTGAAACTGTGATAGTAACAGCCCCAGTTTCCTTCAAGCTTATCCTGGGGGTTACTTCATTCATTCACTCACTCATTCACTTATTAAGAGTTTACTATTTACTAGGCACTATGCTAAATAGTGGAGATAACAGCAAAATCAAGGTAGTACCTGCCCTCCAAGAGTTAATACTCTTTTCCCCCCTCATTTAAGCTACAAGGATGAATCTCATTGTTCTATAGTTGGTTTGTTTTTTAAGTTTAACCCAGAAATTTTAATACTGTCCAGCTTGTTAGTGTCTCTGAACTTCCTTCTTCTTGTGTGTGTGTGTGTGTGTGTTTTTGTGAGTTTTCTATGAATTGAAAGTTTCCATTGTACTGGGGGAGACACATACATACAGAGTCGCTGAAAGGTAACCTTAGAGAAAGAGTTCCAAGGGATTACATTAAACTACGCTGTCAACTCAGGGAGCTGGAAGCAGCCTCCTGGAGAAGGTAGCATTTGATTTGAGTCTTGAAAGGAAACAACTAAACTAATAGGAAGAAGTAGGAGGGAGAGCATTCCAGGCATGGGGAGGGGGTAGCCAATGCAAAAGTGTGCAGATGGGAGATGCGAATGCTGTATATGTTGGAAAAATCAGTAGGTTAGTATGACTGGACAGTGATCTAGTGATCTGGAAGAAGTCTAGAAAGATAGAAAGGTACTAGACTGAAAAGGGCGTAAAATATTTAAGAATAATATTTTTAGTCCAGAAGTAATAGAGAATCACTACAGTTTATTGAGGAGGGGGTAAGTTGACATGGTCATTTATCCTTTAACTGAAATAACTTTAAAAACACCATAAAAATTAGTTCAGCTCTTGGTTTTTTCCATTGAATTTTCCGAAGGTTTTGGAATTGTTTTGGTACAACCACATCTGTAAAAATAAGGCTGTTGAATTACATGTTCTCTGAGGTTCCTTTCAGCTCTAAATCTTATAATCCGATGAGCTTGGGAGCACTAAAGCTTTTCCATGATAGATTGATAGGTAAAAAATGAGCCTGAAAAGAAAGAACAATTTTTAAGTTTGTGGTTTGTTGTTGTTTTTCCCTGGTGGATGTGACTTATGTTCAAAATAATCTGTTCAAAATAGGGACAAAACTTTGCCCTGAAAGTTCTTTAGATCACAAGTTCCAAGTGACAGCAGATGTGGTCTAGAATTTAAAGGGACAAGCTGAACATTGGTATTTGTGAAACAGAGTGAGGGTTCTATTCTCAAAGGAGGAAAATTAATGCTTTCCTCTCCATTCATCTAACAAGTATTTTTAAAATTAATTCTTTGATTCCTTTTTCTCAGTTCAGTGATAATCCTGGAAATTAATATAGTTTCCCTATTAAGTATCTTCTCATTCTTTTGGTTAATATTGTTGTTGTTTTGTTATTATTGTTAGCATTGTTATTATTTTGCCCTCATCTCCCTTCACTACCCCCAGTGTCCCCATAGGAGGGCCTCCAGGCACTCTGGAGTGTATGGTGATATTTGATACCCTGTTCTTTCTTTCCACCACAACCCCAGCCATGAAGATCTTAGTATAAAGCAGTAATAGCAGGATAAGCTCATGTTACATGAGAGTTGAAGCTCAAATATACTTTCTATGAATATCCTCTGGCAACAAGAGCAGAGTACAGCAGCTCTCTTGTCCCTGCAAGACATTGGCATGCCTGGCTAAGCCGCCTGGCCCAGTTACCAACTGAAGCCAGAGATCAGCCCAGGTCAGGCTGCTCAAAGGGTTTTTTCCTGGAATCCTTTGCTCTGACTCCTAACTTCCCTCATTTTCCAGTGAGATAGCAGGAGCATTCTGGGTGTACAAAAAGCCACAAAAATTTAAAAGAGAGTAAGATGAAGGGATCATACTGCTTCCCCTGAAATCCTGCCAGTTGACAAATGAGAAAACTGTAAGATCTTATAGAGGCTTTAAACCAATGTTGGTAAAAATGAAGATACGTAGATTATGTGACTTACCCAAGATCCTTAAGTGAGTCAATGTTGGAGTTGAAGCTAAAGTTTAGACTTCTCGATTTTCAGTCCAACTGATTCTTCAACTTTGAATTCACATACTCCATCTTTTGTACCGAAGTGTTGATAGAAAGGTAATTGGCTTTTCTTTTTTCTTTACCCATAAGCTGGCATTGGTGCATTTGAAACTGACTTCATTATTGGGAAAGAAGAATCCTTGTTGATAGTTTGAAGACACGAGAAACAGATTTGTGTCACAAAAGCCCAGGATCTCCACAATTGTCAGGTCGAGGCATTCCTATGAAGGCTAGGAATCATCCCTGCATTTAAGGAGGTATACTCATTTCTGTATATAAAAATAAGGGCCAAGTAGAGGAAGTTATACTGAAGAGAAAATGAGAGAAGAGAGGAAAAAGGATTGGAGTCCTTTCGTAGTAAGCGAAGTTCAAGAAATAATACATGGTAATTAACATTCTGCTTTTTAGAAACATGAAGTTTTGAGAGCTGCTTTGTAGAGATAACCAGAAATACCAAAGAATGCAAACAAAATTCATTTTTATATATCAATTCAATTTTATTATTTTGGGGGGAGTCAATCAGGGTTAAGTGGCATGGTAAGTGGCACGTCCAGGCTCACACACCCAATAAATGTCTGAGGCCAGACTTGAACCTAGGTCCTTTTGACTCCAGGACCAGGGCTCTATCCACTGCATCACCTAGCTACCCCTGTATGCCACTTTTAATAAAATAAGACTACTGCCTGCTCAATATAAGTCAAAAGTGTGACAGCAGCCAAAAAGTTAATGCAATCTTAGGCTGAATTGTGACCAGAACTTGGAAAAAGGTTTAAGTGGCAGCCACCTCCTTAAAAAACTGTCTTGGCAGATGGGCTAAACCAGACTGAGGGTAACCTATAGGCCTCAAACCCCTCAGTGAGTTGGGGGATGTCTCCACCAAGAATGTGAGGTTCTTATTGTTTATCCTTCATTCTTGAAGAGGACCGTAATGTCAGGGAAGTGATACCATGACAAGCGAATGAATTGGATTTAAGTGAGGGAGGGCTGTGCAAAGTCACCAGCCTCACTTTCTTCTCCAGAGTCATCTAGGGCCAGTGGCAACATACACATCAGGATGAATGAATATGGCCCCAGATGTAGTGGAAGACCTTGGTCTTTTTAAGCTAAGGTCTTTAACAGATCTCACATTTGACTGAGGTAGTGCCCAATCCTTAGTTATGGCTGGGTAAAAAATGAGGCAGAGAATAGCCACTTCACGTATGCAAAAGGAAAAAAAAATCTGTCTGAGAGAGGGGAAAACTCTCAGGGTTTCTGGACAAACAACAACCTCTGTGAGTAGTAGGAGCTGCCCCACTGAGGACCCAACTGGAAGTGGACAGTTGGGCAATATAGTTCTTTCTTTCTTTCCTTCTTTTTTTTTCCTTTGTTCCTCCCTCCCTCCCTCCCTTCTTTCTTTCTTTCTTTCTTTCTTTCTTTCTTTCTTTCTTTCTTTCTTTCTTTCTTTCTTTCTTTCTTTCTTTCTTCCTTCCTTTCTTTCTTTCTTTCTTTCTTTCCTTCCTTCCTTCCTTCCTTTTTCTTCTTTCTTCCTTCCCTTTTTCTTCTTTCTTATTTTCTTTCCTTCTTTTTTCTTCTTTCTTCCTTCCCTTTTTCTTTTTATTCTTTCTTTCTTCCTTCCTTTCTTTCTTTCTTTCTTTCTTTCTTTCTTTCTTTCTTTC
>CM053593.1:35767180-35799304 GCA_028646575.1 Pseudocheirus occidentalis | reverse complement strand
TCCTTCTTTCCTTTCTGTCTTTCTTTCTGTCTTTCTTTCTCTTTCTTTCTTTCTTTCTTTCTTTCTTTCTTTCTTTCTTTCTTTCTCTCTCTCTCTCTTTCTCTCTGTCTCCATCTCTGTCTCTCTCTCTTTCTCTTTCTCTCTCCCTCTTCCTTTCCCTTCCCTTCCCTTTTGAAATCTCACAAAATATCTTGGGGTTTGCAAACTAGATTTCTTTCTCAAGGACTATGCCTTAAATCTACATCACCCTGGGTCTCATTGAGTGGCAGATAATAGGTCCCAGGCCAAGCCCCACTTGGTTATTGTTTTGGCCCTGATTGCCTCAAAGTAAATGTAAATAGTAATCACTTCTGTTTTGGACAGAAAACCAAGCATGTGAAGATTTCTCACAGCAGAAAGGGTGGATGAGAATACTTTGTTCCAACAACCATGAAAACAACTGAAGCAAGCTCTGTGGAAATCTTAGTTCTTGCTCAGACATCAAAGACACCAAGGTCATCCACTGCAGCCTGGGCCATTACCAGTCATCCTCACTTCTGTCTTGCCACTGAATTTCAATGACTCTAGAAAAGAAATAGAAGTTGTTGACTGTTGAGCTCTGCCTCACTTCAATTCAATTCATACATGAGTTATGACATCATCTATCATGTCAGTGTCATTGGTCCTCTTGGAAAATGAAGGATGAGCAACAACATTCTGACTCAGAAGGGAAAGGGTTCTCCTTCACTGGAGGTTCCCAAGAGGAGGACCTCACTACTTTTTGGTATAGTGGTATAGCTGGCTAGGAATTTTATGTCAAATGTGTTTACCTGAACAAACATGCCAGCTTCTACCTCAGTCTTATTTTCCACATTAAATCTCTCTCTCTCTCTCTCTCTCTCTCTCTCTCTCTCTCTCTCTCTCTCTCTCTCTCTGCACAAGCTGTCTGGGATATGGGTATTTCAGCAACTTTCAATACTATAAAAATTCTCTCTTTTCAGCTTCCCCTACCCCCACTCTCTACCTCAGCTTTAGCTGAGGAAAAATCAGTTCTGATATTCGAATTGCTATCCCCTTCTTTCTATTCCAAACCATCCACATATTGGCTTGGGAAAGAAAGAAAATAAGTAACCATGTACTTTATAGCAATTTCATACAGTATTGGAATGCAATTAAATATTTACAGGAATGGACTTTCATTTGCAGACCACAATGATTATAGCCAGGGAGAGTGACCTTTCACCCATCCTCATTCATTCATCTTATACCCAGCCTTCAGCTCAGAGGGAAAATGAGGAGTAGGTCAGACAAATAAAGGGGAGGAGGTGGGGAATGGGATTTTTTTCTGGGCAGGTGCTGTGGACTGGATTCTAGGAGTTCCACCAGTCCAAATCTGCTGTCCCATGTCATCTTGTCTCTCCCAACCTTCCCAGTCCCCCCAGTTCCTTAAAATGTGTTAGAGGAAGCATGGGGAACCAGAGTAAAGCCTGGGAAATTCTGGGCAATGCTTGTGCACTGACATTTCTACTTCGCCAAGTCTTCATGATCTTGTTCCTGGAGGAGGAGTTACATTGTTTACATTGTAAAAGGAATTCTTGAGCCATTATGAGTAGGACTAGTTGACTTCTGAGACCAATCAGTTGTGAAATTCTGTTATAAGATCTATTTTCCAGTCAACTAAAAGGAAAAGGTACCCTTCATGAAGTTTTTGCTCAGCAACCCTGTAATGCAATGGAATTCAAAGAGCCATTGTTCACTGTCAAAACGTTCCACTTGATTGTAAGATTTCTGGGTCTTCTCTTTCTAGGATGATGTCAGTCAGAAACATCCTCTCTCCCTTGCTGTAATGCTCTTCTGCTTTTCACACAGTGTTTCCATTCCCTTACCAACTCACCTCCATCAATTCTGTATTTACAGATACGAGCAAATTGGACACAAAAAGTTTGCTTTATTCAAACTATGGGATTTAAAAGCAATTCGAGATACAGGAGATCTTAAATGAAAATGCTTCACAGAAGCTTAAAATCATCTATTAGAATCTTCAGAGCCGTCTAGTCCAATCCTGACATTTCACAGATGAGGAAAATAAGGCAGACGGAAGTGAGACGGCCTGTCTTAAATCATAGTATGAGACAATAATGGAGATGAGAGTAGAGCTTGGGTCTCACAACTTTGATTTCAATGCTCTTTTAGCATAGTTCAAAGTTCCAACTTATTCTATTTAACTGACCTTACCTGGTCTGTCTTATATAGATACTTTCTGGGCTCTTCTCATCCCAATAGTTAATTCCAGACATGTTTCCTTCCTTCAGCTTCCTTTTTTCATTTCTGTTCCCTTACTCACCACCCTAGTCTGGTTCCTCATTTCTTTAATCCTCGGTCACTGAACTAACTTCCTGGCTACTCTTCTTGAGCCCACTGTTTCTCCTTCCTAAATTACTGCTTAATGCATATCAGTCCTTCCTTAAAACAAAAACAGCAACAACAACCCAAATTTACGATGGATCTCCATTGTCTTCAGGGTCAACTTCAAACTTTCTCTGTTGCTTCCCAAACTTTCTTTTGTTGTCTTTTGAAATCAGCAGCAGAAGGAACTTGGATTTATTGAACTACTTTATTGAATCCATATAACTCTGGCTAGAGGCTGCAAATATAGTTTCAATCCCTCCTCGCCTCTGGACTGAAAGTCGTAGAGGTACATACATTTAGAACCATGAAGGCCTTTAAAGACTGTCTCATCCAACTGTTTTAATTTTATAGATGGATCAACTGAAGCCCTGAAACATTAAGTGACTTGACAAAAGTCTCACATTAGTGGAATGCACCTTTTTCTCTGATCTCAGTTCTCCTGCGTTGCAGACCTTGAACTTCATTTCTCTTCTGCACAAAGAAATAATAGTCAATTTAGCCAATCCCTCTTCCCCATCTCATGAAAATATCACATCATCTCTTCCCTCTGCATAACTTATTCCCTTCTCCCCTGAGTCCCTGTGTATATGATTGAAGAGCACTTCAAAATTACCATTTTTTTTTCTTTGACCAGATACGGAATCTTCATTGGTTACTCAGGGTCTGATCCATTGCTAATCCTTCCTGAGAAGTTAGATTGACATTAAAATCTTTCCAATGCAACTTTTCAAATATTTGATTCAGCATTCTATGAGGTCCTTCGCTCCAGTCAAAATGGTCTCTTGATTCTTCATCAAGGAAGCCATGTACATTTCTGTCTTTATGCCATTGTTCACAAAGTTACTGCTGCTATAAATGCCTTCCTCATCTACTCTTTAAGTTTCTTTAAGTCCCAACCAATTTGTCAACTCCCTAAGTTCAGGGAAGCATAGCAGAGAGCAGCTTGTTTGAGAAAGATTTGGGAGGTTTAGTGAACTACAAATACATATTAGCAGCATGATGAGGCAACCAAAAAAACAAAGCCTAATATAATTCAAGGCTATATTGAGAGATACAGTTCCTGGGAAGTAATCAGGTAGAAGTCTCTCTGTACTCTTCCCTTCTTAGACCTTATCTAAAAGGTTGTATTCAGTACTGGGTGTCAGTTTATGAAAGAGATCAATAAATTATAGAATATCCAGAAGAAGACAGCCAGGATGATAAAGGATCTTGGGTCCATGTCACAGAAGGAGAGGATGAAGGAATTGAGCATGTTTAGCCGAGATAAAAGAAGACAGAGTTGGCATGTAATAGTTGTGTTTAAGTATTTAAAGGGCTGTCATTCGCAAGAGAGATTAAACTAGTTCTCTGACTCCAGAGGACTGAAGCAATGGGTGGAAGTCAGAAAGAAGAAAATTTAGGATTGATATATAGAAAAAAAATCTCCTACCTGCTAGGGCTGTCCAAAGTGGAAAGGGCTGCCCTGAAGGCTGGTGTTTTCTGCCTTTTTGGAAGGCTTCAGGTTGAGCCTGGATGGCCACATCTCAGAGATGTTATATGGGAATTCCTTTAATGTACGTGTTGAATCCAGTGGCTTCTAAGTTCCATTTTGACAGTTCTATTCTGTGCTTCTGTGGATCCTTTAAGGATCAGATCCCACCAGTTCCCAGCAATCTCTCACTCAACTGAAAATGTATTGTAGTTCTTTTCTGTCTTACTTGTTTGATACTTAATATGTGCTTCCTATGTTGTTATTTATGTTTTGAAAACCTGTCCCGTATCAACAACTAGATGGAAAACTCATTGTGGACAAAATCTGAGCTCACACCTCTTTATATCCCCTGGGCTTAGCCCAATGTTCAGAAAGTGGTCAATAAACGTTTGTTGATTATAATGATTATGATATCTTGTTATATGATCAAAGATGAGGAAACAGAAATGGTTCCTAGTTCTAGTTCAGCTTTTCAGATAAAATTGCTCTTGATGAAATTATTTTTCTTTCAGTATGGTAAAAACCCCATTTCTCCCATCTGTTCACACCACCAACAGAGTTCTGCCCTAACCTGGCAGATTTAAATGCAGTTCTATTCAATCCTCTTTTAAAGGCTTGACGCTGCCACACTTTAAAAAACTGTTTTAAAAGCACAGTGACGTTATTAGCATATACACAATGACCAAAACAAACTATTGCCTCTTTCCAGGAAAGAGGGAAAGTTCTCAATAGACCCAGAGTTGAAGCATTCAATTTAATTTCAATTCAACCAGGATTTTTACTAAGAACCTACAAGGAGCTCAGGAACTATGTTGGGTGGTAGAGATGCAAAACTGGATGTGAAACAGTTCTTGACCCCAAGGAGCTCCTACTCTTCTGGGGTTGGGGAGCAGATGACATAGACCCACATAAATGCAAAGAAATTGGAGAGGGGTTACTACCAGGCGAGGTCTCAGGGAAGATTTCTTGTAAAAGGTGATATTTAAGCTGAGTCTTTATTAAATCCAAAAATTGGACATGAGGAGGGAACAGCATTGCCTATAACAGTGAAAATGAGTCCATTTAGCTCTTGGAGATATTGTGGTTATCTATTGGATTCTCCATGATTCTACCTATTTCTAGAAAGCCAAGAATACTGAAGGAACAGCAATATTTACAAATGAAGTACACTGTGAATGGTCTTAATTACAGCAACTCAGTAGGGGTACCAAGTTTCTTCATTTAATGGGGATTATGGATTTGAGGTGACTGAACCTGTGTCCATTAAAGAATGTAGAACCAAACATATTCTTGGGCCTCTTGTCAGTACTTGGTCTTGTTTGGGCTACTGAGCTGTTGTCCTGAAAAATCATGATATATCTTGTCATATCAAAGTTGAAGAACTCTAGGTAGGAAAAGAGATAGGGCCCATTCCACTTGGCTGCAGGGGGAAATAGTCCTAAGGAATGAACAGAAGTTACAAAGAGGAAAATAGATTTGACTTGATGTAAGAAGGAAAAAATTCCTAACAATTACAGCTAGCTAAAAGTGGAATAAACTGTCATTAGAATCTATGTTCCTTAAGGGCAAGGACAGGGTTGGGTGTTGCTGTGGGGTTTTTTTGTTTGTTTGTTTTTTGCCTTTTTGTCCTTTCTCTTTTTCTTTTTTTGGCATTCCCAGCTCTTAGCAAAGTGCCTGGCACATAGTAAGTGTTTAACAAATGATTATTGACTATTGCTGACTGCATAGGAGGTAGGATGTTATTAGAAAGTAAACTCCTGCAAGTCCAGGAGTATCTCACTGATGTCTGTGTGTCCCTAGCGCTTAGGACTGTGCCTAGTGCATAACTGGTGGTTCACAAACGATTGTTCATTAAGTGGTAATGATTTCTCCTTCACTGGAGTTCCTGAACTCAAGTTAAAAACCAAATGATCACTTTTTTGGTATGTTTTTTTGGGAGCTGGGCCATTGCCAGTCTTCTTGCCACTGAATGAGTGAGGATGAAGGCTTTACTCAGCTCTGCCTTGATTAAATCTGATTCACTTGCAAGTTAAGACATTATCTTTGTGATATCATGGGTCCTCTTCAAGATTGAAGGACAAATAATAACAAAAACAACCAACAGTGTTTTGGGAGGATTCTTGTTCAGAATTAGGTTGGATTAAATGTCATCTGAGCTGCCTTCTAATTCTAAGATTTTGTGATGATTTGTGATGATTTTGATGAATCAAGTGGAAGGAATTCCTTGGCTCTTTCATTCCTACTTTCATTGGGATTTTTTAAAGTGATGTTGAAGAGTGGACTGATCTAGATTTTTTTTTAAATGTAGTCAAGATAAATTATAGCATTGACAGAAAAGGGGTTCATGACATTGGGAATAAATTCTGTCCGTAAGGACATACTATCTCTGTCTATCCACGAAGAATTAATTATAAAACATGATGAAAGGGAGTCACTGTGACCCCTTTTTATCCTTCTTCAATTGCTATTTCAAAATAGAAGTTTCTGTAGGGAAGCATCTTACATCCAAGACCTGGGTTTGGATGACTGGAAAATGTCCCCATGTAATAGGGTGAAGTCCCTTAGTCTTTCCATAACTTTGGGGCCACTAAAACAGCACCCCCAAATATTAAATGTGAAACTCAGCCATTCTGAATGTTGTTACAGTTTCTGGACTCTGATAAAAATCTCCACATGGAAACTATCCATACCCCAAAGTTCCTCAAATAAAAGATTATGAGATAGTGGCTTCACTTTTCTGGAAGTCTTGCTCAGCCAATTAAAAAAAAATTCTTTCAGTTCTCTAAAGCTGATACCAGCATTTATCTCCAACCACTGAAAGTGTAGACCTTCTGAAAGTACTGTCCCATTTTATATTGTGATGAGTTACATATGACATATTGTTCTCATCCATCCATCCATTCTGCTAGGGAAATGCTTCACATTCTTGTGCACAATACAGTGGAACTAGAATAATGATAATAACAATGATAATGATGATAATGATAATAGCTAACATTTATATAGTGCTTACTGTATGCTAGACTCTGTGCTAAGTGCTTTACAATATTGTTTCATGTAATACTCACAACAACCCTATGAAATAGGCACTATTGTTATCCTTACCATTTGTCTTGACTTTTGTCCCACCGCTGGACTTTAATGACTTAGGAAGAGAGAGTGAGGCTGATGACTTTGGGTAGCTCTGCCTCACTTAAATCCAATACACACCCAAATTATCACCCTGTGATGTAGTTGGTTGGTCCTATATATATATATATATAGGTTGGTTGGTTTATATATATAATCTAGTGTGTGTATATGTGTATGTATACTCTTGTATATAGGCTCTATATTGTTCTGTAATATCATGGATAATAATCAAGCCTCACCATAACATAATAGAGCTTCATTGAAAAAAATTGTTCAGTAAATTGTCATAGAACCAATGAATGAGTGTTCTTCATTGCGCCCTCACTTCCTAATACAAAAAAAGGGGCAGGATTGATAGGAAGGGTAGTAGAGTAGCATTTAACATTATATTCGTGGTAAAATCCAAAAAACTGGATGTGGGGGGAATAATGGTGGAAAACATGATAATGAGGATCTGTAATGGAGAGACACATTCCATACTGGAATGGAACTTAATTACAGAGTGCCTGGAAGAAGGAAGAATTAGACAAGGAATTAGAGAAACATCACAAACTTGACCCAGAGGCATGGTATTAAAACTATGGGAGATTTCATTTATATGGACATCTGTTCAAGCTGTGTATGTGTGTGTGTGTGTGTGTGTGTGTGTGTGTGTGTGTGTGTGTGTGTGTAAGAGCAAAGAAATTCTTGGCATGTCTTATATTAATGATAATTTCATTCTTTCCAAGGCAGAGAAAGGTCTTCATTTTACAGATGAGAAAACCTGAGACCAGGGAAGTAAACTGTCCAAGGTGACACAGGTAGTTAGCATGAAAGGTGTGATTTGAACCCAGGTTTTCTGAGCCTAAAGTTAGTGCTCTTGCATGCCTCTTTATATGAGTAACCATATATTAAATGAGCCTGTGTTGTTGGTTAAGTTCCATATGAGCAGCACAAGTGATAAGATCTTGGGAGGGACATATCCCTTCTATTTGTCATGAATAGGGAAGGCTTGTCAGAGAAAGTGAGATTTCAGTTAGGCTGTGAAGGCTATAGACATCAATGGAGAAGACTGGAAAATTTTCCATAGAGGGAGCCATTGTGATGTTTTCATGAGTGTTTGATTGTAGTGAAAGTTTCATCTTTACTTTTGCCATGAAGTGGTTGTGTTGGTTCTCAAGGTCCAGGAAATTCTTCTCCAAATCCTGATGGATGGCTCATTGCCTCCAAAAGTTTGAATGATGACCTCTGCCTTTCTATTTGAAGTGAAGCCTGCTTTTTACTGTGATCACCAAGATGGCTAACGTAATTCAGAAGGAGACTAGCTTACCAAAAGCTAGTTTTGTAAACTACATGAAGACCATGGCCAGGAGGGGCATTCCTACATAACAAGTGGCTACTTTCTTATATAAAGAGTTATTTCAAACATACTGACATCTGAAGATCAATGCAGCCTCTAATGTCCACAGCAGGAAAGAGCACTTAGAAAACTAATTAGAAAACTAATTACATCGATGGTGGTTTTGTGTACCCTTCACTTCTCCAGGATAATTATTTTTGGTTTAATTAAGGCCTCCTACCTTGGTTGGAGGTGTGGCACCATGGGACAGTATACCATAGAATCACAGTCATATAATTTCCAAGTTGGAAGGTGACCTCAGGGCTCATTTAGCATTTAGCTCAACCCATGCTGAACCAAGAATGCCCTTTACAATCTACCCAACAAGTGGTCATTCAGCTTTTGCCCAAAGACCATCCAGTGACTGGAGACCTATCACCTTGCTTTAGAATAGCTCTAATTGTTAGGAAGTTTTTTTTCCCAACTTCAAAGCTAAATTTGACCCTCCTAACTATTGTTCCTAATTTTGTTTTCTGAAACCAAACAGACAAGTTGAATTCATCTTCCATAAGACATTCTTGCAATTGGAAGACATCTCTTATCCAATCTTCTCTAGGCCAAATGTGCTCAGGTTTTTTAATGGGTCATCATTAGCATGAGCTTCACCATCTTGGGTATTCTTCTTTGAATTCTGTCTAGCTTATTGATGTCCTTCTAAAAGATGGTGCTTAGCATTTAAAACAATGTTCTAATTGTGATCTGATCAGGATAGAGTCGGTAGTATTATACCTACCTGGTCTTAGTTCCCGTATCTCATTTAATGTAGCCCAACACTATATTTTGGCTGCCAGATTACATTTGACTTTGATTGAGCTAAAACAAGACAAAGCAAAGTCTTAGGATTTGTATAGACAAATAGCTATCTAACCATTGCCATCCCATCTTGTATTTGTGAAAATGATTTCTTGAACCCATCCCTAAGATTTTCTGTTCTCCCTATTATGATGGATTTTCCTATTGGGGAAATTCATCTGTGCTTGTCTGTCACCTTTGGTCTAGGAAAGTAAACAGAAACACAATTTGTTCATTTTCTAGCGATCCATTCTTTAGCTATGATCTGTGTGCCATTGAATTTATATACTTTGCTTTAGAGGTAGCAGTTCTGGGAGGGCCACAAACTAAATGAACCCCAAAGACAGTGATAAGGAAGGAAACATCCTGGCTGGTCATCCTTGCACCATTATAGGTTGTAATAGGAGCATCAGTTTAGAGCTGGGAGGGACATAAGAGGCCATTCTGTGCAACACCTTCATTTTACAGATAAGGAAACTGAGCTTCATAAAGGTTAAGTGATTTACGCAGAGTCACACGGTTAGTAAATGCTTGAGGCTAGATTTGAACACAGGTCTTCAAGAGTCCACTGACTTATTCCAGTGACGCCAGGCTGCCAGACAACTCTCAAGCCTTCAGGCCCTGTGTGAAAGGATAAAGTTGGATCCAGTTTGTATAAAACAACTAGGAGCACGGCCTCCTGAGGCCATGAGATGAGATGTATTTTTTTTCTCGTTAATATGCAGAAGCTTGATTGTCTCTGAACCAAAAAAAAATGGTTGCAAACAAGTCTTTGTGCTGATCCTGATTGTATTTAGGTCGGCGGCCAGGAAAGTTGCCATCAGACCGGACCTATGGAGCTACAATTACACCGAGGTTATTAAAGACTCCTTTCTTTATTGTAAGCATAATAAGAAGCACCGTAGGGTGGCTTCCGCTAAGTTCTGTTTTTCTCTTTGAAGGACCATTAACCCTCATATTGAATTAGAGTTTGTTGGGCCTTTTTTTTCTGGGGAAGTTCCCCCATTGGGGTCCTGATTTTGTTTTTGTTTTTGCATTTTTGCTTTCAGAATTGGGGGTAGATCTAAAAGCATCAAAGAGCATTCCTAATTTGTGTCAGAAGCTTAAGAGTTATGATCTCTCGCTGCCTTTGGGCCCCCTTTACATCCAGTCTGAGGTTAGTCATCCGGCTCCCATTAGCCCGAGGGTCCTAGAGCAGGGACGGGTGGGGCTTGGGCATAGCAGAGAAATGCCTCCAATGAGGGGGTTGTAGCTGTATTTATGTTGTGGACCCCAGGGCAGTCTGGCAAAGTCTACAGACCTTTTCTTAGGAAAATGTTTTTAAATACATAAATTAAAAACACGTAGGATTCCTGAGTAAACCAGAGGTTATTGAAAATTCCTGCAATTTTTTTTCTATCCAAATTCACAGACCTTTGAAATCTCTCTACAGATAATTAGAGGAGTCCCTGGAATCCAGGTTAGACCCCCACTTTAGTAGCTCTTTGGTTGAGGGTAGAAAAGGTACCTGAGAGAGTAAGACCCCACTAGGGACCCTCACAGAGCTTTGGAAAAAAAGCCTTTCTGGTTTGTTTCTGGCATTCAGAGAGGCTTTTGTGGGGTCATGGTCTATGTAAGAAAATGTAAGCTTAGGCTGGAGGCAGAAACACCCACTAGGATCACCTTTGGGGAACCACAGAACTCCCGTAAGATTAGAGAAAAGGACTGTGAGGACTGGATCTCTCATTGATATAGGGAACTTTCAGGTGAGGAGATGACCTCTTCCAGTGAAGGTCAGAGCCTGTCTTCAATTTATAGTCATAATGAGTTGCCTATAATATTGAGAGATTGCATTTATTGCTTAGGGTCCTAAAAATAGTATATCAGAGGCAAGATTTGAACCCAAGCCTTCCTGTCTCTTTGCCCCTCAAAACTCCGGTAATGCCCCAAACTTTCTTTCAGAAACAAAGGTCCGTATTTTTCAACATCAGTATTTTATGTCCATCATTGTATGATGTGTCATAAAATGGACTAGTCTTTGTGGAATTCACCCTGAGTATCATCCAGGGAAGGGCACAACAGCTCTGAACAAGCTTCAATATGCAGAACAATAGAATCCTAGAACTGAAAGACAACAGCTATTTAGACAAACCCCCAGCATAAAGGAATCCCTGCTATAACGTGTCCAACACAGATTTTCCAGCATTGGCTTTAGACCTTCAAGGAAGGGGAGTCTGCTACTTTCTGAGGCAGTTACCTCTGGGTCAGTCTAAATATTCAGTAGTTTTTCCTGGAACCCTCCTGGCAAATTTGCTTCTTTTCATTCTCTACCAATTGACCTCTGGAATAAAAAAGAACAGGTCTACTCCCTTCTCCACTTTCCTTTACATCTCTGATGCTTAGAGTGCATGGAGCAGAGAAAATACTAAACAAATGTTTGTTGGATACCTGACTATATGCCAGAAACTTGCACTAGACTCTGGGAACAGAAACAAAACTAACAAAATAATCTATAGGATTTAGCACAATGCCTAGAACATAGTAGGTGCTAACTGCCTCCCAATTTATCAATGTCCCTTCTAAAATTATGGTGCCCTGGACTGAACACAAACACTCAAGATGTGATCCCATCGGGGCAGGGTACATCCTTTTCTTAGTTTTAGAAGCTATGAGTTTTTTGATTTAGCCCCAAATCATCAGGAGGATGAAACTATAAGAACTGACAAAGAGAACATGGCTCTTCTAATATCTGTCTTCCTTCTAGTTTTTTTGTTTTGTTTTGATCAAGGAGAATGACTTTCAGACTGGAAAGGACAAAACAAAACTCTTTAACAGGGAGTTGATATCCGCGCTAAGTAAGGAGATATAGTAAGAAGACCCCCACTAGCTTTTGCTAAATTGAAATCACTTCTTTGACATTAACTACATCCTTCGATACTGAAATGAATGGCACCACTCTCAGTGACATATCAAATACCATGGAAATTAGGAGAGGCACTGCAGGACTGAAGAAGGGCCCATGGCACAATTTTCAAATATATATAGTTTGCCAGATTTTAACAAAACTTTTTTTTTTTCAGATATCTCATATTATTCTTGTAGAAAAGATGGAGAGATTTGGGCTGCAAAGTTTCCAGTAGAATGATACAAGTTCTGTGCTTAGACCTATACTGTTTAACATTTTTATCAATGATACAAAACTGGAAGAGATAAATTAAAAAGTGAAAACAGGGTTGGGATCCAAAGGGATCTTATTAGGTTAGTTAGTGCAATGTGGCCATATCTAATAAGCTGAAATTCAATATAGGCAAATGTAAAGTCTTACTTACACACAGGTTCAACAGATCAATTTCAAAACTTGAGAGTGGGAAAGTTATTGTTAGTTAAGTTTATCTGAAAAAAAAATGGAGTATTTTAGAGAATTGTAAACTCAATCTGAGTGTTTGATGGTAGCCAAAAAGAATCTTGGGATTGTGTTGAGATGCAGTTTCCAGGAATAAAGGATGACAATGAGTATGCCCTCTGTCCTAATAATAAATTCTGCTCTGGGACTCACAATTAAAGAAGGATGTTGATAAATTAAAGATTGTCAGAAGAAAGACAAGCAGAATGGCAAAGGGTTTTAAGTCTATGTTCTATAAGGATCACTTGAAGGAATTGTAAATGTTTAGCCTGCAGAAGAGGAAGACTTGGGAATGATATGATATCTACATTCAGTTATTTGAAGAACTGCCATGTGAAAGAGGGATTAGACTTATTTTGCCTGACCACAAAGGTCAGAACCTATTGCCTATTACATCCACTTTAGGTTGGATGTCAGGAGGAGTTTTCTTTAGTAGTCAGAGCTATCTATAAGTGAAATGCTGTAGGACATGATGAGTTCCCCTTTCATGGAGGTCTTCAAGGAAAGGCTAAATAATTACTTCTTGGGAATGTTGTAGTAGGATTCCCTATGGGTATAGGACTGATTGGATGACTGCCAAAGTCCTATGTGAGATAGATGTGTTCAAATGTTAAAAAGGCTGTCAGATAGAAGAGGAAGTCTACCTTATTTTGTGCCTCAGAGGGCAGAACCAAGACTAATGGGTTAAAGTTATAAGAAGACTCAAAACAAAAGGGAAAAATATCCTTACAGCTATCAAAATACTGTCAAACGAACTACCTATGGAGGTAGTGGCTTCCTCCTTCCTGAAGGTCTTCCAGGAGTAGCCAAATAATTAATGGTGAGAGATACTGTAGAGGATATTGATGCTCTGAATGGAGATATGACCAGCCTTTCACGATTGGTCTCCCTTCCTCAAGTCTCTCTTATCCACCTTCCACATAGTTGCCAAAGTGATTCCCCAAGTGCAGATATGACACCCTTTTGAAAATCTTAAGTGTCTTCCCCTCATCTCTAGGACATCTAAAAACCTCAGCCTCACGTTTAAAACCCTCCACAATGTGCTTTCCACTTTTCTTTCAAAACTTATGTAAAATAAGACTCAAGAAGAAATGTATATTATATTATGTATTTATATTAGAATTATATTATTCCCCTTCTTCTACTCTCCATTCCAGTTGAACTAGCCTGCCAGCTGTTCCACAGAAATATTCCACTTCTGTGAATTTGCCCAAGTGGACCCCTACAACCAAAATTCTTACTTTGGCCTCCCATAAACCATAGCTTCCTTCAAATCATGGCTCGCTACATCCTAAATAAGGTAGCATAATGGGTAGAATGTTGGGTCTGAAGTCAGGAAGATCTGAATTCAAAGTTGACTCAGAAATTTAGTAGATGTGGGACTCTAAACATGTCACTTAACCCTCTGTCTGCCTCAGTTTCTTCAGCTTTAAAATGGCGATCACAATAGTGCTTACCTCCTAGGGCTGTTGTGAGGGATGAAATGAAATAATATTTGTGAAGTGCTTAGCACAGTATTAACACTTGTTCTCTCCCTCTTCTGTATTTGTGTACGGACTCTGGAGAATCTTTGACAATTTAAGATTTTTTGTAGTAGATGAAATAAAAGTTCAGTCATATTGGGTCCCAATATTGTACACTGAGTCACCATGCAGAGGGTAGGGGAGAGGTGGGTCTTGTTCCCCACATTTGGGGAAATCTAGACGTGAGCTATACCAAAGCTTTATCTTGGAGATGAGCCTAGATTAACTCCAGAAGGAGTCAATGAGCCAAAGATTTGGATCATTTAGGTAATTTATTTGAAGGAGAAACAGGCTACCCGAATATTGAGGATGGGCTGATCCAACACTGATCTGGCAATGCTTCATAACTCATTCTGAGTACATCACTAAGCAAACGATTTGCAAAAGAAACGTCACATGGAACAGCTGGTGAATGTTCGTCCAAATTCATAAAACCATCTAAACTGAGCTTTACACAATGGATAATGACGGTGATTCGGCAAGAAAAATACAACATCAATATTCACTACTTAGTGAGTTTCCAACTACAATATGAACAATTTAAAACCCTTTTTTATAGATTTAAAAAAAAACCTGTACTCTAGTCTCATTTGTTTGAATTGTGCCTAAATAAAGAGTAAATAGACTGAATGAGAGCCTGGAGGGGTCTCCTGTAAGTACATGAATTTTAATGCAAGGAGTTAATGGTAACTATGGGTGACTTCCCAAAGACATATGAAATTTCTTTATTATTTTGGGTTTTGCTCTAGAGAGTTACAATCATTAAATGAGCATTTTCAGTCAAATACAGCTTTGAAATATTATACTGCTTTCTCTTTCTCTCTCTCCCAAAGAGATGCCTATTAAATTATTTTTAGTGGGGAAAAAATCATTTGTTTAACTGCTTTGTTCTGACAATACTTTCTGAATTATACTTTGATATATGTTGCTTTAGACTAGAGAATGACATGGGGCTTTGACAAATAGCCTGAATTAGGATTAGAAGATTGTCAAATAAAGGTCTTCTGATCAATGGTACCATTGGTTAATAAGACATGAAGACATAATCAGTGAAGCAACCTAGCTATAAGAGTTTTCTAAGAAGGTGGTATTACTCTAAAGAATAGATTTGAAACTTTGATTTCCAATTGTGTAATCCTTGCTAATCCAAGGAAATGTCTCTTGCTTTGCTGCACATAAAGGCGAGTTTTTGTTTTGTTTTGTGTTTCTTTTTGGAAACTTCTAGATGTGCTATAAGAGCTGGTCACTTCTAAACCAAAAACAAATGCTCTCATCTGTGGGCCTATCCACACAAGAGGTATATGGGCTGACAAATTGATCAATTCAAAGAAAAATATGTTCACTGAGCTGTATGCATGGAGCTCCTAGGAGGGTGAATAGTTATTGACAAAGGCTCCTGAGTGTAGTTTACAATATCTGCCTTCACCACCTTCAGTGACTGTTCCATTTCAGCCTTGTTTAATTTGATCCCAAGGATTTAGGCAGCCACTCTATGAAAACATAGGAAGACAGAGTCGGCTGTCTTGGCTGAGACAAAATGGCTGCTGAGACCATTTTCCTAGCAAAACCGTAGGTGTTTATCAGGTTTTACTGTGCTCATATGCTCCAAATCAATTTTATTGCCCACCAAGGCCACCAGTGGCTGGACTCGTGACTCTTCATTGGCTTTGTTCTCAAAACTTTGGTAATTTGTAATATCGTAAGGCAAGAGGGCTCCCTGTGCTCCATAAATATATTTATCCAACATCTCATCTCAGATTGTTTGCCCTCCTACATCCCAAACTTGAAAAGGATTATTCAGGTTTCCCTGGCATTGTTATCTTTCTCAAAAAGAAATCCGGCATTATGAATTGTGCTATTTTTCAGAAGTTTCCTTAAGTAAAAAGGATATGGTTAAGCAGAACTGTTTTCAGTTCCAGTTATCATAGCATGTGGATGCTTCCCTTGACCTGCCATTTCTATATTTTGGGCCATAGTCCAGATATCCAAATCTTAATCTCAAAGGCCATTTTATTACTCAGTTCTTCACTTTCCAAATCTCCCTTTCTCTTCTGAATCCCTTGCCCTAGATGGGCAACAGTGATGAAAATGCCACCCATGTCCTTAACTTTTCCCTCCCAAACTCCAGATCCTAAAATCCCCACAATCATTTGTGCCCAGCTAAATGTAAATGGTCACTAGTGGATGGTGGTTGACTGACTGGAAGAGTCTTGAGCTGTGTCTCTGTTGTGTCTTAGATGCATACATACCCTGGGAAGACAACGGATTGCTTTATGAATGTTATTATGAGGACAGGCTCTCACCTCTAGGTAATCTCTCTGTGCTACGAGGTGACAGGAAGAGCATTTCTGGTGTACTACAACAAACAACATCGGCAGTAATGGCACACTTTACACTGCATCTAATCCCCAAAACAATCTTGTGAGGTCGGTGTTATTTGTATCTCAACTTTACAGAAGGGGGAATGGAGGCAGGTAGCGGTTAAAGTGACTTGCTCAGTGTTACCCAGGTCGTAAAAGTATCTCAGGGAGAATATGTTCTTAGATCTTCCAGCCTCCAGATTTGGCACTCTGGAGTTGCCTCTAAGCTAATGTTAATAGATGGACTAGAAACAGTATAGTTATCAGCACATTCTGTCCCCTTTTCTGCAGCTCTCCCATTGTGGTAGTAGAAAGATACAGAAGACTGAGGGTCATTTTTTCCACTTTAATTTGTTTCACAGATTGCCAAGGCCAAGGAATCCATTCCCTAGTAGCCAAGCTCTTGGCAATGTGCTTGGCCGGGTTGCTCCTTAGACAACGACTCACTTTGTCAAGGGTAACATCCTTGAAGCCTGCTCAGCGTCACACAATCATGAAGTATTTACATCCCACTCCAGGAGTCTTTGAAAATTCAAGGTCTTCTCTAGGCCACATCAGAACAGGCTTGGGGGCGGGGTAAGAGTTTAGCTGATTCAAAAAGAATTCTGTGAAACATATCCAACGTCTGATTGATGAGCAATGGGAGAGAAGTAGTGTTTGATAGAAAGGAAAGTGTGGATCTGAAGCTACAAGACTTGGGTTCAAATTCTGACTTTGCCACTGATAATTTGAATGGTTTAGTGCAAATCAGCTTCACCTTCTGGAATCTCAGGTTTTCATAGGTGATCTCTATCAACAAATATTTGTAAGGCTCTGAGTATACAAGTAAAAAGTGAAAACAGTCCCTTTTGTTGGGCAGCAGATAGGGCAGTGGATCTGGAATCAAGAACACCCAAGTTTGAATCAGACCTTAGATACTTACTAGCTGCATGACTCTGGGCAAGTCACTTAACCTCTCTCTGACTCAGTTTCCTCATCTGTAAAGTTGAGGATAATAATAGTACCTACGTTCCAGGGTTGTTGTGAGAATCAAATGAGACAACATTAAGAAGTACATTCCAAACCTTAAAGAGTTACATAAATGTGAGTTATTATTATTATATTATTGGTGTTACATTTACCTTTTAAAAGAGGAGAAAATATAGAGACAAGGTACACCTGAAGTAGATAGGAGGCAGTCTCAGAGGGGAGATGGAGATTGGACTAGATCAAGGTTTCTCAACATAGGGGCTTTGAATTCACTAAAAAAATATATTTTTTGATAATTGTATTTTAATCACTGAGTTTTTTTTGTGCTCTTATGCATTTAAAAGCATTTTTCTGAGAGGAGTCCACAGACTTCACAAGACCCCCAAGGGGATCCGGGACACCAAAGAAGTTAAGAATATTTAGACTAGTTTTAAATCTCTGATCCTCCAAATGTGCAGTTTGGCCTTCTCACTAGAAGGCAAACCATGTAGCATCATATTCATGACTCAGCAGTTCTACAGACTGGGCTCTTGGGAGAACTAATTTTAATTTATTGCAATGAATCAAACTGGTTGTTTTATTCAAGCCACCTAATACTATTAACAACAAGAAATGGATGGCGGCACTAATATTAATATAAGTCAAATATTCTCCCATGAGCTTTCTAGCAGAGTACACAGACTCTAGAAGACACAATAAAGGAATCTCCTAGGAGCTGCTAATTATCTGCTTTGGTAATGGGTATTTCATAGAGGTTAATGGTCACGTGCTGCAAGTGTGGACCAGCAGGGGTGTTCTATGGGTGTTATGTTGGTGTTCCCACCAACAGTGGCCTACTGAGTTTTGATGTTACCCAACGACTGGAAGATAGAGTAGTTAATCTGAAACTGAGACCAAGATTCCCTTGGCAATGGATCCAACTGTAACTGGCTTTCTCACTTATTATTATTATTAATTAATAATTATTAACTAATGATAATAATAATTAATACTAAGAAGCATTAGAATGTTAGCGTGATTGGGATGGAACCCAGCACATCTTAGATGTGTATGGACAGTCACCATGCCTTGAATGCCCATTGGCATCCTCATGTTCACACAGGGCCCAGCTTAGGCATTCCATTTTTGAAACTTCCCAAGTCTCTAGTTGGTTAAGGCTTTTTCTTTCTTTTTTTGGAGGACAATTGGGGTTAAGTGACTTGCCCAACGTCACACAGCTAGTAAGTGTGTCAAGTGTCTGAGGCCAGATTTTAATTTAGGTCCTCCTGACTCCAGGGCTGGTGCTCTATTCACTGCGCCACCTAGCCACCTCAGGTTAATACTTTTTCATTACCATCCCAGCAGACTCTTTACTCTTTGAGGATAGATATTGGTTTATTTTTTATTGTACTTCAATTCCTAACATAGTATCTTACACATTTTAGGAGGACCAGGCCTATAATTTCCTTGGTATAAATGCACAGAGAAGAAACATCTTCTACTGATTCAGACTAGCACTTGCTCTTTAACTTGAGTGGCTTTACCACTTGCCTGGGATCATACAACCAGTATACATCAGAGGCAGGATTTGAAACCAAGTCTTCCTGATTTTGAATTGGCTCTTTATTCATTATGCTACACTGACTCACGTAGTAGACATTTAGCAATTATTTTCTGAATGAATAAAAGAATTTAAAAATGAATGAGTGCATCCATCACTAGGAAAGTTTGCATTGAGGCCTTATCCAGTCAACGTTGTCTGAAAAAAAAATAAAGCTTATCAAGTCTTGACATGTGCCTGATCTAAATACTTTATCTCCCTCAGCACCTACACAATACTCTGCTTATAACTGGTGCTTCATTAATACTGTTAAATTGATAGTACAGTGGGAAGTATGTTTGAGTATCTATGTATTATTTTGCAGTGTATCTTTTTCTAAAGGACTCTTTACATACTGATGTATGGTCCAGGGTTTACTCATGTTAGAAGCAATAACCAAAATGGTCCCACTTATCTTAAAATATTGGAAACCCAACAATCTTGATGATTTATACCATGAGAGATATGATAGGGTTGGAAAATGAAATCTGGAAGATGAAAGCTCGAGCAGGAATGTTTTATGTGATAGCAGTTTTGGAATTGGCATTGATCTAGCCCTTCTTGCTCTGAGAAACAATTCTGCTCACCCATGAGTGACTGACCAATATAAGCGCTGGGTCACAATGCTCTGTCCCTTTGTCCTGTCATATTTGTTGTAATTCACCAGGAAAGTGACCAGCTAGATTACCTGTTATCATTGCTATGCAGCTGTAGTCCCTAAAGAAAAAAAAAATATATATATATATATATATATGTATATATATATATATATATATATATTTGAAGAGAAAATATGGTCTCATTTTCCTTATAGAAAGGTCCTTCATTTTCTGATAGTTCTTATGAGGTAACTTGTAAAGGCATTCCATGACACACTGATGGAGAAGCCAGAGAGCATTATAGAACATAAAATCCTTTGGTTCTCAGAGACTCTCCAAAGTACGCCAGTCTCTTTTTTCAACTCTCTAGAACGTCAATGTTCCTCCCACATCCTTTCTTGACCAGTTTCACAGCAAAGCTCTCTATGTCCTACCCTCCTTCCCTCCCTCCCTCCCTCCCTCCCTCCCTCCTTCCCGCCTTCCTACCCTCCCCAGGGGCACACATCAACCTGTGGCTACATGCTTCCAGAGACCAGGCTTATCCCTTGCCACAGGTGCCAAGAGAGCAGGTTGACTGTCATCCCTTAGCTTTTAACCTTCTTGATAAGTCTTGATGAGGGACACCATCTTGGGACCACCAGACATCTCTAGCCCTTTCCACCCCCAATATGAATTTTAATTCCAAATCTTCCTAATTTCCTGAGGTTGATGGATTTGAGGGTTCATTTGTTCACAGAATTTAATGTACATGGTGAATCTGAATGAAAACACTAGGTCTGGTCATTCACTGCTAGAGGGACCTTGAAGGTTTTGTTAAAGATACTCTTAAAAAAAAAACTTTTTTTGGAGGAGGGAAGACAGGGCAATTGGGATTAAATGACTCGCCTAAGGCCACAGCTAGCAAGTGTTAAATGTCTGTGGCCAAATTTGAACTCGGGTCCTCTTGACTCCAGGGGTGGTGCTTTATTCACTGTGCCACCTAGCTGCCCCAAAATACTCTTCTTTAAAGCAGTGGACTAAAATGTAGAATGGGACCCACATCTGTGGACATGGCCAATATGGAAATTTATTTTGAGTTGTTTAACTAGGCTTTTTTATTACATGGTTTTTGTATTTTGTTTTGTTTTTTTCCTTTTTTCAGTGGTAGCTGGGGGAGAGGTGAGAGGAAGAAAAAAATAAATGTTTGATAATTACAAAAGATAAAATTTAATTTGAAAAGAGAAGTACTCCTCTTTAAAACTCTGTGTATACCTTTCCTACTTATATGTTTTTAGGCCATATCTGTTAAGGAGTTAAGGAGTATTTTAACTTTTTAAAAACTGCATTTTGCCTTTATTTTTTGTATGTTGTATTATTTTATTGTATTACTTATTTTAATTGTATTTTGAACTTTCAGCAATGGACGCTAGGATTCAGGGTAGGTTGAACCTAATTGAATAAGTATGTACAATTTTACTTGGATAAGATAGAAGCTATTTAATAAGGTGGGAAATTTCTGCCTCAATAACAATCATACTAATTCATCAAAAATGGCTTCTATGAATTGAGAATATAAAATATCAGAGTAATTTCAAAGACATGAAACCCATAAGCATTTTCATAAATAGGGTTGAATTAAACTACTTTAGAGTTCACTTGTGTCTGTTTGAATATGAGAACATATGGGATTTCCAGGTCTTTGGGAAGAGAAGGAGAAGGTGGAAAACTCATAGTCCTAGAGTAGGAAAGTGACCACGGCGAACATCTAGTTCAGTTTGCTTGTTTTATAAATGAGGTTATTTTAAGAGAAAAGAAATGAGTTACTCAAGGTCCCACATGTAAGTAAGCATGAGCCCTGCTTTGACCCAAAGCTCTTGAACTCTAGAGGCAAACACTTTGTCCTGGACAAAATAGGATGTGCAGAAGAAAGAAAAGGGAAGAAGGAGGAGGGTGGAGGAGTGTGTGTGAGTGAATGAGACAGACAGACAGACAGACACAGACTTGTTTTTCTGCCCTCCTTAAAGAAAAGTGAAGAACCTTGCTTCTTCCCCCTGCTTGGCCACTAAATAAGGACCTTCCTTCCCCGTAGAGAAGGTAATGAGTGACCTGATTTTCTGATGTTTGGCCTTACAGGAAAAAATGGGAGCAGCCAGAGAGCTCAGGAAATTATGACAGTCACGCTGGCAAAGCCAGGTCCTGCGCTAGAACGCTCATGCCTAAAGCTCTTTCTTCTTGAGAAAGGGGAGCAACATTAGATCTCCTGTGCCCCAAGGACATGTCAAAGGACTAATTCTCAAAAAACGAATCTTTTTGGAATCCAGGAGGGCCTGCTCAGTTAACAACAGAAAGTGACCTCCCTCTCCAGTCCAAGCACGTAGCTTACAGTTCACTGGGGCCCCCTTTTCCTGAGACCTATTATTCTGGTTGGAGCCAAGTGGGGCAGGGATGGATTGTTCTGGCCCCATTGCTAACAGCTAGAAGGTAGCTGTGTTAGGTGATGATTATGAAGCTAACAGAGGAGGAAGGCTCCTGGAAATTTAGGAGTTGATTGCATAAGACAGCAAGTTGCCGAATTATTTTCAAATAGATATTTCATAAAAGGGAGTACCCTCTGGGAGTTCACCTAGTCCACTCTGGAACTTAGCTCAAGCATATCCTTCCATACTTTATAGTTGAGGCATCTGAGGTCAAAATAGCTAACTGGCAGTTATAGACACGTTTGCACTTACAGCCAACATGGGGATTTATTTTGTTTTGTTCATGGTTTTGTTTGTTACATGGTTTTTGTGTTTGCTTTTTCTTTTCCCACTGGTAGCTGGGGAGATGTTAGAGGGAGAAAAAATTAAATGTTTGACAACTGGAAAAAAATTTAATTAAAAAATAAATACTCCTCTCTAAAACTCTATGCCTACATTTCCTATCTCTAAAAAAGCTATAAACATTACTTGTATTTACAGGCCAAATCTATTAAAGCCTAGTTCTGTCTTTGACAGAATCTAATTGACTTGACCAAGGTTATTCAAGTAGGTGATGAGACTGAACCTAAGGTCACATGACTCCTAATCCAGTATACAATGATTAATGCTCTTGGGAGCTGATCTACATAAATAAATGTAAACTACATGCAAATTAGGCCCAAAGGACCTGAGTTCAACTCATACCTCTGAAACTTATCTCAGGGACCTTGGGTAAATTATTTCACCACTCTCAGACTCAATTTCTTCACCTTTAAAATGAGGGGGCTGGATGGCCTCTAAGGTTCTTTCTTGGTTCTAGAGCTAGGACCCAATGGTACCAGAATCTTTGATAAAAACCAAACATGGGTGATATTATCTTGGCAAAATCTAGTGGACAATGAGCTCTGATGGATTTGCCATATTTGTTTTTTTGAAACCTCTCCAAAGAGGGTGGTTTAGGAAAAAATTACGAAAGGACTCTCCAGCTTCTGCAGAAAGAAGGGTTTTGTCAAGAACAACCAGAGAAAAACAGTGACACCTTCTGTCCAAAAAGAGAAGTTCACCTACAAAAACATGATGTTAGGCAGCGGTGATTTTTTGAAAGAGCTCAAGCCACCAGTTCAACAGAGACCTCGTGGGATTTATTCTCCTGTCCTTAAAGCCACCTGGTGCCAGGGGCTCGGGATTCTCCATCATCATTATCAGACTAGTCACCTTGGTAGTACTGTTGTCTCTTTTGGATAAATTCTTGTATCCTCTTTGGGCATCATGTTAATTAGACCTTAGGTAGAAATTGAAAGGTAGCAGCTGTTCACCAGCTAATGTTTCTCAATAAGGCATTTGATTTGTTTGGAACAGGGAATGAGGCATTAGGCTGGTGGTTAAGAGTGGGTCTCGAGGTAATGTCATGAGAACCATAAGTCACAAGAACATGGGATCATAGATTTGGAGCTAGGAAAAAAACCTAAAAAGTCACCCCCCTGCAACCACTTCATTTAACAGATGAAGAAACTGAGTTCCAGAGAACAGTGATTTATCCAGGTTCAGTGATGCTCATTTGCTTTTCTCCTCTCATCCTCAGCAAGGCATACAAGATCACTTATGAAGGTGCCAATAATCAACATCCAAGGTTGGCAAGGTCACGACTGAGGTTGATTAGTAAACTGGAGACAAAAAGAGCATCACAAAACATGTATCCCTCAAGGAACATGCATGAGATGGTGTTTTCAGGGAGTCCCCAGAGAAATTGTTGAATAGAAGTGAAAATCTTTTCAAGATTCTTAGGGATTCTCTGTCCTTGAAATAACAATATTGCCCATAGTCAAAGCAGCCCTCATTCCATTCATTCATTTATTCAGCAAATATTTACAAAGCCACTATCAATCTGTCAACAAGTAATTATGTGTCTCCTATGTTCTAGGGATATAAAGATAAAGTGAAACAGCCCTTGACCTCAAGGTACTTACCATCTAACGGGGGAGACAACTTTATGTATAAGGTGGTGCTGGAGTTGAGCCCCGGTTGTAAAAGACTATACTTGTCTTCTAGGAGCTTACATCCGAATGAAGGAGATGACAGTAAGAACATGCCCATATCTACAGAAGGAGAACCAAATAGTTTGGAGCAGGCGTGCACTAGCATCTGGCAGGAATCAGCTAAGGTCAAGTCAAGTCAAGCCAACAAGCCTTTATTAAGACTTACTAGGTGCCAGAGAGTGTAGAAGGGTGAGAGGATACAAAGGAAGGTTTATAAAAAGACAATTAGCACAATGGAAGGAACTCTGAACTTGAAGTCATGAAGATCTTAATTCAAATCCTGCTTCAGTCACTCACTAGCTGTGTGATTCCAGTCAAATCACCTAACCTCTCATAGCCCCAATATATTTGTCTACAAAATGGCAGTGATAGTGGAATCACATGGAATCACAAATCTCTGGTTCAGATATCATAGAAAAGATTCTCAGACAAGCTTAGGTTGGAAGTAATGATCCATTCCCGTAGTAATCTCCAATTATGTTAATTAGTCTAGAAGAATGAGTAAGCAGTGCATGGGATAGATTTCAGGATGGAGGCTTGTTCAGTTGTTTCAGTCATGTTCAACTCTTTGTGAAACGATTTGGGATTTTCTTGGTAAAGATACTGGAGTGGTTTGCCATTTCCTTTTCCAGTTCATTTGACAGATGAGGAAACTGAGGTAAAGAGGTTAAGTGACTTGCCCTGGGTTACATAGCCAGTAAGCATCTGAGGCCAGATTTGAACTCAGGACAATGATTCTTCCTGACTGCAGACCCAGCACCCACCCACTACTGCATGACCTGTCTTTCCATATAAGATGAATTGGGAAACTGTTCAAATCATCCAGGCTTTCATGTAGTGAGGTGTCCAACTCATGACCTATACAACTCTATTTTCCAGCAGCATATCTGCTTGATTTCAGCTCCATGAAACCTCATGCCCCACATAGGATATGATGATCACCAGAAGTCTTACCACCATGCCTATTGACTCAGCTTTTGATACTCAATACCTTCTCAGCTCCTTCAGTTGCCTCTCCCCTTTGATTGAGGACCAGAGGTAGAGAAACAAACTTTTTCCAAAGCATTCTTCTATGGGGGGCTCAGAACATTCAGAATTTTCCAAGTAACTCCATTTCCCATCAGTAGCTTTTCTTGGTTTTGACTCCATGGAGCCTCATTCCCCACCTTCCCTCACACCCTCCCATAGCTAAGGAAGATGAATCTGTAAGAAGTACAATGAATGGATTGGAAGGAAGAGAATGGAATTGAGAAGGGCTTTTAAGAGGCTGCTGCAATAATCCTCCATCCCCTTTTCAGCTTCCTTCTGCAGGTTGTCTTTCCCCATTGGACCATAAGCTCCTTGAGGGCAAGAATTGTCTTTCCTTTTCTTATCTGGATCCCTAGCATTGAACATGGTTCCTGGAACATGGTAGGTGCCTAATAAATGTTTAATTGAATTACAGGACCCAATGCAGCATGCATGTAAAACTAAGATCATGGGCCAAACCAAAATGAAATATTATTGGGAAATGTTTTACAAATTAAATTAAAATGTAATACAGTGTAGGTAATGACAATTTATGGTTTTTAAAGCTAATTTGCAGCTAGGTAGTGTAGTGGATGGGACATCAACCCAGAGTCAAGAAGACCTGAGTTCAAATCCAGCCTCAGACATTTTCTGGTTGTGTGACCTTGGGCAAGTCACTTAACCCTGTTTGCCTCAGCTTCCTCATCTGTAAAATGAGCTGGAGAAGGAAATTGGCAAAGTATTTCAGCATCCTTGCCAAGAAAACCCAAATGGGGTCATTAAGAGTTATACAGCAGCAACAACAACAAGTTAATATGTATAGGAAGGGATTTTTCTCTGTTTGAGTCTGATGTCAGTGGTATGATGAATAGAGAGCTAAACTCAGAGTCATTCATATCTGGGTGCAAATCCTGCCTCAGTTACTAGTTTGTGACCCAAGAGTAATTCATTTTGTCTCTCTGGGCCTCAGTTTCTTCATTTGTAAAATGAGAGGGTTGGACTTGTTCTCTAGGGCCTCTTCCAGCTCTAAATCTAAGTGAGAAACTATTTAAGGGCTGAAGCAGAGGGGATGATGGAAAGCAAAGAGTGATGCTTCAGGACTCATAGTGGGACATACCAAGGGGAAGAGAAAGCTGAGGACAGGAGTTTATGAAACTGGAAAAGAAGGCTACAGAATCTGCCATAGTAGGAGAGAGACAGAGACAGAGAGAGACAGAGAGAGACATAGAGAGAGAGAGAGAGAGGGGGAGAGAGAGAGAGGGAGAGGAGAGGGAGAGAGAGAGAGGAGAGTCTGTTTAGCCTTGGTGGGGGTGGGAGTGGAAGGGGGACAGGGAGTAGCTAGTAAACTATGTCCCTTGGAACCCCATTTCATCACTGGGTCCTAAAATTTAAAAACTCAGTAAAGATCCATTTTATCATTGGTGAAATGGGAAAAAGATGGTTTAAATGAGACAGTCCCCCTCACAGCATGAAGACCTCTAGTCTTCATGTACACAGATGTACATACTTTATAAAATTCCTGGTAGAAGGGAACGGAAGCTATGCCAATCTTCTTAGCTGCCTTGTCCTGACAATTATTGAGATGCCGAGTCTGTCCCCAAAATGCAATTTTTCTCTAGTCTTCTTGGATGATGGAGTCAGGGCAGATTTCACTACAGCCTTGGGAGAAGAAAATAGAAAAGGGGCGGGGGAAGGCATTCTTCTTATCAGAATTTACATTCTCTACCAAAAAGAAGTTTAAAAAAATAGGATGGAGATTGTGAGATGCAAATCTCTTAGTTGTCAGGTGAATTGTACTAGAAATCAAGCTCCCAATCCCAGCTACCCTAGTAATTCACTGGGTGACCTTGCTTAAGAGACTTCCCCTTTGAATCCTTGGGGTCTCAGTTTTTCCTTCTAAGAAATGTCACTAACGATACCAGCATTACTTATCCCAGCAGATTATGGGAAAAATCAAATAAGTGAATGTTTACAAAAGGGCTTTCCAAAGCACCAGATAAAATGACTGTTGTTACCATTATTCTAATTATTATTTTGGATATTGAAATAGGGTAGTCATCAAGGATAAGTACCCAAATCTTGCAGGTACCTACTGTGACTCTTTTTTTATGGTGATACCGAACTTCTTCAGCATCATCCTAACTCAGTTGACACTGATAGATGGCATGCCTTCCAGGGTACAATTATTACTGATATGCCCCCTATCATAGTTAAATGTAAATGGCTGAGTCACACCAGATAGGACCATCCCAGTGAGCTTATATGGATGAGCAAATGAATCTCTAAGCGAGTTGCCAATATATTCTTCTAGCAGTAGAGATCTAATCTAGGGAGGGAAATTGAAAACTGTACATTATCATCAAGAGAGACATATGTCCTCCCTTCTAGGACAAGCAATATTTTCAATCAGTTGAGAAAGAAGCCAACCTTACTTCATTTTTTTTACTCCCTGTGTCTTTCTCCCAGGAAGACCAGGCTTTAGTGTGAAAATGTGGATGAATAAAGTTTGAGCATTTAATTGCAAAGCCACCATCACCATTTTCATGAACTGTCTCCATTTTCTCATCTGTAAAATGAGGAGGTTAGACCAGATGATCTCAAAGGTCCCCTTTGGCTCTAATATTTTATAACCATGTAACTCTGTTGACTTTGCTCAGCTAAGCATCAGGAAAAGATCTTAGAAGGCATTGATGAATGTTACAGAGCATAACGAATTGAGCCAGGCCCGCAGAGGGATAAACCAGTGTGCTAAACATAAGAAGTACCATGCTGGGGTAGACCTATGATCCATCCAGCCCAAGCATCTCTCTCTGATATTGAAACCAAGCAAAGGCTTATGAATGAATGTGCACCAAAACATGCCTCACTTCTCTTAATACTATGGAATGACCTGTCGTTCTCAAATTCAGCTAAACCATCCTGAAACTATTTATATTTTCAGCTTAATTTACTTTTCATTTTCCATTGGAAATTCTGTTTCTTTCAAACTTCAAATGATGTTCCCTAGTTCTAAAGCGCTTTGTTTTAATCTGATTTCTACAACTTGTACATCTATTCAGAGCTTGATTTCCTTCAGCTACAGAGCTCTAAGACCCTCTTCTACCTTTCTTGATGACCTTGGCTTCAGCAAGTTAAGTCTTCCTTTCTCCCACATTTCCTGCAGTCAACCTTGGTGATATCAGTATCTACAATAGAAAATCTATATTATGTCCCAGCCTAGAAACTCCTCAGTGACCCCAACTCTCATCCCTTCCTCTGTACCACACTTCAGCTAATCAACAATACAGACAGGTCCCAAATTAGTACAAATAATGATTCCCCTGAAATGGTGGAATTATCAAATTCTCACTGTATATTTCCATTGGACTGGAATCAATTGCAATATTTTACATAATCATAACCTCAAATAGTGTGAATTAGAATATATGCGACCACTTAACAGGATTTATTATTCACATTAAGGGACCTACTTGGAGAGCCATGCATTGGATATTATGAAAAATTGAGACCATCCTCTAAGATCTTATTCAGAATGCTGCTTCTCTAATTAAAAACCTCCTTACCTGTCACTTCTCACACATCTATGTCTGCCTATGAACCTACACATCCCTTATTATGATTCCTGGTGTCTCATCCCCTCTGTATTCTCTCAGTCCATTAGTCTCCCTCTGCCTTTATTTTTTCTCTTTGCCCTCCATGGATGCCCTAGTCAGCCATTTCAATGATGCTTTGTCTGGTATTCTAGAGCCACTTGTCACTTTGACCTTTACACGTGTCTGTTTATCTCTCTGATCTTCATACATATGACTGCCCTCCATGCTCTCACTCTACTATCCTAGTCTCCTTACTATGCCTCACACATGATGCCTCATCTTCCATCTTTGTGCCTTTCCATTGGCTGTGCCTTAAGCCAAGGACCTTCTTTCTCTTCACCTCTACCTGTTAGAATCCATGGCTACCTTTAAGGCTTACAACTCAAGTTCAACCTTTTATCAGCCAGTCAGTTAATCAACAAGCATTTATTAAGCCTACTGTATGCCAGGCACTGTGAAAGAGCCCAATAACGAAGGTATTTTACTCCCCTAGTAAAAAACTTCCCAAAGCACCCCATTCCCTACTATGTAAAGTCCAGATTCCTTACCTAAGAATTCCAAGCCTTCTACACCAATTCCTCAGGTTTATTACAGTCCCATCTTCCCTCTACTCTCCATTATAATCCCAATACTAAAGACAATCGAGATTTCCCATGATTCTCTGAACTTTTGATGTCCTGACTGTGCCTTTGCTCAAGCTATTCACTCTCCCAGTGAGCACTCCCACTCTCCCTTCTCTATATAACCATTTATTGAAATCCATGCCATCCTTTGAAGTCTAGCTCATGTCATTTATCCCATTTATCTGCCTAGATATTCCAAGCCAGAAGTAACTTCTCCCTCTGCTATCCTGTAATACTTAGTCTTTGACCTCCGTATGGATCTTGTCACCAACCGTTATATTGTGGTTGCTTGTTTACACATGCTACCTTTCCTAAATTGAAAGTCAAAGACTATGTCTATTATTTCTGTTACTTGCAGTACCTTGAAGGAGATCAATAAATAATTTTCAGCTGAATGTTGTTCACTTTATTCATGTCTTTTCTTGACAACCATCTCCCCACCTTGAGCTATATGCCTCAGATTTGAGAATCAGACTAAGCTTATCCCTTCTGCACCCTTAGTGTCTGTGTGTTCTGTTTCTAGCCTTGGGTAATACAGGATTAAAAAAAATTGACTGACCTCAGCCATGTGCATTGCATGTCATAAGGAATGCTAAGGTTTTAAAGGCGCAGGTAGGAAATCTGGTATGATTATGCAGGTCCCTATATAGCCCCTACTCCCAACATTCCATTTTGAATAACCTCACTTATGCAGAGGTCCTATCCAGCAATGTTAGCTATCTGGAATACAGTAAAGAATCAAGGAAGCAGAAAAAACCTTTAAAAAGTCAAAATGGATTTCCAAAGTCTAAGTACGTCACTTATAGGGGAGCCCTTTGGTTTCTTTCTCAGGATCTGTTGCCTCTTACTTTAGATACAATGCTAATGAGTTTAGTTTATTTGGTTTATCATCAGGGTAGGGATTTTAAGATGAATTTACGCTGCAAAAAATGAAAATCAAAAGCTAACAACCTAATAGCTAGAGATATTCTTGAAAATCTCTTAAAATCTTCCAAAAGACCTAATAAAGAACAAGAAGCATCAAGGTGATATAGTGGATAGAGTGCTGGGCCCAGAGTCAGGAAAACCTTAGTTCAAATTCAGCCTCAGACACTTACTACTGCGTGACCCTGGGCAAGTCACTTAACCTCTGTTTGCCTTAATCCACCGGAGAAGGAAGTGTCAAACTACTACAATATCTTTGTCAAGAAAAGTCCATGGACAGCATTGACGTGCTGTGGTCCAGAGTCACGAAGAATTGGGCACAGCTGAACAGAAGAACAACAATAAAGCATAACAGCTTGGGGGCCTTTAGATGTCTTAGCGAACATCTGCAGCTGACCTGTCCCTGAAGGCATCAAGGGGATGACGCACCACTCATCTTGATGACCTGAAGCCATCAAGAAAAGGTTCAATTTTGCTCCTTATGCTCTATTTCTAAAGGTAGTGAAATGTGTCAGACAATTTAGAAAGATTTCCATCAGATGAGTTTGACAGGTGGCTCTGAGATTTAATAGCTTCAAAATGGAAAAGGGATATCTGGGCCTGATAGAAAGTAGTTGGGGGGGGGGAGAGAAACAGAGACACAGAGAGAGAGATACAGAGATATAGAGACAGGCACTGAGACACAGAGACAGAGAGATGCATGCAGAAAGATAGAGAAATAGAGGAGAGAAGGAAAAAAAAGAATGAAGAAAAGAAGGGAGGAAGGGAGAAAGAAAGAAAAAAGGAAGGGAGGGAGGGGGGAGGAAAAGGAAGGAAGAAGGGAAGAAAGTAAGACAGAACACATTTTTCAGGCCTAGGTCTTAGTGACTCCAAGGTTGGTGAATAAGGGGATATATTTTTCCTGCTGTATCTCAGTGATCACAGTCTGCTGAGGCACCCATATGCAAAATGAGCTTCATTGGGATGCGCAGGACAGCTCTAGCTTGTCCGTATGTCCTAAACACAGCCCTAAAGTCACTAGGAAATAGCACCTAAAGCCTGCTTTTTTTTGCAACATCTATAGCAATTCTTATAGAGGCAAGAAAATCACTTTTTTCTTAAACTCAATGATCCAGGCAGGTCCAGCTCAGTTCTGTTTTTCAGCCGTGTTAGAGGGGATACAACAATACCTACAGCTGAATATGTCTAATGGAATCACATTTTGCTTTGCTGTCAAGGTGGGAATCACATGGTGGAATTTTTTATTTTTGGAGGGGGAAAGGCAAGGCAATTGGGCTTAAGTGACTTGCCCAAGGTCACACAGCTAGTAAGTATGTCAAGTTTCTTAGTTCAGATATGAACTCAGTTCTTCTGACTCCAGGGCTGGTTCTCTATTCACTGCATCACCTAGCAAGCCTGGCATGGTGGAATTTAAGAGTGTAAAATGTATCGTTCTAACCTGACTGTGCCCACTAGACTCGGAGTCAGAAAGACTTGAGTTCAAATCCAGCAGAAGCTACTTACTGTGTCTCTTAGTAAGTCTGCCTCTCTTTCCTCCTCTGTACAAATGGGGATATTTATAGCATCTAGTTAAGCAGTTGTTGTGAAGACCAAATACAATTATATATTATTTGTAAATAGTATTTGTAAAGAGCTTAGCACGATGTCCAGAACACAGTAGGTACTTAATAAATGTTTATTTTCACCATTTCCTCTCCCTCCCATCCTGACTTGAACATCATTGTCATTGAACCCTCCTGGCTTTTCCCTCCACTCTGATACTGAACCCTAAGCACTTCCTGCCTTGGCATCCCCTGTTTGCTGAACCCTCTTCCAAGCTTTCTCTGTTAAAATGTAAACACACTGCAGGCAAGGACTATCATGCTTCTCTATTTATATTCCCAAGTACTCAGTACAGCACTTGTATTACAAAAATATTTGTAAAGCCCTTAG
>CM053593.1:35584199-35766680 GCA_028646575.1 Pseudocheirus occidentalis | reverse complement strand
CTCCTGGCTTTTCCCTCCACTCTGATACTGAACCCTAAGCACTTCCTGCCTTGGCATCCCCTGTTTGCTGAACCCTCTTCCAAGCTTTCTCTGTTAAAATGTAAACACACTGCAGGCAAGGACTATCATGCTTCTCTATTTATATTCCCAAGTACTCAGTACAGCACTTGTATTACAAAAATATTTGTAAAGCCCTTAGTATAGTATTTGGCATACAGTAGGCACTTAATAATGCTTGTGTAACCATTTATTAAGTACCTACTATATGACAGTTATTGTACTAAACCTTGGAGATATAAAGAAAGGGAAAAAAACATGGTCTTTGCCCTCCAGGTGCCCCCATTCTGATGGAAGAGAAGACTTGCAAACAATTCTGGGCAAACAAGAGAAACAGGATGAACTCAAGTAATTTTAGAGAGAAGGCACGAATGATGGCATGCAGTAAGTGATTAATAAATGTTTTTCCTCCTTTTATCCATGTATGAGAATTCCTCTGTCTTAACTTGGGATTCTGGGAAGGACATTCACTTTGCATTGACTTTCTCTAAGGAAAAAACAGTGCCAGTTATAACTGCCATAGGCCATGAGTATCCAGCCACCAGGTCTGGGCAGGGCTGCTCTTTTTTGCAACCCGTGCTCTCTGAACTCTCTGGGATAAAACTAATACCCATGGAGACCCATGATGGTGGCAAGAAGTCTCGGACATCTAGCTGAGATGATGTCTGCGACAAATTCAATGGAAGGCACGGTTGGGGAAGGACCATGACTGCATGAAGAACAGTTGTCCTGGGAGGGGGTAAAAGTCTCCAGAGTTCCATCCTTGAGAAAGTTGGGGGAGAAATCAAGCCTTAAGAGGGCAGCTTGGCAAGGCTAAGGGCATTGAGTCCCATGCTCAAGGCACAGGGATAGCACTGAGGACATACACATTCTCTTCTCCTGCAAGTTTAGCTCTCTGCATGTCAGCGCCCTGAGACTAAGCCCTGTCTTAAAAGGGCCTAATTACGTCTCCCCTGGTTTTGCATCTATTTAGGAGCTAGCATTTATTGTGCCAGTTTCGATATGTGGTTAAAATGAATAAATTAAGATTAATTATAAATATTATGTAATTAGATTGTATTATAATGTAAATATATGATTAAATAGAAATATTAATCAATTAGTAAAATAGTAGGTAGATATGTTGAGTATGAGTCTGCATTTGTTTCTCTGTCAGAATTCTAACCTGAACTAGTGGACCCTGCCATTCAATCATTGACAGAAACCTTTGGGTGGCCTTGGACTTGGATTTGGTCACGCTGGGCCAGTTGGCCAGATACATCACACTTCCACAGGCTCAATATGAAGACTGAACATTGATCTTGTTGTCAGAGGAAGTTTGCTGAAATGTACACTTTATTTGCGTATCAAAGCTCAAGCTGAAATGTACTCTTACTCTGCCCTAGCTGCCAGTATCATTGTGAGACCAGCAAAATAGCTTAGATGAAATGCTATACAAATCTTAAGGCACTATATAAATGCTAGCTATCATTATTATTACTTATTGTTATTATTATTATTCTGCGGCTGCTATTACCATGTCTTTAGTTTTTCTCCTAAATTTTGATTTTTAAAAAATTCTAAACTTAGCAAACACCCAATCAAAAGAACATTTCTACCTAACACTAGAACAGAGGAGGATTTGTTATATTATTATTTCCATTACATTATGCTAGTTTGCTTTTCTTTTTAAAAATATACATTCAACTTGTAACTTTTGCAGCTGTCTTGCTTGTCTGTAATTCTTCCTGGCCTCTTTCTTTCCGTCCTCTTCTGTACATTCTGTTTTTTCTTTGTACTGGGACCCTCATGGCAGAAAACAAAACAAAAAGAAGACTCTCATTTTAGCCCCTCTGGGATATTCTCTACCCTTCAAATCAAATCCTCCCTATGTCAGTGGAGTGAATAGAGCACTGGACTTGGAGTCAAGAAGTCCTGAGTTCAAACTTGGCCTCAGACACTCACTAGTTGTATGACCCTGGGCAAGTCAGTTAACCCTGTTTGCCTCGGTTTCCTCACCTGTAAAATGAGCTGGAGAAGGAGATGACAAACCATTCCAGTACCTCTGCCAAGAATACCCCAAGGAGGGTTATGAAGAGCTGGGCGTGACTGAAGTGAGTGGACAACCACATCTCTCAGTTATCCAGATTTGAAACCTCAGAATCCTTCTCCCGTTTGTCTTGCTCACTGTCCCTCACCGTATTCTGTGAGTCGCTGATTCTCCTCAGTTCCAAGTCTAGGACACTTCTGTGACCCACCTGCTTCTCTGAGTTCATGCAGTCAGTATTCTGCAGCCCACCACTATTCACCAGGACTGCTCCTGTAACCTTCCTTCTACTTCTCTCTCCAATTCATGTTCCATTCAGCTGCCAAAACAATCATGGGATCATAGATTTTGATCTGAAAAGATTTTAGAAGATACTGAGTCTAACCCCTTCAATTGTCTACAGCTAGTAAGTGTATAAGGTGGTATTTAACCCAGATTTTCCTGGCTCCAAATCCAGAACTGTATCCATTACACTACACTGCCTCCAACCATCCTACAGCAGAGATGGTGGCCATTTTACACCCTTGGTCAAGTCTTCTTGGTGCTTATCAATTGCTTCTGGGACAAAAATATGAGCTTTTTTTTAAAAGTATGGCTTCAACCCACAGAGAAGACATCTAGGATGTGCTTGTTTGTTAGAAACAACTATGTATCTGGGCCTGAGGTCAGAAAGACCTGAGTTCAAATTCAGCTCCAGGTAGCTAGGTGACCCTAAAGAAGCCACCTATCTATTGTCTGCCTCAGTTTCCTCAACTGTAAAATGAAGATAATAGCTGTACTCACTTCCCAGGGTATTTGTGAGAATCCAATGAGAAAATATTTGTCAAGCACTTAGGACAGTATTTGGCACACAGTAGGCGCTTAATAGATGCTTGTATCCTTCCTTCCTTATAGAAACCAAAAAAATCCAAAGAAAAGTTCTGAAGCTGAGGAAAATCTTTGCACAGTCTGAAAGTTATCCTTGACTAGACAGATTGTGATAAAAGAATAAATAAAGGTTTATTGAATAAGTGAATAAAAAATAAATGGATGAATAAACAATAGAAAAGAATTAATTTGTCAGCTCACTCATAAGTGCCAAATCTTATCAAAGACATTGGCCTCAGCTTTTAAGTTTAAATTCCTCCCAGTACTTGCTGTCACACAGGGTCCACATGCTTCAAAGACCACCAGTTCTAAATTTCTGTGCCTATTACAAATAGATTATTTCAACCACAAGTCACATTCACCAAGGAAAAAAAAGCCAAACATGCATCACTACTTTAAAATAGCTTGCATTCATATAGCATTCTAAAGTTTAAAAAGCACTGTAAAATATTATCTCATTGGAGCTTTACAACAATGCTGGGAAATAGGTGTTAGGACTGTCTGCGTTGAATGAGGGAGGAAACGGGCACACAGAGGTTAAGTAAACCTACCCGGGGTCATGCAGCAAAGATGTGTCCCAGGTCAGATTTAAAATCAGGTCTCCCTGGCCCCAGGTCCAGTGCTCTATCCACACTAGGTCACCAAACTGCCTGCCTTTCCAGCTTAATCTTAACTGTTATATAAAGATTTCACTTCTCCCAGGTTCATGGGACTTAGAAAGGAGCCATTGAATGTCCAGGTTAATAAGGAAACCATTAGATCACCCAGTGGATGAAAAAAAATTCCCTCGACGACACAACCTTGTGGCTGTGGTCATCAACTCTTTGCTCAAAGACCTCCAGTGCTGGTGGTGATACAAGTAATAAAAACCAGAGGCAGGGCTGAAACCTGGATCCTCCTGACTCCCAAATCCAAGATTTTATTCACTGTGCCAGGATTCATCTATGAGAAGGAGGAAGTTGTCATTAAATTAACTTAGCACAATGGCTTCATTTGGCTGAAGATGATGTATAAAAACAATCCCACAATTCAGTGAATTCAATGAATAAAATAATCAAACCAGCTTTAATGACTGGCCAGCTAGTTCAGTCAATGAAGTAGCCCGAAAGAAAGCTAAGAGAGCTATCTACACATGGCTTCTGAACAAACCGTGAATTCTGCACCATGAGTGGGGAGTTTTGCAAAGGTCCAGGTCTTGAAAGGCAAGGTTCAGAGGATCGTAGGACTACAGGATCATAGACAGTGAGCTAGAATCTTAGAGGCCATCGAGTCTAACCTTTAGGAAACAGGACCCAGCAAAGTCACTGCTCCTAAGTGACTGAGGCAGGTAAGTCCTCCTCGTTGTCACTACATCTCTGAGGCAGGGCTTGAACGAGGTCTTCCTGACTCCAATTCTCGTGCCTTATCCACCGTGTTTTATTCCAGGTCTATGAACTGTCATCTACATCCAGAATGATTCTAGGACTCCATCCCATGTGTCCATTAGCTACACAGTCCATATACACTTTAAACCACTCCCAGGTCATATATAGAAGGTATCCGGCAGCTACTGCCAATAAACTGGTTTGGACGCCCTCATAGGTGTTTATCAAGTTTTACAAGAATTGCTAGTTCATGGAAAATGAGAACTCCATTGCATTTCACAGATCCTTCCCAACAGTCATCAGCAAAGTGACTGATTTTAGAAGAATTGGGCAGACTTGGCAGGGGATACAGGAAAATGGCAGAGCAGGGGATATATTTGGTATAAGGGGTGACGTAATTTTTTAAAAAATGGTGTTCAAGGACCGATGAGCTACTTTTGGCACTGATGGCTTCATATTAGGGGACATATTGAGCAATGTCAATAATGTCACTTTGGGACAGAATGGCAAAGTAGATGCAAAGGAAGAAGTATATGGAAGGGCACTTTGACTCGGCACTCTAGGAAGGTGACTCTTCTCAGGTGCTGACAGTGCATTTGTCCTTATTCTATCACATTTCACTGACAGTTTGCTGTTTGATTTCACTTCCAGTCTTACTAAATCTCTGACCAACCATCATAATTCACTACTCTATATTCGTAACTTTAGGGTTAGGGGTCAAGATGGGCTAGAGGCAGACCTGGCAAGCTACAAAAGTGAGGCAGTCTCCTTTTTGGTAGTCCCTAAGTTGTGATGGGAGAAGGCAGAAACCCTCAGAATTTTTTCAAGTGTGCCACGAATCCAGACTCCTTCCCACTGCCTAGTCTAACATTATTTGATCCCTGGCTCCTTTTTCCTTAAGACCAGGTGTCTCACAAATTCCTGCTTTTTCTTCCCAGGACAAGAATAACAGTGTATCTACCTAGAAACTGGAGTCATTGATTTCTTAGGGATGTTTTGAACTTAACACTCTTCCACCCGTACTATCATCAAGTCCCCAAGAGCTTTACTTAGCACTAGTGTCCCCCTTGGTACCTGTAGGAGCAAATGCAAACTCTTCTGTTTGTCTTTAAAGCCCTTTACAACCTGGCTGCAGCCTACATTTCTAGGATTAGTATATATTTCTGACTTGACAGTCTACAGTCCAGTTGAACTGATTTTTCTGTTTGTCATGCATGGCCCTCTATCTGTCCTCTCTTTGCCTTAGCACAAAATGTCCCTTATCCTTAGAACATTCTCTCTCTTCACCTTTGTCTCTTGGAATTTCCTTCAAAATTCAACTATAACATCATAGCCAACATCTGGCTTTTCCTGTAATGTTCTGTAAATTTTTAAAATACACTTCTACGCATATGTCTTCCCCTTTTGAACATAACTCCTCGAGGGCAGGTACTGATAATTTTTTTTTGGAGGTGGGAGGTAAGTCAATGGGGTTAAGTGACTTGACTAAGGTCACACAGCTAGTAAGTGTCAAGTGTCTGAGGCCAGATTTGAACTTGGGTCTTGTTGACTCCAGGGCTGGTGCTCTATTCATTGCACTGCCCCTGATAACATATTTTTTCTTCTTTTTACCTACTACAGTACCAGGCACATAGTAAACAATTAACACATGTTTGTCATGTGACTGGATGGACTTTAAGCTAAGGGACCTCATAGGCCATCCATTCCAACCACTTCATTTCGCAAATGAGGAAACTGAGACTCAGAAAGTAAAGTGGCTTACCCTGTTGTCCCACAGGTAGTAAATGTTAATGTTAAAGATAGGATTTGAAAACTGATTACAGTCCAATGCTAAGCAGGTTCTCTGACCCTATCCAAGCATGCTGCATTCTAAAATACAGGGACCCATAGGGAGAAGATTTGTGCCCAGAATCAAGAAGGAAGACTGGACCAGGAAAAAAAGTAACCAGGAAAAAAAGACCACCCAACTCCTTCTGCCTTTCCTCTTGTAGCCTGACCCTTTAGTGTGGGGGTGGGGTGAGAGTGGAGTGGATGGGAGAAGGGGGTAGTCACAGCTCTTTTCCATATGGGAGAATGAACTTCATAAGGAAGAAGAGGTGCTGGCTTAGCCTAGCTGGCCTCTGAGGGCCCTTCCTGCTCAGAATCTATGATCCTGTCTATATCCCTGCTGGGACTGATTTCTGGCTCTGCTAGGAAAACAAGAATGAGCTCGGGATTCATGATTATTTTGATGTTCCACTGATACCCACAAGAAGTGAAAAGGAGACTTTCTGATAGCATAATTTTTGCCCCCTGTTTAAAATAAATCAGAAGCATAATGTGAGAAACACTGAGACTTAAGGACAAATGCTGCTTTTTTTCATTTCTCTCTGCACTCCAGTGGATGTGATGGAGAGGAAGGACGTAAGAACTTACCCACAAGAGAGAACAGCAATCTATCCATCGTGAGCTCCCAGCTCCAGCAGGCCATGAAGGGAGAATAAATCCTCTGCAGTTCCTTTGGCTGGCTGTTTAGCTCTGCAGTCTGGTTTTTTTATATTATTTTTAATCAGTATGGACAAACAACCTATTCTGTAGATAGAGCTGCCTTTTCAAATGCAAGATGAGGTTTTGCTTGCTTTGATTACTTTCTCAGAGAGATTCAAACCTTTCACTAGAAGTTTCAATGTCTATCTATAATATTTTTTGACATTTGAAGATTAATAAAAGGCAGCAAGCCAGTCAGAGTTTTCTACTTAATAGAATTTGCTGTGTTCTCATCAGCATTTGTTTTGTCACTAAGGTTGCTGATGATTTGAGAGGCTTGGTTGGAGGGGTACAAAGTATTGGACTCAGGGGTTCTGGGTAGGAGAGTATTGGTGGATATTTGGACATGGAGAAGGAGGACCTTGGAAACCATGAGAGACTTTGGATATCAATGACAGTAACTCATAGCTATGGATTTACTTATCCAAGGAAAGAAGGGAGTGGTGAGACTCCTAAGCTTTCAGTCCAACAATCCTCCATTGATTACCTCCAATTTATTCCACATAGATCTTGTTTATAGAGAGTTGCTTACATGTAGCATCCCTCATTAGAGAGCATGAGCTTTTTTCTCTTTGTTGCCTGAGTGCTTAGTCCAGATGGTAATCAGCAAATGCTTTTTGATTGCTCAAGCTGATAGAGAAAGGAAGAGAACAAAGTAACAGCCTTTAGAAAAAGGATGGTCAACAGGTACAAGGAGATCTGCTTGGACCCCATAGAGGTTTGGGTCTAGAGGAGACTCTTCTCGCTTGAACTCTAAATTCTGTTTTATTCTCTTCTCTTTCTTCCCTACCCTTGCCAGATCTTCTGATTAGTAAATATTTATTTTGAACTCTGTTATAGTAATAATAGCAGTAGCCAACATTTCTACATCACTGATGATGTACGTCCCAGCACAGTGCTAAGCACTTTACAGATACTTTCTCATTTGAAACCCAAAGCCACCATGGGTGGCAGATGGCATTATTACCCTCACTGTCCAGATGGGGAAACTGGAACAAAGAGACATGAAATGACTTGCCCAGAGTCACACAGACAATGAGCATCTGAACTCCTCAGGTCTTCTTGATGTCAGGTTTGGCGTTATATCCGCCGGAACATCTAGCTGTCCCAGATGCTGTTATTTCCATTGTTTGATCAAAGCAGGGATATGGACTGTGCTTTTGTTGGCCCCTAAAAAGTCTGGGAAGAAGCCAGGGCCTGTGCTTCTTTGGGAGATACTTGACGCCTGGACGGAAGGCATTAATGCATCACAAAATGAGGATACCCCTTGTTGGGATGCCTTTCAACAAATCGATAAATAAGCTTTTATTTTGTATCTGTTCTGTGAGAGACACTGTGCAAGGCCAATGGGATACAAAAATAAAATGCAGAACAATCCCTACCCTCAAGGGATTTACATTCTAAAAGGGAAGAGAGCACCCCCTTATCTTAAGAGGGTAGCACTAACAGTCAGGGGGACCAAAAAGGCCTTATACCCAAGGAGGTGCTTGAGCTGAGTCCTTATGAAAACCAAGAATTCTCAGAAATGGAGGTGAGGAGGGAGAGTATTTCAGGGATGGAGCCTGCTGGTGCAGAAGCATGGAGATGGGAGACGGTGTGTTGTGTGTATGTAACAGCGAGTAGGCAGTTAGAACTGGATTGTAGAGAGTGCTTGGAAAGGAGTAATGTGAAAGATGACTCAAAATTTGGATGGGACCAGATTTTACGGAACTTAAATTACCAATCAGAAGAATATCTATAGACCTTAGAGATAATACAGGCTCTGTGGAGTTTGTTGGGTGGTGGAGGGGGAGGGGACTCAAAGTCTTTAGGGAAGGGAGTCTTCCCTTGCTAATTGTGAAAAATTATTGCAGCTGTACTTTACCAAGCCAGGAAAGCAGACTAATGCATTTTAGAAACATTAATGATAGTTTAAATTTGAGACAAAAAGGCTTTCTTGTTTTGCTGGAGTGAGGTGAGGCATAAATCAAAGCTCTGGTTTCTTTAATAAATTCCATTAGCTTAAATCTATACACAAACTTGTTTGTCAGAACAAACTCTTTGGTTTATCTCTGGCGTGGTAGAGTGAATTAAGCGTTGCTCTTAGAGTCAGGAAGACCTGTATTTAACTCCCACCTCAGATGGATGTGATTCTGAATAAGTCACTCCAACTCTCTGTGACTCAGTTTCCTCACCTAGAAAATGAGGGGCCTGCTTTCTAAGTGCTTTTGGAGCTTTAAATGTTTTGTCTTATGACCATCATTGGTGACAGGTGGGACCCTGCTTATAGCGACCATTTAACAAATGTTAATTGAATTAGAATGAGGAGACATCTCTTTCTTGCTCTCTTTTCTTCCCCATCTTTTCTACACCACCACCCCTTCCCTTTTCCACTGACCACTGAAGCAATGAGGAAGAACATCATTATGTTCTTTGGGTGCAAAGCTCCAAGTCTAAGGTCTATGTGAACAGATCTGGTTTAAGCAACCATTCTGCTGAGGCTAAGATGTTGGAAATGTGCAATAGCTATTATTTAACTAAAAATGGCAATTTTTCTAGTTATTGGAAATTTCTGGCTAAATGAAAATGTTAAGTCTATTCTCTTTCTCAGAAGTTTACCACCCCACTCTGTATTTCAATCCCTCTCTTACCAATCGGCACTAACAGACTAGCACAAATCATCTTGGACAAACTTTGTTCTGCAGACACAAATCAAGACAATCCGGCTTCTAATACCACCTGTGATATTTACTGCCTACATGACCATGGTATGGAATCTCTCTGAGGCTCAGTTTTTTCATCCATAAAATGGGGATACCAATTCCTACAATACATGTCACTGTAGAATTGTGAGTCTAAAATATGATGCGAACAGTGTGATCTGAAAACTTTAAAGCTCTTTATTAATGGGAGTTATTAATGTCACATCTAGTATCTGAGGCAAGATTCAACTTCCAAGTATATTACCTGGCTGCCTCCTTGCCTCTCTGTGTTTATCTTCATCCAAATACTCCCTTCCTTCCCTTCCCCATTCTCCACCACCCAGATTCCCAAGTTTCTCTCTATGAATATATCTTCTTGATATTCAGTGAGATAGCAAAGCAGACAGATCCCTTGGCCTGGAATCAGGAAGACCTGAGTTCAAATCCAGATTCAGACACTTGCTAGCTGTGTGACCCCCCAGCAAGTCATTTAACCGCTATCTGCCTCAGTTTCCTCCTCTGTAAAATAAAGATTAATAATAGCAATCTTCCTTCCAGAGTCAGTGTGAGGATCAGATGAGATAATGTTTGTAAATTATTTTGCAACCTTGAAGAACTATGGAAATGCTAGCTATGAGGTATTATATACACTGCAATCCCACTCATTCTTTAATAACTCCTTTTCCTTTTGAAAGAAATTTCCCAAGGCTTGTCCATTGTGACAGCCACCAATTTTAACTTTTCATGTAGGGACAAATAATATAGTTAGAAGGAATCTTTAGACAACGAACAAGAGGAGCTCAAGAGTCCTCACACAAGGGGGTAAATTTGTCCTTAGAGCTATCACTGAAACTTGATGGGATGAAACTTATGAATGGATTGTGGCTCTGGATGGGTACAGCTTATCCAAAAGGAACAGACTAAGTTGAAGGGAGTAAGGGAATCATTATATAGTAAGGGATACGCATGAGGACATCTAGGAATCTGTAGGTGGGAAGTGTGGTTGAGAACGTTTGGGTGAAGATCAAGGGAAAGAGAAATACAAGTGATTTTGTCATTGAGGTATACCATACACCAACCGGTCAGAAGTAAGACATAGATGAAGGGTTAGGGAAACTGATCACAAGCCTTGTAAAAAAGCACAATATAACTGTGATGGGAGATTTAAATTATCCTAGAGAGAGATCTGGGGCTCTTTCTTTTCCCAAAATAGAGTGGGCATTAACTTCCTAACTTGGTTTAGTGAAAATATCACCCTTAAAAAGGTGGAAGAATCAAGAAGGGAAAATTCTATTCTGTATCTGATTTTGACCAATAAAGAGGATCAACTTACTGAATTCCAAATGATAGAAAACTTGAAGATGCGATGATAATGGACAACAATGAGAAGGCTAAATTACTCAACTCTGATTTTCTTTTGAGAAAAACAATCACTTCTCTCATTCTTCAGGATATTGCAAAGATCACACCTGCCATTTCTTGTGCTGTTTTAAGATGTAGATCAGTTGGTCCAGGGGGATTGAATCAAAGTATAGTAAGCTGAATCAAATAAAAATAAACTTAATGGAAATAAGTTTCAAATACTACACTTGGGTCCAAATAATGAGTTTTGCTGGCACAGGATGGGGGGGCTTGTGACTAGGTGGTTCATTGAAAAAGATCTGGTGACTTAAGTGGACTGCAAGTTCAAAATGAGAACCAGATGACATGAAAGTTAAAAAGAAAGAAGATAAATCTTTCCAGGCTGCATTAGGAGAAGAAAACAAGCCAGAGTGAAAAGGGGAATAGACTTACTATACTTTGGCCTGCTCAGACTACATTGGGAGTGCTGTGTCCAGTTCTAGACTCCACGTTTTATGAAGGACATGCTAAGCTGGAGAGTTTCCATAGGAAGGGCAGCTAGATGATTCGGTGGATAGAGAGTGTTGGGTCTGGAGTCAGCAAGATTCATCTTTCAGAGTTCAAATCTAGCCTCAGACACTTACTAGCTGTGTGATTCTCCCACCCCCCAAAAAACCCCGTTTGCCTCAGTTTCCTCATCTGTAAAATGAGTTGGAGAAGGAACTGGCAAGTTACTCCAGTATATTTGTCAAGAAAACCCCAAATGGAGTCAGAAGAGTTGGACATGACTGAAAGAACTGAACAACAATTCCATAGGAAAGTGCCTGGAATTGTGAAAGAAGTAGAGATTATTCCGTACAAGAATCAGAACTAGGGGCATTTAGCCTGGAGAAGAGAAATTGGGGGAGGAGGGGATATCTTTTGTCAGATACTGGAAAGACTGTCATGAGGTATGTGGATAGAGCTCTGGTCCTGGCATCAGGAAGACCTGAGTTCAAATCTGACCTCAGACACTTGACACTTACTGGCCGTGTGACACTAGGCAAGTCACTTAACCCCAGTTGCCTACCCCACCTCCACCCCCCCCAAAAAAAACTCAGAGGTATGGCTTGTTCTGCTTGACTCCTAAAGGAAGAATAAGGAACAATAGGTAGAAATTATAGAAAGTCAGATATCAGCTTAATATAAGAAAAAATTATTTAATAATTATAGTTGTCATTATCAACTCTAACAATTAGAGCTGTCCAAAAGCAAAATGTACTGCCTAAGGAGGTATGAAGGTTCCCATTTTTTGGAGCTTTTTCAAGTGGAAGGAAGATGAATGACCATTTGTTAGTGGTGTTTTTGAGGGGACTGTTCATTATATATGGACTAGATTAGATTGTGCTTGAGGTTCCTCGCAATTCTGATATTCTGGGTAACCCTACATGGCTTAACCCCACATGGCAAGAATCACTGTTTTATGGTAGGTGCAGTGATTGGTATTTATAATAATCTCAGAATCATAGAATTGAAGTGTTGGAAGAGACATCAGCAGTCACCTAGTTCAACCCATGCATGAGGGAAAAAATCCTCATTCTAATATACTCAACAAGTGGACATCCAGTCTCTGCTAGAATGCCTCTAAGGAGGGGGGACTAACCACCTCACAAGGCAGCAGCACATTCTTCTTTTGGACAACTCTAATTGTTAGAGTCGATTATGCTGCTGAATCATCAATAGAAAGTTAATTAGGTTCAGCACTCTCTGTTTAAGTGGGCGCAGTCGTGAGGAACATATTAAAGAAAGATTTCTCCCCAAAATGTTTAAAACAAAACAAGTTTGGAGGATGAAAGGATAAGCTTCAGTTATCTGGAAAATTCACTTAGGTGGCACCTCAATGACAGGAGTTTGTATAATCCATCCAAAAGTCCAATGCAATGTTTGTGTTCCCCCTCAAGTCTTCATCTATGAGCCACTGGAATGAGGATGAAGGGCATTCACTGAGTGAACCAAGGTCTTCCATCTTTCAGTAAAGGGAAACAGAAAAATATAAACCTGTTTCCTTTGATATTCACACATTTATTCGTAATCAAATACCAAAATGAATAGTACATTGTTTCCACAAAGGTCAACATTTTCATTTCTTTAGAAAATCATATTTGGGTATATAAATAAATTCAGTTGCATATGCCAGACCCAAATAAACTCATCCAGAAAACCTGGGCAGAGCACCATCAAGGGGTGGCCACACAGAGAGATTCTAAGGCTATTGGAAAGTCATGCCAAGCATATCTGCTCCTCACAGGAACACTGGGTAGGAACCTAAATTTTCTCTTCCACACCCTCAGACTTTAGCTCCAACCTTGACTGTGCAATGGCAAAATGGGCCTCAGAATCTGTCCGGGAGAGAAAAGAAGAGATTTGTAACTTAGAAGGCACAGTAGAAAAAACAATGGCTCTGAAATCAGGAGGCATTTGGGCAAGTCACTTAACCTCTTTTTGCCTCAGTTTCTTCATCTGTGAAATGGGGATGAGAATAGCACCTACCCTCCAGGGTTGTTGTGAAGGTCAGTTGAGATAATAAGTGTAAAGCACTTAGCACAGTGCCTGGAATATAGTTAAGTGCTATGTAAAAGTTAGTTATTATTATATTATATGTAATACAATATTGTTGTCATATTATTACACCTCCCTAAGCTCACCAGTAAAATGAGGGGATTGGGGGAGAAGGTCACTGATTTCCCTTCCAGATCTAGGTTTAGGGTCCTGTGACCTCCAACATGGCACTTTGAACACAATAAACATACCGGATGGATTAAAGCCAACCCAGGTGAAGAAAGGGAGAAGGAGGATTCCCTTATCCCAGAACTTGACAAAGTCATCCGGATCAGCTCCAACAACATTTAAACATTTAATGTAGATTCTAAATCAAGCCAGGCCCCCACCCCCAACCCAAGGGAGCATCATTGTCTTTCCTATATTGTTATTACTCAGATACATCTGCTTTGGAGTGTGCTTGACAAGCCTATTGAAATCATTTCTCCTTGAGATTGAAAACCTTCTGGTTATGTAACCACAAAGCTCAAGATGTCCATATAGATACATCTCTTTAACAGTACCTTAAGAGGGTAGGCATTCACAAAGTTTCCTTGCTCCTCTGCGTTCGGAGGAGAAGGCAGAGGAGTGCATGAAACCTCCTTCCCTCCTTACCACCACCCAGGTCTGATATAAAGGGCACCTGGGAAATGAAGTGGTGAAAATATCCCCCCATATATGCCTGAAAACGTTCATTTTATTTGTCTCCCCAGCTGAAATTCTTTCAAGATTTATGTTAATAAACCTATCTTTCAAATTGCAAATATCTCTTGGAGAACTCTAGAGTCCAAGAACTTGGGATCAAGACCTAATCCTAGGGCTATCTACCTGTAAGATCTTGGAAAAGTAATTCTTAATCTTCCAGGGCCTCAGTTTCCTCATCTGTAAAATGGAGTAAGACTATATGGCCTCTGAGTCCTCTTCCAGCTCTAATCTTAGGAGCCCATGTAATTGATATATCCAATTAAAGTATTCTTAATTTGTGTGGATTGGTGGGCTGGGGGTAGTGGTGTGGAGCAGAGACCAGTTGGGACAAAGCAGGGTAAGCCAGAGCATCATGAAGACACTGAACTCTGGGAAGGGGGCAGCACCAAGGGATACAAAATTGGGAAAGAATGGGAGTTGGGAGGACAGTGACTCAATTGCCTCCTTTGGGCATTGGCCAGATGTCTGGCTCCTAACCCATTTTGTAAACCCTCAAGCCAAGAATTCAAACTGGCCCACAAGAGACTGTTAAATTTTCAATATCAGTATTTACACCTCGGAAATTATAAAATTCTACAAATCAAGGCTGAATTTCTTTCTTTTTTTATTGTTTAGACTTAAGAAAGTGATGCAGAAAATGTTGATGATAACAGATTAATTTTAAAAGGGTGTCTTGTGTCCATCCCAGATCTGGTTGTTAAATATTTAACCACACACTCCTGATCCTGACAACGAGGCTCAGAATTGGGCAGGCAATGTCTCCCTCTCCACAGGGAGGCTCATTTATTGGTGGTAACATCCGTTCTTCCTGCTGCTCTTGTTACAAGCTAGCTGGGCATGAAGTAGTCTCCCTATCTAGTCCCTTTTCTCCATAAGGACAAGCTGAACTCATTCCTTTTTGGAACACTAGGGATACTCACCAATCAGAAGGCAGTGAAAGCCAACAAGGGTGGTGATGGTTTGGATCACTCTGTAGCTCTTCAGACACCTCAACACTGGCTGCACCAACTAGCATGAGGAATTTTCTCCTTGAAGGTAAATCATCTTCTCAAGTCTCATGAATTGGTGCTGAAAGGAACAAGCTACAACCAAACCATCGGTGAGTTCTGGAGATTTTTCTCATTTTCCTTCCTTACCTCCTCTTGTCTCCCTGCCTCCCTGTACTTTGATGTGATTTCAAAAGCTCCAGCAACAAAACCCTGGTGAGCAGGGCCTCCATGGGCAGAACCTTTGTACATGCAGCCAGCCCAGGGTCAGAACCCGCACTCCACGAGGCTTCAAACTTAACCACACTGGGGCACGGGCTGGACATGAGAAAAGAGCCTTTGCAAAGTACCACCTGTCTCCCTTGGTCTCAGGAAGGGTCACTCTGTTCTTGGACTTGCCTGCCAAAGAGGCCTGATACACACAAGGCTCTCTTCCACTCGGGGTGAAGGCAGGAGGGTCAATTGCTATACATACAAAGGGCTTTATGATTTTAAATCATCGTAGAAATGTTGTTTTTATAACAAAAACTAACATTTACATGACGTTTTAAAGTTTGCAAATTATTTTACAGATAATGATCTCATCTGATCCTTACAGCTGTTATCCCTAGTTTACAGATGAGGAAGCGGAGCCTAAGAAAAGTTAAATGATTTGCCCAGGTCATGGTGCCAGCCATTTATTAAGGTAGGATTTGAACTCAGGTCTCCATGACTCCAAGTCAAGCATTCCATCCACTGCACCACCTCGCTGCCTTTCATTAGGAGAACAAGTGCAGAGTTCTGAAAAGATCCCTGCATTTTGAATCAGAAGACCTGAGTTTGAAACGCGGCCTTTCTCAGTGGCTCTTTGTTTTCCTCTGCTTAAATGATGGGACTGGACAAGCTTCTTCATAAGGTTCTTTATGACCATAGTAGTAGAAGTGGTGACTAATGATTAACAATCAGCTTTAAAGCTTGCAAAGCACATCCATGTGCAATCTCATTTAATCTCTACAATACCTTTGGGAGCGAGGTGCTATTGCTCCCATTTCACAGATGAGGAACCGATGCTGAGTGAGGCTTATGGAACTTGCCCAGGGATGCGCAGCTAGTAAGTGTCTGAGGCAGGATTTGAACTCAGGTCCTCCTAATTCTTATCACTGATATCCTACTACACTGGCAGAAAGAAACTATAATTACAACTCTTATTATCTAATATTTACATAGTGCTTTAAGGATTACAAAACAGTAGATACATACATTATAAATGCACATATACATATACATGTATAATATATTACATAGACACATATGATATAATATGGTATATATAATACATAATATGCATTGTATGTAGCATGTATAACGCGTTATGTAATTATATCATGTACACATGTAATCATACACACATGGCATATACCATACATTATATGTATTATATGTAGCGTATACAACATGTTATATAACTATAAAATATATACATATAATTATACATGCACATACATGATGTATGCCATATAATATGTATTATATGTAGCATATAGAACAGTTTTATAACTATATAATATATGCACACAATTATTTACATGTGTGATATATACCATACACAATGTATATTATATGTAGCATGTAGAATATGCTATGTGTGCAATGTATATATCACACTCTACATATAATATATACATATAATTATACATACACATATACGAATTCTCATGACTTTTAAGCACTTGACAAACCTTAATAATAATTACACTGATAACAAACATTTATACAGTGGTTTAATTTATACCGAGCTCTCTTTGGGCACTCTGCACGTATGATCTCATTTGATCCCCTGAACAACCCTTAGAGGTTGGTGCTACTATGATTCCCATTTCACAGGAGAGAAAACTAAGGCTAAATGGGTGTTAAGCAACTTGCCTAGTAAGTATCTGAAGGAGGATTTGAACTCAGGTCTTCTGACTGTCTCTGATATCCTATGACATTGTCAGAGAGAAACTATATTATTATCATGAATATTGTTAATTATTACTATTTCATTGTAATATAATTATTATTAATATTAGCTAATAATTATAAGGTGCTTTAGGGATTGCAAAGCAATATTGAATTATACACATATATGCATATATACACACACACATATATATATATAAACATTTTTATTTGGTTTTTTTTTTGTTTTTTTTGGAGGGTAATTGGGGTTAAGTGACTTGCCCAAGGTCACACGGCTAGTTTTTAGTGTTAAGTGTCTGAGGCCGGATTTGAACTCAGGTACTCCTGACTCCAGGGCCGATGCTCTATTCACTGCTCCACCTAGCTGCCCCAACATTTTAAAGTACTATTAAAATACTTAACAACTTTAAAAAACAACTATTACAATAACAACAAACACTTATATAGTGATTTTACTTCTCTCATTTGGGGTGTTTTGCATATAGCACCTCATTTGATCATTCCAACAGCTCTGAGAGGTAGAATCATTTATTATTATTATTATTATTTTTTTTTTTTGCTTTTTGGAGGGGAGAGGGCAGGGCAATTGGGGTTGTGACTTGCCCAAGGTCACACGGCTAGTAAGTGTGTCAAGTGTCTGAGGTTGGATTTGACCTCAGGTCCTCCTGACTCCAGGGCTGGTGCTCTATTCACTGCACCACCTAGCTGCCCCTTATTTCTCTCATTTTACAGGTGAGGAGACTGAGAGAGCTGGGTGCCTTGCCCTGAGTGTCTGAGGAGGGATTCAACCCACATCCTCCAGAGGCTGTCTACACCACACTCGTAATTCAAGGGACCAGTTCTATGCAAGGCACAGTACTAGGCATTGGCATGCAATGTTTTAAAAAATGGCAGTCTAGGCTCCCAAGGAGTTTACAGAGAATTGTGCTGGGAAGATAATTTTGATGGTGATGTGTAGGATGGATCAGAAGAGATTGAAGGTGAGGAGGGGAGGCCGATGGGTTAGGAGGCTTGGCCAAGAGTGGGAATAGAAGGTAAGGAAGGGCTTCACTAGGGTGATCACAGTGGTAAGGACAAGGAGGAGGAGGAAGCTGGAGATAATGGGACAGTCAAGTACAAGAGATGTGTCGCCCGATCGGTTGTGGAACCAGCAGAGATGAGAGAGCTCCGAGGTGACTCTTTAGCTTTAATCACAAATTGTCTGCTATTGTTTATAAAAAGGGCTGTCGCATTTCTGTGCACCCGCCTGCTGAGGCTGTAAGCTTCTCAGCAAGGGACATATATTATACCTCTTTGCATCCTCACAGTTGCTAATATGTCATTTTTTAAAATTAGACTTCTGATTTCATTGTCATAGGGAATTCACGGTGAGAAGACTCCAATGGTTTTGTGTGTATTCAGTCATTTTTCAGTCACATCTGACCCTTTGTGACCCCATTTGGGGTTTTGTTTTGTTGACAAATTCACTGAAGGAAGTGATTTGCCATTTCCTTCTCCAGTTCATTTTACAGATGAGGAAACTGAGGCAAGCAGGGTTAAGTGACTTGCCCAGGGTCAAACAGCTAGCAAGTGTTTGAGGTTGGATTTGAACTCAGGAAGATGAATCTTCCTAACTCCTAGCCTGGAGCTCTATCCACCACACTTCTCTAGATAAGTATTTATTAAATGCACTGAGAGGCTAAGTCACTTCTCCAGAAATGTAACTCCAGAGCAAGAACTAGAAGGTACATCGGAGACAATCTATTCCAACCATATTCTGTTACAGACAAAGTTCATGGAGGTTAGATGACCTTCTCCTGGGTCAAACAAGAAGAAAGCGCCAAGATCAGAATTCGAACCAGGCTCCTTCCTATGTTTCAGAGGGACTTGAACCCAGGTTTTCCTGATTCTGAGGTCAGCTTTCTCTCAGACATCACGCTGCACCCAATACGACTCAGTAAATATATGTTGAATGAATAATGAATGGATGCTGTCCCCCTCCAGCACTGAAATTTGTCAGTCTAAGGGTTCTGTCCATGTGTGTTTCTAGGGCTCTCTTTGGGCCCTAGCATGAAAGTAAATTAATAATAATAACAATAGCAACAGGAGTGGGGTGAAGTTGGGGGAAGAGAACTGGCCTTGGAATGAGTAAAGTCGGGGTTCAAGTCCTTCTGCTGATACATATTAGCCGTGTGATCTTGAGAAAATCCTTCACTCCCAGTACCCCAATCAACACTCCAAGATTTAACGTCTCCCAAACTGGGTCGCTTTCTCTAGAAAATGGGGGCGATGATATGGTCATAGCCAATGAACCTCATGTTCTATGTAAATGTTTTCCGTTATCATCCTTATTGTCATTCATTCACTCATTCATTCACTCACTCATTCATTCACTCATTCATTCATTCATTCATTCATTCATTCATTCATTCATTTATTTCTGCAATACCAATCCAGACTGGCAGAGGATGCTCCTTTCCTGTCACTCTTTCCACAATGAAATTATAAGAATGGTCCAACAGAAGCTATAGCGATAACTCACATTTTTTATTGTACTTTAAGCCTTACAAGAGCTTTTCTAACAATAACCCTTCGAGGTAAAGAGGGCAAAGTTCATTGTCCACTTTTTAGATACTCTATGCCATTCTTTCTACTATCAAGTTACTAACATCAAAGCCAAGGCAGCCTAGGTTTAGAGATGAGCATGGAGTCTGGGTAAAGAGTGTGTATGTGTGTGTGTGTGTGTGTGTGTGTGTTGTGCTTGTGTGTATTTGATAAAATGATTTAATTAACTAAAAAAGGCGCTGCTTGTTATAGCTCGGGCTTCTTTCTATCCACACAAGTAATGGAAAGTTCATCGGACTGTATGCCGCTTCAGCAAGCATTCACGGTGCTGTGTGAGAAATCTGACACATTCAGAGAGTGTCCTGGGTTTCCAGTCAGAGAATCTAGTACCACCACTTACAGCCGTGGGACTTTGGACAAGTCACCATTTCTTTGGGCCTCCGTCTCTTCTAAAAAACGGACTGAATGATCTCCAGGATTCTTGCTGTCTCTACGTACCTGATCTCATAAATACTACATGGGGAGATTGCAGAGAACACAATTCTTGCTTTCAAAGATCTGTCATTTTTGAAGAGCCGAATCTGGTAGGTCAACCACATATGTAGAGACTTTGTAATGCTTGCAATACATTAGAGTTCTATTTTCCATGAATCAGAGAATCCTAGGAAGGAAGTGTAAGGTATAAACTGATCTAGCCTCCTCGCATCTGGTGAATGTCTAAACTACCCAAGACAGATGGTTGTCTATTCTCCTCTTCAAGATCTCTAAGGAAAGAGACTCCTTAATTGGATATTATAAAACTTCCTTTTTGTGGAAGATGATGCCATAAAAATATAATATCTAAAGCAATATTATGTCAGTAAATCTCAATTGTGTTAAAAGCTATTTTTTTTTCACTTTAGACTGGGACCCAAAGTAGGTCTTCATACCTCTGGAGCGGGGACCATCTGTCAAAACCCAAGATCGAGCAAAGCTCACAGCATCTTTAGCTATGTAGCCACTGGGCATCTAGAATTCCAGAATGGTTTCTGCATTTGCCTGTCCACATAGGCCACATGTTTTTCCAATCATCCAGAAAGAAATTTGGACCTGATAACAATTTATGAAGGAAAGGTCACATCACTGAAGGATGGGGAGGTAGAGTGAGGAAGGAAATACAGGGCATTATCTTTCTGTCTAGTAAACTGGTAAGTTTCCCAGCCAGTTGCATCATCCTTAATATCCTTCAAACAGAAGTGGATGCACCCAATTAATTACCTTATGTGGCTGAATAATACAAGTTGACATTAACACTTGAATTTAGTGGTCAGGTAGAGAGCTGACTTGGGGTGAGCAGAGACTACAGGACTACGGTGAGGGTAGAGATCACCCTTCAAACCCTTTCCTAAGTAGGAAGGTTTCATAGCAGAGTATTTTCCTAAAGACCAAGGGGAAGAATGTGCTTATTATTTCAGGTGGAGATGCTAGGGACAAAAATAGGGACAAAAATACCTTGCATGTTTTCCCATTGTAATAAAGTTTCTCAATACCATGCTCTGGTACAGAAAGAGAGAATCCCTGACTTTCATTCTTGATGGACGCAAGTGACTCTAAAAGATAGAAAGAGAAATTCAATGTGATCTTTAATAGGAAGGAAAATTTTATGCTTCAGTTCAGAAAGAAGTATTAGTAAAATCAAGGGGTGAGACCTAAAACCAGCGCAGCATTTTATGCATAATAAATGTGTAATAAATCTTTGTTGAGTTGATTTGAAAAGCTGAGTTTAAATTAATTGGGTTTGGATTTTCTTTTCTTTTTCTTAAAGTAAAAAGCTCAAGGCATCTTGTGGCTTCAAATTACACGCTCATTTAAATTCAACCGAGGTCTTTGCTGTGCTAAGGAATGGAAAGAAATACTGAGAATCATAGATTACATTAGTGAGAACCTTAAGACCGACCAACTCAGTTCCTTTCTCAAAATCTCCCAGGAGGTCCCCTCATGACCTCCTCTATCAGAATTGAAGCAGTGGGCTTGGTACTTTGGCTGAGGTCATTTGTACTAATTGGAAGAACTGAAAGAAGGGAGCTCAGCTTCCAGGCATGAAAGACAGCTGTGAATCACTGGATTATGGGATCAAAGATCTAGGGTTGGGAGGGACCTGAGAAGGGACCATTACTTTACAGATGAGGAAACTGAGGTGAATCAGAGGTTCTCACTGTCAGGTTGTGTCATGGTCTTGGCTGGCATGTTTCTCCATTTCTAATAAATAAAAGAGATAAACGATGACCAATAAAAAGAGGGTGATACTCACCACTGCCAGGGAGGATGATGCTTCCATTCAGGGGGGTCTCTTTGCTATCCACCTGAAGGCAAACATATCCTTGAGCAGGATGCGTGTCAATGTCACTAGAAAGAGATGGAGGGAAAAAAAGGGGGGGGGAAGAGGAGATGGGGGAGAAAAGGAGATAGAGGGGTGAGTTGGACTGTTTAAACATTTGCTAACCAAAAAAAAAAAATTAGTTGATGCCCCTAGTTCATCAAGGAGTGTTTTTTAAATGATGCTCAACATATGCCATAAGGTAATTGTAATAGAAAGAACATATGCATTTGAGCAGCATATGGAAAATTTAGTCCATCAGAATTTCCAAGTAGATGATTTAATAAGCTGCTTCCACATTTGTGGAGACATATAAAATTATAATTCTCTCTCCATTTCTCAGGACAAACCAGAACCACTCTCAAATGACTACAGTGACCTTCTGTTAGTAAAGCAGTTCTACCAGAAGCTTTGGAATGACTTGCTGATTGGCCAGTTTGACATTGATGGCTTTTTGGTCAGCAGATCCTTCAGCTGTCTTTATAAATATCAAGAACCTCAGCTCGGGGCTAGCATCCTGGGTTAGGATGTGGAAGCAGTCAGCAAGCAGGGGATAGCTATACTGGATTCCATTGAAGGCAGTGATCTTCTCTTGATCAAGTGAACAATCAGCTGAGGGAAAAGTGAGAATTTGTTTGTTTAGGACCATAGCATTTGGACCAGGAAGGAACCTTAAATTTCATATTAAATTCCAGTTCCCCCATTTTGTGGTAAAGTAAAATGGTGCCAAGAGTCAGTGATAGAGTATGGTAGTTAAGACCACAAGACACAGTTGGAACAGGCCTGGGTCCAGGGTCAGAGGACTGGAACACTTCTGTCGGCTGTGTGACCATGGGCATTTCCCTGGTCATCTGTTCCCTCTCCTGTAATTAAGATGAGGAGGGTATCTAAGCCTATGTTTGTATAAAATAATTTAAGCAGGGAAAGGATGCTGCCACTGAGGGGAGTCAAGAAAGATTTCACATAGGAGCTAGGCCATGAGCTTACCCCGAAAGGAAGTTCTGTGGGGCCCAAGTGAAGACATATTCCAGGAACTGGGCAAAGCCTACAGAAAGGCAGAGAGTAAGGACATGGTGGAACATGAAGGCTATGATTCTAAGACTAGTCCTAGTGTAAGACAGCAGGTCTTCACAACTGCGTGGGACCACAGAGGTCTTCTGGTCATACCCTGTCATGTTACAGAGAAGGAAAGTCAGGTAGAGAGCAGTCGTGGATAAGGGGAAGTCAAGTAGAGAGAGGTCATGTGATTTGTCTAAGCTTATGTAATACACAGTCATCTTCTGACTCAAAATCCAGTATTCTTTCCACAACACCTCAAGACACAATTTTCTTTTTTTTCTCTTTCAAAAACTCATTTTATGCATATATTTTGTTTTTATATTGCCTAGATTTCTGCCTGTATGCTCCCCCACCCAGAGAATCATTTCTTATAACAAAGAATATGTAAAAGAAAAGAAGAGGAAGAAATCACTAAAACTGATGACCTCATCAAAAGAATCTTATTCTCTAAGCAATGTTCCACATCCAGAGACCTCCACCTCTGGGAAAGAGAAGCGCAGGGTGTCGAGATGGCATTTTCTAACTCAAGAAATGCTAGTTGAATTGAATTTATTTAATTTGATAGATGCCACCAATTTTTACAGGAGGATCCCATACGGCAGGAGTACTGCATAGGTAAACCCTAAAACAAAAGCCTCTAGAAAGTGATTTTCTCACCTTGAAAAGTCTCCATAATGGAATTTGTGACTTGTGCAAAGAAATTCCGCACCTGTGTAGGCAGCTTGGAAGCTGGTGCCGGCAGACTTATAGGGTGTGGGTAAGAGGATGTCTTGTCCATAAAAAGTAATCTGCCAATGAAAAAATACAACTAGTAGAGCCCTGTGCCTGGAGTCAGGAAAACCTGTGTTCAAATTCTGCCTCAGACACACGCTGAGTGTGTGACCCTGGGGAAGTCACTTAACCCTGTTTTCCTCAGTTTCCTCATTGGTAAAATGAGCTGAGGAAGGAAATGGCAAACCTCTCCAGGATCTTTGCCAAGAAAACCCCAAATGGTTTCACTAAGAGTTGGATATGGCTAAAATGCCTGAACAATAACAAAGGAAAAAGAGAGTGGGTGAGTGGATCCCTTCTGGGAGAAGCCCTAATCCATGGTGGGCACACTTACGTGGGGTAGCCTGATGGTGACATCCCCACTGCTGAGAGATGTGAGTGCCAGTACCTAGCTGGCTTTCTGAAGGGGATTTTTCCAGCCTCTTTCAGAGAATCCCAGTCTAGAAAGAAACCCAGGAATGAATGTATAAAGCCTGGAAATGAGTAGAAAATATTCATCTATTCAATAAATATATATTAAGCACCTACTAAATACAAGATACTGGGAATACAAAGAGACAGATGGTGAAATGAAAAGAAAATTGAATTTGGAGTCAGAGAATCTGGTTTGAATTCCAGCTCTGTCATTTACTACTTGTCTCATTTGGGGACAGTGATTTACCCTCTCTGGAACTCACATTCCCCAACATAAAATGGAAAGTTTGCTCAGAGGTTCTTAAACTTATTTTGTGCTGTGGACCTCTTTGCCAGTCTGGTGAAGCCTATAGATGCATCCTCAGAATTAATGTTCCTTCCGAAATGTATAAAATAAAATCCATAGCATTATAAAGAGAATTGAAAGGATTACAAAAGGAAAAATATATTGAAATAAAGATGTAATTTGCTTTCCCCTCATCCAAGTTTACAGATGCCCTAAAAGGGGTCTATGAAAGCAGTTTCCGCTTGGAAAATGGGGGGCAAGAAGGTGGGAATCATCTAGGCCACAACCCAAAACAAATCTATAGACCAGGTTTCCCATCCCTTGTTAACCCTAACACTCTCCAGAATAGTCCCATTTGGGAAATACAATAGATAAGGGGGGGCAGGAATCTCACCATTTTCCCATTTCTGTGACCTCTGCTGAGACTTCTGGCCAAGCAACGGTCATTTGCATGGTGGAGTGATTAGCAAACTGTCGAGTCAAAATCTCCCCCAAAACTTGGTACTCCTAGCAATTCTGACCCCATTTTAGGAATGTCTATAACGCTTGAATGGGACAGGACATCAGCCTATTGGGACCTGGAATAAGTGGAAACATCTGTATTTGTTAACCTCTTGTGGAGCCCATTCGGTGAGATTTGTGGTTTACCTTTGCCGAGTAAAAAGTCTCCAAGGTGACATTAATGCAAGCTTTCTATTGGCTACTTTTGGTGAAATTAGAGACCCATAACTGGACCCCAACTTTGGAGGAGTGCTTATTTGTGAAGACAGCAAACTGGAAACCATCTGGCTTATGGTCACTGTGTTCTACCCTGAATAATCCAGTTACTGTGGGTGGATGATTGTTCTCTAAGGACATCATCTGAGGTCAAGGAAAGAGAAGAGAGGCTGGTGAAATGCACCTTCTGGGATACAGAAAACTCCCTCATATGAACAATGGAGGGATATGGATCTGATCTGTAGGGTAAATCATATATCTAGAGCTAGAAAAAACCTTAGAGCATCTGGTCCAAGTCTTTTGTTTTACAGATGAAACCTTGTGAAGTCATGTGATTTGTCAAAGATTACCTCTATTAAATGGCAGAAGGAGGAAATTAGCACAGACACATTCACCAACAGTACGATCAACTAGTAGTTATCAAATTCCTACTATATGCCAGGCGCTCTGCTAAATGAGATGTATAAATATATACTGAGGGCCAGCGAGGAAAAGTGACTTGCTCAAGGTGACAACGTGAGAGATATACAACAGAATCAGAATTTGAATTCAGGTCCCTTGACTCCAAATGCTATGTTTTCCCCACTATTATCATGTTGTTTCCTCAGAATGGTTAACGTGGAAAGTGATTTGCAAACTCTAAAGGAATATATAAATGCTATTATTGAATAGAAGAGGATTTTGCTGTAGGAGAATCTCAAAAAACATTTCACAAGATGGGAAAAATTAAGAAAATTACAAAAACCTGGACACCAATTTATGGTTCCTTTTTTTACTTAAAAGTATTGGTTCAGAAGGTGTGATTTATTAATTTTATTAATTTTTCAAGGTGATCTCCCAAGTCATATTGGCAACATGGGTTGGGTTTGTCTGAGACAATCTGGAAGGGCTCTGCTAGAAAGCAACTCATGCTAACTAAGCACATTGTCTATCTCCAGGATTGTTTTGAAATTTGCATCCATCCTTCTGCAACGCCTTGGCACTCACCATCTGGGTCAACCTGGAAGTTGCCTTAGGTCCTACTCCTGTTTCCTGCCCAATCTTCTCAACAGTAGTATCTGTATAAAGTGCCCAGGACACAGGAAATCAGGGTTCTTGGTTTCATATGCACCATCCCCACAAGGAAGTCAACTCTTTCCTTACCTGGTTTTGTTACAAGCCGAGCCTCATGTGTTCCCACTATGTAATGGAGAATGGAGCCTTGGAATGATGTGGCACTGAGGGATTTCATGGAGAAGTAGGACTGAAGACCCAGATAAGGTAGGCTGAGCCATGCATCTTGGAAATGAGCCTTTCCACTTTCGTCATGGTGAAGCTCAGGCTTGGGGGAGTCAGAGTAATTGGGAGGGATAGCTTCAGAAGTTCTTCTTTGCTTTATTTAAACAAGGACATTTTGGAAACCATCATTAAGAAGCAAAAAACTAGCAAGAATCATAAAGCAAACAATTAGTAAGCATTTCTTGAACACCTACCATGTGCTAGGCTGACTTGCAGTTTCTTGAATGTGACATTTCCATGCTTTTGCATAGACTGTCCCCTTGTTCTACAATGTTCTGCCCCCTCCACTCTACCTCCTGGTTTCTCTGGTTTCCTTGAAGACTCAGATCAAGTCCTACCTTCTTTAACAGGCCTTTCTGGGGTCCCCCCACCTCCATAACAGCTCGGGCCTTCTCCCCTCAGATTGGCTTCCATCTCCTATGCATCTTCCTTATATGGACAGAGTTCTTTATTCCCATTGCCTGCCCTACCCCTTGGAACAGGAGCTTGTTGAGAGCAAGCGGAGATCTCACCATTCTTTCTATCCTTCTCAGAGCTTAGCCCATGGTAGTAGACAAGTACTTAAAATGTTTGTTGATTGACTGGCAAGGCCCTAGGGACAAATACAAAGAAAGAAATAATTTCTCTGCTCTCAAGAAACTTCCACTCAAATAATAAGTGTGTGTGTGTGTGTGTGTGTGTGCGTATTCCTCATCTGTCAATTGAACTGGAGAAGGAAATGACAAACAGCTCCAGTATCTGTCAAGAAAACCCCAAATGGGGTCTTGAACAGTCAGACACAACTCAATGACAACAACACTATATGAAAACACACATACACATAAGAAATATAACACACATATGCGCACTGGGTCATGTGTATGCATGCATGTGAACAGAGAGACAAGAATTTTATTGTGCATTCATATGGGCATATGCAGAGATAAATTATGCAAATACATTTGTATATGCATTCATATGGGCATGTGTAACACATATGTATTTTATGCACATACCTGCTTATCTCCTGTTTATATATCCGTTCATATGTATATGAATATGCTGCTCTCATATACATGTATGTGTTTGCATATGTGTATGTTGATGTGTGTATGTGTGTATGTGTGTATGTATATATACATATATACTTCTTATCTCCCTATTAGAATGGTTATTCTACACACACACACAGACACACAGACACACACACACACATTTTTTATCCCTTCCACAACTATGTTCAGCCAGCTTGCTCCACTGGCCCTGGGAAGTCAGCTTTTCTGAACTAGGCGCTGATGCTGGCTACTCATTTAACTACATGTATGTGTACTTGTTACATGTTCAATTCTTCATGACTCCTTTTGAGTCAGTATATACACATATATATGTATATATACACACACCTGTGTATGTATATCTGTGTGTAGAAGCATATGTACATACGTGTGTATGCATATATGTATGTATATAAACATATATATGGGGAGAAGGGGAGAGAGACAGAGAGCAAAAAAGGTAGCATTGTGAGTGCTGGACTTGAAGTCCAGAGAGAGACCCAAGTTCAAATTCCATCTGAAACACTTACTAGCTATGTGACCTTGGGCAAGGTCTGCCTGCCTCAGTTTCCTCATCTGTAAAATGGGGTTAATACTATCCCCTACCTCCCAGGGTTGTTGTGGGGATCAAGGTGGTTTGCAGACCTTAAAGTCCTATAGTGACACTATACCAAACAGGGAGGGAGAGCACCAGCTGGTGGAGGGATCCAGAAAGGCTTGCTAGAGAAGGCCATGCTTGAGCCATTATCGATGATAATTCCCTTGTCTTTACACAATCACACACTGACTATCTCTCTGTGATAGTAAATGCCCTTGCCACCATTTTCTATGGGAGCCTCTAATCTTCCATATTTGCTATGACCTTGCCCGCTACCTTAAAAATCATCACTGCGGAATCAATCTGCCCCTTGGAGATCTCAGATCCTGCTTCCTCTGGAACTAGAGGAATCTTCTTTCAGCTTCTGGCTCCCCACTCTTTCTTGATATAGCAAATACCTTGGCACTGGGGGAACAGTGAGAGTACACTTGGGGTCAGGGGTTGCTGGTTATTGGACACATCATGGCCCCCACATTGATCTCTGAGCTGGGGGGAAGGGAGGCCCTAGAGAAGCAATTGTTGGCTTAAGAAAATAGTGCTATTCCAGAAAGTCAATAATGTGAATGAATAAATACAGAAAAACCAATAGACTTCCCAGTATATCATTTGAAATCCCTAAGAATAAATGTCTCCAAACTGAGCTGAATCTTTCAAGGCTGTTCTAAGAGGCAGCTATGTAATCAGAATATCCTGATGGAAAGCATGGTAATTTAAAGGTTCAAACTGAGTTCCAGCTTTGTCCATGCTATTCTATTTCCTCCAGAAGGAGTTTGGGGGAAGATCTGGGTGACTAGTATACCATCAGGACCTCAGTCTCTGGGTGCCATGGGAAGGTTTCATACTGGAAGTTTTTCTCTTTTAGGTCCAGCTTCACATCTAGTTTCATTGGGTAAGTTGCCTGGAGCTTCGCCTGGAGCTCAGTGCCAGACTGGACAAAAGGGGTGTTGATGGTCATTGCTGCCACAGAGTACCAGTACATGCTACAAGAGGAGGCACAAAGCAAAGGTCACATACGTAATGAGCCAGGGATGATACCTTCTTCTGTTTACACTGTCCAGCCTCCCTCAGAGGAATCCTTTACAGGCATACAGATAACACACACAGAGAACTATAACTAGGGTGGGTGACTGGGGCTTTGTACCTGGGCACCAGAACTTAACAGGCATCTGTATAGCATTTGTACTCTTTTGACCAATGGAAATAACTGACAGGTTATACCCACTTAAAGGAGGTAACAGGCTTTGTGCCTCCATCTACCACTATGTCCTTTCTTCTTCTCAATGTTTGGGAAAACCAGAGGTTATCAGCTATGTCAAAGGGACACTGGTCAAAGTTTCTCAAAAATGAGTTTTATTGTCATCATGATCAACTATGTTCAACAAGATTGCACCAGAGGTCCAGGAAAGTCAACTTAGCTGACTTTACTACATTTATCTGTAGACAAAGAGTGTAACGTAAGCATTAAATCAGGAACGTTCTTGAAAGATGCCCATGGCACAAGGAAGGGGAAGGCAGCCTCCATAAGTTGGCCAAGGAGGAATTCCAAGATTTTCTTATGCTCTAGGTGAGCTTCTGACCAGTCCAGCCTTTCCATGCACCTTCTCCCAAAAGCACCTCCTTAGGGCATTTTATAGGAGTTTGCCTCCCTCCAACAGGGTATATACAAGGTCTCTTCCCAAGAATACTCCTAACTCTTTGGTTTCATGCTGCTAACTCCAGTTATAATAATTGCTAGACATAACTTCACACACATACTTGTGTGTATATACATACACTCATATGCACAAGGAATGAAAGCAAAGGATAAATGGGCTCTAGCACCTAAACTGCTTCAATAGCAAGTCTTGGCAATAAGAAAGATTTAAAGAAGAGACTGTGGGGAGCCAAGCCTTCACAGTTAGGGATGAAATAACAGAATTTTTCTCAAGGGAAAAGCTGGGTTAATTGAAGGGCTGTCTACCCATGCCCTCCTCTTCCTACCTCTGAAAGCTACTGAATGAAACCCATTTATTAAATGAAGGAGTTGGAAGCAATGGTCTCTAAGCTCTCTTCTAAAATTCTAAATCTATGACCCAATGAAGGCCCTTTTCCAGGGTTCATAGCTGCTACAAAGGGGTGTTGTCTCTTGAAAGAGTTTGCCCAGTTCTCTCTCAGAAAAACCATGGAATCTTATGATGGAAAGGACAAGTTTCAGTCCCCAAATAAGCTAGAAATTCTGCCCGGTCCCTTCCTGCCCTTAAAATGAAAAATCATGAGAGAACATTCATTAAGTACTGCATGCTGAGCATTATATTAAGGACTGGGGATTAAAAAAAAAAGACAGTCCCTTCCCTCTAGATGCTTACATTCTAATAGAGGGAGATGACACATAAAAGGGAATGGTGATTATGTAAGACCAGCTTGGACCTCTATGAGGCATCTGGGAATATAAGAATATAGAGATGGGGACCAGGAAAATGGACTCTTCGGAACATGGGACCTCATCTTCATCCATTTTCCATTTTCCACGTTGATGCCTCTGCTTCAACCTTCAAATTGGAGCTCCAAAGCCCCAATCCATGCTAAGAAATTCCTGAATTCTATGCCTTCTCCTTTTCTGCATCTCTTGCTCTGGGAATTGGGATAAAATCAATTCTGCTCTTGTCCCCGGAAAAGGAAAGTCAATAGTCTGCTCTTTGGCTATACTCACTAGCCCTTGTCACTTCCAGATATTCTCTTCCTTATCACTCTTCCCTTATATGAGCTGTCTCCCCCTTTAAGAATGTAGGCTTCCTAAGGGCAAGAATTATATCACTTGTGTCTTCCCCAGTCTTTAACACAACAAACTTAATAAACCCTGGATCATGAATTTTCATTGAAAGGGAACATGGGGCAGACAGATTTTCTGATTTATTTGGGGCCTGAAGCTTGTCCTTTTCCTCCTTGGTTTCCATGGTCCCCCTGAGGAAGAAATAGATATCCCCTTTCCAGAGACCATGTTCCCTAATGGGTCAATTATTCTTTCATAGGAGCTGGGAGCACTGGAGAAAGATCTTTCTAGGACCATAGATGTAATGCTCGAAAGGTCCCTCAAAACAGTCGCTGAGTCCAACCACCTCATTTTCTAGATGAGGAAGCTGATCCACAGAGTGGTGACTTGCCGAGAATTTGAATCCAGGCCATCCTGACTCCAAGTCCAGAACTATATCTACTACATGATGCAGACTCTGACTTTACTGGGGAAGGGGTATGTGCAGCCCCCTGAGTAAGTCATTAATATATATTGATGGAGTAATGGCAATCATCTCCTAGTCATCTGGAAAGGTATGTTATGGGTTCCTTAGAACCCAGAACTCAGTAATAAATAGAAAATCTCTACATCCTCTGTTTAAAACTTCTCTCCTTATCAGGGTTTGGTGTCAGAAAGCATTTAAACCATAGGGCTGGATGGCTTAGGAGTAACAGAATCTTCAGATAAAGGAAGCATGCTTTGGTATCCACTGTGAATGACAAAACACCAAAAAGGACATCTAAGTCCTGGGAAGAGGATTATAAGACCATTCCCCATCTAGTTCCACCTTCTCTCACCAACTTGATTTTCCACTACTCCCCAGGCTATTCCCTACACTCAAGTCAGGCTGGTCCCCTATAACAAGGGATCTCAAGTTCATATTCTGAGGAAGAAGCCTCAGAAACCATCTGGTCCAACCATCTCATTTTACAAATAAGGATTCCAAGGGTGGACAAGTAGGACTTGTGAGTCCAAAGCAAATATTCCTTCCATTGTACCATGCTGTCCAATGGCCTCATTTTATAGGTTAGGACACTGAGGCCCAGAGTCACTTGCCCAAGGTCATACATGTACGAGGCATCAGACAGGACTCTGCTTTCCTTAGTCCAGGACTCTTTCCATTACACCACACTGTCTCCTTCCTGGTCCCATGTTCCTCCTTTCCTTAATTCCTTGGTGGTTGCTCCTCTACCTTCTTCTCAATCCTAGCTCAAGTCTGTCCTCTGGAAAGCGTTCCTATGATCACTCTAGCTTGCACTCATCTCCCCTTGTCTGAATTCCTAGAGTCAGACTTCCCTTAGAATCAGAGTCCTGTGTGCTCCCTGTGTGTCAGCTTTGGTTCTTTAAAAAGATTGTAAGCCCCTTGAGGGCAGGGACTATATCTGCTACATCAGGTAGCAGTTGGAGGTGATGCAGTGACTTAGCTAAACTCACCATTAGCTGAAAGGTGTGCCAGGGCAGTGGCATAGAAACTGTATTCCAAGGGCAGTCCCATCGAGGTAGGAATAGTGTACCAAAGTTCTGCCAACCCCAGGGCCTGAGTCCATTGGCATGAGATACCATCAAGGACCTGAGAGATTTTCTTCAGCATGCTATATTCGTTGGCTGAATTAGCTCCTACAGGGACAGAAGAGGGGAGTCATCAGGAAGGTGAGATGAGATTTGGGGAGGTGAAAGGAGGGGAGAACCATGAAGAGGGGAGTCCACAAGAAGACACTAAGCCTGAAGCTTGGGGGAAGTCAGAACCTTCAGAATATCCTGCACAAAGTCCTTGTCTGCATCAAAAAAGGCGAGTTCTTGATCAAACAACTTTAGATTGGCAGACAGCAATGGCTTGACAGCTGGCAACTCCTTCCATCCCAACAGCTATAGATGGACAGAGGAAAAGCTGCCTTAGATGTCCTTCTAAGCAATCAGTGAATAGAATACTGTTACAAGTGACAGAAAGATTCTCCTGAAATAACATAATATGGTGGAAAGCATTCTGGTTTGGGGATCAAAGGACATTGGTTCAAATTTTATCTGAGTGACTTAACCTCTCAGGGGCTGTTTCCTTTTCTGTAAAATGAAGGAGCTGATCTGGACAGTCTCTACCATTCCTTCCAGCTCCGAATCAAAGATCCTATCTTAGCTTCAAAAATTCCATTCCTTGACTGTATTTTCTTCTTTAAAGACTTCTTTTGTTTGTTCCTAACCATTGAATACTATTGTACCATAAGAAAGAAGGAAGGGGATGGTTTCAGAGAAACCTTGGAGGACTCGTATGAACTGATATGAAGAGTAAAATGAAAAGGACAGGTAGCATAATTTATACTATAATGTGATTCTGTGATAACAAATCCAATGAGACGCCGATTCCCAAGGATCAGTTTTGAAGAATGCTGCCTACCTCCTGACCAAAAGGGAAGGGACTCCCTGTGCTGAATGAGCCAGCATTTCTAGCCCTTGGGGAAATTTGCCTTGCTTGACTACACATATTTATTACAAGAGTTTTGTACTTTGTTTTCTTCCCCCTCAGGAAATGAGACCATGAGAGGGAAAGAAAATAAATACTCGTTAATTGAGGGGAAAAAAAGAAAATTGATTTTTTTTAAAAAGGAAAATCAGTCCATTCATAGCATGGTTGAAACGGTTCTCTGAATGCCTGGGCAAGTTATAACAACTCTCTGGTTAGACATTAAGCAGCTTGGAAAACTGCATTCATTTTTTTTTCTGGACCTCTAATAATAGCTGTCATTTATATAGTTCCTTTGTTTGCAAAGCATCTGTGCACCATCTCATTGGAGCTTTACAGCAATTTGTTGTCATAGGTTCTCCAAACAGAGAGGTTTAATCTAAAGTCACAAAACAAATAAGTATCAGAGTCAGGATCTGAATCTAGGTCTTTCTGACTCTACCTGTGAAACAGCCTTTATGGGGGAAAATAGAGTGCTCTGTGTCATACTGATGCTATAATTGACAGCCAAGAGCAACCTCATGAATTTCCAGAAGTTTGCCCTTTGCAATTCATGTACTCTTACCTCTAAAGGAACCCAGAGATCAGGCTGATTTAAAGGCCAACAATATTTGCAAATCATTTTAAGCTTCATTTGAATGGCCAGTGCAGTCTAGTACAGTCTAGTAGACCTCATAACTTAAAGAAGACCTACCATTTTTGCGTTTTTGGAGTGGGGAAAGTAGGAAAATTGGGGTTAAGCGCCTTGCCCAAGGTCACACGGCTAGTAAGTGTTATGTGTCTGAGGCTGGATTTGAACTCAGGTCCTCCTGACTCCAGGGTCCGTGCTCTATTGACTATGCCACCTAGCCACCCCAAGACCTACCATTTTTAATTCTTTCAATCAATTATTTATTATGCATCTTTCAAGTGTTGGGGATAGAAATCAAGGTAAAAGACACTCCCTACCTTCAAGGAGTTTACAATCTAATAGCACCATAGGAAAAACAAACAAACAAAAAAAACCTCTTGCCTCCTCTGGACTAAGGTTTGCTTAAAACCTGTTTCACCAGAATTAAATTCCTCCAGTCATGCTTAGGTCCATCAAATAATTAATTAGCCTCTATATGTGAACATTTGCCCTTATGACCATAGTTAGAATTTCCTAAGCTGTTTGTGTAGGCAAGTACTTAGTGAACTAAAGGAATCAGGAAAACTCCCAAAGGTGTCTGGGCTAAGAGGAATTTGGATACTAACTTTGATAAGCACTTTGAGTGACAATGTGTCTAAATCATTTCTGCTCAAACTTGCTCTGATGTAAAGACCTGGAATGAATGGCTGAGCCCAAATCACCCACGTATAAAAATGTCTCTTCTCTATTCCTTTCATTCATATTTTTCTATTTTGCATAAATGCTACATCACCTTATAAGTAATTCAAGAAAAATTAAAAGAAATTGAGCAGAAAAAAGTAGGCTAAAGGGTAATCTCATAATTCTGTTCAGGTACAGGATTTTTTGAGGTAGGCACTTGGCCATTATTTTCAACATTCACAAAAATAAAACAAACAAGAAGAGAGGGCTTTAATTAAAGCAGAAGAGGTTCTGGTTGAGCAAAGGAAGAATTTCTTGACAGATTGAGCCAACGATTAAGAGTAAAATTTTTATTCTTGCAGATAAACTAGAGGGAAGCATACAAGCTTTTGTCTAAATATACATACACCTGCCTCTGGGCAGGAAATTAGATGATTACTAAAATCTTTCTTTGATTCTATACTTGTATTGTTCAACTTTTAAATTATTTCAATTAGAAGAAAATGTGGGATGGGGATAAGAGCCTTCACTGTAGAGCCAAAGGTCCTGAGATCCCCTGTCACCTACATGCCCACAGCCTTAGTGACAGGGTTCAAACTCAGCCTAAGTTTCCTCATCTGTAAAATAAGGGGGCTATTGGACTTAATCTTCTGTGAGGTCTTGTCCAGTCCTATACCTACAATCCTTTGATATTTTCAAAATTCCCATTTCCTAATGGCTTTTCCATCTCTATATGCCCTTTGTTCTCCTCTGCTTCTCATATTACCCCTCACCTACACATAACACCACTCTGGGAGGTAGATAATAATTCACATGTGGATAGTGTTTTGTGCTTACAAACTACTTATCTTACACAATATGTGGGGCTCAGAGTAGCTACATGATCTATCCATGACCACACAGCTAATGAGTCTGGGTTTGGAACCCAGGTTTCCTGACACCCATGGCAGCACCTCTTCCCTTACATGGCTCTGTCCAGTCGACGGGGAAATATGGCTCTCCAAAGCAATGGTAATACATGAGATTGGTGAGTAAGTGGAGTAATCTCAAGTAAGGAAACCTGAGTTCAAATTCTGTTTCTGTCGTGTCCTAGCTCAAGAGTTCTTAACTTTTTTACGTCTTGCAAATTTTTGGCAATCTGAAGAAGCCAATGGACCTCTTCTTGGAAAAATGCTTTTAAATTCCTGAAATAGAATACACAGTATTACAAAGGAGACCAATTATACTGAAATATAGTTATCAAGTTAAAAAAAGAGTTCATGGCCCCTAAGCATAGACTCCTGACTTAGCTGTATAATCATGTATAGATCAGCTAATCTGAGTCTCAGCTTCCACAGGAGGGAACATGTACACCGCCTACCTAATGGGGATGTGGGATAATGTGCTCTATAAATCTATAGGAAAGTAAGTGTTTATTATTAGAGAGATACAGCCTTCTGATTTCACATTATAGGAGATAAAGGATAACACCTACCATCTTTACAAGTTCCTTTATCTTCCTGTGTGTGGAATATTCCATAAATGATGCTCTTGTCTTCTTCACAATCTCTGTGAAGCCTTCCGCTTGTATACCAGCCTAGTAAAACAAAACCAACTAGTGAATGTAATTCAAAAAGGTTGCTGACCCCTTAAACATCTGTCTTTCCTCATAAAGCAGATCTAAGAACCTGTGCTAGCAGCCATTTTAGCAACCTGTTTAGGGGCAAAGACAACTAATTCTGTTTGGGGCATGTTTAGTTTGCAATGTCTACTAGACATTCAGTTTGAGATGTCTGAAAGGCAATTGGAGATATGAAATTGGAAGTCAGCAGAGAGGTCAGATAGATTTGAGAATGGTCAACATAGAGATGGTAATTAATTCCATGAATGCTTATGAGATCATTAAGTGACTCGGTGTAGAGGGAGGTGAGAAGAGAGCTCAGGACAGAACCCTACAGGACACTTACAGTTAGAGGAGACTGAGAAAGAAGAGTCGGATAGATAAAAGGAGAACCAGGAAGGACACACGTCCTGAAAACTTAGAAAGAAGAGAATATCAAGGGGAAGAGGGTGATCAAAAGTGCCAAGTACTGCAGTGAGGTCCACAAGAGTGAAGACTGAGGAAAGACCATCAGCTTTAACAAGTAAGAGGTCAGTGCTAACTAGAGAAAGAAATTTTGATGGAATGGTGAGGTGAGAAAACAGATTTTTAAGGGGCTAAGAAATGAGTGAGAGGAGGAAATGTGGAGGCACCTATTAAAGACAACCTTTTGAAGGAGTTGAGTCACAAAGGGCAGAAGGTTTAAGATGATAGTAAGCTGGGATGGAAGGAGCAAGTGAGAGTTTTTTAAGGATGGGGAGATGGGGGCATGTTTGTACAGAGTAGGGAAAAAGCCAGTAGGCTAGAAGACACTGAAGAGAAGTGACAGATGGAGGTGATTGATGGAAGAGACATCATGGCATGGAATTGCTAGTGAAGGTGGAAGGGTGAGCCTTGGTGAGAAGTAAGGCTACTTCTTCACATGAGACTGTGATGAAGGAGGACATGGGGCAGAAGGCATTTGAGTAATAGGAGATGTGGAAGGAGAGGAAAAAGGAGGAGTGCAGGGTGAAGGACCACAATTTTTTTTTGCTAAATATCAGGCAAAGATCTCAGCTGATGGGGGCAATGGCATAGGAGCCAAAAAGGGATGAAAAGAAAAGGTGAAAAGATTCAGAAGAAACACTGGAGAGTAGGATACTGAGGTGATAAAGAAAGCTTGGAAGCATTGCCTAGCAGGTAGGACCCAGTCAAGGTTCTGTAACCTAAACTATCAGTCAGTCAGCAATTATTTACTGAGGACCTACTATGTGCTAAGCATTGTGTTAGGCACTGAGAATGCAAAGTCTGGAGCAATTTCTGCCCCTAAGAGTAAATTCAAAACACAAATCACTGATCAGACATTTAAACAACAATCATTTATTAAACACATCAGCTGCCTGGAATTCTGCTGGACTCTATAGGATATTAAAATGATGGGGCAACTAGGTGTCACAGTGGAGAACAACTAGCCCTGGAATCAGGAGGACCTAAATTCAAATCCAGTCTCAGACACTTACTGACTGTATGACTCTGGGCAAGTCACTTAACCCTGATTGTCTAAAAAATAAAAAACTAAAAAAGCCCGATAGTCCAGTTCTTGTTCTCAAAGAGCATACATGTTAGTCCAAGGGAAATAAGAGGAAATAGAGTACATTCCAGAGGATAGGAGCATTTATTTGAAGGCAGTGTATGAAGTTCAGAGCAATAGTTACTTCTATAAGGCTGATGGCTCCCCCAGCAAAGTGTGCCCCCAGACTGGAGATGACAGATGTCAGGAACGAAGTCTCAGGGCTATTTAAGATGAAGAATCTCACAAAAGCACCAGAGTCATAGTCCCCTGGAGCAAAACAAAGAACACTGTGGTTGTTTATCCCATCTCTTGCTTTACATCCAGCCAGCAAACATATGTGCCCTCTTTCTATAAGATTGTGGCACAGGGTTTGCTCTTCCTGTACCTGGAAGCCTGGGGCAGAGCCAGACAGAGCAGGGTATAGTCTCTTCAGAATCACCTCTTCTCGGTGATGGAAGAAATCTCAGTGCCTGTCTAGTACAGCTGGACCTGACCAAGAATGCCCTCAGTGATGCACCCTGCGACAGAAAGTCTGGCTTCTGAACAGAGACTTCCAGTGAGAAGGGGATAAAGCCATAGCCTAGGGAGGAAGCCCATTCTCAGTGGACAACACTGACCACAAGGAAGACACTGCTGGCTTTAAACTTCAATTTTTTTTCTTTGTAATTCTTACCCCGCCTCCCAACACACACCTCTTTGCTTTCCATTCTGCCCTCAGGGCTAATCAGACAAGTCTAATTCATTTTCTACTTGAGAAATAGTTGTTGACAGTATCCTGTCTCCAGCCTGTCACAGGTTCAGCACCCCCATTTCCTTCAGTACAACTGGTACCCAAACTAACATCCCTCCAGAACATTCCTGACTAGTAGTCCCAGGTTCTCCACTTGAAAACATTCAGTGAAGAGCCCATTCCCTACCTTGGCACCAGGGGGCTCAGCCAGTTTCATGTGAGTTCTGTAGATGACTACATATGCGACATTTTTTATTTATCTTGAATCAAAGCAGTTACCTTCCCCAAACTCTGATGTTGGTGGTTTCTTTTTAGTACCTTCCACCCCCCTCCTATCTGTACCACTTTCATTCAGCAAGGTCCTTGCTCCGCGCTCAAGATTTCAATGTTGTCTCAGGTCCTGCTGTTGGATTCAGCAAAATTCATTCAAGCTAAGGTGTTACTGACTAAAAGTGGTATCCCATTAAAAACATTTGTATATGTTAAAAGTATAGAATTTTTCTTTTCTTTTCTTTTCTTTTCTTTTCTTTTCTTTCTTTCCTTTCTTTCTTTCTTTCTTTCTCTTTCTTTCTCTTTCTTTCTTTCTCTTCTTTCTTTCTTTCTTTCTTTCTTTCCTTCTTTTTCTCAGTGGGGGAAGAGGAGGAATAAGAGATTAAAAATGAATGTTCATTAATTGAAAAAATTTAAAGTTGAACAAAAATTACATTTCTAATAATTATAGCATTTCTATAGGGTTTTCTATATATGGTTTTACACTTGATACAGTAACTCTATGTGGTGAATATTATTTTATCCCCCATTTTACAAAAGGGGAAAGTGAGGCTGAGAATGATTAAGTGATTTGCCCACGGTCACATGCCTAGTGAATGTCTGAGATTGGATTTCAACTCTGGTTGCTGGTACAACTCTAGTTGCTATAGAGAATTTGCAATACTAGGGGCAGAGGATGGACTCTTCAGTTCAACCAAATAGATGAAATTCTAGGCGTTCACAATACTGTGTTTAAGCCTGTGTCTCACACTTTAGGAACAAGAAGCTGCTACAGATCAGAAAGGTAGCCAGGATGACAAAGGGGCTGAAACCAAACAGCTGAAAAAAGGAACTTGGAGACACACATAGCTATGAAGGGGTGAGGAGATTAGTTGGAATGGAATTTCAGAATCTGAGCGTGGAAAGCAGACCATCTATCTAGTTCAGTCCATACATAAAAGGAATCTCTACTATAAAATACCAGATGACTGGTTGTCTGATCTCAGCTTGAACACCTTTAAGGAAGAAGAAGCCAGTTCCTCTCCAGGCAGCCCACTCCACTTTGGAGCAGCTCTATTTGTTAGGGAGTTTTGACTGATGCCAGCCCTAAATTGACCTCTTTGCTACTTCCACCATCTAGTTTTTTTTTGGGGGGGACCAACCACGGCAGAGCTGTCTTCTTACTTTGGAAGAGCTGTCACGCAGAAGAAGGCAGCTCGTTCCAGCAGAACTGGAAGTGATAGGTTGAAATTACAGAGATGTGGGTTTTAACTGAATGTACAGGAAGTAACAACAACTATGATAACTTCTTGATAATTAGTGAAATTAATTAACCATAGAGGATGCTGAGTTCCTTCTCACCAGAAGTCTTCACGGGGAGGCTGGACAGTCACTTGATGGGCACATTGTACTGGGCACACTATACTTTGAGTTGCAGCTAGACTAGATCTTAGAACTTAGACTCAGATACCATCTGGGCCAACACCTTCATGTTATAGATGACTTTTAAGAGCCCCCCAAGTTCTAAGACTCCAAGGATGAATGAACACATAGAATGAACAAAGGAATGAATAAAAAAGAATGAATTATAAGCACTGTGGCACCTAGAGAAATCTGGGTACCCCCTTTGTCTATGGATAATCTTAATTTTTCATTCTTAGAATGAGTTTGAGTATATGTGATTAAAATCAACTCTGCGATGCCCCTTAGTGAGGTTTTCTTGATTTTACATCACCTCTTCACTCAGCCTAAGAGGAGTATTATAGTCAGACATCATGGCCCTATTAAGTGACCTTACCCATCGCTGTTTGGAAAAGTCAAGGTCACCCGTTGCATCCTGGACCATCGCCAGTTGTTCCGACTTTTGTCTTGCCGCCGGACTCTGATGACTTTGGTGGAGAGAGTGAGGCTGACAACTTCTGATGACTGTGCATTTCTACGTCGCTTAAATTCAGTTCACCCACAAATCAAGCGCTGGCCCTCTTTGGGAACGAAGGGTGAGCAATAACGTTCAAAATGGCGTCATAGGACTTAAGAGTCAGAAGCGACCTTCGTAAGACGTGACACAGTATGAAAGGCGGCGTGCCAGAGTGGAAAGAGACGTGGATGTGAACCCCAGCCACATTTTAAAATCTACTTTGTGATTCTGGGTGTGTCACTTCCCTTTCCTGACCCTCAGTTTACTCATTTATAGAATGAGAATGTCAGACCAGACCAGTTCTAAGGTATCTTTCTCACTGACGTTCAATGAGCGCATCCAACTCTCTCACACGAAAACAGAAATCACGTTCAATAGAGTTGTTTAGTAGGTCATAAAGCAAATGAATCCTGGCTCAGTCGCCTTGGGCGACCTTTGGCAGATCGCTCTCTCTGAAACCCATTTTCTTGTCTGTAAAATAAGGCGGTGAGATTAGATGATATCTGAGGTCCTTTCCAGTTAAAACGTTATTCCGACACACTGAAATGGGGTAGAAGAGTGAAACAATGTTTTCCAGGGGGAAAACTCTCAACCAATAAAGAATTCATTACGAATGCTAGTAATCCACTAGACTGTGAGCATCTGGGGGGCAGAAACCATGCTTTTGCTTTTCTTTGTTATGCTAGTGTTTAGCGCAGTGTCTGGCATACAATGGGCATTTGATAAATGCTTGTTGACTTGTTGACTTGACTTGGCCCTACAAAAATGAAAAAGAAAAAAATTTCTGCATTATAGCCTTAATGGAAACAATCCCACATCATCCCTTTTACTTACTGAAGAAGCAGGAGGCATGAATAGCTTTACTGTAGCTGTAAGTCAGTTGGTCCATTCTGGGACTCAAGAGTTTGATGGCAATGTTGCTTGCTGCAGACCTAGATACAATTAGCATAAGCATGTAGATCCAGTTTAATCCCTTTACTAAGTACAGTCAAGACCTCCACATCCAGAGATGAACAATAGTTTATAATCCTGCATATTTTATTTTATACATTTAAAACATCTTTTTTGTTGTATTTTTGGGGACTGTCTCCCTATCTTGCCCAATACTCAATCAGGGCTAATCCAACTACCAACTGGTCTAAAATCTTGACCTGATCCTTTTCTGTCTTTGGCTACTTTGGCCCTTCTTGGGTAGCTCGGTGGTCCTCTGCTCCTGGGAGCTCATAACATTAGTGCCAGATTTAGTGTTGACATCCACATTCAATCAGCTTAGACTACAGTAACTCAGAACTCCTCAGCTCAAACCATCCACCAGCTTTAGCCTCCTCAATAACAGAGCTTATCTCAAAGTGTTCCACCAGACTGCCTCTTAAAACATTATTCAGAGAAGAGATCCATAGACTGACCCAGACTGCTGAAGGAATTCTGAACACACATGAAAAAGGTTAAAAATCTTGACTCTATAAAATGGTGCTTATTCTAAATGTTAGTTTTTCTAAATTTAATTTTTTGTATTTTTTCTTTATTATAGTGGATGGCTCTCAGAAAGATGGGGATGTATTTGAAAGTAATATGAACAAAATATAACAATAAATTAAAAGTAATCATAATAAGAGTGGAAGGTAACCAGCTAATGGCTTCCTCTGTTTATACATAGAATTTAAGCAGGAGAGAATTCTCCAAGAGTCCTCACAGAATTGTTCTGAGGATACAAGATAATAGGTGTAAAGTTCTTTGTAAACCTTAAATGGCTACATTAATATTAGTTATCATTATTTTTATTATTATGGGAGGTACATAGAACATAGCCTGGGGCTTACATTGAAGGGAGAAATATCTCCTTCCTTTTCTTCTAAGCTTTAAGGCATTAAAGAGTGGTGGCTAAATGGTTGTGAATAGAGCACCAGCCCTGGAGTCAGGAGGGCCTGAGTTCAAATATGACCTTAGACACTTAATACTTACTAGCTGTGTGACCTTGGACAAGTCACTTAACCCCAATTGCCCTGCCTCCCCCCTTCCAAAAAAAAAGAAATTTGACATTGACCTAAATGAGACAGATCAGTGGAGAGATAAAATTAGGATAGGGTAGGGTATGTGGGGGTGGGGGAGAGAGATGTTGTTGACAGCTAAAATTGAACTTTACAGGTTACAGTCATCTTATAACAAAGTTATCCTTAGTTTTATAAAGTTAAATTCCAAGAACCTTAAGCAAGAACATCCCAGAGTCATTCCTTTTATCATGATGAGATCAAGGTAACGTGTGTCTTAGTCAAGTTCTAATTAATCTAGAGCATTCAGAGCTAACTGGATTGTCACATCTACATCCTTGTCCTGACCCAGATTAAAAAAAAAGGTACGGACCTGGCAAACAGTTAGTTGGACTTTTTATACCAAATGAGATGCATTGGAAATTTTATTTCCCACAAGGCCTTTGCTTAGAAAGTGGTTCTTTGAGGACAATTAGTTCTAAAGCCTCGTAAACATGTTCAATGATAAATGAACAAAAGAGATAGCTAAAGAAGGCAGGATAAATAGCAGTAAAGATGCCCAGAAATTCTCAGGAGAAAAATATTCAAGACGTGAGCCAGCCAAGAAAACCCACGGCCTCAGATACCTCTCCACAAAGACAAGGCAAGGTAACAAGAAAGATGTAGCAGAATTCTTAATGCAAAAAAAGATAGATTTGATCCTCTAAGTATTACAGGAATTAGTGGGCGATGACCTAGGATTAGATTATAGCTTGGAAAGGTGCACTTTTTTCAAAAGAAACAAGAAAGATAAAATGGTGGGGGAAAGGAAAAGTGTTGTTTGTTAAGAAAAAATATTCGTAGGAGGAAAGATGGTACAAAAAAGCATTTGGGGTGAATAGTGACAAAGGCAAAGGAAGAAAGAACATTGTCATCTGTGTGCACTGCAGATGACCTGGATAGAAAGAGAACAAAATATAAGGAGATATATAAAAAGATCATAAGCATGAAGTCATAACAGAGTGGTAATGGGAGATTTCAATTGTTTGGACATCTGCTGGTACTCTCTCTCTACTTCTTTCTCTGCCAAAACCAGAGCAGCTAATAATTTCTTCACTAGTCTTAATGATCATTTTATCCTTCTAAAGGTAGAGGAACCAACAAGGACACATTGAATATGGATCTGACTTTTGCCAACAAGGAGAAGCTGGTTGCTGGGGTAGAAATGATGGGACCCATGGGAGAGCATCTTAGAATTTGTGATAGAGAAGAGGAAAACTGATCCATCTTAAGGGCACCCTTAGTTTTAGGAGAAAAGATTTCAAAGGCCTTAGAAGAAGGTTTAGGGGTAATCTCTTAGCCAAGATTGTACAGTGGATGTCAGACCAAGAAACCTGGAAATCTTTAAGGCAGAGGTCTTTATCCTGGGGGGGCCTGATTTCTAATGGGTTCATATATAGATTTCAGGGGAGTCAGCAAACTTAGAAGGGAAAAGTATATCTATATTTTTCACTAACTTCTAACCAAAATTTAGCATTTACTTTAATTAGTTAAAAATACTATCCTGAGAAAAAGTCCATACATTTCACAGACCACCAAAGGGGTCTACAACATTAAAAGGGTCAAGAATCCCTGCTCTAAAGAATTAAATTCTTAAAATTAAGGTTTTGGACTGTGAAAAAAAATCACATGTGGTACTGAGCTATCACCAAAAGATTTAATCTTTATATATATATATGTATATATATATATATATAAATGATCATTTAATGTATATTTATTTAATTTAATTTAATTATTTAAACTCAATGTAGTCTCATGTATCAATTAAAATTATATGGCTTCTCTTTTGGGGGAAAATTAAATTCTAAGGCCACAAAGAAGAATAATTCTACTAAACAAAAAAGGGGAGTTGCCTAAAAAGACTGCTACTGAGGCAAAGAGAATTAGTTTGTCCATTGAAAAATTTTAAAGATATAAATACTGCTAATGTGCAAAATGATCCAATAAAATGGAACACTGTGATTATGGTGAGCAAGTGTGGTCCCAGAGGAAGAGATAAAGAAATAAAGAAATGCATCTCCCACCTTATTATGGGCATAGAATGCTGCATATGCCACCCACATATTGGTTGCTTTCACTTCATCATTTTCCATAATCTTGATTACAAGAGAAGCTCACTGGAAAGGGAAGGCAGGGAAAGGATATGTCTGGAAATTATTGTGATGGAAAGAGAAAAGGCATCAATGGAATTTTTAAAAACAAGGAAGACATCCACAAAAGGTGGAAGCAAAGGCAGATAATGGACAGAGAATACCAAAAAAAAATAATGCTGTCCTGTAAGAATTACACCAAGAGAACTAAAGCTCAAAATAAGCTGAGGTTCAGGCAAGGAAAGCCAAGAAAAACAAAACGGAGGATCTGCCTTTTTAAAAAAGGGAAAAAGGATTAAAGAAGGGAGAAGACTTCAGAGTGGAGAGAATGAGGACTGATAGCAATGAATACTGGTGGGAAGGTAGAACTACTCAACTCTTACTGTGATTATTTTCTCTTACAAAGAGAAGGACCCTCAGAACGGAAAGGAGAGAACAAATTTAGTAGTCAAAGTCAGAGGGCTGATTGTTGAGCCTGGCAAGAGCAGAGACTAGGAACAAAGGCTGGAGGTGGGGAGTTGGGGGACAGAGGCTTGACATGACTGTCTAGTTGATTTTGTTTCTCCATTTCATTTTCAAGGAAGGAGAGATGGAAAAAGGAGGATGGAGGGAAGAAAACAAGGATTTATTAAGCACCTACTATGTGATAGATGTTGTGTTAAGTATTTTACAAAAAATAACTCATTTAATTATCTCAACAACCGTAGAAGGAAGATGCAATTAATATTCCAATTTTATAGTTGAGGAAGCTGAGCCAACAAGAGGTTAAGCGATTTGCCCAGTGTCATACAACTAGTTAATGCCTGAGTCTGGGTTTGAACTCAAGTCTTTCTACCTCCAGGTCCAGAACTCTATCCCTTATGCCACCAAGATGCCCAGGACATAAATGGTTTCAGATAGAGGGAAAACCAAATTATCTAAGTTCCAAGTGAGTCTTATAAGACTTCTTTTGCAGAACCTCCCTCCAAAAATGATTTTGGGGTATGGGGTCCCCACAAGGAGATTATATAGTGCCTACATGATATGTCCTAACCATCAGATAGTGTTACAAGTCAATAGAACTGAAAGTGACCTCAGAGGCCAACTAGTCCAACCCCATCGTTTTACAGATAAAGAAACTAAAGTCAGAGAGGTCAAGTAACTTTTTTTAAGGTGACAGAAATAGGACATTAACTGAAGTTTTCAATCTCTAAAGCCAGTGCCATTTTCTACTTTACTATGATGCCTCTCTCTTTCCTTGGGACAGAGACCTTGTCTGTAGTGATCCAGGAGAGAAGATTCAAAGACAGATTAAATACCAATTAGTGTTTGATATTTTGCGTTTCCAAAGAGTTTGGTCCTTAGAGACGAAGATCCTCTTTTGGAGAGAAAAGGCTGTCCATGACCAAGGTTCTGCTAACTGAGAGACTCATTATAGGGAGAAAAAGATGCTGAGAGATTGGTAATTGGGATATGAGTATTTGTTGGCCCATTTCTTTAAAAGAGGTGAAGCTTAAACCTCTGTGCTACCAGCTAGAAGAAAGCTGGGAAGAACCAAGTTTTCTTATGAAGAGGAAACATTTCAGCTGAACCTTACAGCTGAAGCCAGAAGCTGGAAGCAGAATAAAAGCTCCACAAATATTTTCCCAGTTGAATAATGCCTAGCAATAATAACAAGACCAACAGAGCAAAGCTGGGCAGAGAGCATAAAGAAAGAGATTACAGACCATTCTTTCATGCCCAGAAGAGGCTGCTAGCCATTCATTGGGATGATCAGCAGGAAGCAAGCCCAGTGAAAGCAGAAAAAATGGCATCACCAGAAGACACTGAGAATGTCTTCAGGCATGAGTTACTATTCTATAGGTGCAGCCTGTCCACACATGGCACATGTATGTGCCCTTTTTGTTCTTTCTCATGTTTTCCCTAGGTATGGCCAATATTCCCACCAATGATATGTGTTATGTGAAAGTGTGAGAAATGTTATGTTGCAACTTCTTACTATGCTAGTTCATTAAATATGTCTGTTCTTAACTAAATGTGCCCTCTGACTAACTAGACACAATAATAACATTGTGGGGAAAGAGTTTGTGAGCTGCAGTTTTTGAATGGATTCAGATCCACAGACTACTTTGTGACTGTGTCTGAGGGGACCTAAATGCAAATGGAGGATCATTTCCAAGTGCTACATAAAAGTAGGTAATAGGGAGTTTTTATTGGAGATAAATAGGGAGATAGTAAGAAATGATCTAGCTGCCTTTGATGAGTTTTAATTGCAGACCTAGATGAACTATAATCTAGAGTGCTGAATATACTGGCATATGTGGTTGTTGAATCTCTCAATGAGCTTTGAAAGACTATGGATAGCGAGGGACTTTAACGTACCCAATCCTTTACACCTAGATAAATCAAATCAAAAAACAAAGACTTGAACAGAACTTTAGAAAAATTAGACATGCTAGCTCTCCTTTGATTACTGGAAGGGAATAGGAAGGAATTCACATACCTCCAAGCTATAGAGGACACCTTTACAAAAACTGACCAAGTATTTTGGCATAAAGAGCTCACCAGAAATGCAAAAGAGCAAAAATACTAAACAAAACAAAATTTAAAAACCCCTTTATTATTAATCACAATGTAATAAAATTATATTCAATATAGAGTTCTTAAAGAAGTAATTAAAAGATAAATGGATACTAAATAACACAGTTTTTAATAACTGGTGGGTTAAAGAAGATATTATAAAAAAATAGACAATTTCATCAAAGAAAATTATAATAATGAGACAACATACCCAGGCTCCTGGGATGCAACTAAAACAATGTGTGTGGGAAATTTAGGTCCCTAAAGATTTTCGTTAGCAAGAAAGAGAAAGAAAAAAAATCCAATGAATCAGGTAAGCAACTTTAAAAAAAGCCCCAAACTTGAACAACAACAAAACAAAACTCTCAAACTAAATAAACTAGAAATTAATAAAATTGAAAGCAAAACAAAATACAATTAAATTGATAAATTTAATTAGGAGCTAATTAGGAGCTCTTAAAAATTAATAAAATAAATAGCTAATATGGTTTTTTTAAAAAGGGAAATTAAAATTGTTCACATTGACAATGATAAGTGAAAACTTACATCAATTGAAGGGGAAATAAAGGAAATTATAAAAAATCATTTGTTCAATTATATGCTTATAAAACTGAAAACTTAGAGAAAATGAATGAATACTTACAAAAAATAAAATGTGCAGATTAAACAAAGAAGAAAAAGACACTTTAAGTAAAACAATAACTTTTTAAAAATTGAACAATCCATAAATTAACTCCCAAAGAATACAATTTCTAGGAGGAGATGACTATGTTAGTGAACTCTATCAAACATTTAAAGGATAATTTATTCTTATATTATATAAATTGTTTGCAATAATAAGAAGAGAAAGAACTTTTATAGCTTTTTCCTATGATATAAAGATGGCCTTGATTACCAAGAAGAGACCAAGGAGACAGAAAACTACAGATTAAATATCCCTAATGAATAGTGAGACAAAATTTTAAAATAAAATATTAGCAAGTAGGTTCTAACAACATGTTAGTATGATTAAATACTATGTTATTATGTTATTAAATACTATGACCAGAAAGGGTTGGTTCAACATAAAGGAAATTATTATAATAAATCATGTTAACAACATAAATTACATGAACCAAAAATCCAGCATCAATTATTATTTTTAAAAATATGTAGAAAGGATGCAAATAAACTCTTCCTTAATATAGTAAATACAATTCATCTAAATCTAAGAGGAAAGGTTATAAGATATACAATTAGAGGCCTTTCCAATAAGACCAAGGATAAAGCAAGGATTTCCATTATTACAACTACTATTTAGCATGGTACTAGAAATAATCACAATAGCAATAAGAGAAATAGAAGGAATGGTCATAGATAAATTAATTGAAACAATAAATTCAATTTGAAGAATATAAAATAAATCCATAGGAATCATCACAACATTCCTAGATGTTATCAATGACACGTAACAGAAAAAGATAGAAAGTAAAATTCAATTTTAAAAAAGAACTATCAAAGCTATCCTACCAAGATGTGCCAAGAACTTATGAACTGAGATCTGTAAAATACTCTGTACAGAAATAAAGACAAAGCTAAACAATGAGAGAAATGCTACTTACTCGCAGATGGTTCAATATAACAAAAACAATAATACTACCTAAATTAATTTACTTATTATTATATCAATCAAACAATCAAAGGAATAATTTATAAAATTAAAAAAATGAAATTCATACATAGGAACCAAAAGGTCAAGAATCTCAAAGGTTATAGTAAAAAATAAAAGTAGGAAATGGGGGGATGTTTATAGATTTTGAACTTTATTTCAATGCACTAAACATCTTTTTAATGTGACAAAAGAGGCTGATCAGTGGAACAGATTAAGTACACAAGAAAGGAAGCAAACAAATGCAGCAGAATAATGTTCGATAAACCCAAAGATCCAGGTAACTAGGAGAAAGACTCATATTTCACAAAAACTGCTGGGAAAAACTAGACAGTAGTCCAGTGGAAATTAGGTAGACTAACACCTTCCACCTTATGCCAATATAAACTCCAAATGGACACATGACTTGGATATAAAAGTCACATCTTAAACAAATTAGAAGAACAGAGAAGAAATTATGTTTCAAAAGAATTCATGTCTCAATAAGTGATAGAGATCATATAAGATAAAATACATACTTCTGAGTGTATAAAATTAAGAAGTTTTTGTCCAAACTCATCAAATGTAGTTCAAATTAGAAGGGAAATTGGTCAATTGAGAGGGGAAAAATCTCTGCAACAATTTTCTCTGACAAAGGTTTCATATTCAAGACATATATAAAACTGATCCAAATTTATTAGACTAAATACCATTTCACAACAGATACATGTGAAGGATATGAAGATATAGTTTTCAAAGAAAATAATCCCAGTTATCAATTACCATATGAGAAAATGTTCTAAATCATGAATAATTGAAGAAATAGAAATTAAAGCAATTTTGAAGTTCTACTCCACACTTATCAGACTGTCAAAAATGACAAATATTGGAGGAGTTGCAAGAAAGCAGGGACACTCTCCATTGCTGGTAGATCTATGAATTTGTCCAAAAATTCTAGAGAGCAATTTGAAACTAAGAAAATTACTAAATTGCTCATACCCTTCGAACCAGCTATACTGCTCTAGGATTATATTGAAAAGAGAACAAAGAAAGAGGGAAAAGATTCATATGTCCCAAAATGTTCATAGGCACTCTTTTTGTGGTAGCTCTGCTCTGGTCAGACCATAGCAAGAACATTCTTGTCAGTTCTAGAAACCACATTTTAGGAAAGACATTGACAAGCTAGAGAGAGAGAGAGATCTGCATGGTAAATGGACATGACTTGATAGTGGATAGAGGATCAACTCAAGGAACTGGGGTTGTTGAGTCAAGAGAAGAAAAAAACTAGAGGGTGGAAAGAGGAAATGAAAGTATTTGGCCTGCTAAGTGGATAAAAGATAAGACTTGTTCTGCTTGGCCCTAGAAGGCCAGGCTAGAAGTAATGTATGTAAAATGTAGAGGGGTTGATTTGAGCTTCATGTAAGGGAAAACTTCCTACTAAATAGAGGCTTCCAAGAGAATGGTTTACTTTAGGGCATCATGGGTTCCTCTCTACCAAAATTTTTTAAGTAAAAAGATTGGCTCACCACTGCCAGAGTATGTTACAGTCTGATAGGCCCTTAATGGAGGGAAATTATCTGCATTTCCTCCATACTTTATAATTTCACCAGCTATTTTAGAATTTCATACCAAGTCAAGTCTATAATATATTTTCATAATGTGACACAGCTCTGACGAAGATAGGAGGCCTTAATTAAACCAAAAAATAATTTGCCTGGGAACTGAAGTGTGCATAAACCCACTATTGATGTAATTAGTGTTCTAATTGCTCTTCCCTGCTGTGGACATCAGAGGCCACACTGGTCCTCAGATGGCACTAGGTTTGAAATAACTACTTATCCTAGAAATTTGCCCTGATTCCCTATGTACATGTTAGTCCAATCTGGAAAGTGACTTGTGGAGATGGTCTTCATGTAGGAATAAATGAAGCTGGCTACTTGCAAGTCCTTCTCCTTCAGCATGATCTTGGCTGTCGTGGTCATCACAGAAGGAGGAGGCCGTGCTTCAAACAGCAAAGCAGAGGCCATCATCCAGACTCTGGGTGACAAGGAGCTATCTGTGATGATCTGGAGAAGTATTTCTTGGACCTATAGACATTTCAGAGCAGAAACGTGTTAAGAGACAAATTCCCACGAAGGTACCACACTAACTCCCTTGCTTGAAAATCCTCATCATTCTTCTCTGTCTCTAGGAACCTTCCTAAAGCCAGATAAAATCTCTTCTCCTCTCTGAGATTGTCCTTGGTCAACCACAGACCACAGTGACTTCTCTCTCCCCTGAACATGGGCAATACCTACTGTTTATACCTCTTATTCACTTTGCCAAGTTCCTACTGTTATATGTAACAAGAACTAAGCTAGGTGAGGGAATCCCTGAATTCAAAGGATTTGACTAGAGAAGAAGGCAACTCAGACACAAAGAAATTAGTACAAAATATGTGCAAAGCAAATAGAAAGTCATTTAAGCAGGGGCAAATGCTGGCCCTTAGCAGGATGAGGACATGTTTGTTGTAGGAAGTGACATTTCATCTGAATCTTGAAGCCAGAGATTCCAAGATGAAACAGGCAGGAGGAACAACAACATAGGCAAGGGGGATGACCAATGTGAAGGAAATACTCTGGGATATCATCTACAAGGGATAGCAAGTAAGTTCATTTGTCTGGACAGTTGAGTGCATAAGGGGAAATCCATGGGAAGTAAAGATAAAACATGCATTGCCACTAGATTAATTTTAAATGTCAAACAAAGATGTTTTCATTTTTTCTCAGTGGTAATAGGGGACCACTGGAGTTTATTGAATAGGGAAGATACATGGTCAGATTTTTGTTCTGAGAATCCCAGTTTGGCAGCTGTGTGGAGGAAAGATTGGAAGAGGAAGAGAATGAGGCAGGGGGACCAGATAGGAGACTACTGGAGTAAGCCTGGCAAGCAATTACTGGCAAGAGGGGACAAGGAGTTGGCAACTGATTGGGAAGATAGTAACTCAACCAACAGCATAAGTAAGTTTCTATTTTTCTTTAGATGGTTCTATGTCTTAATTTCCCAACTAGATTGCAAGTTTTTCAAGGTCAAGGAGTATAGTCTTATATTTACTTGGGTCCCACAGTCCTTTGGCCACAGTAGGATTAAAAATGTCTCACCAGTTGATTTATATGAATTTATCATGAGCCAATTATAGACATTAATATCTTCTATTTCTAATTAAAATTGTGATTTTCTCAGGAATTGTGCAGAACTGTTTTGTCTTACTTTCTGTTTCTTCTTTGGGGGAAATGAATGGGTAGCACCCCCTCAGAGACACCCCTATAATTCACACTCACAGGTTGGGTCATCTGGAGAACAATGACACCAGCTTCCACAGATCCTTGATGCATGCACACACACAAACACACACAGACCAATGCAGATGTAATCCTGGACATAAAGACAACTCCTTAGGCCATTAAGCCAGTTGAGTTTAAGTTAGAGTGGTTTAATATGAAAAAACAAGGCTCAAAGGGTCTCTGTCCCTTATAGAAGATCTCAGAGTGGGGGTAGGGTCTCTTCCGGATTACATAAAGCCTCTGCTTATGGAAAACACATCAGGTAAATATTCTTCTTAATAAGAGGATCCTGAGAGACTTGTTTTCATGAAAAATGTTCTGTGCTTCATCTCTACTGAGTGAAAAGCCTAAATTAAAATGATTAGAGCCATTTGGTAAAGTCCAATGCATGAGTCATGGAGAGGCAACATTATGAGCTGAAATAGCTTCCATACAACATTTTCTAATATCCATGGTAATGTCTTCGTGTAGCCACTGAATTAGCCCCCTCTCCCCCCCTTTTCAATTAAATTGAATGTGTGGGAATGAGGAGAGAAGGGGGAAGAGTGGAGTTTAAAATAAGTGAATTCTGCACCAGTGCTCATCAGTCAGTCCAAGTTGTTTCTAACGTCAGCCAAGCATTAGTACATGGAGAACCATTTTCGGTGCGTCAATGTTGTGACACAGTCATTGATCATTACTCACATTGATTACTTCCCCCATGGTAAGAGGGGGCTTTGGTCATATCTAATCAGATCAACAAACAGGACAAACACGAAGAGTTTTTATCATTGTTATTTTCCATCCCTAACTTCTAACACAATTACTGGTATATAGAAATTAAAATAATAATAATAATGATAAATGCTTGTTGTTGATTGGCAGATTGTTAGTGTCAACTGTAATGCTTCCCTGAGCAAAAATCAGAAGACAATGTTGTACAACAGGGGAAAAACAAGCTGATTTCAGGGTCAAAGGACTGTGTTGTGGTATTTATCACCTTACCTCTCTGGGCTTCAGTGACCTCAGGTGTAGAAGAAGGGGAAGGAGCAAGACGATTCCTGAGGTCCTTTCCTAATCTCAGTATTAGGTCTAATGATCTTGGCCCCAAGTTTTCCTGCTCCATTCCTGAACTGTGTGTTTAAAGCAAGGGAACATGATTCTCACCTTTGAGGGGTCTTTCCTGACTAGCTTTCTCAGGGCCATAACTGCTTCCACTTGAACCCTGACTGGAAGATCAGAAGCAGATGGTAAGAATCCCGGCAGGTACTTCTGGATGCCTTTGATGCTGGCTGTTTGACCTGAGTTGCCAAGGGCCTTCAGGGCTGTGACCATTGCTTCTTCTTGGCTGCTTTTAATTGCCTCATTTGCATAGCTATGGAGTACCTGCCAACCAAGTACTTTGTCATTGCTGTAACATCTCATATAGGACCTGGTGTGTAAAGTCAGGGGTCCTTCCTCACTGACTACATCCACCACCATACTCTCAAGAATCCACAAGTAATCTATCAACCACTCATTCAACATGGATTAATTAATCTTTTATTCTTTGTCAGGCACTGTATTAAGCTCTGAGGACACACACACACACACACACATACACAAAACCAGTGCCTGTCCCCAAGGAGCTTACATTCTAACAAGGGAACTAACATGTAAACAGATATATACAAGATACAAAATAGCATCTCTTTGGAACCTTGCTTCTTCCAGGATTATTCTTTCTTGGGAAAGAGAAAGTAATTACCAAGGAACTTTCTAAAGACAAACAACATGATACAGACCTAGGAAAACTGAGCAATCATCATTCCAGTTGACTAAAAATGGTTCTCAAAGACACTGCTTCTGACAGAAAGGAGATGGATCGATGAAGTAAAAAAAAGACATAGTTTTTGGCCATGAGCAATACGAGACTTTGTTATGCTTGACTATACACACTTGTTACAAAGATTTTCTTCTTCTTTTCTTTTAAACTCAGATAGGGGCCAAAGGGAGAGAAAAGAAATACTTAATTGAAAAATAAAATGAAAGATTAAAAAAGAGACTTCTAACATCTATGACTAATAGGAGATTAGATGGGATTTTATTTTTGTTTTAAACAGTTCCATAACATTTTATTAGTATATTCTGTAATATTAGAAAATGGAGGGAGCTGTGAGAATGTACTTGGAACTTCTAAGTACTATATATGGAGAAGAAAAAAGTCCTGGCATTTGAAACCTCTCACCTGAATGGTTTCAGCAGGAGATGATGAAGTGGAAAGAGAAGACCTGTAAACCACAGAACCATAAGCCAGGAGAGCAACCTTTTGAAGTAAAGGATATTTCTGTATTTGAGGACAGGTGACAATTTCCTGCAGAAGTCAAAACAGCTCCATTTTAAACTAATGTAACTAGGATGTTTGTAAAAGGCAAAAAGAAGACCGATTCTGGGCAGTTTAGTAAAATTTAGTAAAATTGGATTCACCAAATTGCACAATAATGCCAGCTGCAATTTCAGGGTACTTTGGAGAGGAAGCTGGGTTGGTGCAGGAAGAGGGAAGACAGCTCATGTTGTCAGTCTCATCAGAGTCAGGTAGAAGGGAGTATTTACAGCAGCAGTGACGGCTGATGTTGGGGAAACTGAGGCCCAGAAATGGGAATGGATTTGCCCAGGATCACATAGCCAGTATGGTGCAGAAGTCAGCAGAAGGGTCCTTTACACTAGGATGTGCGGTTAGCAACCAGTTCCTATGAGAATAACCCGATGGTCAACAGAATCATGGGGAGGGGGTAGAATAAAACCTGCCTGTGGGGGCTGCCTTCAGAGGGAGGAGATGAGTCATGTTTGTCCATGGGGTCTATGGAGGACATGACATTAGGTTAGGAAAAGGGCTGAGGGCCAGTTATTAGAAGCAAAACCTCAGGGGGGTATTGCTAGAATTATGGTTATTAACCAGGGCTTTGCATATAGGACACACTTTAATAAATGTTTGTTGGATTTGTTTACTCCATCTGTGAATGTCTGCCAATGCCCAGTGCCCAGCTGTTCTAGGCAGTGCCAGACTCTTAGACGAGGGCCTGGGTTTAGAAAAACACAATACCGAGAAGGCAACCTGAGGCTATGTGCTACAGGTATTGCTGGCTTAAAGGTCACATATGAATATTGCCAGGCTGCCTCATTCCTCTGTCCCCAAAGACCCTGCCTGGAAAGAAAAACATCTTATTAAAAAGTCACTTGGGAAAAAAACCCATGTCACATCCTCAGACATAACCCTCATCATGTCCGTAAGCAAGCGTAGCCAGAGAATAACATCACTTAATCTCCCCTAACCTCAGACTTCTCATCTGTACAACGCAGTTGGAGCAAGAGCTCAGTGCGAGATGTCCCATTTGGGAGAGGGGGCACAGTGCCCACCTAACATAGATGTATAAAGCCTAAGCTTTGTTTCCAGTATTCAGCTTCCCAAGTACAAGATGGGGAAGGCATCTTCACCAGATAAGAGACAGTTCAAGTAAAAAAAAAAGAAAATCTGGGGATTTTAGGGGATGGTGTGTCTCAACATGACTCAGGGGGGTGGCACAGAAAGCAGAAAATTCCCAAACCCTAATGCATTTAGGGCTGAAGAGAGAAATGGTGTCCAGAACCCAGGAGGTAATGTTTCTGCAGCACTGTCTTACCAGGCTGCTACTGTATTTCACTTAGGGCATCACCTTTGTTTTGTTTGGTTATTTTTTCTTAAACAAAGGATTAGAGGTATAGACATTGAAATACCAAAGGAAGAAGGCAGAGGAGAATGACCCAGGTGGTGTGGGCATTGGACTCCACAATGTAGCAGAATCACTTGAAGGAGTTGAGGAGTTTGGTCTGGAGAGGAGAAGGCCCATGATGGCTTTCTTAAGTATCTGAAATCTTTTCATGTAGAAGAGGAATTAGGTGTTCTTATTAGGCTCAAGAGGTAGAACTGGGACTCATGGGTGCAAGTTATAGAATGACATGATCCGCATTTGGTGTCAGGAAACACATCTTGATCATTAGAACTAACCAAAAGCAGGAAGGTAGCAAGGTCTCTATTCCCTATCAATAGAGATTTTCCAATAAAAATTGAATGACCCCTTTCTGGTCAGCTCAGGGATTCCTAGCTAGGTATGGGTCAGACTAGATGGCCTCTGAAGCCTTTCTAATATTTGAGATTTTGTTATTCAGATTTTCTGATTTTAGGAGCTAGCATGAGGGTGGTAGGAAGATAATTTTATTTTGAATAACAAGACCTACATTCAAATTCTGACTTTTCCATTTACTACCTGTACTTGGATGGCCTTTTGTCCCTCTAGGTGTCAGCTTCTTTACCTACAAAATAAGCGATTGGATTCCCTCTAAGGACCCTTTCATCGCTATGTCCCCTAGAGGAGACCTATCAAACATGGGGCCTACCAGAGGCATGCTCTGCTACAATCACCAGTTAAAATGTAATTGAGAGATATTTAAGAAAATTTAAAAAATGCAATAGAACATAAATAATGTTAATATGTGATTTTCTTAAATATGCAGCCCAAAGGGATCCTTGTGTATGATTTTGTGGACTCTCTATTTGAGTTTGACACCACTGACCTAGACTGTGACTTTATGCAGATGAATATTACAGGGGTCAGTGTTTATCATGAGACAGAGTTTACAAAGATATTAGAGGCCATCTAGTCTAATCCAGCCATTCTAGAGTTGGGTAAACTGGTGCCCAGAGAGGTTGTCTTGACTAATAATGATAATGGATAGCATTTATATATCATTTTATAGCTTGCAAAGAATTGCGTGTATGTTAACTTAGTTGGCTGTCACAACTATGAGAGTTAAGTACTCATTCCCACTTTACAGATGAGAAATCTGAAGCTAAGAAAGAATAAGTGAATTGTCCAGGGATACACATCTAGCAAATGTCTGAGGTTGGACTTGAACTGATTTCAAGTCCAGCATAGTCAGAGCTTGAGTCACCAAGTTTAAGACCTCGAGCCACCTAGCTTCCTAATTACCAAAATACCTCTTCTTGGACTCCTGTCTTGGACTCATATCTGTAATCTTATCAGCTTCAGTGGGCAACTTATCAGATTGATGACTTTCTATCCCACCATGAGAAAACACTTATCTGGACAGTCTTCCGAGGGCATTCACCATCTGCTTTAACTTACTGTAGCTATGGGAAGGATGCTGTTGTCAGCTATAGTGAGTTGGAATGAAAAAATAACCACCAGCAAATTTTCCAAGTAGGAGAGGGTGTCACTCTCGATTTTTTCCTTGATGAACTGCAGGGTGTCTTTGGTTCCTGTGATGGTGATGGCACTCAGCAACCAACACCTGCAACTAGTCACAGTGCTTTCATTTCAAGCCTGAAGTTTTAGTCCCTAACGTTTTTGTGGACTACAGATAACAAGGACGCTAATGGACTCCACCCTGCCTCCTCCCCCCGCCATGGAAATTTCCCAGCCCACTCAACCCATGTCCCAGAACTGAGATGGGGTCTGAGGCCCCAGTGCAGTGACCTGTACTGAGTCTTGTCTTCCCACTGCTTCCAAACACTGGTCAGGCCTCCAACATCCATTGCCTGAATCAGCTGGATAAGCTCTAGAAATTTGGCAGGAGCATCTTCATGGAACCTTCCTTGGTTGTTCTGGATGAGGTGCTGAAGGACCTCAGTGACCTAGGACCCAGGGAGGAAGCAGCAAAATCCACCCAGTTAAAGTGCTCCCAGCCCTCAAAGAACCTGTTGATTAAATGAAAAGGCCTTTTCTTACCTGCCTCTTGGGGTTATTCATTTTCACCAGCTGGAAAGTCATCTGCTGTCTGGTGGTTAGGAAACGGTACTGAAGGCTTTCCTGATTCTGCATTTGAACTCCTGGGGTGCTCAAATGCTGATTTTTCACTTCAATCAAGCTGAGGTCTTGCCTCAAAGAACAAACATATATGGATTAGGAAATATAATTAATCTAGAAAATGGGTGATTTGGGGAAGCAGTTTGCTTTGAAGTTGGAGGTCTTATGTTCAAAAGCTCTGGTGCTTGCTGTTCACTTGGGTGATCTTGGGCAAATTAGTTAACCTTAATTCTCCTCTTCTGTAAAATCATTGTGGTTAGATTAGATGGCCTCTGAGGTCCTTTCTAGTCCGGGATCTATGAGCCTTCTTAGAATCAAAAGACCTGGGTTCAAATTCCTATCTCTGATGCCTATTATTTACTCATGTGACCTTAGTCAAATTAATTAATTTTTCTGGTCCTCAGTTTCCTTCTATGTAAAATTTCTATCCTCTGAAAAGGGATCTGGAATCTGTCTGGTGGTTAATAAATGGTACTGAAGTTTGGAGGGCCACTCATCATGTATTGCATGGGCCGCTTCTTATTGGAATATAGCCACTTGGTGGCTTCTAGGCTCCCTTCCAATTCTGAAATTCTGTGATTCTATTGATTCTAAAGATAAGACTACAATTGTAAGGGTGTGGTTAGATAGTCCTGGTCTTTCTCCATCTCCCCCTCCATTCCCTTGATACTAGATATCTTTTGGATGGACTGAAGGGAGTGGTAGCTTTTGTATTCAATATTATGGGTCCATGACTAATTCTTGTGGTGTTTTGATTTTTATTCCATCTTTGGAAATTTAGACCAGTTCTTTTTTCAGCCTCAAACTTCTAAGAATTCTCCAGATCCACAGAAAATAATTCCCCTTTTCTTCAATTCCAAAGAAAAGCAGATATACTGAAATTTTTTTTTTCCTTGGTCTATTGTTCTTTGCTGAAATTTTATTCCATGGGGGCTCAGTTCACAACTCAGGGAGGCTCAGCTATTGATTGGGAGTCAGAGGATGTGATTGTTTTCACACTATTGAACTCACTCAGTATGTGTCACTCCAACCCTGTTCTCCTCATTGAATGGGGAGACTTTGTACACCTGGTGAACCATAACTTCTGTGATCAAAGCCCCGTGTCCTGTATACTTCATTTTGTAGGAGTGCATCTCTGTTCCTTTAACAATCCCAGCTTTCTAGAAAGGCACGTAGGTTCCAACAGTGCATACAACAAGCAACAACTGTCTGCTTAGCCCTGCATTCAATGAACACCTAATAAATGCTTATTGGATTGAATGGATTTGGAGCACATTAAAAAAAAAATAGGTCTACCAAGAGTGGGAACCTGCAGTCTTGAGACTACATGTGGCCCTCTAGGTTTTCAAGTGCAGCCCTTTGACTGGATCCAAACTTCATAGAACAAATTCCCTTATTAAAAGGATTTGTTCTGTAAAACTTGGACTCAGTCAAAAAAACAACACCCAAGCATCCAGAAGGCCACATGTCACCTCGAGGCTGCAGGTTCCCCACCCTGAAGCTGCCCATCTTCCATCAGGGTTTTTTGTGGATGTAGTATCTAAATTCCAGCGGTAAGGTAAAATAGTGTAGTGACAAATGAATTAGATTTTAGGGCCAGATGACCTGGGTCTCAATCCTGGTCCTGCCACTTAGTAACCATGGCTTCAAACCATGTACCTGTAGAAGTCAAAACAGCTCCATTTGAAATTCATAAATTCGTAGGTTGTTTGTAAAAGGAAAAAGAAAACTTTGATTCTGGGCATTTTTGTGTTTAGTAAAATTGGATTCGCCAGATTGTACAATAATGGCGGTTATTTCAGGGTACTTCAGAGAGGCAGCTGGGTTTGGGGAAGATGAGGGAAGGCAGAAGGAAGAACAATAGCACATGTGGCCAGTCTCAGGGGACAGCCAGGAGCTGGTCAAGTTTCTTAGGCTCATAGACGGAACTGGAAGCCATGCTGTAGGTCATCTAAATGAAAGTCTCTTAACTTGGCTTCTTTGAACTTTAAAAAAATGTGGATAAATATTCTTTAATATAATTGGCTTCCTTGTAATCCTATGTATTTTACTTTATGCATTTGAATACATTATTCTGAGAAAGGTTCCATGGGCTTCACCAGACCACCAAAGGGATTCATGACACAAAAAAGTCATGATCTAGTCTAACCCCCTCATTTTACAAATGGAGAAACTGAGGCAAGGCAGAGAGGTCAGCCGACAAGCATTTGTTAAGCACTTACAATGTACAACTCACTATGCCACATGCTGGAGTAAGAAGTGACTTTCCTAAGGTCACACAGGCAGCAAATAGGGGATCTGGAATATGAACCAAGGTCTTATTCTAGAGAAAATTCAGGAGAGAATACTTAATGGGCTCATTAGAACCCAGAAGCAGTTCATCTATAACAAGAACAGGAAAAATTAGTTAGATAAAGTAACTTTGAACAACACCCTTATTGGGACTAGGCTAACAAATTATCGGACCCAGAGTTAGGAGATCCAGGTCCTATGGTCTCACTTCCTCCTCCCACCACAGGTCCACCACCATCTTTTCTGTGACCTTGGGCAAATCTTTTTGTGTCTCTGGGCTTCTGTCTCTTCAGCTTCCTAAAATGAGAAACAGAGAAAGATGATCCCAGGTGTCATATTCTGTGATTCTAAGTCTATGATACATTTTGCATTGTAAATATTTCCCATAATATGGATTTTCCTTATGCTGGTTGTAAAATAGACTTTTATGGATCTTTTGCCAATACTTTATTTCTAGAATTACTTAGGAGAAAGGAGAGAGGGAGAGAGGGAGGGAACAGAAACTACAGTGTTGATGATATCATATACAAAAGTGGGGAAAAGTCCCTCTTTAACCCCTAGCTGGTGATAGCCCAGAAGGAGAGAGAGGATCCAGAAATCTGAAAGTAAAAGTAAAAGATTCTGGCTACTTGGTCACTGTTTTGTTCTGTGACCCTGAGCAAGAAATACAGGAAAGGTCCCTTTCTTCCATGGCCACTAACTGGGAAATAAAGGGGCTGTCTAGCAGAATGGGACCTCTCTGTGCCAAAGGACTGCTTGGGTCTTTTTTTATACAAATGTTTGTACCTTCTCAAATTGAGGAAAGACATGTAAATAAGCCATTCCTGTCTTCTTGGTTGCCTTGTCCTGGCATTTGTTGAGATCCCTGGATTTCTTATTATTTCTCTTATCTTCATGGATGATATAGTTAGTATAACATATACCACCAATACCAGTCTGTGAAGAATAAAATATTCAAGTCAAAGCCCTCATATTAGAACTTCCCTTTTCCGTGAGAAGATAGTAAATAAGTATAGAGACTGAAATGCAAATTATGGTGCTAATTAGATGGAGTCAAGAAAATTAGGTTCTAATTCCAACTCCATCAAGGCCTCACTGGGCAATCTTTAGCAAGTATATAACCCATGTGTCTATTTCCCCAATTAAAAGACGGAATACAATGACAATTGTTTTGTCTTTCACAAAAGCTATTAGGTTCAATGAAGATGAAATATTTCAAAATATTTTGAAAATTGATATATAAAAGCGGTGCCTTTTTGTTGTAAGGAGAGCAGTATTTTTGTTTTTGCAGGAAATAGTGTAGAACAAGATGTCTTAGCTACATCTTCTCTTCCCCTCCTTACACCCAAGTCTTTCTAAGTATAATTCCCAGACTAATTTGCATGGATCCAGGTAGCAACCAAGTATATTATGATAGATAAGATAATTTTTTCACTAGTATTAAAAATTGAGTGTGTTCAAGGAAGTCAGGAACCTGGGTGAAAACAAAGGTGTCAAAGACAGATTTAGTCATTTAGAGTTCTACTAGTTTCTGTTGGATGTGAGGAACTATGGGTTTGACTCATAAAAGTACCAGCTCCTGCTGGTGCTAGCTCCTAGGTGTAACTATGAGTTTGACCGACAAAAAGAGCAAAAGTAGACTCTGGGTCTATGGTTTTAAAAGATGAGATCCCTTCATGGAGGGGAAGGTCAAATCAAAGAACAGCAAAGGGCAGCAGACAGCAACCCAGAGGTGACCTCAGCAGAGGGCAGCAGCCCAGAGAGCCAGGAGAGAGTAAAGAAATGGCATTCACGTGGACAAAACCAGCATCTAACAATGTACAGGATTTTATTGGCTTCCTCAGATCAACAGGTGATGTCACTGACTCTACAAAGAAGCCAAAAGTATAGAAGGCAGATGAGGACTCTGGCTTGGACATGGGCCTAGTAATGTGAATTATTCGGATGTTTTGTGTTCCCTAAGCATGTGCTCTCTCCCAAACAGGAGCCCTCTAATTTCTCTGTGCCTTAGCCACACATGCTGCCTTTCCCACCGGTCAGATGGAAACTGGTCAACAAATGAATCCTTGTGTAATGGGAGGAGGAAGGAGAAATGTTAATTCTCATTTATTTTGCTATTATTTATTCAAATGTCTTTTGATTTGAATTAATGAGCCCTTTGACTGACCTATTTTTTTAAACACCTTGGTGGGGGCTCATGAGCTATGGGTTTTGAATGGATGCTGATTCAAAATGTGCAGCGAAGATGGTATTGACTTCAAGGCGTCTGTGAATGAAAAAAAAAACAAAAAGCAAACACAAGCTGTGTTCTTATTAGCATCATCAAACTGCTTTAGATATTGAAAGTAAGTAGGCTTAAAGCAGAAATACTTACCTCTTGTAAGTAATATATATTTTGAGACTTTTTGATGGTGATATGAAACATATTTAGTATCCCTCTTACTATGTTAACAATGGTAGCTGGGGTGTCCTTTGGGGCATAAATGTTGCCAATGCGTCCATTATTATACTCAAACTTGAATATTTGCATAAGGCCAGATGCAATTGTCTGAGTGAGCATAGGTGAGTAAAGGAATGAATCTTTAGGTCAGATACCAGTGTATTCTTCTACTTGTGGAGACTGAATCTGGAGGGGAAAAAAATTGAAAGCAGCAGATTATTACAGCTAAAGAAATGAGTCCTCCCTTCTAATGCAAGCAATATTTAATATTATACAAGTAATCAACCATACTGATTTTATTTATTTTACTCCCTGTGTATTTCTCCTAGGAGGTCATTTGGCAAGATGGAAGAAGCAACCCCATTTCCCCCGGGGGCAATCTCTTTCTGCAATAGAACCCAGAAGGAAATTGAGAAGCCTGTGATTTAGGTTCACTGACTGTACTGGACAGAATCTGATATTAGACCTTTTCATCATACCTTACACCATCTTGGCATACATTGTGCCCGTGGTAAAGGACAGAACCTGGTCTCAGTCTTCCCTCCCTCCCTCTGTCTGCAATCTCTCCTCGCACTCCACTGTCACTCTCAGACCACTCCCACAGCCTTTTTCTTTTGCTCCAGCTTTCAATACTGCTAAGATCCTCTGTTTACCCTGCTCTGGTCTCCCGGGAAGTCCCAAGCATGCCCAATGATGCAGCGCCTGAGTTCCACCTACATTCACACTTGCTTGCATTGACTCTTGGGACAACCCTCCTTCTCAGTCTCTGGCGTTCCAAGCTTCTGATAACTAAAGGTCATACCTCCTTAGCATTTGGACCTCTGATTTTATCTTCAGAAGGAACTCCCTGTATGGGAACTCCTACCAATGCAAATCAACAACTATTTTGAGTCTTGGAGAGTTGTAGTCATTCCTCTGCTATATGTCTAGAGGCGGGTAGGTGGCACAGTGGGTAGATAGAGTTCTGGGCTTTCAGTTAGGAAGACCTGAATTCAGATCTAGACCTTAGACATTTACTGGCTGGGTGATCCTGGACAAGTCCCTTGCCTCTGTCTGTCTCAGTTTCCTCAACAGTAAAATAGGGATAACACCTTCCAGGATTGTTTTGAGAACAGAATGAGATAATATTTGTAAAGTGCTTGCCCCAGTGCTTGGCACACAGTAGATGCTTAATAAATGCACATTCCTGACTAAATTCAAGCTCTACTGTTTTTAGGAAGCCTCTCCTGGTCTTCGCATGCCCCAGGCAGCTTGTGTACCCCTATGCCACCCAGTCCTCATTTCTGTATGCTGAGATGTGTACCTGTTGTCCCTACAACCCTTGATGTCAGGGAATATTTCCCTTTTGTTTTTATATTTCCAGTCTTAGCATAGTAAACGCCCAGCACACAGTAAGTAAGCACTTGGTAAATGTTTGTTGACTGACAAAAGTGCCCACTATTAGACTGAAAACCCCTTGAGTACAGGGACTATTTCACTCTGGCCATTGTATCCTCTGGGCTTAGCTTAACGGGTTTCAGTAAGTCCTTAATAAGTGCTTGTTGATTGATGGAGAGCTACCTTAGGCCCCGAGGACTTCAGTTCCAAGGGTTGCCCAGCCAATATATTTCTTTCTGACTCTGTGACCCACTAGACTCTATGCAGGGATGGGGAACCTGCGACCTCAAGGCCACATGTGCCCCTCTAGGTCCTCAAGGGCAGCCTTTGGACTGACTCCAAACTTCATAAAGGCCATACTTGAGGACCTAGAGGGACACACGCTTTCTCAAGGCCACAGGTCCCTCACCCCTGCCCTATGTCCTGGGTCTCCTTCATTACTAAAAAGAAAACCTCAACATGACTCAAAAAACAGCAGCAAATATAGAAATTTAGCCACCAAAAATAATAATGATAATAGCCAGCATTTATATAGTGTTTAAAATTTGTGAGGCATTTTATGATTATTTCTTTTTAAGCTCACAACAACCCTGGGAGGTAGATACTACAGTCTTCATTTTACAGATGAGGAAGCCGAGGCAGACAAGAGTGAAGGAATTTGCCCAGGCACACGGCCAATAAGTATCTGAGGTTGAATTTTAACTCGGGTCTTCCTGACTCCAAGCTCATCTCTTAATCCACTGTGCCTTGCTGCCAAAGAACTCCAAAATAATGAAAAAAAAAGTTGTGGAATAAAAGAAACATATTAAATTGTCAAAGAAGATGTGTAATAAGTAACAGAAGCAGCAGAAATCAAATGAGAGATTGCTCAATACAAAAGACATTTGAATAACATATACAATGAAGGAGTTAAAAGAAAATGTGGAATGAGCAAAACACCAAAATCAAGAGAAGAAATGGGAAACAAGCTGGGTAAAGTCATAGGATCTTGGGGTAAAACAAGCAGAAAACTGAGTAGTTTAGAAATATGGCCTTGAATCTATTCCTCTGGAGGAGGAGAAATAGATTTGTCCCAAAGTGTCGTGAATGAGTGAGCTTTGAATATTTAATTACAAGATTATTATCATGATTTTTATGAATTAAGATGCAGTTTCTCCAGAAGCAACATGGTGTGAGATTAGGCTAGCTGATCTCTGAGGTCTCTGCAAGCCCTAAAATTTTGTAACTTTATAGCTTTATGATTCGATGTTCAATAAATCATCAGGAAAAGATTTTATAGAGTACTGATGGAATTTACAGAGCATGACAAATTGAGCCCAAAGCTCTGAGGGGGAAAAGCAACGTGTAAAAACATCGCAAATGCAATCCTGAGTCAGACTGATGATTCATCCACCCCAGGAATCTATCTCTGATATTGACGTCGAGAAATGATTTGCAAACATTCATACACCAACACATCCCTAGCCCCTCCTGATCCTCCACAATGGGATCCATCAATCAAGAAGTTATCTGAAGTCAATGTTCAATTCTTTGTTTACTGATACCATCTTCTCAACATTTTCTCTGCTCTCATCTACATTAATGTCACTCTATTGACTTTCTGAATAAGTGGTTCTCTTGTATTTACTGCGTTCATCTCCCTAGAGAACTGAGATATTCATGTTGAAGATCTTTTAAGGTTCTCAGCTCCCACAATGTCCAGTTGCACATCAATGAAGTAACATTTTGGGACTCATTTTCACTTTAAAACGCTCTATCTCCTAAATCTCTAGTTCAAAGGGACTAACCACAACCTCCTTGCATTTAACCCCTCCATCTGTTCTAAAACCACTGAACCTGCTTTCCATCCTCATTATGATCCCCTCAACCCTTTTCTATTCCATCAGTTCTAGAATTCCAAAATCTCAGAATTGAAAGAGACCTCAGGAATCCAACCCATACCTGGCCAAGAGTTTTCTCTGTAGCATACCTGAGAAATGTCGATGCAAACCTGATAGTTGTTGATTGCAGAGGTGGGGGAGCCTCCTTCCAAACCAGCTCATTCAAACTTGAGATAGCTATAATTGTTAGAAATGTTTTTTTGTTGTTGTATCAAGCCTAAATTTGCTGCTTTTTGTGTTTCCATTGATTGTTTGCTGTGGTCTGGGTAGAACAAATCTAATCTCCATCCCATGTAACAACCTTTAAAATACCTGAAGAAAGTTGTTACACCTCCCCACCCCACTCAGAGGCTTCATTTCTCCAGGATAACTATACCAAATTTCCTCAAGTCTCTAAAGCCCTTCCTCTGGAAAAAGAAAATTATCTTTTCTCGTATCAAGTATTCTTCATTTTATTATCCTGTCTTTGAGCTTCCTCACTCTGATAAATGTCTCAAGAGAATAATCTCCACTACTTTAACTTTCTCACCACCTATGTAAGTCCTTTCCAGTCTGTGACCTGGTCCTACTGCTACTTGACCAAAACTGCTCCTCTAAACGCTCCAATTTACCTTATGATTGCTAAATCTAATTTAAAAAATGTTTTTTATCTTGGTGGTGGTGGGAGGAGGGGAAGAGGTATCAATTGTCATCTTCCTTGAATGCAGCATAACAGAAAAAGCATCAACTTTGGAATCAATCATCCAATATTTATTAAATACCTACTATGTGTTGGTCACTGTGCCAAATGCTCGGGATACAAAAAGAGGCAGACATGACATGAATTTGGTACTAGCTCTCTCTCTTGCTGTGTATGATCCCTTAACCTCTCTGGGACTCAGTTTCCTCATCTTTAAAATAAGAGCTGAATTATATGAACCTCTAAGGGCTCTCCCAGCTCTAAATCTATGACGCTATGCTCTCTTTGAAGAGGTGGATATCCCTTCATTCTGGAAACTTTCCTTTTGCCTTCTGTGACACTAGCCTGTCTTCTTCAATCTGCAGTAAAAAATTCCTCTCTTTCCCCATAGCTGGTTCTTCTCTGTCAACCTGCCCCATAATTCTCCTCTTATCTCCCTTTAATCCAATCCATTACCTACTAGATACAGAGGGGCTCCCAAATCAATATCTGAGTCTGGTCTTTCTCCTGCACACCAATTCTGCATTTTCAATTGTATTTTGGACATTTCCTCTTGCATGTATTGGTAGAACAACTCATGGAATACATCTAGTGCCAACCTTATTTCTAGTCTCAAACCAGATTCTTTTCCTAGTGTTCCTCTTTCTTTTAATGAAAGAAAGGTAAAGCACCTTGGCAATTCTGTTCTAGAGAATAGAGTACTGGACTGGGGAGTTAGAAAAATCTGAGCTTGAATCTGGCCTTAGGCACTTACTAGCTGTGTGACCCTAGGCAGGTCACTTTGCCTCTGTCTGCCTCAGTTTCCTCAACTGTAAAATGGGGCTAATTATAGCACACACCCCTCCCAAAGTTACTGTGGGGATTGAATAAGATATTATTTGTAAGGCACTTAGTGAAGTGCCTGATGCACAACGAGGGTTCAATAAATGTTGATTGATTGATTGATTCTAAAGTTAATACTCTTTCTGTTCGGCTGCATTCAAGGAGAATGAGAATTGATGCCTTTTCTCCTCCTCCCACTACCACCAAAAAGAAGAAGAAAAAAGAAATAAAGATAATTTTATCAGGTAGAAGGTAAATTGGAATATTTAGAGGAGCAGTTTTAGTCAAGTAATGGTGGGACCAAGTCATAAACTGGAAGGACTTACATAGGTATTGAGAAAGTTTGAGATATATATATATATATATATATATATATATATATATATATATAAATATATATAAAATTTATTTATTTCTTTGTTATTGTTATTTATATTTATGTAAATATATATGTACGTATAAGTAAATGTTTATTCCCTTTCTTCTCCTTCCCCTTCTAACAGTACTGCTAATTCTTCTAGTTACTCAGGTTGAAAACTTTGCAGTGACCTGTGTTGACCTCCTTTCCTTCAGGCCCCTTCATCCAGTCTGCTGTCCAGTATCATCCATTTTTGATTTGCATTTCTTACCTCGTATCTTCTTGCCACCCTAAACCCACCTTATGCACCACTGCTATATTCACTAACCTTCCTAAGGAATCGCATTGAGTTTTGTTACCCTCTTTGACTTATTCATTGATTGTCTTTCTCATCCTGATCTCTCCTCAGTCCCCTCTGCTGGATTTTCATGCTGCGTCGTGTGTCCTCCAATGCTCTGTCCTGGGTTTTCTTCTGTTTTTCATCTATACTGTCTCATTTGATGACCTTATCATCTCCCATGGGTTCAATTATCTCTGTCCTGATGATTTGAGATGAATAGATCCAGTCTCAGTCTATTTCCTGAGATCGAGTTCCAAGTCTCAAACAGCTAACTGTTTATTTCTAAATGGATGGCTCATAGGAGTTACAAACTCAACACAAGCAAAACAAAACTTATCTTTCCCCCCAAATCGCCCCTGTTCCAAACTTGCCTATTATTTTGGAGGACACAACCATCTTCCCAGTCAACCAAGTCCTCCATTTTGATGTCATTCTCAAACCCTCACTCTCTCTCCCCTTACACATCCAGTTAGATACCAAATCATGTCATTTCTACATTCATGATATCTCAAAAACTGAGCCCCCCTCCACTTACACAACCACCCCCTTGGTGCAAGTTCTTACCCACTCTTGCCTGGATTATTGCAATAGGTTCCTGATTGATCTTTCTGCCCCCAGTCTCTATTCCAGTCCATCCTCCACGAAGCTGACAAAATAATTTTCCTAAAGCATACGCCTTGCTATGTCACCTCCCCTACTCAATATACACTAGTGGCTTCCTATTATTTCAAGGATTAAATACACTCTCTTTGCTTGGTTTTTAAAGCTTTCCAATACCTAGTCCCTCCCTTCCTTCCTAGTATTCCTTCTTATTAGTCCCAATCATTCACTCTACAAGTCAGTCACGCTGGTGTACATGCCATTCCTCATACACACAATGCTTCATAGCCCATCTCCCTGCCTTTTACTGTACCTGGGATTCATTTTGTCACATCACCTTTTTAAAAGCCCTAGTTTCTTTTCAGACTCAGCTCATGAAATTCAAAGGGGTTTGCACACATAAAACCAATATAGCCAAAATTAGAAGGAAAGCAGGAAACTACTGGGCCCAGTTTTCAGCACATATGTTTGTCTCCTTTAGAGAGGATCTCACTCCATCTGTGTTTTCCTCCCATCATACTGAAGACTTTGTTCCAGGACTTTTCACCTGTAGGAGGTGTCAGTAGGACACCAAGATGATCTCACTGTAATTCTTCACTATCAATATACCACCAGTCCAGTATTTTAATCATATATTTCCTGAAAGATATCTTTTATACCACTTATGGCCCATAGATCATCATTAGAAATATGCAATAACCTATTGGGATCCATTAACACGATCTGGGGCACCTTGGGAAAATTCCTCCACCTTCCTGGGTCTCAGTTTCCTTGTACGGTGGACTTGATGATTTCTGGGGTCCCCTCAAGCTCTAAACCCACAATCCCAAGACTTTAGGGTCTCTTCTTGCCCTCAATCAATGATTCATTGTCTTTGGGTCACTCACAGCTTTGAGCTTTTAAAAAGTATGTTCACAACTCTCGGGGACCAGCTATGCTGATCACAGATGTTTTCTGTGTACAAATAACCAGCTAATTGCGTGAGAAAGCAGTGGATCATTGACCACACTATAATTCCCAGCTTGCTCTCACTGTTTAATTCGGTTTCAAGTTAAACTCATTGCCCATCTGTATGGCCTATTCTAGATCATATAATTATAGATTTTCAATCCAGAAGGGATCTTTTGGCTCATTGAGTCCAACATCTTCATTTTACAGATGAGGAAACTGAGTCACAGAGTGATTTTTTTTTTTTTTGCCCAGGGAAACATAGTAAAAGTATCTGAGATGAGATGTGAGCACTTTCTGGAATACCTTGCACATTTGCCCCCTCCTCTTGATACACACGGCCACTATTCTAGGACAAGCCTTACTTTTCCCACACATGGACTATAAAAAATTGCCTCCTACCAGGTTTTTTAGCTACTATTCTCTCTCTTTCCAATCCATCCTTCATATAGCTGCCAGTCTAACCTTTATAGTCTTGTATGCTTAGCATAGTTCCTGGCCCATAGTAAACACTTAATAAAGGCTTATTGACTCACTCACTAACTGATTCTAAGTCCAGGACTCCATCTACCTGTCATGCTGATGAGCTAATTCAAAGGATGGATTAACTTTCAACTGCTTGTCACAGTCTGAACAACAGACATTTTCTCATCCATTAAGTTTTTCCTGTTAGGCTGATCACTTTTGAGGAATCATCAATCTCACTTGAGGAGGACCTGTCACATCATGGGACTTGACATAATTGGTACAGAAATCACCCACTAATAGGGTAGTGTGGTGGATTTCATCATCCATAGGGAGCCCCTTTTCCATTTGGACCTTGCACAGGACAGCTCCCATAATGGTAACAAGGATGCACCTACCAGGTTCATGTCTTGCTCAATAGCCACAGGGAGATTGACCAGTTATCCCAGTTCCTACTCAGACTAAGTGCTTAATAAATGTCTATTGACTGATCGGTTTTAGTGCTGTCAAAATGAAAGAAGAAAAATAAATATTCATTCTGCCTTTTTCTGAGTCATCATAGGCTGATAGGTAGGGGACTTGGAACAGAGTAGATGCTTAATAAATGTTTGTTGGTTGACTGAAAATCCCAAATATGTCCCAAGATCTCATAAAAGGAACAATCACGTCTTGGTGAACCCTTATGTACAGCATATTACTATTCCTTTCTTAGAGGTCAAGTCACATCTTACAGTTTCTCAGGACTGGAAGAAACCTCAGTAACACTCTCAGACAAGGCCTTCATTTTCCAGATGACCTAGAAAGATATAGTGTTTACCCAAAGTCTCATTGTGATCAGCAAGAGGAACACGAATCAATGTAAGCTAAGTTCTAGGCCAAATTTTGAGTTTCTCTTGTTTTTCTGGAATTATCTTATACATTTATCCCCTCTTCTTGACACACACTGCCACCACCCCTTGGGCAACCTTATTTCACTTATTTCACATACGGACTATAAAAATAGCTTCCTACAAAGTTTTTCAGCTACTAGTTTCTTCTCTTTCATGTAACGGCTCATCTAATCCTTATAGAATATAGTCCTGAAAGGGGCTTTGGAAGTTGTCTAATCCAACAGATGGGCAGAGGGATGGCTGGAGTGCTACTCCATTTGGCACCCTCAAAAGATCATTTACCAATAATGAGGCGAAGTTGGTTCCTTTCATCATGATGAAGAATCCTGATTCCATGCTGGCCAGTGACTTTTATGACAAGAGGAATCAAGGTCTCTAGTATTTTGGACCCAATACCTTTCACCCTAATCTCCTTTGTCATTAACATTCTCTACCTCCTCAAATTACTTTATGTTTATTTATCTCTGTAAAAGTAGATACCCCCTTGAGTGCAGAGGTCATTCCACTTCCATCTTGGCATACCCGGCCCCTAGCATACATTAGACACTTAAACATTTGTTGAATTCATGGAATCACAAAATCTCAGAGTGGTTCTAAATGTCAGGAAAATTTTCCTGGATATCAAGCTTAAATTTTCTTCTTCTCACCTTCCACCTCTCACTCCTAGACATGCCCCCTAGGTCAAACAGAATGAGTCTAAACCCATTTCCGCAGGGTACTCCTTCAGATACTTGAACACAGCTAGCATGTCCTTTACTAGGTGCTCTCTTTTCTATGCTAAACATCCTTCAACTGATTCTCCCATGGCATGATCTTAAGGTCTTCCCCATCCCAGTTGTCCTCCTCTGAACATTCTCTAAAGTCCTAAAATATGGTACCCAAATTGAATGCAGCACCCCAGATGCAGTCTAACCAAGACAAAGGACAGCAATATTATTTCCTCTTTATTCTTTGAAACAATGTTTCTCAATGCAGCCTAATATTGATTTAGCTTTTTGGCTACCATATCATACTGTTGACTTATGCTAAACTTGTGGTCCACTCAGACTCCCACATCTTTTTCAGGTAAATATCTGTCCAGTAATACCTCTCCCACCTTATACTTATGAAATTTGCAGGGAGGGCAAACTGTAAGGCTTTATATTTATCTCTGCAGAATATCATCTTATTAGCTTTGGCCTAATGTTCTACCCTCTGAAGATCTTTTGGGGACTGAAGTATGTTATCAGACATATTAGATGTCCCTTTCTGTTTCACATGAAACTGCGAATTTTATAAGTATGATCTCTACTCCTTTGTTTACTTATGTCATTAATTTAAAATGTCATATAGCATAGGGTTAAGCATGTCCCAATGGAACTAAATGGGAGATCTCTTTCCAAGTTGACATCTAACAGTGAATAGCTACTCTTTGGGTCAAGCCATTCAACCAGATCATTTAATCATACATAACTGTATGCATTGAATTGAATTAATATCTAGCCTTAAATTTCTGACAGCACATGCGGTCATTTAGGAGCTGTGGGACAAAAGACTTGCATCTTTTATGTCCCTATCTCTAACCAGTTATTTTGAGTACAAGTCACACTCACTGGGGGAAAAGACAACAAACTTTTATTAGTTTTAAAAGTGACCCTTACTTTTTGTCTCATTTTTCAATGTGTCATTGAAATATACCACAGGAAATTTTTATTCTCATGGATTCATAGCACTATAGGATCGAAAGCCTTAGAGATTCTCTGACCCATTGTTTTCATGTTACAAAAGCAGTTGTGAAAAATAGTTAGTGTGGAGGTGTAAGGAGGAAAAAGAATAAAGTAAAAAGCGTGCAGCAAAGAACAAAAGAAAACTTACAAGGAAGCAAAGAAAAGATGAATATCTTTCAACGCAACGAGGAGTATTTCTTACATAGGCTTTCTCGAAATGAAAATGTATTGCTGTATATTTTGAATCCTCTCATATGCTGTGCACAGTACATGTATTTTTTCATTTCTTGTTTTGTATTTAAGTTTATAATATGTTTCTTTTTCTTTTCTTATTCTATATTTAAGTTTTGGAAAAAGAAAAAGAAAAATAGTTAATGGAATTTTAAAGGAGGGACAAAATCCAGCCAATTCAATTGCTGTGTGTAGTGACTGACCAGCGAGTTCCGTTAATCCATCGGCACTTAGGAGGAGACTGAAGGAAACCTGCCATTCAGACATAGCGCATTAGGACCACTAAATCAACCAAGGACCGCCAGAAATAATGAGTTTTACTAGTGACTAGAGCATGAAGCCATAACTACCCATTTGTAACTATTACATGTGTTAACAAGAATGGCACCTCGCCTGTGGAACTCATTTCTACCCAGCATGATTCTAGGATTCCACTTCCGGGGGCCATCTCGCAGGCTCCATACTCCTGCAGGGGAGTTTCTTAACCTTTTTTGTGCCAACAACTTCTTTGTCTATCTGTAGAAGACTATGGACCATTTCTCAAAGTAATGCTTTTAAATGCATAAATAAAATACAAAAGAAGCCAAAGGTTGGTGAAAATAAAAATGTCTTTTTTCACATCTCAGTCAATGGACTCACATAAATCTACCCATAGAACTTTTGGGGTTCTATGGATGCCAGATTAAGAACCTCTGTCCTAGAAAAAAGTTGAAATCACAAACAGAAGATCTCTAGATCTCTGCACCATCATTGAAGCCTCAGCATCTCTTCTGGGTCAGGAGAGCCCAACATTGTCAGGCCCATGCAGCAGATGAAGGAATACCAAAGAGAATCATAAATCTGTGACTAGAGAACCAGGCAAGGCTGCTACAGCCGGGCTCAGAAGGGGCCCTAGAGGAATGGCCAAACAATGGGAGGTTAGCCCTTTTGACATGAGAAGCAACCTGGGGGTACCAGAAAGACCATGGTCTTGGAGGCATACTCTTCAAATCTTGCCTCAGATGCTTACTTGATGCCTGATCTCAGGCAAGTTGCTTTACTTCAGTTTCCTTGTCTGTAAAATGGAGGAAATGGCCTTTCACTACCTACTTCAAAGGATTGTTGGGGGAAAGTGCTTTGCACACCTTAAATTAAAGGTGAACTATTATCATGAAGTGTTTCATGTTAGCTGAAGACAAGTCATTGCAGATGAAGATTAAAGGTGCAAAAATCTACTTTTAGTGAAGGTGGATCCATTTGGGGGACATTTTGAAAACTACTTACTTATGAATAGCTTATAAATAAATTTATATAAATTTAAATTTTATAAATTATACATAAATATAAATCTATATAACAAACAAATTTGAGGGAGTAATGAGCTAACTAAATGCTATAAAATATTCATATCTAGTCCCCTATTGGACTCAAAGTCAGGAAGCATCTCAGAGAACATTGAGTCCAACCACCTTGTTTACAGGTAAGAAACCTGAGATCCAGAAAGGTATAGTATCACATGGGTAATGTACATCAGAAGCAGGATGTTCATCCAGACCCTTGGATTTCCACTGTGGTATAATGACTCTTTTATTCAAAACTATGTTTTGGTTGTGTCCCGACATGAACACATCTTTTCCCAGAAGTACCTTGAGGAAACAGATCTTCTGGGATGCTTCACTAATCTCCATTTTGCTGGTCAATCTCAGGCCTGATCTAGCCAAACCTCTTTCTGGCAGCCCACTCAGAATCACACCTTGATAAGCATACACATAGGTCTTGCTTGGGTGGAACCCTGGTTCTGGAAGGGAAAACGCAGGTGAGTTTGGGACTTGTGACTCCTCAAATGCTCCCTATTGAAACCCATGAGATGTGAAATAGAACAGACTTACCCATAGTGTACTTCTCACTCCCTGTTAAAAAACAAATTAATCAAATGCCAATATGTAAAATTCTTTAGCTGGAGAACAATGTTATTATACCTGAACAAAAGGGTCCTCCAACCCATAGGGAGCTAGAGTGGGGTTCTTTTCTTCCCATTTCCTCCTCACTATTTAGCCTGGGTCTCTATTCTCTCCCCAGATCAGGGACCATAAGGGGAAGACCTATCCTGAGACAGAAATCACTGACTACCCCCATGGTCCTCCACAACCCCGACCCACAGCACACCATCCCCAAATCTCCCAGCCTCCATCTTCCCATGCCCACCCTGCTCTAGCAAATGCACACTACCACTTCCAATTAAAATATGTAATAGACAATCTGAAGAAGGGGAATGCCACAGGAAAGCCCTGCCCCCAGCCCCATGATTTGCTTCCAGAAACAGTTCCACCCCTGTCATTCCTCTGACCCTGGCTGATGTACCTGTTTCCCATGCCAGTGGCCATGCTCTACATTTATGGGCTCCATCAATATTTTTCAGGCTTAAAAGTGTTCCTCAGTCAAATTACTTTGGGGAAAGCAGGACTTGGGGATCTCTAAGGCCCCTTCCCACTCTGACATTGTGTGAGAGAAGACACAGGCACTTACCCACAAGGGAGAACAACAGGGCCAAGGTGATTCCCTTCATGGTGATGAATGCTGAGCCTGTAGCAGCCAGTGGCTTTTACGACAGGAGAATAAATCCCACGTGGTCCCCATTGGGTTCTTTGGCTGGGTTGTCTTTTTTTTTTTTAACTCACTCTGGACAAATACCCTGCCACATGGGGGACACTTCTCTTTTTAAACAGAAGGTGTCACTGGTTCTGTCTGGCCTTGCAAAGTCCTTTGACCTAACGCAGACTTTCTCTTTTTTGTCCTTTTTCTAAAGTCATCCTGTCTGAAACTTGGTGCTGAGGAAACACCAAAAAGCCCTTCTGTAGGAGTTCCATGTTGACAAAATTTTTGCCATGATAAATATTTGTGTTGTATTTTTTGGGGGGGATCCCCATGCATGAGAACCCAGAAGAGCTTGTAGGCTCTCAGACCTCAACCTGAGGGGGGCTTAGAAATCACCTAGTTCCACCCCCTCATTTTAGAGATGAAGAAACTGATACCCAGATAGGAACAGTGACTTGTCCAAGGGAATAAACATCAGAGGGAAATTCAGAACTGAAATTCTTAGTCTAGAGACAATGCTCTCTACTATAAGCACAGAAGAGTGTTGGATGGGGGTGGGGAATGAGTAAAGTGACCTGGGTTCTCATCTCACCTCTGCCACTAACTGTGTGACATTGGTCATGTCATTTATTTCTTTGGCCTCAGCTTTCTCATCTGTGAAATGGGAGGTGAGTTGGACTAGGTTCCTTCCATCATAATTCTTCTAGGAGTCTTTGAAAAGTTTAATTAAAAAGCTAATTGAGACAGCATGGTACAATGGAAAGGACATTAGAGTCAGAAGATTTTAGTCCAAATTCTGACACATTAACTGTGGGACTTTGGACGAGTCACATAATCTCACCACCCAGCGTAAACTGTTCAGTTTACTCTTCCAAGTAGGTGGATCCATTTGGATCCATACATTCCAAGGATATAGGATGGTGCTGAGTATGACTATATGACTGCATATGATATAGCCACAGCATTCTTACATGGTCTATAGCATAGTGAAGTCCCAAGGGGGTCCACGGGCTTCCTGGAGGAGGTGACTCAAGCCAAATACTCTCATCCAGACTCACACAGTGGATTATATTTTGGCACCAAGTTAGCATTCAGACTCAGCAAGTTGAAGAGACTGAGGAAGTTCTGAAGTTCCATTGATGGTAGTACAGGATGATGTTTGAGTCCCTTATCACTACATCCAGTAGCCTGGGAGAGCTCAAAAAGGAAGGAAAAAAAGCCCATAATCCACATGCTTTCTTACTAATTTTGCGGGTGACCAGCAAGAGCCCAAATTCTGGAAGATAGTGTACATACACCCTCCAGATAGGTCCAAAGGCTAGTATACACTCCTGTGCAGGGGAAGGAATGGGTACTCTGCAAAGGAACCTAGTAAAAGAAGCTATTGGAGCATCTCAGAGAAAGAAAAGGGTTTTATGTTCTAGACTGAACTTTGTTTTCTAATTCAACATGGTAGCATTGTGTAAGGGTAAGGGAGAGTGCTAGACATGGAATCAGAAGGACTCAGACTTGCCCCCCACCTCACGTGCTTACTAAGCATGTAGTCTTGGGGAGAATACTTCATCTGCTTCAGACTCAGTTTCTTCATCTAGAAAATGGGGAGATTGGACTCATTGGTTTCCGTAAGGTCCCTCCCAGCTCCAAATCTATAAAAAACACTTCTGTGAATCATCAGAAATGGAAACTCACTTCCTTAAGGGAAATCTGGTCATATATTCCTTTCAAAATAATTTTTGAACTGTGTGTTGACGAACACAGATAATCCAGCTGGCCAGTATCTTCCTGCATTATTGCACAGTAAACAGAGCCAAAGGGCAGAGTATAGTGACCTGGCTATTTCAGCTGATGAATTGTCCTTGGGTGAACAGAATATTTTCTCAGAGCAAAGCAGGTTAGGTCAATGCAGTTTTGCAACAGCTGTCAAAAGTTACATTTCTATTCTAACTCTACTGATCTAGTCTCATTTCCCCCCATCCCATAAATCACATATGTTCGACACCACCTAGATCATTGGGTTTTCAATACTTGAATGAGTGAGATCTTGCCAGTTAAATTTCTTCTGTTTCTAACACATCACAGACTGCCAGTCGATGTGTATGCTTTTTTAAATGTTATGATATATATAAACATAATTATAAAAAAAGCTTGTGTATGTATTTGTAACTAAAGTCTCTAAATATGGATAAATAACCACTTTTTAAAAGAAGACTGCAAACTATTAACAATCATGTGAAAATTGCTCCAATTCATTAATAATAAAAAGGAACACAAATCAAAATAACCCTGAGAGCTCACCTCATTCCCAGGAAATTGGCAAAGATATTAAAAATGTCAATACGTTTTTAAGTCACTAAAATAAAATAAATAATTTCTTTCATAAAAATGCTACAGAAAAACTCAGATGAACAACCTGAGCATTTTAAGTAGGAAACCTCTTTCAGATTAGATTAGCTGGGCAGTAAGAAGTCAAACCTTAGCTGACTTTTTTTCACACTTAAAACACCATGGGGTTCAAGGAGCATATCACATGTCCTCAAATCGGCTTCATGAATAAATAAAAACTCTTTTAAGCACCTACTATGTGCAAATCATTGGGAATACAAATAGAAAAATCAAAACTTCTTCTGAGGAGCTCACATTCTCAGGAGATGATATATATGACTTATGATTTGAAAATAATACATGTAATTAAGACACATTTAACTGAACAACTTGTTTAAAAATACATATGGGCATTACTTATATTTTTATCTGAGAATATGTGATTAAAAAACAATTCGGGTAAATCCATAGTAGGTAATAAACACCCCTGGTATTTATAAAGTTTATTTCATGAACTCAAATGTTGGATTTTGTATTTATTTCTATAGAGTTTTATCTAATTATATTTGTTTCAGCATTCTGATCTGGTCAAGATTTGGGGGGATCTTGGCTTTGTCAGTTATGTAACCTATCCCTCCTAGGTGGGGGTCATCTAAAAAGTTGATCGGTTAGGGAGGTCCATCTTACCCTACCGGAAAGTCAGAGGGAAGATGGAGGAAGATATAGGAGAGAGCAGATTGAGGGAGGAAGTATACAGTGGGATTGCAGTTTTGGGGTTGTGGGTCAAGGAAAGACAGGGAGAAAATTTGTAACTCAAAATCTTGTGAAAATGAATGATGTAAACTAAAAATAAACAACAATTAGTTTAAAAAATGACTATCACAAGTCAAAAGCAAGAAAAAATAATTGATTGGTATACCATCCAAGACTTCTTCCAGATCAGTTCCCTACGTGTAGCAGAGATCCCTCCCTGAGACACTAAACTGGAAATGTACTTCTAAACTGACATGGAACCGTCAATGACTGCTCTTTGGGTCTCATCATCCGGTCCCTTCTGAATCAACTTATGTGTACTATCCCCTGGCCTCTTTCTAACTTTTCCAAAGGAAGAGAGAGAATGACAGTCAAACACTGGGTGAATGTTACCTATAGCATTCCTATCATCTGGCACATCAAATAAACCAATGACAAAAGGATATAAGCTTGGTCTGCCATGTCCTGGTCTTGATGTTGCCATATTGGGGTTATTGTAATCACTGCTTGCTTATCTAAATGTCCACTATCACATTAAAAAAAATTACCTATGTTTTAGAATTATGCAAGGAATCACAATCATGTGAATTGGCGCCTAGGTTTCAGACTCCATTCTCACTACATTTAAAAAAATATCCAAATGACCTTTGCTCTTTTCCAGTCTTAAAATTCATCTCCCATTGCCCAAGATTGTTCAAAGATAGACAACAATGGCTCAGCATTTACATTCACTAACTCTTTTCAGTAGTTAAGAATGTAGTGCATTTGAAACAAGTAATTTAAGGTATTTTAATCACTAAAATAGTCTACAATCACAATTGAACAATATGTTAGCTGAAAAGAGGAAGGAATGTACCCAAAAGATCTGGAGCGGGGAAAGATGAACTTCAAGCAACAGGGGAATAACAACAACCACAAAAGTACATTAAACAAACAAAAAAACCCTTAAATTCCTTCATCTCTCATGTCATTTTTCTCCACTAGGATCAAATGTCATTTGGACTTCATGAATGTAAGTCAATTCTTAACATATACCAAGGAAGGATATGAAATGGAGGCTTTCAGCTTTAAGTTGGAGGTCACATTAAATCATTGGATGAAGGGAATTCCTAGAAATACCTTGCTCTTCTGCAAAAAGGCACATCATACATAAAAATATCAGCTATCAAAGGAAACCGTTGTCAAACACTTTAAGAGACCTACCAGCCACCTCTGAAGCTGAAGCTAAGTGGGAAAGGTGTTTAAAGCAATACCACTCTTAATGTATACTTTCAGATCTTTAAAATGAACCACAATTTGGAAACTCTTCTAACAAAAACACAGACAATATCAATGAAATGTGGAGCTCACTATCCTGAGACAACAAGAGAAAGATGAACATTTCCTCCCCTAAAGGGTGTAAAAGGGTTAGTGGATAGTGTGAAAGTGCATAATAAATGAATGAAATACCTATAGAAATATTTTTGGACAAGGCAAAGATCACAATTTTGCATTAGCCAAATATAACCAAAAGTCATTTAGCTCCTAAGGAAACCTGCAAAATGTCTAAAGTCCAAAGGATTAAATCGAAAGGTCTTTCATGGGCAATACCTGCAGGAACATAGCCAACAATATATTGACACAGGATAATCAAACAAATGGGTGAGTGGAAACACTGGGGTTTATGATTACAGTTCCATTTTGGGTCAATGTCACCAGAGACTACAGAATGATTATCTGTAAAGTGCTTGTGATTAGCGATTTAACATATCATTTAATCAATCAATCATTCAAAGAAATATAACGAACTTCATAATATATCATTGTAAGTTATAAAAACTTAGCACCTACTGTATGCCTCACAAGCTCACTATATTTCAATTACATACGACAAACCTCCATGCCACAGATACGGACTTCAGAATATCCCAGGCAATTCAACCAATTAATGGAACTGGAAGTAGACCATTAACACAGATTATTGCTGTTACCGCTGCTGAAAGTGCCTGAGACCATATTTGAACTCAGGTCTTCCTGACTCCAGTTGCAGCACTTTATGCACTATGGTGCCATTTGGCTGCCCATCACAGATTGCTGGTACCCCAAATAATCTCTATTGACTCATAACAACTTAAGAAAAATATTTGTGTAGCTGTTCCCATACCAAATAATCATAATTGCCATCCAAAATGTAAGGAAAAGCTTACAAAATATAGACCCAGCAGAGACAGATTCTACTGTTCTTGTAAACAATGTGGAATAATGAAATGGAATGAAAATTGATTGCATCAGTGGAGCCCAAAGGTAGTCAGTCATTAGTGGGTTGATGTCAGCTTAGAAGGAGATGCTAGTAGAGTGCCCTCAGGACTCTATACTTGACCCTGTGCTGTTTAATTTTATTATTATTATTATTATTAATATTTACAATATTAATAATTCATACTAATGATATTAATATTAAATTTTATTTATGGCTAATTTGAGGAAAAGAAGGCTTAGATAATGTGCTTATATTTCCTGATAACAGGAAGTTTAAGAGGGAAAAGTAACTCATTGGACCACATTCAGGAATCCCAAATTCCTAGAATCCTGGGTCAATTTTAATAAGAGAAAATTTAATGGGGGAAAAATAAAAATCTTCTAGAATAAAGTCTTTATTTTGTCATCATGTCATAGAGATGATCTTCTGTTCATGGAAAATAAGTTCTAGCAGTTTTCATTATGGTGGAAAGGTTTGGGGGTACAAGGCAAGCTATAGCCTACAGCCATCAGTCTACAATCCAACATTCAACACGGGCAGAACAGATTATCAGCAATTGTTTGATTACTTTGGCTATGACCATCCACAGGAGGAAAAATGTTCCAGTGGAAATAGGCCTGGATTTACAGTTTAATATATGGGTTTAATCCTCCCTCTGTCACCGTGTAACTTTGGGCAAGTCACTCTCCCTTCTGGGCCTCATGTGCAGAGGATTAGACTAAAATACCACTGAGGTCTCAAACTTATGATCCTGCGAAACAAAGAAAATTTTGAAATCAATCTTAATTCGGTGTGGCCTGATCGATTTCTGCTATTAAGAATAGTGGAAGGATCAAAAGAATCAATTAACATTTTTAAAAATTGCAAACATAACTATAACGATATATCCTGATGATCAGTAACAGTGGAACCATAACTTTTGGGTCCTAAGTCCTCAGTTTTTATTTTATTTAGGTCTTTTATTTAAGATGCAATTTTTATTTAAAAAATTAATAATATAGCATTATTTACAAATTCATAATAGTTATAAAATAAGAGCTAAAACATTTCATTATAGGTATTTAGTGATTATTTGGTAGGGGAACATTTATTAAAATGTGTTTCTTAAGTTTCAAATGTTATGTACTGGTGATTGAATGCAATATAAAAAGAAGTGGAAATCACGCTTAAGCATATAAAGTTGGGAAGAGTCATTGAACCAGACCAGAGACATATTGAAAAATGTGGACCAAATGCAAGACACTCTTGAAAACCTTAAGGACTGTTTTTTAAAGAAGGAAAAAGAATTTAGGAAAGACAAAATTCCAAAAGAATTTTTGAAAGTCAGGTCCCATATGAAGGCCCAAGAAAGTCAATTAATAACTACTGAACCATATACTTCCTTCTCATCTTTGTCAAAATTTTAATGAGAATTATTTACACCAACAACAAGGGTATCACCCTTGATAAAAAATATACAAGACAAGCATTTGTGGGAGAAAGGGTTCTATAAATGACACTTTGATAATGTCACACAATTGACTGGAAAGTGCAGAGAAGGCAAGATTCCTCTCTCTGTTTATTGTTTATTGATTGGGGGGAAAATAGGCTTCTGAGCAAATGCACTCTTTAAAGGCTGCCCTTTGTCAAAGACTCTCTTAAGTATAAGTTAAGATCGTACAGGACTCCTTGATAAATGCAATCACAGAAACAACTCTATTCAATTGTCCTGTGATAATTAAAGTCAAGAGAGAATCCATTATGCAAAGAAAGGATTTATTGAGGCATAGTAGATTAACTGTGCAACTTGGTATTAGGAGGACCTCAGTTTGAATGTTGCTGTCAGATAATCGCTATCTCTGTGACCCTGGACAAGTCACTTAGCCACTTTGTGCCTCAGTTTCCCCATCTGTAAAATGAGGGAGTTAGAATTGCTGCTCTATAAGACCCCTTTCAATTATATTTCTAGAATTCCATGAGCCTAAGTACCTACTATGTGTCAAGCATTGTGCTAGAAGCTAGAGCTTGCAAATACATTAGATAGAGATGCATATTTATGCCATAAGTGTTCATCACTGCCATGGAGGATAGATAGCTTGTAAAGATTCGAAATGAAAGAGCTGTTCCTTATAAAAAATGACTTCCTCCATATCTCTCATTTGCAGATAACACTGATGTTTTTTCCTAATATTTCATCCAACATTGAAAGCATTTAGAACCTAGTGGGGGAAAACAGCAGGCACCTAGATAAGCAAATTCAAGGTAATTCCACATTAGAGAGAGGAGTAACAATTGAGGGCATCAGGAAAGACCTTTTGTAGAGGATGACAGCTGAACTAAGCCTTAAAATAAATTAGAGAGTCTGCGAAGCAGAGATGAAGAAGGAGCATATTATAGGCCCAGAGAAATGGAAGATGGTGGAAGCTACTGGGATGTAGCTTGTGTCAGGGAGAATAATGGAAAACAAATCCACGAGGATAGATAAGACGGTGCAAAATGCCAGGACACAGAGTTTGCATTTTATGCCTTCAGTCTTTCCCATCTCCAGTGTGTCCATACAGCTTCCAAACTGACCCTAAAGCATACATCTTCCCATGCCACTTTTCTGCTTCAGAAGCTTCATTGGAACCCTCTTGCTTACGATACTTATTTAGCTGGCACTTATTGCATATGAGGGGGGATTGGGGGAAGGTAAAGGAGAAGGAAGACTCAGGTGTGACCCCAAGGTTGCAAGCCTGGGTAAGATATAAGGAAGGGAAAGCTGGGCATATACTGATTTGTATTCTTAATGTTCACATCATAGATTTTAAATGGTCTAGGAACAAAAGGTAAGTGGGATCCCACGGCCTAAATACATACAAGGAAAGTCATACCAAGAGGATGGGACACTCTCAGAAAGAAGTCTCTGTTTAATATTCAATCTCTGCCGGAATTTCATAGAAATCAATGTGTGTATGAAAAGTAAACTGGAAAAATAATCACATTCTAAAAGAATTTTTAAAATTTTAAATTTAATGTAAAACCTTTTTCAAAAGCTTTTTCTACAAGTTTGGAAAAAAACTATTAGCTATGATCATGGTGTAACAAGGCATAACATTTTCCTCAGGAAAAAAAGTTAAGATGGAGTGCATTTATGATTTAACAAAATAATTGTAGGAAATAAATGAATTTCCCCAAGAATGCTTCATTCCTTGACAGGAGAACTAAAAATGAAATTGCTATATTCTGTTCAATGTTAGGTTTTCTTCATATTTAAAACTTTTAAAGAGAGGGATGAGAAGGGAAGTTCCAGAGGTACTGATTGGAATGGTGTGGCCTAGCACGCATTTTATCAACAACCGAAATGTTCCTCTGTTCGCTATGGAGACTAGGCTAAGTTATGACCTAGGGAAATTAATTGCAGAATAAAACTGAAAATATTAAAGATGTCCATTGGAACCCTCTTGCTTATAATACTTGTAATATATAATATCTATGTTATATGTATAATATGATATATTATATATAATAGAATTATATAATGTGATATATAATTATATATAATACCCACAATATTGATATTTTTGTCTTTCTAAGGCTCGAGTCTAGTAAAATGCTTTGTATATAGTAGGTTCTTTATAATGCTATTGGATTGAATGCAGTCTAATGTAAAATGTTGACTTCCTATCAAAGTTTTTATTATTTCTCTTTCAAACATCAGCTCTTCCTCATTTTCTAGAACCAGGTGCAGAATTTTATTTCCCACGGTCATTTATCCTAAAGACATTTGCTGGGGGTGTGACCTTAGGCAAGTCACTCAACTTCTGTCTGCCTCTGTTTTCTCATTTGTCAAATAGCCATAACATGGCTAATATATTATAATATAAAATAATATAGTTAAGTATAACTTTCTATTTTAAGTATAACTTATACTTCCTATAAGTTGTTATAAGGATTGAGTGAGGTAACACATAAAGAGCTTTGCCAAAATTAAAACGGTATAGAAATTTGAGCTATTAAAGCAAGTCGAGAGTTTAATAGCTATTCTACTTTCTACTTATGAGTCATGAGTGAGAATTCTAATAAGAGAGGGAGGCCATAAACATTTACATAGTGCCCACTGTATGTCAAGCACTGTGCCAAATGGTCTTACAAATATTATCTCATTTGATCATTCCTGGAGGGAGATGCTATTACTGTCATCATTTTCAGTTGAGGAAACAGAGAGAAACAGAAGTTAAATAATTTGCCCAGGATCGATATAGCCAAAAAGTGACTGAGGCCAGAATTGGACTCAGGTCTTCCTGACCTCAGGTATTTCTTTCTTCTGGCTGGCTGGTCTGCAGTATAACTGCATCACCTACCACCACATTGCTTCTCTGCCCCATTGAATCCCATCTAAGCGCCCCACACCCTGCCCCTGGGGTCATTGATTTCCAGTGCTGGTCCACCATTCTTCTTGAATGCCATATTCTAGTCACGTCACATTCCACTGCTACTTAGGAGGTGTTTGAATTAGGATATCTAATTTACCTTGTTAATTTTTCGTATTTTGAACATGTGTAAACAGACATTTAAGGTTACACATATAATTTCTGTCCTTAAATGTTGTCTTTTGTGGAGTAATTACTGGCCCTCACCATAGTATTTTTTCCCTGTGTCATACCTCCTATTTCCTGTGGTATTTGTCAAGGTAGACGTATGTCAGCAAGTTTATGTGTCCCCCCCATTTTCTTTTTTAACACACCTCCTTTGATCAGATCCTTAAGTTTCCAAGTAAATGGGATTTAAAAAAAATAATCCTTGATAGATGAACTCCATCTCTACCCAACATTTCATCATCTCCACATCTTAAGACCTGGTCTTAGAACCCAAATCCCATTTCCAGACACCACGGTTTTCTTCACTTCTTCACTTCTTTGACTCTTCGAATCTGTCTTCCCATTCTTTCAATCTGTAACAATGATGAAAGCACCATTTCTACCACTAAGTCTGGCTTTTTTTGCTAGTACTTTATCCCTAGTCTCTTGGGTTCTTTTGGGAAATATCAAATATTGTCACAAGAATCAGCAGAAATGTATAAGGGTCATCAGGTTTGACAAATCCCAGGAAGCTCTCCAACATGCCCCTGCATACCCCAGGAAGACAACAGGTTCTCTAACTATTTATGTCATGTTGACCCTCCCTCGGATACTTACTGGCTGTGTGCCTCTGAGCAAATCACCTATCTCCATGACTCTCAGGTTCCTTGTCTATAAAATGGGGATATTGATAATACCCACCTCACAAGGTAGTTACAGATCTCATTTAAACACCTCACAAACCCCACGGCATTATATAAATGTCAGTTGTTTTTTGCTATTAAACACTCAAAAATCTTCACCATCATTCCACAAGTAGAGGTTTCCACCTCAGTGGGCCAAGCCCTACCCTCTGTAGATGCAAATAGCCACAAAAGAACCATATAGACTCCAAGCTCATGAGATTTTGCTCTCTGTGCCATGTCTTCTACCCTCCAATCTCACAAAGGTTAGGAGAGCCTCTTTGGATTCTTTCATTTTCCACTTGAAGCTTTTGTTTCTATTCTTTCAAGGAATGTATCATTCTTCTTGACCAGCTGGAGAGGAGAGAGGTACTCCTCTGGTCACTCACCATTTTATCTAGCGGGGAGGAAATCCACCTGCTTTCTGTACAGACACAGCTGTTACTTGGTACAGGCAAAACCAGAGGCATAGAGAGCGTCACCTTTACAGGGCACTGGAATAATCCTTCCTCTCCTCCCAGCACTCCATTCTTTGTCAAACTTAGCTTCTCAGCTCCCTGTCACTCTTACTGCTGGCTCCTGCTGTTAAACTCACATCTGTTTTCTAAAGTGGCCATATTTCTGTTGCTCCAGAAAGCATTACTACAAGTGATGGGTGGACGTTGTGGGAAGATGAATTTGGCTCAATAGTAAGGAAGAACTTTCTAACAATTATCAACTGGAACGGGCTGCTTCACAAAATAATGAGCTTTCCATCTCTGGAAATGTTCAGGGAATGGCTGAATGACTTTCTGTCAAGCATGTTTCAGACAGAATTCTTGTATTGAGAGGTGGGATCCGTTCCAACGTCCCAGAGCGCCACAGCAGGCACTAAGGACAACAGGAGGATACGGGTTGGATGGGAGGGAGACGGCAGATCATCTTTTGGTCTTCTTCCTTAAATCTATATTTGATCCTGGACTGTATTTATTTCAGCTGAAAAAGTTGATCAGGCAAAGCTGGCAACCACAAAGTCAAATCCACGAGCATTCATGAAGTGCTTATGGTATGTCAGGCACTGTACTAAGCACTGGCTGTGTTTACAAAGGCATTTAAGAATACAGACAAAAAAACTTTCTGGGCTGGTCAGGAAGTTATTCTTGTTCCATGTGTGCTACAAACTATGGAGTAGGAGGAAAATCAGGCTGCAGGTGGCTGGGTCCCTTTTGCTCCCAAATAGACTTTTTTTTGGAGGGGGGAAGGCAGGGCAATTGGTGTTAAATGATTTACCCAAGGTGACACAGCTAGTGTGTGTTAAGTGTCTGAGTCCAAATTTGAACTCAGGTCCTCCTGACTCCAGGGCTGGTGCTCTATTCATTGTGCCACCTAGCTGCCCCTCCCAAATAGATTTTTGCTTTTGTGCTTAGGTGTTAGGAAGATATTTGTTAGGAATGCATGTATGCAGGACCAGGAAAGCACAACAAATCAAGGAGATTCAGTATAAAGATGAAAGTGGTCCTGTGCTGCACGGACCAGGTTAGAGAACCAGGTTCTATGTCATTTTCTGTTATGACTGTTATTACCACTTCACATTCATAATAGAGTGCTTTTAGTGACATGACACCAACCATTTGAACAAATTTAATCAGGCTAATTAAAACTGGGCAGATGACTCTTGGATATAACCAAAGTCATCAGTGCTACTTCATGTACAGTCCCTGTAGCACCAACACCAATGGCCACTGTAAATATGCTGGCAGAGTGCTAAACTGCAAATTATAACATACTCCCCATATAGAAGACAGAAGCAAAACATTCAGACACCAGAAAACCAAATCCCAAAACCAGCAAGCCAATTCCATCATAGTAGCAAAGTTAACAAGCCATAACAGCACAGAGAGCCACAGCATCCTTTAACCTTCCCACAAACCAACATTTTCTCACAAGCCTAACTGTTTCTCTCAGGTTGTCCTCTCCTTCCTCCAGTCTCTAATTCTGACTCCCAGCTTCCTGTGGGCTCCGCTCCACACTTCAGAAAACTCCTCCCACCACAGGCTCCACGTGATTACATTCAGTCTATTAAGGGGCAGGGAAGATCTTCAAATTCCCATTACCATTATACCCCACAGAAGACAAAATTAGGCATGTGTGTGTCAGGCACTGTACTAAGACACTAGTACTGTTGCTCCGTCTACTAGGTTTAAATGCCAAACATAGATTTAATTTATTCACCATAGGGGACAAAAACCCAGCTAAATAAACTGCTATATGTAAAGGCTGTTTTTTTTTCCTCTGGAAGGCTTTATTTTTATTTGTTTAATTATTTTATCTTTCTATTTGTCTTTTTTATTATTGTTGTTTGGTGGTGTCCAATTCTTCATGATTCCATTTGGAGTTTTCTTGGCAAAGATACTAGAGTGCATTGCCATTTCCTTCTCCAGTTCATTTTCCAGATAAAGAAACTGAGGGTTAAGTGACTTCCTCAGGGTCACAGAGCTAGGAAGTGTCTGAGGCCATATTTGAACGCAGGTCCTCCTGACTCCAGGCCCAGAGCTCTATCCACTGAGCCCCCTCGTTATACTATTTCTGTCTTCTGTCTGTCTGTCTGTTTGTTTTTAGAGACTGAGTCTCCTTATATTGCCCATGCTGGAAATGCAATGGCCATTCAGAGCCTGACTTCCATTGCTGTTAGCTAGGGACTTTTGACCTACTCATTTTTTCTAACCAGGGCCGATTTCCCTCTCCTTTGGCAGCCTGGTAATGCAACACCTCCCCCCTCCATCAGCTCTTGTGCTCCAGGGGCTTTGCTATGTTAGTGCTGGATTTAGTGTGGCCACCCCACCAGATTTAGCCCCACTGTAGCCCCATACTCCTGATATGTGCACACACTGTGCCAGGCAGTGGGGAGAAAAGTCACAAATAAAACAGTACTTTCTCTCAAAGTGATTACTTTTTATTAAAATTGCATGTTATCTACACAGTCTAACTCTGGACAATGTGCACAAAGATGGCTGAACCAAGAGTAAAGAGTCAAGTGCATGCCATATGCCAGGCAGTGTGCTAAGCACATCACCAAATACTGGGGGAGAGAGGGGAAACCCTAAACCAATCAAAAACTTCCTTGGAAGAACATTAATTTTAAAAATAGCGTGCCATCCCCCAATTCTACCTGTAGTATAATCTATTAATAAAAGAACCTGGGTTCTCCAAGACAAAGCCCAGAGCTTTCCAAGTGATAGTAACAACATGCTTACAACTGCATTTTGAGCATTATTTAGAGGGAAATAAATTCTAGAAGGGTCAAACATAAGGTTGGATCTCAATCTGATCCAATATGGTTAGGGATAACAACACACATATTTATACACGTTTGTTCTTTGTTTTCAAAGAGGACCAATGGCATCATAGAGGTGATGTCTTGACTCATTCATGAACTGGATTTAAGTGAGTCAGAGTTGCACAAAGTCATCAACCTCACTTTTTCTTCCAGGCTCACCAAAGTCCAATGGCAAGGCAAAAGTCATGATGACAAGTGACGGCCTGGGACGTAGGAGATGACCTTGGAGTCTTCCATGCCTGACAAAGCTCTAAGTGCTCCATAGAGCTGGCTTCAGCTGTCTTCATGGCTGTTGGAACAAATTGTTCTCATCCACCCATTCCATTGGGGAAAGTTTTCATGTGTTTGGGGTAGACATCCTCCTAACTCACCAATGGATGAGTTTCCTCATCCAGGTGAGGAAACTGAGCCCTAGAGGTAAAATAATTTGCTCAAAGTTACATTTGTTTAAGAACTTAGGATTCAGAACTAAACCTTTAGACTTGGAGTCCCATGTTCTAATCACATTTCCTCCTCTATCCTCACCGAATTTCCACCAACCCTTCTTATCATATCTAATAAGAAGGAACATCAGTAGCCTGGAGAAATATTGCACAGCAGAAACAGTGGTCCTTTGAAATGCATTTTCAGATTTTATTAAAACTTGCTATGATGTCTTTCAAAATCGATCTCATTTCTCTTAGTACCAGGGCAAGAGCTGAAACTCATTGGCAAGAATAGTTTGGTTTTTTTAAATGTTTCCATCTGTCCTTTAACTCTCCTTTAAGAAGCATAAAACCCAGAAATATGTTTCAATTACATTTGTTGGATAGGATTAGACTATCCCTTGGGGACACTGGGTGAATTTCCAGTGTTTGAGAGGCTGTTAAACTGCTCATTAGCACACTCTCTTAAGGTCTTTAGGAGAAATAAAATGAGATGAAACTCAAGCATACCAATTTGGCCACTTGCTGTAGCAAAAAGGCTTGGTGGCAAAATAAAGCTTTGGTTTATCTCTTTCCTTTATTTATGCTACCTCTGTCTCGGAGCGTGGCAGGGTGGAGTGGCTAGACACAGGAATCTGGAAGACCTAGATTTAACTGCCCCCTCTTCTAGATATGAGTTTGTGACCATGGACATAACCTCTCTGAGGTTCATGCATCCCTCTAGGGTTGGTCTCCCTAAATTACAGGCAAGTTGCCATTTGCATATATTCACACCTTCCATTGCCTCCAGCACTGTAGGCAAAGAACTTTAAAGATCAGTCCAGGAGCATTTATTAAGGACCTGCTATGTGCTAGGCAGACACCGTACTAGGCACCAGGAATATAAAGACAAACATATCTATCACACAATCCAAATGCTTCCAGTTCATTATTTGTAAGGTTGAGCTGTGCAGCATTTTATTGAGAAACTCTAGTAATGTGGATACTCTCTCCAAACACACAGGCTACACCCATCCACACCCAAGGGTGCAACACTCATCCATTTCCTTAAAATCTAACACAAGGGATCAACCCTAGATACCTAGAGTTCTCTCAACATGGCAGAGATATAGATTATGCGGATTATTGGTTCTCTCTCAACTCTCGTCCCCTCACCAACCCATCTTTTCTTCCCCTGATGAATCTCTTTAATGGCATTTTTTTTCATTGCTCCTCCTGTTTAACGCCCTGTTTATACTGTGCTTAAATGTCCTCATTCTCACCATGAGTCTCTCTAGCAATGAGTTAAATTTTAAAAGTGGATTCTCTTTAACAGCTAGTCTAGAGGTTACCATCTCAGATCTCAGAGCCGCAAATTTATACTGTACAGTATGAAGTCTTACAAGATATTCAGGGTAACTAATTTCATTAAAAATGTCCTGTGAAGGAGTTATATTTATAATTAAGAATTAACAAGATAAGAGAGGAAAACTGAAATGAAGGCTCTTTGGAACATCAGGCCTTGCCCAAGAAAAGCCGAGCACCTGAAATCTCATTTCTGTGCTGATTTGATTTTTGATCAATGACACTTTCTCAATTCCCTCAATTGCCTCTCCCCTCTGATCAGAGGGCTTTAAACTCTTCCCAAGCTTTCCTGTATAGAGGACTGGGATGTGAACTTTCCAGGTAACTCTCTATTTTCCATCAGCAGCTCCGCTCGGCTTTAACTCCACAGAATATCATGCCCTGACACTGGGGCATCCCCGGTCATCCCTAACACTGGCTTTTCATCTTTCTTTTGTGTGTTGTCTTGCCCCAGTAGTTTGTAAGCTCCTTAAGGGCAGGGATTGTCTTTTTCTTATTTCTTCCTCAGTGAGTTTGATGCTTAGCTCACAATTTTCTCTCCTCCTGCCCTTATACTAACAGGACTTCACAAGCATGTTGATTTTCCCTCATATATCCTAACCACTCATTTCTTCAATCTACTTACCTACCTCAGCCCTACACAAAGATACCTTTGATCTTGTCATTAGTCACAAATGTACCACCCCCATGTTCAAGAACTCTGAAATCCTCTTTTCCAATAAATAATTTATTAAGACTTTTCACTTCCCCCTCTGCCTTCCCTTACAAAATCTTAATCTTTGTGAGCCAGTGTGATCAACAATCCTTTGACCCCTCAATATTCTCCCAAGCCATATTCCCTGTATTAGCCACTCTCTCCTCTCCTCCCCATCTTGATTCCCTGATGATCCTAAATTGATTAAAAATATTTAAATTAATCTATAATGTCCTCATCTGAATCCTTAGCTCCCTTATTATACTACCAGTTATGCCCAGCCAGACCTCAACCTTGGTTGCTCCCACTATTCACCACCTTTGCTCCTATACACAGTTTGTGTCTACACACATACTGCTGAATGAGGGTGGAGAAAAATCACACAACTCTTCTGAGTCCATTACACATTTATGGCACACAACCTCAACTGATCCCTTACCTTCCTATCAACTCAATATCACATTTGCCACAGCATCCTTTCCAAACGTTTTAAGCCTTGCTCAAACATCCCATGGCTTCTCCTCCCTCCTGCCGTCTCAGCTGAGAACCTTGCCTCATACTTCAAAGAAAAACTTTGAGGCCATTTGCTGTGAAGTCCCTCTTCTCTTACCCATCTCCTATCTCTCAGATGCTCTCTGCCAGTCTCCTCCTTCACCCATCTCACATAATGAGATCCTCACCAAGCTTTAACCTCTTTACTTGGAGAAGTGAACCCATTCTACCCTATCTTCCCCATCCCCTCTGTCATTTCCCCACTCATTCATTTATTTTCAACCTCTTCCCATCTACAGGCTCATTTCAAACTGCCCACAAACATGCTCATGTTTCCCTTATCCCGATGAAAGCCTCACGATCCTTCCATCGCTGCTAACCACCATCCTGTAGCTCTTCTGCCCTTTGCGGCTATATTTAAAAGGGTCACCTACTGTGGCTGTCTTCACTTATCCTCTTCTTACTGTCTTCCTAATCCCTTGCAGTTGGACATTAGACCTTTTCATTCTACCTCAACCGCTTTCTCCAAAGTTACTAACCATCTCTCAGCTGCCAAGTCCGACGGCCTTTTCTCAACCCTCATTCTTTTTGACTTCTCCGCAGCCTTTGACGCTGTTGATCGTCTCTTCTCTTTGATGTTCTGGTTTCTCTAGGTTTTCAGGATATTCTCCTCCTACCCACCTGATTGCACCTTCTCTGTCTCCTTTGCCAGATTCTCTTCCTAATCGTGTCCTCTAACTGTAGGTGTCTCTCAGGGTTCTGTCCTCGGCCATCCCCATTAAAACACAAAGTTTCTTACAACAGTGTAGAGTATTCCGTTGCATTTGTGTACCACCGTTTGCTTAGCCATCCCGCCACTGATGAGAATTGACTTTGTTTTCAATTGTTAACTATCACAAAAAGCACTGCTAATAAATGTATTAAATCAACCCATCTTGCCCCAATCTCTCCGCTGACCTTCGATCTCACATCTCCAATTGTTTTCAGATATCTTAAACCCAATGTTTAATGTCCCAAATGCGACAAATAAATCTATACACAATAACACTGCAGGACATTGCCATCGCCAAGCTTTCCCCCGCCAGGGCTTTCCCACAAACAAACACTCATAGCTTACTGCCTGCTTCCTCTTTCCCTCAGCTCTAAGTGCTCTGATCAACTTCCTCTGGGTTCTGCTCCACCTGCTTGGCAAGCTCCTCCCACCCCTGACAGACTCATGTGACTCAGGCTTCCATGTGACTTAAGCAGGTCACATGAGTCTATTAATGGTGGGAAAGATCTTCCCATTTACATTCCCATTACATTCCCCAGCATACACTCTTCAGTCTACCAACACTTATTTATTGACTTCCACAAACAAGACTCTCCATTTTTGGCTTTAGGTGTTTTTTTTTTCTGGCTATCCCCTATGTCTCCCTCCTCTGCTCCAACTACTGACCTCGCTGGTTTCAAGTCCCAATTAAAATCCCACCTTCTACAGGAAGCCTTTCCCAACCCCTCTGAATTCCAGTGCCTTCCCCCTGCTTATTATTTCCTATTTATCCTGTATATAACTTGCCTTCTGAGTGTGTGACCACACTTTTCATATCCCAAGTGCTTAGTGCCCAGCACATGGTGCTTAATATATATTATTTATATCCCCACCCCTTAGCATAGTGACACATAGAAGGCACTTAATGTTTACTGAATTGGACTGAAAGATAATACTTCTACTATTTTATGTGTTTTTCTGGAAAGAGAAGTCTATAGTAAATGTTTTCACTTACTACTTTTTCTTTCTTTGTGACTTAGCTTCTGACTCCACAAGGCAACTGAACTTTTCTCTCCAAGGTCAACAATAAAATACACGATTTCTAAAGTCAATGGTCTTTTCTCAGTCCTCATCTTACTTGACATATGTATTTCTTTGTGATGGTCTTCTACTCTGGAATGCCTTGAACCCTTATCATAGCCTCACTCATGTCTTGTTCATTCTAAACAGATGGATGGCTTTCACCATGTACTTCCTGCACCCTTATTCACATGATAGGAAACATAACTGAAGGAAGTGATTGAACTGAGATGACTGGGTGACATTACACATTTGTGTCTCCTGGGTAATCTTTTTCTCCTCCCAAATCAAGTCATTTCATTCTCCACCATGGATGTTCTGAAGCTTTTCTTCTCTCTTGAAACCTCTCATTCCTTCTCTACCCTTCCTGCCATAGCTGAGGCAGACCTCCTTGTCTAGTCCAGACCTTCTATGCATGCTCTTGGTTCCATCTCTTTCTTTTTCCAGTTGATTGCTGTTTCCATCATCAACTCTTTCTTGTCTTCTAGTTCTTTCTCTGTTGCCTACATAAACTCCCCGGTGTCTCACCTTTTAAAAATCCTCACTAGATCCTACCATCCTCTCAAGTTATGGGTCTATGTACCTCCTTTTCTCAGCCAACTCCTTAAAGTAAAACCACTGATACTTAATTTCCATTTCTCCTCTCAACTCACTTCTCAACCCTTTGCAACCTGGCTTCTTTTCTCATGACTTAACTGAAAATGCTCTCTTCAAAGTTAACAAAAATTTCCTAACTTACAATCTAATAGATGTTTATCCATCTTCTCGTGCTTGTTTATGTCCATATTTAACAAGGAGGACCACCCTTTCCTCCAGGATATTATTTTTTTCTGTGTATTTATGTCACTCTTTTCTCCCCGTTTTCCTACTTTTCTAACTTTCTTACTGGCTCATCATCCATGTCATTCTCTTCGAATGTGAACAGATTCCAAGGCGCTGGGCTCTCTCTACATATACTTTCTCATTTAGTGACTTCATTAGCTCCTATGGATTTAAATATCACTTTTATGCAGGCCAATCAATAAGGATTTTTAAAAAATTGATTACTGCTCTTTTGTTTTTATATCCCCTAGATTTTTCTCTCTCCTTCCCACTTTCAAAGAGCAAGCTTTTATAACTTTTTTTTTAAAGAGGAAACAAATGTTATATACAATGTTCTACCTCTCCTCCCTTCCCCCCTTGTGTACTCCCCCTTTTATGGACTGGCTTCCTCTCTCTGCAAAGGATCACGGAGAGATGTCTTCTTATATCTCTTCTCTGGGACCAAGCTTATTCTTTAAAATTCCAAAGTTCATTTTTGATTGTTTCGTGTCAACAAATATTTTTAAGCACCTACTCTTTGCCAGCCATTGTACCAGGTACTGGGGATAAAGATAAATCAACAGAATCCTTGCTCTCGGGGAGTTAACAATCACATCTCAAATCTATACATTCAACTCATTTCTCTCTCCTGAATTTCAGTCCCATACCAACTGTGTATTTCAAACTGTATGTCCCATAGATATCGTCAGCCTAGTAAGTCCAATAAAGAATTCATTATTCCCCGTTTCTCACCAACCAATCCCTCTTCCCAGTCTCCTCTACTTCTTTTTTAATTTTTTTATTTTCAGTTTGAACTTCCCCCCACCAAACCCACTGAGAAAACAAGAAATATGATGGCCATTGTACACATGGCATCATAAAAATATATTTCAGAACATGAGCAATGTTTGGGGGTGGGATGGGGAGATGGGGTAAGAAAAATAAAGGAAAAAATATGCTTCAATCAGTTGTAAGTGGATAACATTTTTCATCATGAATCTTCTCAAGTTGAAATGAAGCCCATCAGAATTATTAAGTCTTTCAGAGTTGATTATCTGTCTAATACTGCTCCTATTGTGTACACTGTTTCCTTTACTTCTTTTAAGGACACCACCATCCTTCCAGGCATTCAAGTTTACAGTGTCAATGTTATAATCCCTAACTTGCACCTTTTACATGAAACTTTAGCTAAAGAACACCCTCCTCAAACTCTCCTATACCACTGTCTGAATCTTTCCTTTGCCCAAGTCACATTTCAATTTGTATTATACTGATGTGTGTGTTGTAGTTTTAGTAAAATGGAAGTGCCCTGAGAAGTGTGGTTTTTTGAGCCTTATACCCAAATCTATTATAATCTTGCACAAAATAGGTACTTAGTGTTTGAGTAGTCTCTGGTGCCTATCATGGTTGGATTGAACTGAGCCATTAGAATTCCTGCCACTTGAAGGTAGAAATTCTAAAAACACTGCTCTAGAATGCCAATGTCAAATATAATAGAGGATCTGAATGAGAGGTACATGGCTGAAGGCAAATTCCAGGATATAATTCTTTGTGTAGGAGAATAGACCAATTCCATGCTTTGCCCCTCGGTGTTATAACCTTCAGTTGGTTATTAATGAAAATTGCTTGGCCGGCTTTAATGGCATATTCTGATAAGGTATAAAAGGATCTTGACATTTCACAAACTGAAAACTTAGTCTCAATGCCTGTTAACTATATTAGATTCTATTTCCTTTAAGAAACTGCAAAGTCTTAACTGACTTGCATTTATAATTTTCTTACAAATTTCTTCTAACATTGATCTTTGATGATGTAATACTTAAAAAAGGCTCATGGACCTCTGAATACAACAAAAAATCATTTCTGGTCACTATGGCCAGTCAAAAGATCTCTTTTAGACACAGTGATATTGACAAAATGAAGGCAAAGAAGGGTATCGGTGGTGGGTGCTGGGGACTAGAGGACAGTGAGGAAAGCCAACTGCTCCTTTGGACAGAGCGTCTCAGTGCCACTGGTTAGGCGTTCAAAGTTTTATGCTTTTGGTGTTTTTTTTAATCAAGGGCTATAGCTTTACAGTAGGTCAGACACATATCAAAATAACTTTTCCAAATGAAATTGTTCCAGCTCAATTTTTATATAAAAGTTCACATATGAAACAAGGAACATAAAATTGGACTGTTTAGTTCTTGGTGGCCGTTATTCCATTGGTCTGGATCTTCTTGTCGCTGAGCTGATTGCTTTCCTTTGGGGCTTTTATCAAACATTTATCTAAAACACCAATGGCCTTTCTATAGTTAGCATCTCAAAGATCACTGTCTGTTGTCATTCCCTCTTCCTACATTACTGGCTCATCTCTATTTTAGTCTGAAATGTCTCAGTTTAAAGGCATTTCTGATACCATCCCCCCAAATGATATATATGTGTATATATAAATTTTGTGTATGTACACGAAACATACATGTATAAACATACATGTAACATAGATACATTAATATATAAAAACTGTCCTTTTAAATAACAGATCCATGGTTTAAAACCCAAGTAAATAATTTCTAGAGTAAACAGTAATAAACATTGTAAAAACTCAGTTTCATAAGAATAGCTTTTTCACATTTATTGCCCAGATATATTTAAAAAGTCCAGTCCTTTAATATAATATGGCAATAGCCCTAATACATCTGTAAACAGAATATTACTAAAAAAGTTTAAATTGGCATGTAAAATACTATGATTATGGATGCATGAAATTATTCAATCTTAAAGCATCTTAACATAATCATGTATAACTATGTACAAAACATACATAAATCTCAATTTAAAACATATGAAAGGGGCCATTTCAAATCACACAAGACGTAATAAATATAGAGCTCGCTTTGTTAAAAATCTACATTGTACATTCAAGTAAAGGCAAAACTTCCAATGCCAGTTACACTTGAGACAAAATTAAACATTTACAATAATTGGTTTCCTAAAAGTGCTACTTTTTATATCTATAAAAGAAAACTCTCGTTCTAGTGCTTCAATTTCCATCTGAAATGTCTCTACATTCCTTTATTCACAGAACCAGAAGCTTCTGTTACTAAAATTCCAAAGCTTTTGTATCTTTTTCCAACAGATAACATTTCAATTCTTTGGGAAACAGAGGGCAGGGAAGTCAGAACAAACAACTCCTTTCTTACAACCATTAAATATGACCAAGTTTATCCCACTTGGCATCTTAGACAAAAGAATTTATGAAACATGAATTTCACTAAGCATATTTCCCTCAACATGCCTATGGTAAACCATCTCTGTGTTCTATGGCTGAGTCTGTACAAGCCAAAGAGCGTGAACCCGAGCAGCCGCCTTCCTGTGAATCCGATCTGGAGGCCATGCTCCATTTCTGAGTTGTACATCCCCTTCCAACCTGATTTGGTGTAGTGTCTTCAGGAGCAACATTCAGTACACTGCTGGAACTGTTGGAAAGAAAATGTCAATATTACTGTTTTATCCATATTTGTACTTCATTTCCAAGATGTCTTAAAAATCCCACATCTCACAAGCAGAGTTTCAAAATTCTAGGCTAATTGGAGGGGCAGAGGAAGAAGTGCTTCAGATTATTTCACCCGAGTATCTGAATGCTCCCTGATTTCCTGGCCCCTAGAAAACACCATGATAAATAGGAGTCAATTCTGGGGATGATGTATGTGAAGACCAGGGCTCTTAATAGAGACTTTTCATGTCTCCCCCCACATAACCACTTCATTTCTCCAGATCACTTAGAAGTGGCTAGCACAATTTCAATACAGTTGAAGCTGTGTTAAAGTATCTAATACTGCCACTCAGAAATACATGAAAGCTATTTATTTCTTTCTTTAAATTAAAGATACTGACTCACTGAAGAGTCATTTGTAAGTCTGATACTTTACCAACTAAGCATCCTACAATATTCCTTTTCAATAGAAGTTGTTTTTATTATAAAGTTATCTAGAACAGTCTAGAACAGGCACGGGAAGCCTGCAGCATTACAGCCACACGTGGCCTTCTAGGTCTTTGGATGCAGCCTTTTGTCTGAGTCCTGGTTTTATAGAACAAACCCTTTATTTATTAAGTAGATCTGTTCTATGAAGTTTGGATTGAGTCAAAGGGCTTCATGCAAGGACATGAATTCTACCTCACAGTGAAGTTATGTTAAGGTTGTAGTATAATCCCATTTTATAAACATAAGTATGAAATAAGATAATAATATCGATTTCAAATGTTTTCATTATGTTGGCCTTCAGAATAACAGAAGAGGAAATGTTATTCTCCATTTTATGTGATATAAATTTATATTACTAATCAAACTCAAAGATAACTTTTGAAAGAGGATAATGAAGCTGTTTTGTTGCAATAAAATTCAAATTTTCCCCTCAAAAGAAAATCTTTAATTTTTATAGGTTAAGTAAAAGCATACTTAACAACTAATGCTGCACAATTCTTATTGGCTCTTTCTAGTTGAAGGCTCCTAACAGCATTCCCTAAGTATATTCCTCTGGACTCAGGTTATTTCTGTTTTGACTGACAATTAGTTACTTTTTCACTTAAATTAAGATCAAACAAATATTAAAAAGACATTGTCAAGCTTGCTACTGTCTTCCTTTAATCATTTCAATTTTGATGAAATGATAAACTAAAACTCTCATGTTTTTGCTAATATTTTCAACTACTTTGCAAGCATTTTTTCTGTAACTGCACTCTTATGTTCCCTTTAATTTTCACCCTTATTTTTTCAGATCATCTACAAATTAACAGTAAGGGCTAGGTCCCCCTGCCCCCAAGATTCTCTTTTTCTTCTTTTAAACAAAGCCGGCCAATTCCATGACTACTTGGGGGAAGGATGACGCTTTCTCAGAGTCTCTGTTGCTCAGCAAGTGTTTGCTCTTACTCTCTCCTCAGCTTCCCTGCTGCCTCCAACCAAATGTTCTGCAGAGGCCCCCAGCTTCAGTTCATGGCTGCTTCTACTCTCGGCTCTTTGCTTTCCTGGGGTTCAGGACACGATCAGCTCCTCACCTTGCTTCAAACAGTACTTGTCTGCTTTAGCTCCCTACTTTCCCTTTTGTTTGCTCACTCATACATCAGGCATTTTCTTAACAGTCTGCTGGGAAAAAGTCCAACCCAAAGGGTAGTATATGAATCCAAAGGAGAAAAAACAGAATGAAAATCTTAAAGGTATGTTAAGACAGAGACAAGGGGAGAAGGGTGAAATCTAAAACACATCAATAGACATCTCTGAGGTAGCGAGCTTATTTTCCCATATTACTATCCTTGCTTTCGTAATTAAAAGGGTACATTTAAAGAAGTTTTACAGATGGATATGCATTTTTCTAATTTCTGTCATTCATTCTAAATTGTGCATTTTAAAAGAACTCTTAAGTAACTGAACTAACATTATGATGTCTCCATGTAATGCCTGTATCTGGTCATATGCGAAATGACTTTCTATGGCCAATGGGAAACTCTTCTGTGGGCAAAGCTTTTGATACAGCAGCTTTTATTTCAGCAATGCAAGCGTCTAGCACTTTTCAGAAGTATGAAAATAAGATCATTTGTAGGATACCTATTTTCTGATATATGGCGAATTGTCTGGAAAAGCTCTGAAGTAGAAGGAGAAACAGGAAGAGATTTAGTGAGTTTAGATGTGTGGACTGAAGACTCGCTAGACACCGAATAAGATTTTTGTCCAGGTTTGGAGTGCAGCATTAGATTGTCCTGATCATAACCTGAAAAAGAAAAGGAGTAAAATAATGTTCATTTGTTGAAAGATTCTGAACTACAGAAATAGTAAACATGTAAAATGGCCTAGTGTAGGGGTGGGGAACCTGTGGTCTCAAGGTCACATGCAGCCTTCTAGGTCCTTGGGTACAGCCTTTTGACTGAGTCCAAGTTTTACAGAATTTTATTATTTTTTTGTGGTTTATTACATTAAATATTTCCAAATGAATTTTAAAAAATTAACATTCACTATTTTTTCTTTTTCTTTTTATTTTATTACATTTCTTTTTAGTTTTCAATATTTACTTCTATAAGATTGAGTTCTAAGTTTTCTCCTGCTCCCTCTCCACTCCACTCCCCAAGATGGCATGCAATCTAATATAGGTTATACATATATGCTCAAGTTAAAAACATTGTCACATTAGTCATGTTGTAAAGAAGAGTTAGAAGCAAAGGGAAAAACCACAAGAAGCAAAGGGAAAAACCATGAAAAAAATTCCTTTTATTAAGGGAATTTGTTCTGTTAAGTTTGAATTCAGTCAAAGGGCCACACTTGAGGACCTAGAGGGCCACAGGTTCCCTACCTGGCAGAGTTGAGACCAATGAGGTGAGTTTTTTTGGGGGGGAGGAGGGCAATTGGGGTTGACTCATCCAAAGTCACACGGCTAGTAAGTGTGTCAAATGTCTGAGGCTGTATTTGAACTCAGGTCCTCCTGACTCCAGAGCTGGTGCTCTATTAACTGCAGTACCTAGCAGCCCCACTTCTGTTATTAAAATATAAATGTGAGAAGGATTTTGGAGTGAGGAACTCCACTGACACATACCTGGCTGTGAGACTCCGGGCAAGTCTCTTAACTAATCTTTCAGTGACTCAACCGATTGTAACCTACAATTACTCTGACCTATAGATCAGACATTGAATTGTGATGACAAAGGGCACTTCCATGCAGGGAGTTATTCCTTGAATTGATACAAATTGTGTCAGATTTTAAAAGGAGTTACTCTGACTTGAAGGTCTTGAAATGTTTAGTTCTCATTACTGATGCACTCACGTTCAGTCTGACTGTAAGAAATACAACAATCCAAACTGATTGTGAAAAACAAAGATGACGTCTGTGTAGTAACTGCTTGCATTAATAGACATGCATCCAAATGAAATATCCTCAAGTTTGTTTTTCATTTGCCAACTACTCACTTCCTGAGAAGGCACTTTGAGGTTTCCCAGTTTCTGAGTTCTTATTGTCAAAAGAAGTCATGTTTAAGAACTGCTGCTTTAGCCAGCCAGCTCGGTCTTCTTCAAAGGCCTTCCTCTATGAAAGGACACACACAATCACATAAAAATGAAACAAATGCCTCTAGACATGTCACCGTTTTATTTATTTCCTTGGTCACTCTTGAAAACATTAGCTAAAGTCAGTTTCTCAAAAAGCTAAGGAAAATCTATTAGTCCATTGGAGCCAGACTTTAAACTTACTATAGGCAAAATTTACCCTCTGTCTAATATATTCAATTATAAATGTCCTCTGAATTAAGCAGTTTAAAAATACAAGGCAGAGTGGTGTATAATTTCTAAATAATATAAAATGTTAAGAATCTCAAGTTTTAAGTGACAGTAGAATACACTAAAATATTCTGTATTTCTCTCCATTGTCGGTAATCAAATGGGAGGCAGGATCTTGTACTGAGAAAAGTTCACAGATATGGGTCTTCAGTCAGCCGCTTGCTCGTGATCCTGATCATCACAATCACACCAATCAAACCAAATTTAGTTTCCATATCTGTAAAATGAGGAAGATACCTGCCCTCTCTACTTCACATGGTGTTGGGAGGCTCAAGCAACACTATATGGAAAATCCTTTTTAAATGTAAAGCACGACTCTGCTCAATACGATGATCCGTGATAACGCCAAAGGACCCATGATGAAAAGCGCTCCCCACCTCCAGAGAGAGCTGAGGGACTCTCAGTGCAAACTGAAGCAGAGGATTTCTCACCCTGTCTTTCTTTCCTTCTTGGGGATGGTATGTGACATGGCTACTATGGTCATGCGTTTTCTAAGACTTCATATGTATGCTGGGTATTGTATCACTTGTCTTCTTGATGGGCAAGGGAGAGAATTTAGAACTCAAAAACATTTTAAATGAATTCTGAAAATTAGAAAAATAAATGCAAAGCATTTACTGATGTTAAATATATTACGTTAAATTGTCCCTTTAAGATCATTATAACATAGTGAGGACTAAAAACTGGCAAATTCCACTCTAGCCATAAAGGCCAAGAGCCCAAGAAGAGGTTACAAGTAGCTTCTAAGGCTTCTAGGCAGCTATGAATGAATCCCAGAAACAGTCTTCCCACATACCCTAGAATAATATCATAGAGCAAAGGACAGCAGAAAAACAGAGCAAATAAAGCTTGTTTTCCTTTCAGGAGACAGAAATACTGTCAAATAAGGAGGTCAAGCAGAAAGTAGTTGATGCTATGCTACTCTTTCTGGGCACTGCCTCTTGATACAACACGTATCTCTGAAGAGAAATGACTGACACTGTACTCATCAGTACAGAGCTCCAGTTTAAAGTCAGGGTGCCAACCATTAAAAAGTAAAGTGAGAGATGTTTGAAGAGGCAAGGCACAGTAAAACACCCCTATAATACCTGCCACCGGGGGAGGCTGAGGCTGCCGGATCTCTTGGGCAGTGGGGTTCTGAACTACAACAGGGCCAAAGCTGATCGAGGGCCTGTACCCAAAACTGGCACCAATATGGGGAGTCCCCAGGAACAGAGAGACACCAGGCTGCCTAAGGATGGGCAAACTGGCCCAGATCAGAAATGTGAAAATGGAAGCTTCCATGCCAAATGGTATTTCAATCAGGCCCATGAGTGACCATTGTACTTAGCCTAGGTGAGATGGGGAAACTTGTTCTAGAAAAACGTCTGAAGAGAAACTTTCAAAAGATACAGTACACAGCTTATTAACGGAACTAAACAATAAAAACAAAAGTCCATGCTAATCCAAGTATATTCTAATTTGTTTATAAAGAGTTTGAGCACAGACCATCCGGTTTGATTCAAACTAAGTGAACAGAGAATGTAGGAAAAGTCTTTTACTTTTTAAAGCACATTAATAATCTTAAATGTTTTGGTGCTGACTCTTTCAAATATGACCCTTCCAGTTCTAAACCTATGCTATGATTGAAACCTGCCAGAAATCTAGTCATTTACATACCTCTAGTCCTAGTCGGATAGCAGCTTCTGTAAAACTCCGTCTTTCTTTCTCAAAGTTCTTTTTTTGTTCTTTAAATAAGGCCCATTCTTCTTCAAGACGTTCTTTTTCTTCCAACAAATAGCAGTCTTGTAATAATGACGAGGTGTCATCATCACATGAGGTGGTAAACTGCTGCTACAAGTTATAAGAAAGCCTGTTTAAGCTCTAAGATGCTCACCTGGCCTGCGGGGCTCCTTGGAGGCAGCCCTCCCTACAAGTTAATCTGGAAAAGGGTAACCAATGCTTTAAGTACTATTAGAAGAAAAGAACACCATCTTCAGGGATCACAGGGCACAGCAGTTAAACACGGTCACTGAAATCTACCTGTAAAAGTTGTTGTTGAGTCTGGATCATTTCCTTGCACTGCTGAATTTCCAACTCCAGTTTTTCAGTTTCTTGTTCGTGATCCTGTCTTGAGATAACTTCTTCATCCTTAAAGCCTCCTAAGTGTACCTTTGATACTGTGATTCAAAAATACATTTAACATTGGTATAAAAGTCTACTAAGTATATCTAAGGTTCTCTTCTATATGTTAAAATAACAAACATCTCAGGATTCTTGCCATTCAAGGTTTTCATAGATGCTTATAAAATTTAACCATTTCTAAAGGAATAGAGATCTCTGCTGATCTAAATGTCACAATCTACCATAAATCTAAACTTCAAGATCAAAATATCTTGCATATCACACACATACAAAAACAAGCGGGTTCCATTCCATCTATAGCTAGCATGTACTTGCTATGCTAGAAATTAAATAATTTCTTCTGTATATTACAGTTTCCCACAAATTGTACATCTAATATGATTTTTATATTCATTTGTCCAAGAACTTAACTTGACAAAAGAAAGATAATTTTCACTACTATGGATATTACAACAAGATTTTGCAATAAAGTTCATGAATCATGTTTTGTTGCCACTTTTATTTCAAAGCAAATTATTTAACTTAGGACTTATTCCTTTATTATAGGCATCACATGAAAATGTTATTTGAGACTTGTTCTCTGGTATTAAATGCAAGATTTATAAACTTTAAGCCTACTTGTAAAATCTAAGCAGAGTTTATTTATTACTGATAATGGCTGAAATCAAAGTAATATATTTAAACACTTAGTTGTGGGAACAGAATAATAAACATTATTTTACTAGTCATTCTTCCCTGCTGAAGACATTTGTCAGCACTGAGTTTATAGCTGGGCAATTTATGAGGACTTTTTATCTGTAGAACCATAATTCCTTCAAATAAATAGGCTTGCCCAATAACCAATTTATTAATAACTAAAACTCTATGTGATTTCTGTTTGCAGTAAACATACGAAATATTAAAGAATGTATTCTAGAAATCTGCACTAAGAAATGTCTAAGCCACAAGGAAAGATGGAAACACTATGTCAGCTTATATTGCATTATAAGTAGTGCTTGATTTAAAAATGTTGAGAAAAAAACCAAAAAACCAAAATGGCCCGATTCACTCCCATTATATATGAACTTACTACTCCTATAATATCTGCAATAAATATTTGTATTCAAAGATGTTTCTGTAAGATTTATCAACACATTCATCTGAACACTTTTTTTGCAAAGTATCATCACATCTGGTGCCACGATTTAGGTAAAAATGGATAGAAGCCACAATCACCTTGGTTATCAAGTTTCTCAACATGACTCTTCAGAATTCTCCATTGTTTTCTAATGCTATTAGTAAGCTGCTCTCTCACAGTTTCACAGGAGAGTTCCCACATATTTTCTTTACTTAGTTCTGAAGTATCTTCTTCGACATCTGACAGGACCTACACATAAATTGGAGAATTTATAGAAATAGAAAACAGAAGAAAAACTTAGGATCCGTCAACATTGTAAGCCATTAATTCAGACTGATCAAATGTTATCAGTTTTTTCTCTGTCATCTTTACATGGGATTTTGTAAATTAATTTTCTCCTGTTAATCATTAAAAAACCATTGCTGCAATTTCAAAGCCTATTTTCTCTATATAAAACTTTTGCCACAAAGACACGAGTCCCATTTCTTCTCCCTAAATCAGTCCTGCTGACAAATACAGTGAGTTCTATCATAGCACTTCAACATAACGTGGAGGTGAAAATTGTTGCAGTGTAAGAGGCATGTGAGCCCTACAGCAGGCTAGGTCCTACAACAAACTGAAAGGGCCATGAGCATCCCTTCCAAACCCAAGTCTATGATCCTAAGGGATTGTCTGAGGATCGGTCTAACTAAATGGCAGAGTCGTTCATCACCAGGGTGACTGCAGGAAGATGCACCTGTAGATCCTGCATTCTGAGGCAAGAGGCAGCATAGCACAGGGAAAGGGAAAAGACAGGCAGCTCTGGCCTCAGAGGACACAAGACATGGTTTCGGGTTCTGACGCACACTAGCTGTGTGACTTGTCAACAGGCAATTACAACTTCATAAAACTTACGTGAAAACTAGGTTCATTACAAAAGAAACAGAAAAAGAGTTCACATCCATACAGAAATTTTCATATTTTTTAACAGCAGGACAAAGGAAGGGGAGACAACAGAAATTTCCATCCAAAGATGGTGGCATGGGAAGGGGAAAAGAACAGTAATGGTGGGGAAAAGGACAAAACCCCTCCTGAATGGGAGGAGCAAGACAATCGCAAAAGCCACATTCTTTTCCCTTGAGAACTGTAGGGCTTAGTATGCAAAGAACAAATTATGTCTGCTCTGGGGGTGGGGGCTTCATCCTTGACATAGTCAGGGCCTCCTGCATGCTCTCAGTACAGTGTTTCAGTAAAATACGGCAACTCAAAAAGATAAGTTCAGGTGACCCCTTAACAGACTCCAGAAGAATTCCTGAAGCTCTCAGGGATTCAGGCAGTTCTCCCAGACTTCAAATTGAAAAGAAGATGCTGACCTGGGTGGAGTGGGTGGGGGGAGTCTCCTCCTGGGAAAGAATCACAGTCAAATCCAAAGAGAGCAATATTCCAAGGTCTGAAGGAACCTCAACATGCAGGGATGGGGGGCAGGGGACACTAACTGAACAACAGACCCTCAAGTGCTATGGAACGAGAGGAACACGTGGGGACCTGCTTTTTGGTGTTCTTTCTAATTAGTCAGCCAGATCCCAACTGGGGGTAAAGCACTTCATGTCTCTCAGACCCAGTAACCCTCTCTACAAAATGACTAAGTAGCTATAAGGACTCTCCCAGCTCTAAAGTTCTATATCATAATATATGTCTCACTATACATATAGTGATATCCCTCTACATACCTCACAGCAAAGAAAGTAATGAATAACAAATTTCTTAAGATACTTTTTATTCTTCTGTTAGAAATCAGATTTAATCAGAACATTATTTATCCAAATACGGTTCTCCTTAATAACAGGAGAGAAAAAAAATCCATGAAGCTGTTTATAAAATAAAATGCACACATTAGCCCCTGCTTTCCAACTGACTTCTACTTTATAACTAGAGATGCATTTCTTTGGAAATTCCCCAGCCAACATATGACGTCACATTTAATGAGATTCTCTGCAATGTTAATAGTACTGAATCAAAGACAACTTAAACCTAAGCAGCTAAAAACACCCCAAAACAAATACCGAAGATAAAGGCAGCCTGAATAAATGGGAGCAATATGAAATATTTTTAAGTGACCAAGCAGGTATTTAATTTTATCTCCCTAAATATTAGAGATGCAAAATCAATGTGCATTTACTTGATTTCATCAGATTTGTTTTCTGTTACATAATATTACAATCTCATCTATCGAGTTTGAGGGAGCTTTGTACTCTTCCTCCCCCTTCTTGGTTTACCCATCACAGTTAAACTTAAAATTAAAAAAATCTATCTGCACTAAATGGTGCTATTTCATGGTGCTTTTAAAAACCATCGTCTCTAGGCTCTCCCTAGAGAAATTTAAAATGATAATGTTTTTCTTTGACATTTACCAAAATTCACCTCAATATAAATTGACCAGCCAGGTTTCAGAACAAAGAAAAAATGTTTTATTTGTGCTTTTGTATCTTTAGGGACTACCTAGAACAGTGCCTCAAAAACACTGCAAGAATTTATTTACTATTTGCTGAACTGAAATAAAATCACAGGTTTCAGGCTGCACTTTGTACAGATTACTCAGCAATGCATATGTGTGTGTATGTGTGTGTGCATACAGTTGTTCATCGCGCAAATAGAATTAATACTAAAGCATGTTTAAACAGATAAAATACAAAAGCTTCAAGCTGGGTTTCAAGGAGGAAAGAAAGACAGGAAAAGAGCTGTACAAGAAAACCCAGGCACTCTTCTCCAAAGTTAAATACTTAAGACTCTAAAGAAACAATATAGTATGCTACCCACTTGCAAACTGATGATCTGTAGCCAGTTGGCCCAGTTATCAATGGAAGACAGCTCCCTGGTCTAAAATCTCCCAGATCTGCCTAAAAAGAGATGTTGGCAACATCGCCAGTTAGGCAAAAGGAAGGACTTTTGGGAGGATTTTTACTGATACAGGCCACATTTGACTACAGGTGTAAGGTTACTGGTGTTAGTAAAATTCTTGCTTGCTTGAAAGCAACAGAAGTCTAGAAAGCAGCAAGATACAATCCCCAAATCTACTTATAAAGTAAAAACCTCAATATCTAAAGAAAAATGAAAATGATCATGACCCAATTTAGATCATATATGCAAAACTATTTGGATACAGGTTAGAATCAACACGTTAACTACACTTTAAAAAGCCAACTGGAAATTCCAGAAATGATCCAGGAGAGTTTTCTACATTAGTGTATTAGCCTCTAAAGAACAGAACCTACAAGAGGCAGGACACTGCAACTCTTAAAACCACAAAGTTCTAGACTGAGACTCAGAATAGGAGTCAATCCAAACAAAGACTTGGATCATGCAAATATGAATATTTATAGGAAGACCTGGGTTAAGAACAGTACCTATACAGAAATGGAAATATAATGGTAGAGCTAGCATTTTTGAATTAAACTTTACAGAAAACAGATTCACAGCATGTGTCCTCCAGTAGCCAGATATACCTGCAGTTATGTTATTTTGGAAGCAAAAATAACCTCATGCAATCTCATGTATTAATGTCAAGGACTTGTGATTTCATTGCTGTGAAAACTTCCTCCCCTTCTTTGATACAGACTGCAATCCCCTAATTTACAGCCTAAGAGAATTGCCTGAGACTCAGAAGTTAAATATTCTATCTGTGGTCATTTAGATAATGAGAGTCAAAATTTAAACCCTGGTGGTGACTCTAAGTCCATAATTCTATCAACCATACCCCACTGCCTCTCTTTTTTCATGAGCTTTTATTATATAAACAGTCAGAAATAATGATAAATTAATATTTACATATGTATGGCCCATTAAAGTTTGCAAAGTACTTTTCACAACTTTTCTGTGATGTATCTGGGTACAAGTGTTATCCCCATTTCTCAGATGAGGAAACTGAGGTTCTGAGAGGTTATGACTTAGCTATGTAAATATGTGAGGCAAGATTTGAATCTAGGTATGACTGTCAGTCCAGTGTTCTCTCTAATAAACCACTGCTAGCTCTCTTTTTTTAATTTATTTTTTTTGCCTTTTGGAGGGGGAAGAACAGGGCAACTGGGGTTAAGTTACTTGCCCAAGGTCACAGAGCTAGTGTTAAGTGTCTGAGGCCGCATTTGAACTCAGGTTCTCCTGAATCCAGGGCTGGTGTTCTATTCACTGCACCACCTAGCCGCACCTACTGCTATCTCTTTATAGCTATACTGAATATTGGCCAGTAAGTGATTAGCCTCTACATATTTTTAGATGCAACAAGTTTTAAATTAAGCCACTTCTTTTCACTAAACCATCTACCTTCATAATAGCAGACCCCTTGCTTACAGGCTAGGTACTTAATCTTACCAGAAGGCTTTTCATAGCAAATTCTTATAATCAAGAATCACTGCCCAAACTATCTTCAGAAAGAAACAGAGACATAAGTTTTACATTCTATCAGACAGTGTGAGGGACATGTATAAACAATTATGTACATTAAAGGGCACAGAGATCTGGTACTTAGATCTCAGCAAAGCCACTATATCAAAAAATGCATGTAAAATCAGACAAAGAATATGCTTGTAATGGAAAAATCTATAAACTGTTCACACTTGAGCTTGAGTTCCAAGTAAGTTATAAATTGGTTAGCACACCTAAGGCAAGTCCCTTAACCAATCTAGGTCTTACTTTTCTCAGCTGTAAAATAAAGGGGCTAAATAATATGACCTCTACAGGTATCCTTTTATCTCTAAAATTCTAGGCTCTTGTAAGCCATTTACTTGGTCTTTAAAAGTAGGCAGTACCTAAGGATATTTTAAATTGTAACAGTAATATAAATATGCTTAGTAAAAGCAAATCAATATTTGCCAGACATATTATTAAAATTAAAGCAAGAAAATGCCAAGGAACACTTCCATATGATATAAAAATCTTCTGGCCTGAAATAAGAGCAAATAGTTGAGTTAAGAATTCTTGTTCCCACCAATACCTGGCTCCTCACTCTGGCACTGACCAAGTAATTTTCTCTTTATAGCAATGGCTGGGGTAGATAATTTCTAAGGACCATCCCCTCTTCCCACCCAACCAAGCACCACCTGAAGCACACACTTAACCTGGAATTTCCACCCAAAAGGACTCTAAATGCACTCTATTTCATTCCTAACTGAAGGATCTGGAATAAGAAAAAAATTTAGGTAAAGCGGCTAAAAGAGAAGTCACAAAGTACAGATACAGCAAGTGGCAGAGAACAAGATGGCTAGAGAAAAGTATGGGGAAAAGTCAAATTTCCCAGGAGGAAAAAACTGCAAGGAAAACATAAAGAAAGAAAAATGGGTAGGCAGCCCAAGTCACAAAAATATTACATAAAGGAAAATATACTGAAAACTCCCAAAGAAAAACAAAGCAAGGTGACAAATTTGGCAGGTCTCCTAGATATAATAGAGCAACTATTAGACACTTTACAATGGTTCAAAGAAGAACTAGAAAAATTAAAACAGGAAGCAAGAGTAGAAGAACATAGGACTAAAATTAGTGTGGAAAAGAGTTCTCAATAACTCAGTAAGGCAAGAAAATTTTCAACGTGTGGCAGACACTCTCCAAGGAACTGAGGCTCTGAAAGAGATAAATGGCAGGAGAATAATTCAAAATAGAGATGTAAAGAAAAAACTGGCCAAACAAAAGGGGTGGGGAGTAGAAGGGAGTCAGAACACCCAACTCCTATATAAGTCAAAGTAATTGACCTGGAGAATGGAATGAATAGAGGAAATCTACTAAAGATCAAAAGGCTGCCAGAAAAACATGGAGTAAAGAGCATGAACACTGTAGAAGAGTAAACAATTTAAAATAGAAAAGCACTTAAAAGAAATCCCCAGCTTTGATCTTCAAGGAATGTATTGGTTAAACTGTAGAATTTCACTCATCAAAACCACAAATATTACAAACAATCAAGCAAAAGTACTTATGCTGCTCTCAAAGAAAGTAAATCTGGGTAGCTCAGAACTCTTTTTTGTGTAAAATGAAAAGAACAAGCCACTGTAACATTTCAAAAAGTAAAGAGGATCGGGATGTACCAAAGAACAACAGATCCTACAAAGCTAAGTCTATAATATGTTCATTAACAAAAACAGAAACAATTTTAAGAGGGGAGATATTAGAAGTGTTTCTTAAAAAGATTACAAAAAATGAAGACCTATTTGATGTTCAAATAATTCAAGGTAGGAGAAATACAAATGTAAATTAAAGATGAATAAGAAAAGCCTAAATAAGGAAACCAATTCTCTAGAATTTATACTAGACTACTGTTTAAAAAGAAAATTTTTATATTGATCAAGCAGCAAAGAGAATATAAATCTGTTATCAAGGCACAAAAAAACTCCAAGAAGTTCCCAATGATCTGAGGGGGAGGAAAAAAGTTAACAAAAAGGAAGAAGAAAGGAATGGACAGACAATTCAGGGACTACAATACATGTTACATTATGAATTTTATTATTATATATTTTTTTACTTTCTTTTGCCGGGGGAGTTTGGGAGGAGGAAAAGGACTGGTATTCAGAGGGCAATTTCAGGAGAGGATAAAGAAGATAAATGATAGAATGAGGTTGGGAACACGACTATAAGAAAAAAGAAAAATGAGGAGAGTGTGATAAGGAGTGTTGAGAGGGATTTGGGATGAGGAAACAGGAAACAGGAGGCATCCTGAAATATACTTCTGGCAAGGGGGAAAAAAATACAAATCTAAAGAGAATGATGACATCTTTGAGTAAAAACAAATCATAGAAATTATTAATAGCTATGTAAAAAGATGACTATATATCAAAGATTGGGAATGTAGATACTGAGAGTTCTCAGAAGCAAAATTATCTTTGAAAGCATAATAAAAAAGAGAAACTGAGCCTATAATTTCAAAGAAAACCAGAAAAACTAAACTCTGAAGAAAACGCAAACCAAATTGTCAAAATCATATAATAAAGGGACTAAATTAAAACCAAAGAGATTATAGAAATGAAAACAAAATCAAGACTGTCTTTGGCAAACTCTAGTTGGGGGAAATCAAATTACAAGAATAAAAAAAATTGAACAAGGTGAATTCACAAATGAATTGTAAAATGTAATTATAAAAAATTATTAGAAATTACTATACTCCATTATAGGCCAAAAAAACTGAGAATTTAAAGGGATTGGATGATTGACTTTTTACAAAAACATAAAACAGCCAAAATAACAAAGACGTCCCAAATGAAAAAAGTTAAATCATAAATTAATTACCCCAGGGAAACAATCCACTATATATACAGATTTACAAGTAAATTTTATCAAATTTCCAAGCAGCAATTAATACCTGTTACAAAAACTATTCTCAATAATTGGGAAAGTTGGCACTCTGCCAAGTTCCTTAAAATTCAGATACCCAAATTATAAGATAGAGAAAAGAGGACTGTATATCAATTTCACTTGGATACAATCACAAATAATGTGAAATAAAACCTTGCCAAAGCTGCTACTGTAATATGTAAAAAAACACTATTCACTAAAAACTATTTTATTAAGACCAAGTTGTATTTATACTAGTGATATCAAGGATGGATCAACACTAGGATTAACAATCACATAAACAAAACCCACAGGATAATAATATAAAGCATTCATTTATATTGTTTTAAAAAAGTCTAGCAAGTAAAGCCATGAAAAGTTTCTTTTTAGTCAATGAACATATGTATACATACATACATACAGATACATTATATATAACAATTAAGGGGACAGAAAAAAATTATCTCTAGCTGAAGATAGCTAACTTAAACATCTCCAGAGCAACAAGAAATAATTCAGACTAACGTTTACATAAAAGAGGAAGATATAAAACAAAATAAAAATCATTAGTACTTCTTTATAGAATCAGCAAAAACCAGGAGAATGTTAACAGAAATCCCATTCGAAAATTATGAACTTCAGAAATATGTAACTCTGGGGAGAATAGAGTGAGAATAATGTCAGTAAGGACTTGAGATGGGAAAGCAGGAGGCATCTTCAACTTTCTTACAGAAAGGGGAAGAAAAAGACACAGACCTACATGAAGAGGATGAGGATGTCCTAAACAAAGAGAGGGTCATAGAAATCATTAAGAGCTATGTAAAAACATATGTACACGGGATTAATAGCTACCTAAAGACACATATACTCAGGACTTTTAACACAAACGAAATGAGGTCTTTACAGAAATAAAGAATTAGAGTCATTTGCGTATGATAAAATCATTCCAGTATAATAAAAATGACTATGCTACCTAAATTAATGTAGAGAGTTGCTATACCAACCTGCAGAGAGAGATTGCTTTATAGAAATAAAGTAACAAAATTCATTTGAAAGAACAAAAGAAGTCTTGAATCTCAAAAGCAACAATCGACAAAAAGTAGGCCTGGAGGGATCAATGGCATCATCAAGAAGTTAATATTCAAGATTATTTGATTATAATTACAAAACATAAACAATTGGTGGAACAAATTGGAAAGTAAGCCCCAGAAATAACTGACTCCAGGGTTTGATAAACCTAAGAACACCAACTAATGATGAATATGTACAGGAAGCTCCAAAATTATACACATCCCAAATAAAAAAGACCACATTTTTTAAAACTAGAAGGAAACAGAATGAAGTACCTACAAAAGGAGGAAGTAAATCTGTAACCAAATGAGAACACAAAAGAAAAATAGTTCTGGTCACATTAAAATAATTTCTGCAAAAATAAATTCAATGTTTCGAAGAGAAACAAGTGAATATAAAAAAGTCTTTCATTAAAGCTCTGTTTACTATCTAAGACAAATAGGGAACTAACAGATACCGAAATGATCAACAATCATGTGAAAGTTTGCTCCATATCACTAGTAAGAGATTGTACAATTAAACAACTTGGGAGATTTTATCACATACCAAGTAAAATGGCAAAGGTATTAAAAATGAAAGGAATCAATGTTAAAACAGCTGTGAGAAGACAAAAACAGCAATATTCTATTGGTAGACCTATGAATTAGTCCAACCATTCCAAAAATTGAAACTGTCTAAATCACTTAACTGTTGAAACCTAACCCAGAAATCCTACTTAATATATGTCCCCAAAAGATCAGAGATAGAAAGGGGGGCTGGGGCAGAGAGGAGACCCTGTTAATAATAGCATGTATTGTGACAGCTAAAACCAGAAACAAAAGAGTTGCTCCATAATTGGTGGGGGGGATTGGGGCACAGATCTATCATGTCAAAGAAGAAGGGAAGCAAGCAGGAATGCTCTATAGTGAAAAGAACAATCACTGAACTTGAGGGTTGCAGGACCTGAACTAGACTCTCACAGTTCAGCCTCTTTCTGCCTATACTACTGTGGGCAAGTCTTTTATTTAAAGCCCTCTAACCTTCAGCTTCCTCATGTGCAAAATGAAAGAGTCAGATTCAATAACTCCTTTCTAGCTCTGGACCTATGGTCTTCCTAATGGAATGAAATGATTACTTTCTCCTTTCAGGAGAGGGTGGGACACAACACAGGGATAACTGCATACAATATCTAACTGTTAGAATCCACTGCTATGTCATTTGGCTCGGCTTAAATTCAATGTCTGTTAGAAGAAAGGGTTCAATGGAGATGGTAGCAGTTAAGGAAAAATAACCAGTATTAAAAGCAAAAATAAACTTGAAATTTCATTCTAAAAGCCTTTTTATTTTTCATTTATATCAAATAACTCAGTGCTTACAAGAATCTTTGCAATTATTAATCTGAACAAAAAGTTATTTAAGCAAATTTGGTTGTATTATTGTACAATGTTAGGTTTTTAACATTTATTCTTTTAAATGAAGAATAACTTTATTGGATAAAGACCATATGCTACTGAATAAAATTATTTCATGGAGAGAACACTAAATTAGGAGTCAAGTAAAACAGTAAATTTTAGTGCTGGTTCTATCACTAGCTAGCTGGTGCCTCTGGTGTTTCTATTCCCTCTCGTATAAAATGGGGATAATACTAAAATCGAGCAGTACTTATTTTGCAAGGACTGCCATCAGACCAGACTGAGATTATGTATTGATGAAAATGCTTAAGAGAAGCATGAAACTCACCCTAAAGGATTTTAAGGAATAGTTAGAAAACTGAGATTCTTAAATGAAAAATGTTAATAGTATTATCACGTATATAGTATGTCTCTGCATTCAGCTTAAAACAAACAACAATAAAAATCATTTTAAGTATAAGGAGATTAAAATAATACGACCAAAGAGCTCCAAATTGTTTAAAAATCTTTGACAAATACATTTCTCTTCCAAGTCCACTCAAGCCAAGTAAGTTGCTTTTTTGTTTTACTCTAGAGTTCTTAATCCATCAGAGACTGGTCTCTTTCACCTGATGATCTCATCAGCTCTCATAGATTCAATTAACTATTTCTATGCAGATGACTCCAAAACCGATATATCCAGCCCTATTCTCTGTGAACCTCTAATCCTGAATTAACATTGTCCCTAGTAGACATTTTGAACTGGACATCCTATTATCATCAAACTCAACATATCTGAAACAGAACTCATATTTCATACCAAATGCACCCCTCTTTTAAACTTCCTTTGTATTATTCAAGGGTATCAACCAACTTTCCAGTCACGCAGGTTTATTAACTTGACATCATCAATTCCTCTCTGTCTCTCATCCTACATACCCAATCAGTTGCCAAATCTCATTTCTTTCTCCACATCACTCAAATATGTCTCCTATTCTCCATTCACTGAGTCATCACCACTTTCAGCCTGGAATTTTACAAATAAAACTATTTTGTCTCCTTCCCTCAAGCCTCTCTCCATTCCAATTCACTTGATACACAGCCATCAAAGTGATTTTCCTTAAGTGAAATTCTGATTAAGCAACACATCTTGCTTTCCTCCCAGCCTAAGCAAACTCACTGGATTGAGGCCCCCTACTGCCTCTAGGCTCAAACATACAGTACTGTTTGGCATCTTAATTTCTTCACAAAATGGTCCTTTCTTACCTTTCCAGTCTTCATGTGCATTGTGACAACTACCCACATTGACATCCTCAATGTTGCACATGAAATGACCCTCCATCTTTCCCCTCTGTGCCTCCACCCTGACTGTCCTACATGCCTAGAATGCACTTTTTTACCCCCACATTATAAACTCCTTTAATTTCAAGAATGCAGCTCAAGAACCACCCTCTTCACAAAACTTGTCTTAATCTCCATCCTCTAACTCCTAATACCTTCCCTAGAAACCTTTATTTTAAATTTATTCTCTCTATATTCTGTAACACTTATATATGTACATGTTGTCTCACTCAATAGAATCTAAGCTCCTTAAGAGGAAGGACTGTTCAACTTTTTGTGTTTATATCCCTGTGCCTGGTATAGTACTGAGCATACAGCAGGCACCTCATAAATGCTTGCTGATTAAGAGAGAGCTATTTTTCCTATGTACATTACAAAGAGCTATGTGAGACACTGAGGATCTAAGCAACAGTCCCTATTCACTGCGAGCTAATACATTAAGTAGAGATACATTAAAAAAAATAAAATGTAGGCTAGAAAGGAGTAAGTGCTTATGATATACCAAACAAACACAGACCTGAGGTTGAGTGTGGGCAGGATTATTTGTAGATGTGATAGAGAAAAAAAATCAGCCCAGCCCTTTCATGAAAGAGATTGAAGAGATGAAGGAAGGAAGGGAACACACGTTCATTAAGCACCTACTACTTCTCAAATATGACCTCACTGGATCCTCACAACAACCCTGGGATGTGGATACTGTTATTGTCCCCATTTTATAGTTGAGAAAACTGAAATAAACAGAGATTAAGTGACTTTAGCAGTGCTCACAACTAGTAAATGTCTGAGGCTAGATTTGAATTCGGCTGATCCTGACTCTAGTCCCAGGGCTCTATCCACTTTACCACCTAAATAAAACAAAGTCAACAGGTGAATGTGGAAACAACCCATTCTAGCAATAGGGAACAATGCGCACAAACGCATGGGGTTGAGAAAGCCCCAGCTTGTCCATAATGTAGAAGGAGTGAGAGGGAATAGTGTGAAGTAAGGCTGACCATAGAGGACTGAGCTAGGCCTGGAAGAGCCTGAAATACTGGGCTGCAGAATTTGTCATTCTTTTTGCAAGCAATAGGAACCACAGATTTCTGGGGACAGTCAAATGATTAGACTCACGAGAAAGGTCTCAAGAATGGACTGTGAAGCGGCAAAGGAGGCTGCTCGCAACACAGACGTGCCCAGGATGGAGCTGATCACGTTCTTTCCAAAACTGACTCCACCTCCCCTTCCTGTTTATTTCTGGGAATCTATTTCATCGATGCTTAGTGGAAAGAAGAGGACATCGACAAAGGAACACAAGTGGCAGGAGCACAGATACAGGAAGATAATGCTTAGCACGATAGAAGGAAAATGAAACAGACACTTACAGTGCCAGGACTGTCTTCACCTTTTTCTTTAGGTTTTTGCTTTTGTGATGTCAGAAGAGAAATCATTTCCTTTTTCATTTGCTGAAGGACTTTCTTGAGTTCAGCATTTTCCAACAGAATTTGCTTCTGGCGTTGTTCATAGTCACTCAACAGAACTTTATACATTTCATCTTCATTCCTGGGAGAGAGTGATACAGTCAGCATGATGTATACTATAACAAGGAATTCAAGTTTTAATAAATACATTTGTAAATTTTAAGTAAATGTTACCTAGCTTCAGTTTTTCCAGTTCTCCAGGCACCTCTCTTTCCATCTGCTCTCCCTACATAATTTAAAATATCCATAGCTATCAGTAAGAAAAAAGAAAAGACATGTTACAAGTTTTAAACTTTCTGAAACTAGAATCTATACCATACAACGATAGGGAGGGAAAAAGTATTACAAGTCCACCTGAATCTTTACCAGGTTTGCTACTACATGATGCATATACCAAGCCAATCTCCTTCCCCTTAGAACTTCTTACTGAGGAAAGATAAGAAGAAAATGTCAAGGGGTGGAGGCTAAGGTAAAGTTACTGCCCAATTAGAAGTAAAATGAAGATCAAAAGCTCTGATATGAACTTGCGTGTTTATGACCTGTTGAATATCCTTCAATCCAAATGGCAGCCAAAACAATCGACATAATCTTAGTCTACGCTGAGGCATAATAATTTCCATCAATAGGGAAGTAGTACTTCTGTTCAGCTTTGCCTTGATCAGTTCTAGATAAACTGCTCTAAGCAAGGGCAGCGACAAACTGGAGTGTCTAGAAGAGAGAGACTAAGACGGTAAAAAGCTTCAAGATCATGCTTATATGAGTCTTGGTTGGAGGACCCAGGTACATGATGTCTGGAGAAATGAAGACTTTGAGAGAGGGATACATGAGAGTTAATTTCAAGCATCTGAACAGCTATCATATAATAGGGGGATAGCTGGTTACCAAGGATGCTTAATCTGGGGTCTATGAACTTTAAAAAATGTCTGTTTGATAATTTTCATTTCAATATACTTGGTTTTCTTTATGATCCTAAGTATTTTATTTTATACATTTGCAAAAGGGTGTCTAAGCTTTACCAGATTACTAAGGGGGTCCAGGATAAAAAAGTTACAAACAAAACATACATATACAATTGTTTGAGCTAAAACCTATGGTTAAGCTTTGAGAAAAAACATGCTTTACCATTTTAAAACTTTGCCATTACAAAATACTTTACATAGATTAATTTATTTCATCCTTCTAATTTAGGTAGTATAAATGCTAGGGACTGGTGATCTCATCAATGTAGGTATTACTTTCAATAATGCAAATCACATTCTTTAATCTTTGAGCCTTTTGTCCATGTCCTGTATATGGGATTCGGGGTGGAGAATGTGAATTTCCTATCCAATATGCTAAGGGAGCTTTCTTCCATATCTACACTTCAGCTTTTTCTAACTATGTAGCTATCGCTATCCACCAGTTCTCGTTCTTGCTACATAACTTGCCTACCACCTTCTCCAGCTGTACATCAGATAATATCCTTTATGTCATGTTTCTTGAATAATTCTTGGTTGGTAATAAGCATTAGCCTACTTACACACACACACACACACACACACACACACACACCACCTCATATCCCCCATTAACTTCTGGGTGACTCAGAGAATGTTGTATCCAATGACTCAGAGCCACAGAGCCTCCCAAGAACAGAAGAATATTGGTGTTAAAAACAGTCTTATTTCAAGAAGTTTGTAATCATTAAAGTAAAGACAATTTCCCAAAGACAATCTAAATCTAGGCTACTCTCATCTTCTTGTTCAATTCTAGTTCCAGCTCCACATTCATCTGAGATAATTAATAGGTCAATTCTAAGGGATAAACTAACCAATTAAACATATCATATTAAGGACAAACATGTATTATCCATCTTTTTTTGTCCCAACATGTATGTAGAGTGTCAGGATGAAATGTTTTGATTACAGACATCATTTAAGAAGCTCTGCAATGTTCTAGGATTGATCAAGAAAATGTGTTTAAAAGGCCCTACCCTTGCAGTTGAAAACTAAATCTCAGAGAGCTTGATTTGCCAATTAGTTACAAAACAGAGATTTTAATTCTTACCTCTTCAATGCCATTTCCTTATACTATCCTGTCTCATTAACATTCATTTCTTCATGTAGTATATGTGAACTAAAAGTCATGAACAAATGAGAAAAGTTTCTAAGTCTTTCAAGATTCAGGCAAAGTATAAACTATATTCTACTGACTGCTTACTTAGAAAGAATACAAAATCTCAAAACTGGTAAAAAGTCATCAACTACTATAACCTTAAAAATTTTAATAGATGATCTTGAAGTTGACTTCCTTCTCTACATCCTAGAGGCAAACACTCATTCAGGCATAGGTAGCACAATGGATAGAGTGCTGGGCCTGGTCTCAGATATTTTACTAGTTCTGTGACCCTGGGCAAGTCACTTAACTTCTATCAGCTTCACTTTCTTCAACTATAAAATGAAGATAATAATAGCATTCCTCTCTCAGGGCTGATGTGAGGATCAAATGAAATAATACTATAAAGTGTTTAGCACAGTGCCTGGCATGTTATAGGCTCTATAAAATGTTAGTTGCTACTATTCTTTGGTTATTATTAAATAGTATTAATAGTGAATGACTCATGGTGTTGATATTATTATTAATATTGCTAATATACATTTTAGGATCCTAGGGTATGGAAAGTATTTCCGGCTTCGTGTTTCTTTTTCTAGATGTTTTTATCCTCCCTCTCTCTCAAACATAAACACTTTTAAGCACTTTGCATAATTAACATTTAGAACTATAAAATTAGACTAATAACTTTTCAATTTTCTTACAACAAAGATGGTGATGTTGCTAATATAATGCTTCTAAAGCAGAACTCAAACTCTTTTATGAAGCAAAGAAAAAGACCTAGTAAAGACACACTTTGCAAATTTGGAAACTGTAAAATAATTCCTTAGAAAAAGTATTTTGCCCCTCAGTACTTCTGGACAGCTGTAATCCCCAAAGAATTTAAACTCTCCTTGCCCAACCAGAGTCCAAGGTCGTATGTTCAAAGTAGTCCTGAAAGATTCCTTGAGAAACATCAAAATTGCTATGCTAGGAAAAGAATTTTAAGGATTTTGTTTTTAATTACCATGGATGTTTTATTTTTATAACCACAGCATCTACCACAATTCTATGCATATAGTAGGCATTTAATAAAGTGAACTATACTTCATTTCATTAGCTCACAGATCATTTCACAAGAAGGCAAACAACCTTAAATCCCCCTAACAATTTTCCATCAAAACATTCTGTTAGGTACAATAGATACAAGCTTTCCTAGATGGTATTACAATCAAAAGGAGCCAAAGATTCACTATCCCAAGCTCCAACAGTGGTCACCAATCTCCAAACCACGCCCACTGAAATAACTGAAGGTAGATTTAGATGCCTATGTCAATCTGTGCCTCTTCTAGACAATCTAGAAAGCCTTTATGGTATTCCTGAGACAAGAGGATTTTCCATCACTACCTTTAATTTTCTTTAGTTATCCAAAATAACACAAAAGCTTCAAGGTAAAACCAACTAATAATCACTTAAAAATATATAGAGTTAAAATAAGGAACAGCAGCAACTATAATGCTTCAGTTGAACTCCAAAAAAGGCATAGCAAACATGATTTCAGACAAGGTTACTACAAGAGATATGAAGAAGAGAGACAAGCAAGAAAACTATACTAGTTTTACAGGCACCATAGATGATGCAACAAGTGTCTATACACCCACACATATACACATATGTATATATGCCAAATAGCATAGCATCTAAATACTTAAGGAAAAATTTAATCGAATTATAGATTGAACGAGAGAGCAAAAAACTGTAGTAGCAATGGACCCTCAAAATGGACTCCTTTAGACCTAGACAATCTAACAAAACAATAAAAAAGAAATTAGGTATCTGAATAGAACTTCAGAAAAATTAAAAATTTTAGATCTCTGATGATTACTGATCGAAAACAGAAAAAAACCTCACCAAAATGCAAAAAAGTAGACATACTGAGCCCATTATTTGCTGACCACAATGCAAAAAAATTCTATGATAAAAGAATCCAAAGTTAGTTGCACAATAAATACTAAAAAAAGAAGTTGGCATGAAAGAACAAATTATAGAAACAAAAGAAAATTTCAATAAAATGACAATAATGAGACAACATAGCAATGCTTAGAATGCAGCTAAAGTAGTCCTTAGAGGAAAATATATATCTACAAACACTTTCATAAACAAAAGGGAGAAAAAGTAAATCAATGAGTTGGGCACGCAACTAAAAGAACTAGAGCAAGAAATCAAAACTCCTCAAAAATAAATAATTTCTGAAAATTAAAGAGATCTAAAAACAAAACAAAAATGAACTGATGAATAAGTTTAGGAGCTGGTTAGGAAAGAAACTAATAAAATTAATAAGAAGTTAATGATTAAAAAAAGAAAACCAAAAATAAAAAACAGACCCAGAAAATTCACAACAATTGAAGAGTAAATCAAAAAAATATTAGAAACTACTTTGTCCAATAATATGCCAACAAAACTTTTAACTTAGAATAAATTAATGAATACTTACAAAAATATAAAATGGTAGGTTATCAAAAGAAAATAAGACTACTTAAAACTCATGATCAGAAAAAGAAATTAAATAGTCATAAATGAACTTCAAAAGACAAAAGTTCCCAGACTAGATGGATTTATAAATAAATTCTATCAAAATTCAATGAATTAGTAATTCCAATATCATATAAACTGTTGCAAAAAATAAGAGGGAAGGGACCCTTACAATTTCTTTACGTTACACAAATATGGTGTTTTGTACCTAAACAAAGAGGAGAAATAAAACTACAGACCAATATGCTTAATGAACACTGAAGCCAAAATCTTAATATGGAACAAATAGCAAACAGGCTATCGCAACATAGATTTAAGATTATACAGTATAAGTGTTTGGATTTATATACGAGAAATGTGGAGTTGTTAATTCAATATGATAAACCATATTAATAACATTAATAAAAACCACGATTCTCTCAAGAGATGCTGAAGACTTGACAAAATCCAATGTTTCTATTAAAATATATATTAAAGGGTAGAAATAAATTTTCTTTAACACAGCAAACAGTAGTATCATTTAAACCAAGAATAAATATTAAATGTAAATGGGAAAAGTTGGAAGACTTTCCAAAGAGAAAAGCAAGAAGGTCCATTATCATGACTACTGTTTAACAACATAGAAATACTAGTTAACAGCAATGAGAGCAAGAAATTGAGAGAATAAAACACAGGCAAAGAGGACATGTACCATCATTTTTTTGCACAATGATATAATTTATCTAAAACTGTACAGCCAACTAAAAATTAATTGAAACAGTAAGTTTAAAGTTACAGGATATAATCCACAAAGTTAAAAGCGAAAGTTGTAGAATATAATAAATCCACATAAATCATCACTATTATTGTATATTATCAACAAAATCATTCAGAAACACAGAGAAAAATCTGAATTAAATTAGCATATAAAATATTTGGGAGTAAATCTACCAAGACACAATAAGGAACTAACTACATGTCCAAATACAGACTACTCTTTACAGAAATAAAGACAGCTCTAAATAATTGGAGAACTATTCCTTGCTCATGGGTAGGATGAGACAATAATAAAAATGATAATACTACTTGAGCTAATTGACTTATTCACTGCCAAACCTATCAAACTACCAAAGGATTATTTTATAGAGCTAGGAAAAATAACAGTCATTTGGAGGAACCAACTGCTAAGAAGATTATCAAGGGAAATTACAAAAAAAGTGGGAGCAAACAGGGTCTAGCAGCACCCACCAGTACCAGATTTACATTATAAATGATACTATAAACTAGCAATAATCATTAAAAACAACTGGGTACTAGTTAAAAAACAGAAGCAGTTTGTGGAACAGATTCGTTACACATGACAGACCAAATAAACACAGGAGCATAGTGTTCAATAAACCTCAAAACTCACTATTTGCCAATAAATGATAGAAAACCTGGAAAGCAGTCTAACAGATCATAGATACAGGTGAACATTCTCATATCATAGATGAAGAAAAATTCCAAACAGAGACACAACTTAAGACATAAAAGAGGACCTCAAAAGCAAAGCAGAAGAGTAAGGAAGAAAATTTCTTTCTGATCTGTGGATAGAGGTAGAGTTCATGGACAAAAAGGGATAGCATCAAAGAACAGGAAAGCCACAATTATGTCAACATAAAATTCCTTATCTCTAAAACAAAGATAATAATAGCATCTACCTACTACAAGAGCTGTTGAGAAGACAAAATGAAATATTATTTGTAAACACTTTGCAAAACTTCAAGTGCTACACAAATACTAAATACTGCTATTTAGAAGTTTTTTGCATAAACGAAACAAAGGCAGTTAAAATCAGAAGGAAGACCAGTAATTAGAAAAAAAATCTCTGAAAAAAGTTTCTATGATAAAATATCACATCCAAGATATAAAGGGCTGATTCAAATTGATATGTCAATTCATCAGTGTCTACACAGTCAAAGATGAGGTATCAACATAAAAAAAACAATCAAAATCACTGATAATTAGAGAAATGCAAATTAAGGCAACTTGAGGTTCTATCTCACACCTATCAGGTTTGCAAAGATGACAAAAGTAGAAAATGACAAACGTCAGACAGGAAAACAGGCATAAAAATGGCCATAGTAGAGTTACATGTTATTCTAGCTCTTCTGGAAAATAACTTGTAAAGCTGTCTGAAATTATTAAACTGGGCATACATTTTGACCCAGATATACTACAATTAGGTATATGCTCTAAAGAGATTAAAGACTCATATATAGAAAAATATTTATAGAATCTCTTTTTGTAGTGGTCAAAAACTAGAAACTAAGGGGTTTTTCATCTTTTTGGGAATGGATAAAAATTATACTGTAATTTAATATTATTTATTTACTGTGCCATAAGAAATGATGAAATAACACGCAATTTCAGAGCAAACTGAGAAGATGCATATAAGCTGATGCATAGTGACGTAAGCAGCAGCAGAGAAACATTTGTACAATGACAGCAACATTAAAAAAATAACTTTGAAAGAATTCAGGAAATCTGATCTATGCAATAATAAACCACTATACCAGATGACTAGAGATGAATCACATAACCAGGTGATGGACTTATTATGAAGGAGACACACATTTTTTAACACGGCCAATAAAAAATTGGCTTAACCTGACTAGACATTTTTTATGAGGGTTTTTTTATTTTTCTTTTTGTTTGTTGTTTAACTGGGATGCAAGCAGCAGAAAGGGGATGAAGTAAAAATAAATGTTTGTTAATTAAAAAAAAACAGTACTAGAAGAGGTTGCTTATTGGCTAATATAAAAGCTTTTAGAATCTTTCTAAACAGATTTTTCAAAAAGACAGAGCTACAGTTTGAACACTAAATCTGCTTTGATTTCTTCCTTGATTCATTGAAGATGGAAGTGTTTTGATTTCACGGGACTTAACACTCCTTTTATACGTAGCCATTTAAAATTAATTTTTTTCCTCTAATAAAACTATAAGGTCTTTGAGGCAAGTGACAAATATTTCACTTATCTATTTCCTCCAGTACCTATCCTAATGAAAGTTACACTGAAGGCTTTATTTAAGTATTTATGGAATTTACCTTAAAAAACTACATATTTTTTTATTCTGTAATTTACTCTCACCCTGTTCTAACTTATTCTGAAAACCATGTCACAACTATTCCTTGCCTTATCAGTTTTGTAATGGTCTTTGACCAAAATTAATTCAGATCCAACTGTTTTATATTATTTTTAAGGCTGTTTCTATACCTCCCCTTCAGTGTTAAAAAATAAACTATTAGCTCCTCACAGGCAAAGCAGACAATTCTCCTTTTCCACAAAGCAATACTCTGATTGCTTTATGGATTTTCTTCATCTAAAACCACGAATGTGTAAAGCATGAAAACACAACCCTACAAATTAATGTGCATAGTCCCTTATATTTGAGTTCTCAAATCCAAACATCCCCCCAATAATGACAACTCCTTCACTACTTATTTGTCAGATGTTTACCTGTTTTTTTATCCTTTTTATTCATAACAAGTTGATGAAGACGTTCCTTTAGCTTGTTATATTCACGCTCTTTTCTCTTCATATCATGATTATACTGAGTTGCTCGACTCGCAATGATATTCTGTAATTTTTGTACCTTAAAAAAAGGCATTTGCTTTTAAATAGGTGTTCCTTTAAACGTGTGCATTTGTATTAATAACTTCAAAAGTGAATAAGTAAAAAGCCTTTCTTCCTCAGGCATTTTGGATGAAGACTATCTCGTTCATCCCACCAGCCTACACTAACTGGAAAGAGGGCAAATCTGAAAAATTACAAAATTAATCTTACGTCAATTCAAGAAATAATCCAGATACCTACGGTGTGCTAAACACTATGCTAGGAAGTCTTACTTTTTTCTATCAACTGAAATACTGCCTCATTATGGCACAGAGGTGACTTGCCTGTATCTCAAAAGTGCTTCATAAGATAATACTGAAGACTTCAAACAAAGGGGCAAAGATTTTGCACCTGTTGCCCAAGAAATAGCCTAGCTAAGCTCAAAGAGCTCATTAACTGACATGGTAGATCACCACTAGGTGATGAGATTTTTTTTTTTCCAAAGCAACTCATCAAACCACTAATAAGCTGCAGAGGAAATGTAATTTGCATATACAACCTGGAAGGATAACAAATCCTTGAGGTTTTTTAATTTATTCAAAAATGTTGAAAAAATTCTAGCCTGTTTCAATTACCACCTCAGAAGAAAGTCCTTCTAGAGATATAATCCCCTCCATCTCCCCACATAAAGGCCACAGTTTTCCTATTTTTAAGACCTTCCAATAATGAACAGTCTAACAAACCCTTTCCCCCAATCCTAAAGCACAGCTCACAACTTATTAATATAAGTCCAGTGCCTATAGAGGAAAAAAGCCCCCAAGCTCCTGTTCAATATTTGTATTTCTATGCCAAGAGGAGGCCTGCTACAACAACTGATGATATTCTATCTAGAATCATTCTCAAAATGAGATCATTTAGATTCTGCTACCTCTCAAGCCAAAGTGCTACCTCAGAGTTCTATACAAAATTGTCTAAATCAAAGTATTACATGATTTTAACTTATTTACCACCTATTTTAAATATATATGTAATATATGTGTGTATGTATGTATGTATGTATGTATGTATTGAGGTAAAATCTTTCCCAAAATTGTTTTTAAACCATTCTCTCATACTAGCAATTTTATACTACTCTTGAAAATCAACAGGCATTCTAGATTTCTGAATTATCATATATCAAGGGTTATGTTGCAGGGCAATTAAGACAATAGCTTTCTTATAAAACATTTTAACTCTAATAAGCAATTCTACAAACTTAAGTTTCGAGTCAGAAAGTCCAGATACAAAGCTAGAACTGGGACATTATGTCTGATGATTAAAATTATCTTTGGAAGACAATATTCAATATTTTTTGTATTAATCCTTATCATTTGAAAAATCACTAGTATGTGGCAATGCTGAGGGCATAACTATGTGAAAAGGAGTACAGGGCAGGAGTTGGAAACATCTGGTGGACATTAGAGGCTCAACTCTACGAAGAAGTGAGAATAAGTCAGAAGAGCAGTTAGCCAGGGGAGGGAAGTCAAGTAGCTATGACAAGTAAACCAAAAGGGATGGTAAATTCAAAGTTGAAACTTTACTGAATAAAATGAAACATGGCAATGTGGAACATGAGATTTTGCTCTTTCCTTCTTTAAGAAAAGAATAGACACAAAATCCATATACCTTATACTACCAGAAAAAAAATTCACTAGGACTTAATCAATAATAGCTATGACTCACCTCATCCTTCTCATTTTTAAGTAACTGGTGCAAGTTTCTGTTCTTGCCTTGCAGCTGTCTGTCTCTCTCCTGAAGCCCAATCATTTCCCTCCTAGATGTTTCTAGTTGTTCCTAAAACATCCATATTCAGCCTTAAGTAAAGTTCACATAGAATTCAAACCTAGTTTACTCTCAAAAGTCTAAATAAGTTATAGATACATTAAAATTTTGCCATCTAAAATAAAAGACGTAGTCTATTTTCACACAAACTTTCTCTTTAAATGAAGACTGGCTATAAAATGAGGAAGACAACTAGGTTTAAACAGCAGAATTTGTGCAGCCAAAGAAGTGTCACTCCTTACAAATTAAGCATTTCAAAGGTGACACACTCCAATAATGCTACCATTTCTCAAAATGTTTTTGCAACTCCTGGAAAAGGCTTTCAAAGATCATGCCACAGTCCCTTAAGCATTTTCAGAAGAGACAAATATTAACTCTTTCTGGTTCAATTTGATTTTGGAAAGAGGCAAAAATGAGTAAGTCAAATTTGGTGATGATAGCTGATAGCATGTTTTTGAATCAAAATTAGCTGAGACTATAAGTAATTTAACAGATTTTCTTACACTGCTTTATTAATTCTAAAGGCAATTTCCTGAAGAGGATTTATGAAAATGTTTTACACAAGAATAAAATATATAGGTGCCCAAAGTGCCTATCTTTGAAGGGGGAACATAATGCATTGGGGTACACAAGTTTTGGTGTTCGTAGATTTTTAAAAATACACTTTATAGTCACACCTTTTATGCCCATTTAATGAGAACCCTCTGAAATGCTCATGTTTTTCCTAGTTATATAGAGAAATAACTATTAGATATTGTTTCCCCCTTTATGTTATGGGCACAAACTATTGAGGAAAACAGATTAGCTTGAATTCCTAGCAGTTACTGTCTCAATTCAATTTTGGAAAAATAGAGAAGGAACAGGACTCAGGGATCCATTTTGTAGTTCTGAGGTCTTCCAAAAAAAATTTTAGTCCTGTAAAGTGACTTTCATAATTAACTGTCATGGATCCTCTACCTTTAGAACCACAGAACCAGACCAGATCCTGAATAGCCCTTTTAGAAAACCTCTAAACAGCTGGTGGCCTGCAGCTCTGGTGGTTCTATGGTGGAGAGTGTGCTAACTAGAGCACTGACCAAGGCTTTGTGGTACTTTCTGAACTATTAAAATCCAATGAGCTTTATACATTGAGTTAATATTAAAAGATCTCCAGGATGCTAAAGAATAAGGAAATATTCTTAAAACAAAAATGAACAACAAAAAAACTGTTACTCTGAATGAATTGAGCTCCAGAGAAAATGGTTTTAGAAAGCAACTGACAACTATTCTCCAATATTAGGCTGTAAAAGGCCAGGCAGGCAGCAGGTGTTAGCAGCTGAGCATGAAGCAGCCGAGTCTCTAAAATCCAAAAGGAATCCAAAAGGTCACATAAGGGACAAACCAGCCACCATCCTAACATCCATAATATACCATTTCCTGGCAAGGAATATTAAAAAAATTAATTTTTTTGCATTGTTCAAGAGAAGCAGGGAACAGACTGAGATAGATATGAGGAAGTTGTATATGGATGGGAGGGTGGAGATAGACAGAAACAGATATGTAAGGAAGATGATTTGATAATAAGACTTTATTAAAAAAGGTTCAAGCTGAACATTTTGATTCTTATTATATAATATGCCTAATAAACAAAAGAAAATACATGACATCTACTGTACAACTAATTTAGAAGATCTTTTCTCCTTAATAGACTGACCAGCAATTTAAAAAAATTCCTATTATGATGTAGCAAATCAATGACCCAGAAAAAAATTTCGTCTATTAAAAAAGAGAAAAGTAAAGCTACTCTAACACTTTGCCCACAGCCTTATCACTTGAAGGCCCAGGACACTTCTGAAAGGAAAAGCTCATCATCTATGATTACTTTAATTCCTGGCCCATCATTATATTAAGTACTGGCTCCTTTGGTACAAATGTCCTTTAAATACAAATGTTGCTCTCAGGGTTTCGGCTCTAGCTTCTTAATGGGATTGTTTTCATTAGTGTCATCTGCTTTGTTAGGAAACAAGTTCTTTAAAATCATAAATTTCATAATTACTATTCCTTAACTGTATCTGCTATATCCCAGATGGTCACAAAAACCGTTCATAAAGTAAACATCTTCATTATAAATATTAAGATGTAGAAATTACTGCCTTCTTGCATTAAGTACTTGCATTAACACACAAACAACAATAGTAAGATAATTATCACTAAAATTTATTTAACATGTTTGGCAAATAAAACAACTGAAAATGTCTAGCATTGATTTACATAACATAATTCAAATGCAAATTGAATATAATTTCTACCTTCAGCTTGGAATAGCAGTTCTGCAGATGGTCCATATCACTTCCCAGTTTCAAGTTCTGTGTTTCCACATTTTCCTGAGCTAGAAGGTTCTTTCGATGAAGTACAAGTAGTTCATGGATACAATTTAAAACTGCAACTATATTTAATTCTCTTTTAATGTCTTTACCTTTGGACTCTTCATATAATGAAGGAAAACCTAAAGTAGTCAGCTCCTGGTAGGAGAAAAAATTTTTTTTTCTAAAAGCACTTGTTGAACAAACTTAAGAAGTAGATAATGACTTTCAAAATGATTCCCAAAACATTTAAACATCATAATATACTTGTCCTGACTATAAAATTTTCTCTCCAAACTATTAGACACTATGGTTGAATAAACTGATTTCTGCCAGTTCTTTATTTTTAAATTACCTGATCAAGATAGGATATACTCTGGTCAACATTCTCTTCTGTGCAGAAAGCCCTGAAAAAATTGTGCACACTCTTTGCCAAAGGTAGTGAAGGACACAGAACTTGCTGTGAGTATAAACTTGAAGGAGACATATTGGTTTCTGAGGTAAACTGAGAAATATTTTTGCTTTCTGAAAGTCAAGAAAAATACTTATTATAATTTAGAATATTTACCAAAAAAAGCACTCTAAGTTATGTAGATTTTAAGAATATTTTCCAATACAAAAAAGAATTTTTTATTAAAAATGCAGTTGTGTTTGTTTTCACGAGGGGCCAACGTGTAGAACAGTTTTTAAATAATCTTCTCTCTTTCTATCCCAACCACTATTATATTAGGCTATAAAGCTTTAATATACACCTTAACACTTCTCTCCCATCAATATGGGCCTAATGAATAACAAAAGTCTACTCAACCCATACCACACACAATTTATAAAAATTGTCAATCAACAAGCATTTATATTAAGCAATTGCTATGTGAGAGTCTCTGCCTTCAAGGAGCTCATAATCTAATGAATGAGATAACATGTAAATAATTAAAGATATCTAAGATATACAGAGAGTAGATAGAAGATAACGTTAAGGGACAAGGAACTAGCAGCAGCACGGACTGGGAAAGAACTGTGACAGGTAGAGTTTGAGCTGGGACTTGAAGAAAGCTGTGAAAATGAAGAGGCAGAAGTGATAGAACACAGCATTCCAGGCAACAGAGTGCTTTGTTCAAGGAACTGTTAATTTAATGGTAAGATCAAGAGGTAACATATGTAGACAATAGTGATAGTGTCACCGAGTATTTAGATGGCAAAGAACTGCCAAAAATATCTTAGCATCCATAATTCATCATTTATCTCAAATTCTACCTATCCATTACAACACCCTCTCAATTTCACCTGAAATAACAATTAAGATTATTTTATAAATCACAGAGTAAAACTGAGAGTCCTAGACTTAAAATCAACATGAAGAGAGTTCAAGCCCCACCTAAAACATACTGTGTGGCCATTACCAAGTCATTTAACCTTTGGGCCTCAGTTTCCCCATCTGTAAAATGGAGACAATGTTTATAAGTACCTACCCCATATACATGTGTATGTATATATGTAGATAAAAATACATGAATGTTAGCTACTATAATGTAGCTTTCAAAAAAGGATTGGTCATATAGTGAGAGAAAGGGATAACCCACTAACAGCCCATGTGATCCCCTAGTCATGATTCAATGTTATGACATCTAGATGAAAGCCTAAGGGAGACAGCAGACTACTTGCAGGAGATTTACAGGAAGTGATGGATGAGAGCTATGCAAGATGGTGAAGCATGTAAGAGGGAGTACAAACCTCAGTGAAATACTGGCTCCAATGAAGCAGTCAGCCAATAAGCATTTATTAAGTGCCTACTGTATACCAGGCACTAATGTTAAGTGCTGGGGAAACAAGAAAAAGGCAGGACAGTCCTTGTCCTCAAGAAGCTCACGACCAAGTGTATGTGTAGAGATTTTGGCCTTGGTAGGGAGGACTGCAACTCTGTCAAAGAAAGGGGAAAGGAGAAGGCAAAAGGTGATGTCAAAGGGTTTTGAGATGAAGAGAATCGGAAAAGAAGATGCTGAGAAAAAGAGGGAGAGTAATAGAGGGGAGAGGCAGGTATAGGAAGCGTAGAGAGGGAAGAGAAGCTCTGGAATAGTTTCCGTGGGGAGTGAGCAAGGCAATTGACTAGGGAGGAATAAAGACTGCCTTGCTACAATGAGGGGCAAGTTGAGGTTGTATAAAACAATTTTTAAAAAATGTAATTTCGTTATACATTTACAAATATTTTTTCCCTCCCATTTCCTATCTCCACTGAACTACAACAAAAAAAAAGATAAAAAAACTTCAATAAATATGCATGGTTAAGCAAGGCAGATTCCAGAATTGGGTATGTCAAAAAATGTAAATCACATTCACTTCTTGGATAGGTATCTCTTTAGTCATGTTTTCAACAAACTATTTAATACAGGTAAGAATTTAAGTTCATTCAAGATGCTACACTTCACTTTTAAAAAAAAACTATAATTACCTGATGATGGAATTGGCACTGTAATAGTCTTCCAATCTCCCATAGCAACCAAGACAGCTAGGATACCTGAGTGACTGGCTCAGCAATAATGCATTCAGTCCAACTGTTTTGAAAATATTCTAGGTAGGCATCATCTAAAAACAGAAAAGAACATTTTGGCAACAATAGTAACTAATATAGCCATAAGATGTGGATGTATAAAACCTAGTAACTAAACAAAGGATTAAGATCAAATTCAAATTAATTACCATTAAAACTACTTGAAAGTCATGACAAAAAAAAAAGAGTCCAGACAGCATCTTTCAAGAAATTATCATGGAAAACTATCCCAATATCCTAGAACCAGAGGGGAAAAATAATCATTGAAAGAATCTATCAATCACCTCCTGAAAGAGATACCAAAATGAGAACTCCAAGGAATATTGTAGGCAAATTTCAGAACTATCAGGTCAAGGAGAAAATACTGCCAGAAAGAAACAATTCAAATGTCAAGGAGCCACAGTCAGGATTGCACAGGACTTAGCAGCTTCTACATTAAAGGAGAGCTTGGAAAATGATATTCCAGAAGGTAGGTGAAGGAGCTTGGGTTACAATTAAGAATCATCTATCCAGCAAAACTGAGCATAATGTTTCAGGGGAAAAGAGAACTTTCAATGAAATAAGGGAGTTTCAAAATTTCCTGATGAAAAGACCAGAGCAAAGGAGGAAATTTTATCTTCAAATACAAAACTCAAGAGAAACATAAAAAGGCAAACATGAAACAAACAAAAACCCATACATTCTCTAAGTAAACTGTTTACATCCCTATATGGGAAGATGATACTTAAAACTCCAAAGAACTGAATCTCAATTATGGCAGTTAGAAGGAGTATAGTGTGGGTATAAGCTGATTTTGATGTGATAATACAAAAAAGAAACTAAGGGGTGAAAAAAAGGAATGTAGTAGAGAAAAGAGGAAAGGGGAAGGCAGAATAGGGTAAATTACATCACATGAAGAGGTACAGAAGATTTATTACAATAGAATGAAAGAAGGGAAAGAGGTGAGCACTGTTTGAACCTTACTCTCCTCAGATTTGTCTCAAAGAAGGAATAACATAAACACAGCTGGGTAAAGAAATGCTTACACAAATAAAATAGAGAAACATGAGATCAATGAATTGGCATGCAACTGAAAAAAAGGTACGCAAAAAAGAAATTAAAAATTCCTAGTTAAATAGCAAATTAGGAATTCTGAAAATTAAAGGAGAAATTAATAAAAGAAAAGAACACTATTACACTAATAAATAAAATAACAAAAGAAAAGAACACTATTACACTAGTAAATAAAACTAAGAGCTGGTTTTATGGGGGGGAAACACCATTTAAATAACCCCATTCTAGGAAAAGAAATAACAAGCCATCAATGAACTCCCTAAGTGAATTCTACCAAATATTTAAAAGAACAATTAATTCCAATACTATAGAAACTATCTGGAAAAATAGGTGAAGCAGTCCTACCAAATTCCTTTTATGACACAAATATGGTACAGATAACCTAAACCAGGAAGAGCCAAAACAGAGAAGGAAAATTACACACCAATTTCCCTAATAAATATTGCTCCAAAAATTTAAAATAAAATATTAGGCAAAGTGATTATAGCAATTTATCACCAGAATAATACACTATGGAAGGCAGATTTAATACCAGGAATGTAGGGCTGGTCCAACATTATGGAAACTATCAGCATAAATGACCATATGAATAACAAAACATAAATAATATGATTATCTCAATAGATGCAGAAAAAGCTTTTGACAAAATATAGCACAAATTCCTTCACTCCATTGGTTACAATGCTTCTATACAACCAGACTATTGTACAATGTAAAAGAATTTGCAGATCCTATACATGACTATATGCCACCATGGGGGCAGGGGAAGGAAGGGGAGAAAAATCTGAAACTCAAGTGATTCTGGAACTGAATCTTGTAAACTAAAAATAAACAAACAAGCCAATAAAAAAACACTAGAGAACACAGGAATAAGCGGACTTTTCCTTAAAATGATAAGCAGTATATTTCTAAAACCATTAGCAAGCATTATATGCAATGGAGATAAGCCAGAAGCATTCCTACTAAGATCAAGGAGGAAAAAGGGATGTCCAGTATTGCCACTGTTTTTCAATATTGTACTAGAAATTAGTTTTAGCTATAACATAAGAAAAAGAAATCAAAGTAATTAGAAAAGGCAAGGAGGAAATAAAAATATCACTCTTTGCAGATGATATGATGGTATATTTAGAGAACCAACTTAAAAAACTACATAAACAATGAACAACTTTAGTCAAGTTTCAAGATACAAAATAAAGCCATATAAATCATCAGCATTTGTATATGTTACAACAAAGCCCAGCAGTAAGAGAAAGAAAAATCCCAATTAAAATAACTGTAGACAATTTAAAATATTTGGGAGTCTATCTGCCAAGACAAACACAAACACTAGATGAACACAATTACAAAACAATTTTCACACAAATAATGTCAGATCTGAATAACTGGAAAAATATCAATTGCTCATGGATAGGATGAGCTAATACATTAAATGACAAGTCTACCTAAATTAATTAATTTATTTAGTACCATACCAATCAAATCACAAAAATATTAATTTATAGAGCTAGAAAAACATTAACAACATTCATCTAGAAGAACAAAAGGTCAAGAATATCAAGGGAATTAGTGAAAAAAATGCAAAGGAAGGTGAACCAGTGTACACGGGTACCTAGTGTACCAGTTCTAAAATTATATTATAAAGCTGCAATCATCAAAACTATTTGCTTGTGGCAAACAGTGGTAGATCAGTGGAACAGGTTAGGCACACAGGACACAGCAATAAATGACCACAGTAATCTACTCTTTGATAAAGCAAAGACTCCAGTTTCTGGGATAAGAATGCAATATCTGACAAAAATTTCTGGGAAAATTGGAAAATAATGACAGAAAATAAGCAGAGAACATCATCTCACTCTCTATACCAGGGGTGGGGAAGCTACAGCCTTGAGGCCACATGTAGCCCTCTAGGTCCTCAAGTGCAGTCCTTTGACTGTAGGGCCACACAAGAAGTTTGGATTCAGTCAAAGAGCTATATTTGAGGGTCTAGAGAGTCACATGTAGCCTTGATGCCTCAAGTTCCCCATCCCTGCCCTACATCAAGATAAGGTCAAAACGAGCACATGATTTAGACATAAAGGGTAATACCACGAGAAAATGAGAAGAGCAAGGAATAGTTTGCTCTGTTAGATGTGAGAAGGGAAAAATTTATGACCAAGTAAGAGGCAGAGAATATTATGAAATGCAAAATGGCTAATTTTGATTACATTAAATTAAAAAGGTTTTGTACAAACAAAACCAATGCAACCAAGATTAGAAAGAAATGATGCTGAGTGAAGTGAGCAGAACCAGGAGAACATGCTACACAGTAACCACATTATTGTGCAATAATCAACTATGCTACACTTATTAGCTCTTCTCAGCAATACAAAGATCTAAGATGCGCTAACCACATCCAGGGAAATAACTATGGAGTCCAAATGCAGATCAAAGCACAGTATTTTCACTTTTTTTGTTGTCTTTTTCTTTCTCATGGATTTTCACTTTTGTTCTGATTCTTCCTTTATAACATGACTAATGTGGAAATATGTTTAACCTGATTGTACATGTATAACTTATATCAAATTGTTTGCTCTTTGTCTTGAGGAGGTGGGAGGGAAGGGGAAAAAAAATCAAAATCTTATAAAATGAATGCTGAAAACTATCTTTACATGTAATTGGAAATAATAAAATAAAACTAACAAAAAATATCAAATCTGACTTAAAATGTTCCAAATAAGGAATAAGTGGGGCAGGGAAGTAGGGGGTTTAAACCTTACATTTATTAAAAACATAAAAGTCCAATACCCTGCAATTAGCTTGCAAGTACAATTAACTGACGCTAGGAAAAATGGAAATTCACTAGCCAAATGTAAACAACTATCTGTGTACATCTAGTGAATGAGCATCACAAATTAGTAAAAGGAAGTCAATGATGTCTTGCATTTAAATCTATATTGAAGTTTTCCCAGGTGTTAAACTAAAACTAAATATCAAAATATACTTAGAATCAGTGCTAAAACAAGATTTTAAAAAATAAAAAGCATAGTCAATAATATTACAACTTACTAAGAATTATTAATATTTTTGTGAGAACAAAAATGATTTTACTCAATTAAGTTAAAATATTGATTTTCATCTTTTCTTTATTTTTTGTATGTGTATTATATACAACATGTATATGAAATAAATACATAATGTACTCAAAAAATTTTGACTGACAAGGCTAACAACTAAATATACTTTAAATATCACAGCTATAAAATGAAGAAAATTAGACATCTCCAAATTTGGAAAGAAGAAACCAATAAATTTGTATTAGTTTATTTTATATTCAAATTAATGAACAAAATATTAATATAATGTCTTGTCTTTTAAACTAGCTCATTCTTACCTGTGAACTTGGTTTTTCATACATCTATAAATTTAGAAATGACGTCTTCACTGCAGTCCTATTAGAGAGGAAAAAAAAATCAAATTGCAGAGCATTCTGAAAACTACTATTTCAAATGCTTTCCTATGCTATATTCTTGTACAAATTGCCCTTTGAAGGCCAAAAATCTATTTTGGCATCTCATTTGTTTCACATACTAAAAGTACAAAAAAATCACCTTTTGTTAAAAGGTGCAAACTCTATTATACTAAGGTTTCTATTAAATGAAAATTATAGCCGAGTCCCTCTAAAAGGCATTAGAGATTGAGGAAGCAAAATGATGTGCTTATTAATTCAGCTACAATTTCAGTCAAAAAGGCAAATTCTAACTTCCAAAGATAGTCATTTTGGATAAATCCTTAGCCAATTTCAATAAAAACTGAACAGAAGAAAAAAAAAATTGCTCTAAAAAGTTTACACTGCCACAAAACATTCTGCCTAAAAGCTCCAAAAAAAAATAATTTGCAATTTATTGGGCATTTTTTAGATATTTCTTTTCAAGGGCATGATAGTATACGTGTGTATGTATATGTGTATGTATATCTATGAACATAGATATGTACGTATCACACATACATACATCTATGTATATGTGTGTATATATATATGCAGGTAATAATAAATCTTTTTATAATAAAGTTCTATTATTATATTCTCTTTAGCTCAAGATTTTTTACAACAGAATTCAAATTTAAAAAATTCCTTTAAAAAGTTCATATTGCTACTAAATCATTTTATCCTAAAAGTTTCAGCTTCACTAAAACTAATTATACTAGACATTTGTTAAATATAATTTTATGTGCAAGGGCATGATGGTTGTATACATACACACATGCTAATTAATACAATAAAAATCTTGTTATAATAGGGTAGTATCATTACATTCTCTCCTTAGAAGAACAAGATCTATTATAACATTTCTCACACACACTAAAATATTTCCTTTAAAAGTTCAGGCTGCCACAAAATCATTTTATCCTCAAAGCTTCTGAAGAAATACTATCAAAGTAATCACACTGTATTAGATATTTGTTTATATAATTTCATTTGTAACGACATGATGGTTGTATACATATATAGCTATACAAATATGAATACTAATTCATGCAGTAACAAACATTACTGTAAGTTTCTATTATATTCTCTAACTCAACTTCATTATGACCGTAATTCAAAAAAAGTTCTTATTACCACAAAATCATTTTATCCTAAAAGCTTCAGAAAAAATACTGCAAAACTAACCACACTGCATTAGATAATTATTATCATTTTATTTACAAGAGCATGATAGTTGTATACATATATAAATATAAACACATATACAAATATATAAAAATTCATACAATAACAAATTTACTGATACTAAGCTTCTTTTATATTCTCTTAGCTGAAATCCGTAAGGTAAACAAAAAACAATCTATTCTAAAGTATACACTACCATAAAATCATTTTAACCTAAAAGCTTCAGAAAAAATGTTGTAAAAATTATTCACATTAGACATGTTTTATGTGATTTTATCTGTAAGAACATGATGGTTATATCCACGTACATTTATGTGTATATATCAAATTCATTTTTCATAATTCAAACAAAAAATCACTCCTTTTAAATGTTCATACTACCACAAAAACACTTTATCCAAAAAGTTTAAGAAAAATAATGTAAAATTAATCACATTATATTAGACATCTATTACATATAATATCACTTGCAAGAGCATGATAATTTTTAGAAATATAAATATACACATTTTATAAATATATACATATGTATATATGCTAATAATAACAAATCTTGTTATAATAGAGTTCTATTATTTTCTCTCCTCGGATGCTCAAGATTCATTGTATTACAACAGAATCCAAATCAGAAAAACCTCTCCTTTAAAAAGTTCACAATGCCAGAGAATCATTTTATCCTTCATAAAACACCAGAAAATTAATCACATGTATTTGTTTATATGTATACATGTGTATGTATGTGTATGTACATGGATATATTTATATATATGTACACATACATACACACAGAGATATACTAATTCATGAAATAACAAATCTTTTAAAAAGTTCTATTATAGTCTCCTTTGTTCAATATTCGTTATAATGTAACTCAAAACAAAAAATAGTTTTTAAAAATTCACACTGCCACAAAGTTATTTTGTCCTAAAAGCTTCAGAAGAGATACTGTAAAACTAATCACATTATATTAGACATTTGTCGGTTTATTTGCAAGGGAATGAAGGTCTGTGTATATAAATCTAAATATATATCCACACTGATATCATATATATTAATCAAGTGAACAAATCTTGTTATAATAAGGCTCCATTATATTCTCCTTAGAAGCCTGAGATTCATTAGATTACAACACAATTTAAAAAAAAAAAACCTTCTCCTTTAAAATGTTCATACTGTCACAAAAGTTTCAGAAGAAACATTACAAAATTAATCACATTATGTTAGACAATTGCTATGTATTACTTGCAAGGGAATGATGGTTGCAATACACATATACACATATTCATATATATGTGAATACACTTATGCACACATACATGCTAATTTATGCAAAAACAAATCGTATTATACTAGGGTCCTACAATTATAGTCTCTTTAGCTCAAGATTCATTATAACATAATACAACAATAAAATCTCTGCTTTAAAAAGTTAAATAATGCTGAAAAAAAAACCATTTTGTCCTAAAACCTTCAGAAGAAATACTATCAAGACTAAACACATTAACTAGGTATATATAATAATTGTATTTGAAAGAGAATTAGATAGATACATACATAATATACACACTACATATACATATTTACCATCTATATAAACATTATACACACATTATATACTCATATATATATATACACATATATATATAAACACTAATTTATGTAAAAACAAATCTTGTTATAATAGGGTTCCATTATATCCTTCTATTATGTTCTCCTCTACAGAACAGTTTCTGAATATGATGTGACTTTTTAAAAATATTATTTCTTCAGAAGCTTTGAGGACAAAATGTTTTTGTGACAATGCTAACTTTTTAAAGCAGAAATTTTGTAATTTTGAATTATAATGAATGTTGAAATATTCTCAATTTAATATAAATTAATATAAATATTTTTATTTTCAAAAGGAACGATGGTGTGCACATAATAAATACAGACACATACTAATTCATGTAACATCTTGAAGTTAAAGATTATAACAAACTTAAAGAAAAAATATCTGCTTAAAAAAGTTCACGACACAAATTCATTTTGTCGTAAAATCTTTAGAAGCTTTTAAATAGCTCTAGATTCACTACAGCATAATTTTTTTAAAAAAGAAAAAACATCTGCTTTAAAAAGTTAATGCTACAAATCGATTTTGTCTCAACAGCTTCAGAATAAATACTATCGAATCATACTAATAGGCATTTGTTATAATTTCATTTGAAAGAGAATAGTCACATATATTACATTATACATTCACTATATATACACATGCATATACATGCAAAAATCAATCTTGTTATAAGGTTCTATTATTATATTATATTCTCCTTAGAAGCTCAAGATTCACTAAAACACAATTTTAAAAAAATACCTGCTTTAAAAAGTTAAGCACTGCAACAAAATCATTTTGTACTAAAAGCTTCAGAAGAAATACTATAAAACTAAAACTTTTCTATTGGGCATTTGTTTTACATAACTGTATTTGCAAGGATATGAGGCTATCTGTGTACATGTATGTCTAAATATATATGTGTGTGTGTATGTATTTACACAGACCCACATACACGTACCAATTCAAATAACACGTTTTGTTGTCATAGTCATATTATGTTCTACAAAATTCATTATCATAACATAATTCAAACAAAAATGTTTTTATAAATTTGCACTGCTACAAAATTATTTTATCCTAAAAGCTTCAGAATACTTTTATTTTTATTTGCAAAAGGAATGATGTGCATATAAATACAGATGTATACTAATTCATGTAACAACATCTTGAAGCTAAAGATTATAGCAAATTTAAAGAAAAAAATCTGCTTTGAAAAGTTTACAATGACACAAATTCATTTTGTCTTAAAAACTTCAGAAGAAATACTGTAAAATTAATCATTTTCTATTAGGCATTTGTTTTATATAATTTTATTTGCAAAGGCGTGATGGTATGTATGCATATTTACATACATATATATTAATTCATGTTAATAAATACTGTTATAATAGGGTTCCATTATATTCTACTTAAAAAGTCAACATTCATTATAACATAATTCAAAATTATAAAATTTCTATTTTAAAAAGGGAGCATTGTCACAAAATCATTTTGATTTCAAGGCTTCTGAAGAAATAATATTTTTAAAAAGTCACATATTCAACATTTATTATATATGATTTTATTTGTAAAAGCATGATGTTGAGTGTATATATGCATATATACTATTTTATATTGACAAATCATGTTACAACAGCTTTATTATATTCTTTGTAAAAACTCAAGATTCATTATAAAATTGAAACATAATTCAAGCAAAAAAATGTTTTTAAAAGTTAATGTGGCCACAAAATAATTGTCCTAAAAGCTTCAGAATATTGTAAAACAAACAAAAACCAATCACATTATATTTGTCACACAAAATTTTATTTGCTAAGGAATGATGGCATATATATGTAATACTTATATATGGGCATACCTAAGTAAATACTAATTCAAATTAATCACAAATCTCATTATAATAATTTATTATATTCTACTTTAAAGGTCAAGATTCATTATATTATAATAATAATAAAAACCAAAAAAATATTTGATTTAAAATTCAATACTGCCACAAGATCACTTTGTCCTAAAAGCATTAGAATATTTTAAAAGTCACATTATATTAGATATTCGTTATATATAAAATTTTATTTGCAAAGGCATGATGGTAATGTGTGTGCATAAATATATATTAATTCATGTTAATAAATCATGTTCATTAGTTTTTATTATATTCTATTTAAAAGCTCGCAATTCATTACAACATAATTCAAATTTTAAAAATCTGCTCTAGAAGAAATATTTTTAAAGCTAGTCATACTGTATTAGGCATCTCTTATACAAAATTTTATTTCCAAGGGAATGATGCAGTACTTATGCATACACAAAAACATGTATTTATAAAATATGCATAAATAACATATACATTAATTCATGTAATAATAAAATCTTGTCGTAAGGTCCTATTATTATAATCTTACTTAGAAGCTCAAGATTCAGTATATCAAATTAAAAAAAATATGTCCAGGGCAACAAAATATTTTGTTCTAAAAGCCTAAGGAAAAAAAAACAATAAAACTAATCACTTTATATTAGGCATTTGTTATATATAATTTTATCTGCAAGGTCATGCTGGTGTTATGTATATATTTATACATATGTGCATTATATACACATATGCTAATTCATGTTAATAACAAATATTATAATAGATTTCTATCATTCTCCTTAGGAACTCAAGATTCATTACTTTATAAAATGATTCAAACAAACAAAATCCCTACTTTAAAAATTTATACTGCCATAAAATTATTTTGTCCTAAACACAGTAAAAAACAAAAAGAAAATCACATTATATAAGGCATGTTATAAAATAATTTTACTTGAAAAGGCTTGATGGTGTGTGTATGAACTTGTAAAATAAACACATTAATTCACATTATTAAATCTTATTAAAACAGTTTTAGTATATCCTACTTAGGCTTAACACTCATTATAATATAATTCAAGCAAAAACAAAAAATGTGTTCCAAAAGAAATGTTAAAAAAAAATCACATTATATTAGGCATTTGTTATATAAAAATTTATTTGCATTGGCGTGATGTTGTGTGCATGCATATATATTTATAGAATACATAAATATAAAACTATATACATACATGTATGTATACATTAATTTTTGTAATAATAGAATACTTCTAAAACAAGATTTTTATACTCGAGCCAGAAGATCAAGATCAATTACAGCATGAACAAAAATCTCTCCTTTAAAACGATATACCAAAATCAGAAAATCATTTTGCACTAAAATTTCAGAAGAAATAACATAAAACTAATCACGTTATATTAAGCATTTGTTATATATAATTTTATTTGGAGGGCATTGTATTGTATGTATGTATATAAATATATACAATGTGCATATATACACACCATATATGTATATACTAATTAATGTAATAACATGTTACAGAGTTCTAACATATTCTCCTTAGGAACTCAAGTTTCACTATATGGTTAAATGATTTAAAGGAAAAAAAACTTCTCCACTTAAAAAAAATTTATAATGCCAAACATTCATTTGCTTGTAATAGCTACAGAAGAAATACTGTAAAACTGATCACATCACACATATTATTCATTTATTGCATATAATTTCATTGGCAAAGGCATGATGCTATGTGCATATGCATCAAAATACATCAACATGCACGTATGCATATATAAACGAATTAGTGTAATAACAGAATCCTATTATAACAAGATTTTTATACTCTACTCAAAAGTTTAAGATTCATTATAACATAAACAAAAATCTCTCCTTTAAAAAGATATGCCAAAGTTACAAAATCATTTTGCTCTAAAACTTTCAGAAGAAATATCACGAGACCAATCACATCATATTAAGTATTTTATATAATTTATTTGAAGGGCATGGAAGTGTATAGTTGCATATAAATGTATACAATATTCACATACATGTAAACCAAATATATTAATGTAGTAACAAATATTACAGAATTCTAATATATTCTCCTTGAGAAATCAAGATTCATTGTATGATAAAATGATTTAAAGAAAAAAACCTTGATTTAAAAAAATTCATAATGCCAAAGAATCATTTTGTCTTAAAAACTTCAGAAGAAATACTGTAAAACTGATCACATCATATTATTCATACATTGTATATAATTTTATTTGCAAGGGCATGTTGCTATGTACATATAAATAATACATATAAAACATATAACATGCATATGTATATATACACTAATTCATATAATAGAATCCTATTGTAACAAGATTTTTATACTCAGAAGTACAAGATTCATTATAACATAAACAAAATTCTCTCCTTTAAAAAGATATACCAAAGTTACAAAATCATTTTGCCTAAAAATTTCAGAACACCATAAAAGTAATCACATCATATTAAGCATTTATTATATATGATTTTGTTTGAAGGGCATGGTAGTTAATGTACATATAAAAATGTATACAATTAATATAAACCATATATGCATATTCTAATTAATGCAATAATATATGTTAGAGTTCTAATATAATTATATTCTCCTTAGGAACTAAAAATTCACTCTTCAATAAATGATGTAAAGAAAAAATTATATATTAAAAAATTCATAATGCCAAACAATCATTTTGTCTTAACAGCTTTAGAAGAAATACTGTAAAACTGATCACATCATATTATTATTATCCATTCATTGTATATAATTTTATTTGCGAGGGTACGATGTTATGTCCATACATACACACACACACACACAAACATATATACACTAATTTGTGGAATAACAGAACCCTATTATAACAAGATTTTATACCTTACTCAAAAGTTCAAGATTCATTATAAAATAAAAATCTCTCCTTTGAAAAGATATACCAAAATCACAAAATCATTTTTCCCTAAGATTTTCAGAACAAAACGAATCACATATTAAGAATGCATGCATGTATATAAAGTGTATGTATGTATATATGTATACAATATGCATATACATATACACCATATATATATATATACTAATTAATATAATAACAAATGTTACAGAGTTCTAATATTACATTCTCCTTAGGAACTCAAGATTCACTCTATGATAAAAAGATTTAAAGAAAAAATCCTATTTACTTAAAAAAATTCATACTATCTAGGATAATTTTGTTTTTAAAAACTTTAAGAAATATTGTAAAACTCATCACATCATATTATTCATTCATTGTGTATAATTTTATTTGCAAGGGCATGATGCTAAAGGCATATATACAACACACACACATATATATACACATGTATGTCTATATACACTAATTTGTGCAATAACAGAATCCGGTAACAAGATTTTATACCCTACTCAGAAGTTCAAGATTCATTATGACATGAACAAAAATCTCTCCTTTAAAAAGATATACCAAAATCACATAATCATTTTGCCCCCAAATTTTCAGAATACCATATAACTAATTATATCCAATTAAGTATGTGTTATACATAATTTTCTTTGAAGGGCAGGGCAGTGTATATGTGTGTGTGTGTGTATACACATATATAAATGTATTTAATATGCACATATACTCCATACATTTATATATTAATGTAATAACAAATGTTAAAGAGTTCAAATATTATATTTTCCTTAGGAACTCGATTCACTATGTGATAAAATGATTTAAAGAAAAAAAAACTCTCTAATTAAAAAAAAACATACTGCCAAACAATCATTTTGTCTTAATAGGTTCAGAAGAAATACTGTAAAACAGATCACATATTATTCATTTCTTGTATATACTTTCATTTGCAAAGGCATAATGCTGTGTGCATATATATAAATATATGCATGTATGTATATACATACACACTAATTTGTGTAATAATAGAATTCTCTTATTACAAGATTTTTACATTCTACTCAGAAATTCAAGATTCATTAAAACATAAAACAAAAATCTCTCCTTTAAAAAGATATACCAAAATGACAAAATCATTTTGCCCTAAGATTTTCAGAATAACATAAAAGTATTCACATCATATTAAGCATGTGTTCTATATAATTTTATTTGAAGGGCATGGTAAGGTATGTGTGTATATGAATGTATACAATGTGCACATACATATAAACCAAATATTAATGTAATAACAAATGCTACAGAATTCTAATATATTCTCCTTCAGAACTCAAGATTCATTATATAATAAAATGATTTAAAGAAAAAAAACTCTCAACTTAAAAAAATTCATACTGCCAAACAATTACTTTGTTTTAAAAACTTCAGAAAAAATACTGTAAAACTGATCACATCACATTATTCTCTGTATATAATCTTATTTGCAAGAGGATGATGCGGTGTGCATATATATAACACATATATAAACATTTATGCATATAAGTAAATATACACTAATTTGTGTAATAACAGAACCCTATTTTAACATGATTTTTATACTCAGAAGTTTAAGATTCATTGTAGCATAAACAAAAATCTCTCCTTTAAAAAGATATACCAAAGTCACAAAATCGTTTTGCCCTAAAATTTCAGAATACCATAAAAGTAATCATATCATATGTGTTACATATAGGTTTATTTGAAGGGTACAGCAGTGTTTGTATGAATATAAATGTATACAATATGCATATACATATACACATAACATATACACATGTTACGAAGTTCTAACATTCTCTTTAGGAACTCATCATCATTCTGTGATAAAATGATTTAAAGAAAAAAACCCCTCTACTTAAAAAAATTCAGACTGCTAAACAAACGTTTTGTTTAAAAAATTCAAAATACTGTAAAACTGATCACATATTATTCATTCATTATATATAATTTCATTTGCAAGAGCATAATGCTGTGTGCATACACACATATATATGCATACACATAAACATATGCATGTGTGTATATACAGTAATTTGTGTAATAATTAAATTCTATTATAACAAGATTTTTATACTCAGTTCAAAGTCAATTATAACAAACAAAAATCTCTCCTTTAAAAAGATATATCAAAATCAGAAAATCATTTTGCCCTAAAAATTTCAGAATAACATAAAACTAAATAACATTATATTAATCATTTGTTGTATATATTTTTATTTGAAAGGCATGGTAATGTATGTATATTTACAAAGGTATACAATACACATATGCATTTATACCATACAGGCACATACTAATTAATGTAATAACATGTTACAGAGTCCTAATATATTCTCCTTAATAACTCACAATTCACTAGATGATAAAATGATATAAAGAAAAAACTACTTAACTTAAAAAAATTCATACTGCCAAACAATCATTTTGTCTTAAAAACTTCAGAAGAAATACTGTAAAACTGATCACATCACATTATTAATTCACTGAATATAATTTCATTTGCAGGGGCATTATGCCTGTGTTCATATACATACATACACACATACATACACATAAACATATATGCACATATATATATATACACTAATTTTTGTAATAATTATACTCTACTCAATTCAAGATTCAATAAAACATAAACAAAAATCTCTCCATTAAAAATATATAACAAAATCACAAAATCATTTTGCCCTAAGATTTTCAGAATAACATAAAACTAAACAAATCCTATTAAGCATAGGTTATATATAATTTTATCTGAAGTGCATAGTAGTGTATGCATGTATATATGAATGTATACACTATGCATGTACATATACACCATACATGTATATTCTAATTAATATAATAAATGTTAGAGTTCTAATATTATATTTTCCTTAGTAACTCCAGATTCACTCTTTGATAAAATGATTTAAAGAAACCTATCCACTTAAAAAAAAATTCAGACTGCCTAGGATCATTTTTTGTTTTAAAAACTTTAAGGAATACAGTAAAACTCATCACATCATATTATTCATTCATTCTGTATAATTTTATTTGCAAGAGCATGATGCTGAATGCATATATGTCATACATATATAATGTATGTATATACACACTAATTTGTGTAATAATAGAATACTATAACAAGATTTCTATACTCTACTCAGAAGTTTAAGATTCATTATAACATAAACAAAAATCTCTCCTTTAAAAAGATATATCAAAATCACAAAATCATTTTACCCTAATATTTTCAGAAGAAGTAAGAAAACTAATCTTATCATATTAAGCATGTTATATGTAATTTTATTTGAATAGCATGGTAGTATATGCATGTATATGAATGTATACAACGTACATATACACCATATATGCACATACTAATTAATGTAATATGAATGTTACAGAGTTCTAATACTATGTTCTCCTTAGGAACTCATGATTCACTCTGTGATAAAATGATTTAAAGAAAAAAACTCTACTTTAAAAATTATTAATGCCAAACAATCATTTTGTCTTAATAGCTTCAGAAGAAATACTGTAAAAGTGAGCACATCATATTATTCATTCATTGTATATAATTTCATTTGTAAGGGCATGCTGCTGTGTGCATATATAAAAACACATATATAAATGCATATGTATATATGCACAAATTTGTATAATAGAATCACGTTACAAGATTTTTATATTGCACTCAGAAGTTTAAGATTCATTGTAACAGATACAAAAACCTCTCCCTTAAAAAGATATGCCAAAGTCACAAAAAAATCATTTTGCCCTAAAATTTCAGAATACCATAAAAGTAATCACATCATATTAAGTGTGTGTTATATGTAGTTTTATTTGAAGGGCATGGGAGTGTATGTATGAATAGAAATGTGTACAATATGCACATATAACATATATACTAATTAATATAATAACAAATGCTACAGAGTTCTAATATATTCTCTTAAGGAACTCAAGATTCACTATATGATAATATGATTGAAGGAAAAAAGCTATCTACTAAAAAAAATTCATACTGTCCAACAATCATTTTGTTTTAAAAACTTCAGAAGAAATAATGTAAAACTGATCACATCACATTATTCATTCACTGTATATTTCATTTACAAGGGCATGATGCTGTGTGCAAACAGATTTATATATATATATGCACATATAAACATATATGAAGGTACACATATATACACTAATTTGGGTAATAATTAAATCCTATTATAACAAGATTTTTATACTCTACTCCGTTCAAGATTCATTATAACATAAACAAAAATCTCTCCTTTAAAAAGATATGCCAGAGTCACAAAATCATTTTTCCCTAAAATGTCAGAATACCATAAAAGTAATCACATAATATTAAGCATGTGTTATCTATAGTTTTATTTGAAGGGCATGGTAGTGTATGTATGAATAGAAATATATACAATATACATATACAACATATATGTATATACTAATTACTATAATAACAAATGGTATAGAGTTCTGATATTATTTTCTCCTTAGGAACTCTAGATTCACTGTATGATAAAAAGATTTAAAGAGAAACTACTTTAAAAAATTCAGTCTGCCTAGGATCATTTTGTTTGAAAAACTTTTTAAGAAATACTGTAAAACTCATCACATCATATTATTAATTCATTGTGTCTAATTTTATTTGCAAGGGCATGATGCTAAAGGCGTATATATATATATATATATATATATATATATATAATACATACGTATACATATGTGTATATATACACTAATTTGTATAAATAATAGAATCTTTTTATAACAAGATTTTTTATATTCTACTCAGAAGTTAAGATTCATTATAAACAAAAATCTCTCCTTTGAAAAGATATACCAAAGTCACAAAACCATTTTGCCCTAAAATTTCAGAATACCAAAGAAGTAATCACATCATATTAAGCATGTGTTATACATACATATATATAGTGTGTGTGTGTGTGTATATGTATATATATATTTGAAGGGCACAACGTGTATGTATACAATATGTATATACATATATGTATAAAATATGCATATACATATATACCATATGTGCATATATTAATGTAATAACATGTTACAAAGTTCTAATATTATATTCTCCTTAGGAACTCAAGATTCACTCTACGATAAAATGATTTAAAGAAAAAAACTCTCCACTTTAAAATAATATTAATGCCAAACAATTATTTTGTCTTCATAGGTTCAGAAGAAATATTATAAAAGTGAGCACATCATATTATTCATTCATTGTATGTAATTTCATTTGTAAGGGCATGATACTGTGTGCACATATAAAAATATATAAACCTATGTGCATGTATGTATATATACACACAAATCTGTATAATAATAGAATTCTGTTATAACAAGATTTTTACATTGTACTCAGAAGTTTAAGATTCATTACAACATAAACAAAAATCTCTCCTTTAAAAAGATATACAAAAGTCACAAAATTATTTTCCCCTAAAAATTTCAGAATACCATGAGACTAATGACATCATATTAAGTATATGCTATATATAATTTATTTAAAGGGCATGGAAGGGTATATATGTATATAAAAGTATACAATATGCACAAAAATATAAACTATATATATAAATGTAATACCGAATGCCACAGTATTCTAATATATTCTCCTTGAGAACTCAAGATTCATTATATGATAAAAATGATTTAAAGAAAAAATCTCCAACTTAAAAATATTAATACTGCCAAAAGAATCATTTTTTCTTAACAACTTTAGAAAAAATACTGTAAAACTTATCACATCATATTATTGATTTATTGTGCATAGTTTTATTTGCAATGCCATGATGCTGTGTGCATATATATATATAAAACATTTATGCATGTATGCATATATGCTAATTTGTGTAAGAGAACCCCATTATAACAAGATCTTTATACTGTAATCAGCTCAATATTCAGTATAATATAAACAAACCAAAGTCACAAAATCATTTTGTCCTAAAAATTTCCAAAGAAATAACATAAAACTAATCACACAATATTAAACATGTGTCATATATAATTTTATTTGAAAGGCATGTTAGTGTATGTATGTATAATAAATGTATACAATATGCATATACAAATACACCATATATACATATGTATACACTAATTAATGCAAAAACAAGTGCTGTACTTTTGATATTCTCCTTAGGAACTCAAAACTCACTATATGATAAAATGAATTAACAAAAAAATTTTCTCTACTTAAAAAAATTCATAATGCCAAAAAATCTTTTTGTCTTAGCAGCTTTAGAAGAAATACTGTAAAACTTATCACATAATAGATATTATTCATTTATTGTATTTAATTTTATTTGCAAAGGCATGATGCTGTGTGCATATGCATATAAATAAACATATATGCATGTATGTATATATACACACTAATTTGTTTAATAACAGAACACTGTAACAAGATTTTTATACTCTCCTCAGAAGTTCAATATTCATTTTAACAAAAACAAACATCTCTCCTTTAAAAGGTATACCAAAGTCACAAAACCATTTTGCCCTAAAATTTTCAGAATACCATTAATCACATATTAAGTATTTGTTATATATAATTTATTTGAAGGGCATGGAAGTACACATATGTATATAAATGTACACAATATGCACATTCATATAAACCATATATATTAATGTAATAACATGTTACAGAATTAAAATATATTTTCCTTGAGAACTCAAGATTATATGATAAAATGATTTAAAGAAAAAAAACCCCTCTACTTAAAAAAATTCACACTGCCAAACTATCACTGTGTCTCAAAAACTTCAGAATACTATAAAACTGATCATGTCATATTATTCATTCATTGTATATAATTTTATTTGAAAGGGCATAATGCTGTGCATATATATATGTATATAAATAAACACATATGCATGTATGTATATATACACTAATTTGTGTAACAGAACCCTATTATAACAAGATTTTTCTACTCTGCTCAGAAGTTCAAGATTCCTTATAACATAAGCAAAAATCTCTCCTTTAAAAAGATATATCAAAATCACAAAATCATTTTACCCTAAGATTTTCAGAAGAAATAACAAAACTAATCACATCATATTAAGCATATGCTACATATAATTTTATTTGAAGGATGTGGTAGTGTGTGTAATGTATATAAATGTATACAATATGCATATACATATACACCATATATGTATATACTAATTAATGTAATAACAAATGTTATAGATTTCTAATATTCTCCTTAGGAACTCAAGATTCATTATATAATAAAATATAGAAAACCCTCTACTTACATTCATACTGCCACACAATCATTTTATCCTTAAAAGCTTCAAAAGAAATAATGTAAAACTGATCACATCATATTATTCATTCATTGTATATAACTGTATTTCCAAGGGTATGACAGTATGTATATATGTATACTAATTTGTGCAATAACAAAATTTCTTATAAAAAGGGCTCTACTATATATATATGTGTGTGTGTGTACATATATATTTATACATATATATGCATACATATATATTCTCCTTAGAACCTCAAGATTCTTTTAAAACATAATTTAACAAAAATTCTCTGCTTTAAAAAGTTTTAACACTGCCACAAATTCATTTTATCCTAAAAGCTTCTGCAGAAATACTGTAAGACTAATTATATAATATAGTAGATATCTGATCAAAATTAAGGTAGTTGTCATTTTTTAAAGTAAATTTCAAAATGAAAAATCAAAAAGAAAAAAGTCCTTATAATTATCCAAAATTCTCCTTTATAAAAATAAATCATTTCCCTCATCCATCTCAAACACAGGTAGGGAGTCCAAACTATTTTTATGCTTGAAATGGCAATAAGGTATGGAAAATCAACCTACAAAGAAAATTTGAAATAAAAGAAAACAGGTATCCTCTTTCTCCTGTATTCCCAACAGCATAGGGAAGGTTTTGTTGCAGTCACACAGCATTCTCACAACCTTCTAAGCTCCAAAGCACTTTTTCCATAGAGATTCAAATCGTTGAATTACAGGGTCCAGAAAAATCTCCCTGAGTCATTTACTGCAAAGTCCATCTTTGTAGAGTTGCAGAGCATATTTTTATACCATCTTTTATATTCTTTTACCCTTTATTTCAGAGTAAAAAATATGATATGAACAACAATGGTAAAGTTTAATTAAAAAACATGGCTATCTGGGCCATTTCCTCTCAAAAATAATGGATTTAAAAAATTTTTGGCACCATTTTTAGGTGAAAAAAAATTTACACGATAGTTTCCAATAGGTAGATACTGGAAAAAACAAACTGGAAGCTGTATAACAATTCTTTCTGAAATTATACAAGGGTACCCCCAATGTACTCCCAAGATTTGTTCTGCTTTTGCCCTGGGTACATGAATTTAGCAGGAATGGGAAGGAATTATAAGAGATTATTCCACACAAGGAAAAGTTTACTAAGAATCAGAACTAAGCAGTGATGTAAAGGGTCAACCACTTCTTCTGTAAACAGGAGTGTAGGGTTCCCCAAGATTGTGAGATTATCCAAAAGATTATGAAATTCCCTTGCCCCCCCCCCCCCACCACTCCATACCATCCATCTGGGAAGCCATTAGAGGGAGGGGACCTCTGCCTGCATAGAGAGTTAAGAATAGAACTAGTAGATGATATCTAATGTCCCTTCCCAACTTTAAAAATTAGGGATTTTATCAGGGGCCCTTCCATTTTTCTAGCAGCTCAAACCTATATGTGCTCTTCTCACTCCTAACCCCCTTTTAAAATAGGAACTACTTAAGAAAGGGACTGTGTTTCCTTTAAGCTGTACATCCAGGACTTACCATAGTGCTTTAAACCTGGTAAATGCTTAATAAATGAATTTTAATTAATTCATAAGACATTTGTCACATATGAATAAACATATAATAAACATATGAATAAAAAATTACTCTCCTATTCTCCTCCTAGACTGAGCTCCCCGAAGGCAGGAACCTTATATCTGTCTTTCCAAAAGAATACAGTGCACCATAGGGTACTACTAAGACAACTCAGAAAATATTTTTTGAATGAATGGAAATACAGAAAGTATTCCATTTTTCCTCTCCTTGCCCCGGTACAGCTATGCTCCTTCCCTTCCTTCATCTCCTAAAACCTGGAATGTTCTCCCCTCATCACCTTCACTTCCTTGAGTCCCTAGCTCCCTTCTAGGTTCAAGTATCATAACCTTCAAGAGACCTTTCTAGATCTTCCCAATTGTTAATGATATCCTCTCTGCACCCTACCCCCTTTACTTTATGCCTACATCAGTGACCAGGATTCCCACCTCCCCACCCAGAATGTTTGTTCCTTGCAGTCAGGGCTGTTTCATTTCTGTCTATTCCAAGCAAAAAGCCCTAAGCACTTAATACTTGAAATGAATTAAGAGTATAAGGTGGGTTTAAATGTATGAGAAAAATGTAAAAATACGTATTTAAATTAAAACAAATAAACTAGGAAAATATCTGAGTTACTTTAGCCAGGAAGCCACTCACTGCTTAAAGAAAGAAAAAAAGTATTTCTATGCTACTCCACAAACAAGAATCTTCACAATATTACTATATTTCTCATTTCCTAAAGTACTTTGTTTAAAATGTATTACTAAAAAACAGAAATCCATTTCATAAAAATTTAACAGAGGTTGGAATAAAGCATCATTTTTACTTTTTGTCTGCATAAGAGCAAGCATGAACATAATGACTACTAAAGATAAAATATATGTTTATAAACTTAGAAGGAAAAAACCAATTCTGTTGTGGAATTCAAGTTAATTACTGCTGTACCAAAAAATGAGAAATAGATATAGTCTTTGGACCTGGTAAGGGCTTTGTTTTTCTTTTTTACCAAAAGGGGCTGGGGGAGAAGAGAAAAATGAACTGAGACATTAAAAATGTTTTAATTAAAAAAAATTGACTGCTGCACCATCATAACAGGTTTTTTACATTACTTGACATGAAGCTTTGTTGGTCTTTCTTCTTTCTGTCCCAGAGGTACCCTTTCAAATTGTAATGGGAATCTGAAGCTCTTTCCTGCCCCTAGCCCCTTTGCTTAAGTGGCTCCAAGAATGTTACCTGATTTGGTGGTCACATGGAGCCCGTGGCGAGAAGCTTGTTTTTTTGGGGGGAATGGCCACACCTTGTTGCTTTGTAATTAGACAGTGGGTCAAGAGGGCTGACCCAGGAGAAGCCTATATATATATACACACACACACACCCTGATGTGAAGCTTTGCTTTGGGGCTCACTTTGAGAAGAGTTGTATGATTTGACCAGATGAGACTCTGGGAAGCCGTTGAGTCCCCCCGCTTTGAAAAACCCAGATGTTGATGCTTCTCTCTCTGGTAATTTGAATGGGTAATAGATGTGTTGGTCAGATGGTTGGAAGCCCATCTGCTGATCTGTTTCTTGGTTTGCTTGTAACTTGTGCTTGTATTCTCTGGAGTTCAGGGTGCTGACTGTTCCCCCTGAACTAGGTAAGTGATATTTGTTTGATTAAAGAAAGATTGTTAACACATCTTGAGTTGCTTTCCTTTAGAAAAGCAGATCTCAGAACCTGTGCTAGCAGCTGCCCTGGGTATGCTAGGGTGCTTGTTGATACACAAGTCTGTCCTTGATCCTCTGACCTAACTACACACTCTCCATGATTCCCAAACTCCGTATCCTTCCATTTGCATTCTAACCTAATTTTCGCTGCCTAAAGGGTATCTCTGCTGGCATGTACCTTCACTTCAAGCTGAACATTTCCAAAACTCTATTTCCCTTCTACTGACTACCCCTTCCACCTCAAACCTAGTTCTCTCTTATAGACTAAATTCGCTGTTCCTGTCACTTGATAAAACTCCATCAATTTAAACTGCACTACATAAATCATGTCCTATTTCTTCTGCCTTGCTGTCAAGGTCCTCCTTCAAAGTCCCACCCACATGACCAAAATCCCAAAATGTGCCCCTAACTTGAGCGACCTCCTCACTGAATTCCACATATGCTATATATTTATTACAGTCAGTTTCTAGGCTTTTGCTTGTATCCACACTGCACAACCCTATCTAACCATATTGGCTACAACCTTCTTCACAAGGCTTTCTAGTTACTCCATCCCAATAATGAATGCACTTCTGCATTCTCTGTATTACTTGTGTGTATATAGCCAGAATTGGTTGGATTCCTTTTCACTAACTGTTTCAGTTACTAGTTTTTTAATCTTACCAACTAGACTATAAGTGCCTTGAAGGAGAATAACCCCATCCTTTCTACATTTTCTGTATTACCCAAAACATTTAATAGTAAATGGAACACAGTGTACAAAACCAAATACTCAACCAAATGGTATAATAAAAAGAAATTTAAAAAAAAGAAATATTTATCTCAGGAAAATAAAATAGCATCGTTCCTTATACTATACAGTTCTCTTGTACTCTTCATACCCAAACTTCCCCCACATCTAACAAACTAAAAGATCAGCAGAATAGTTAAACATCCTGATTGCTAGTGTTAATGGAAACAATACACTGCTTTAAGAGCTTATTTCAAGTTCACATGGTTGTGAATAAATAACAAATTAAAACATAAGCAGTAACTGCCTACCTAATTTTGATTCTAAAATGGACTTCAAAAATCAAGCACCATATGATAACATTTCATAGCACTGCATTGCAGTCACATGATACCATCTGGCCCTTCAAACACTTCACAGGCTATTTCACAAAGAGCAAAACACTAATCTCTGCTCAAATACTTAAACCAAAGTTACTTACCAAAGTATTTGACTATCTGGGAAAAAGAGAAAGTTCACTAAATTATAAAAATTATGTTCCAGAGAGTACTGAGTTACAATATAGTACTGACTTAAAATATATTCAATTGTGAATTGCAAATATTTGGATATTTAAAAATATTATTATACAAAAAATGCATGTTGCCTTATAACATTATTCCAACAGGCTACTAGAATGGTAAACAAGTTTGCAGTAAACAAGTTTAGGGTCCTCTAAAAGATACCTCTTAACTGTACTAAATAAACAAAACAAAAATCATCTTTTTCAAATCAAAGCACAAAAGTATTATCTAATGCTAAATCAGTGTAATAAGAAAATTCATTTTTCCTTTCAAAGTGTAAGAAATTTTATCTTAGAACTGTTTAAAATATAAATAAAATTTTCTGTCAAGTTGCACTGAAATCTGAATGGTTTAAAAGGTCTAGTGAGCACATTTTTAAAAATTTAAGCTAAAGATTTGTTTTTTCCTAGTCAAAAGTTAAGACGGTATGTAATTAGGAAATGGCTCTCTTCCCAGATAGCAAATTTTATATTTAAGTTCTAATGAGAAAGAAAGCAACTCAAAAGATTTAAATGTTGGTAAAATTATTTCAATCTGCCCCTCGGGTGAGGGATATGAATAAGTGGTATTTTTCACAACATTCACTATTCGGTAGAAAGTGATATTCTTTATAAAACTAAATATCCCTTCTCCTAGAAATTATCAACTCTATTACAGATGCTCTATGAATCATAAAAAATGGTCAACTCCTAGGATAAGAATCTGTCCATTTTAGCAAATATTTCATATACTCTTGAATAACAACCAAGATAATTCCAATACTAAAAAACACAAGGAGTACAGCTGTCAGTCATCCATTCCAATGAACAGTGGCAATGGCAAAATTAGCGCAAAATACTGGATAATTCAAAATCATTTATTTTGTGTTGGGGTAAATTATTTATAAATATGTGTGTGAATGTATGTGGTTATATAAATATATACAACATTATATAGAATATTTTAGGACATGTAATTCTCTGAATATTATACTATTAACAAGTTTATTTGCATGTCTGAATACACACAGGCTAGCTGTTGGAAAAATAAACTGATATGGAATTTTAAAACTGCTACAGAAAAGCATCCATTTATATAAACAATTAGTAGTGAAAATAATACTTGGGAAGGAGGTTAACATATCTGGATTCCGGTCTAGATTCTTATCAACTAATTTGGCTTTAAGCAATTCACTTACTACATCTGTTGCTTCAACAAAAACTAACAGACCCAAAATGAATTTTAGATATTATCAGGGCAAAAATTAAAATACAGGAAGCACTACATTTACTGGTTTTTAACATCTTAAAAGGGTATCAATGCATAAAATCAAATTTTGTTAATTCCGAGTTTAGAATATTAATCTTAAAATTTTATACAAACAATAAAAAACTATTCCCTCCCAAAGAATCAGTAAACATTTTAATTTCCAAGGTTAAGGTAGGATCAGCTCCTATATTATCCCAAACAATTCTTAAACAATACAAAATACTCAAGTGTTTTAGACTAAAATATATTTTGAGTAGAGGTAATAACTGCTTAGTTCAAAGAATGTAGCAACCCTATAGCAGGGCTCATGAATTTTTGGTGAGAACTGTTCTGAGTAGAAAAACTCTACAAGCAATTTAATCACTTTTCTAAATTATAAATCATGTGCCCCATGTAACAGAACCCCACAATGCAAAAATCCACATTTAAAAAGGAAAAACATAGGGAATAGGAATTTTAATACTGATACTGCTGATATTTAGAAAATTCTTACAAAATGAACTACCCAGAAAAGCACATAGGATCAGGCTTTGTGATAAACTTAAAATTGGGAACAAACTGATATAAATGAATGAATAAAAACTAAAATAAAACAAAGATACTTAAATTTAAAAACAATGGGGTTTGATGTGGAGTTTTTTGGGGGGCCGGAGGGGGGTTGTTTTTCATAATGGAATTAAAGACAGTACTTGAACTTCCAAGGATCAGACCAGAGTGCTGGGCTCTCAATCACATTCAAATCTCTTCTCTGAACCTCATGAACCTTTTCTTATGAAAAGAAGATACATGGCAGCTGCATGTACCTCACAAGGTAGTTAGGAATATCAAATGAGAATGTAAGTAAAACATGCTGAAAAAACCTTGAGTGTGTGTATACACAGCTATTATTAACTCAATTTAAGTTTTTTTTTTTAAGGTAGAATTTAACAATAACATTCATGGAAGATGAGAAATTCTTAATGGATTTTTTTGTGTGTCATGGGACCCCTTTGGAAGTCTGATGAAGTCTGTGACCCTCTTTTCAGTATGTTTTAAAATTATAAAATAAAACAGAATTACAAAGGAAACCAACTATACACACACACACACATATCAACATAAAGATTTTTTTTCCTACTTAAGTTCACAGACCCCCCCCCCAAATCTATCCAGGGACCACAAATTAAGAAACCCTCATGTGAACCCAAGCTTTGCAATCTAGCTACATTGTAACCTTTGACAAATCACCTACCCTCTTTGGGCATCTGTTTCCTCATTTTGTAAAATGGGGACAACTAGACTAGATGATCTCTAAGAAATTATCATCTATTGCTAAGCTATACTGGTCAAGCAAAAATAGCACCATTTACTTTTTCAGACTGAATCTCTAACTTCATCAGCCTGAGGAACACTACCACCCTCAACAGCTGACTCTAGAATTTTAAGATTTCAGAGTTCCTTAGGGAGTATCAAAAGATTAAATAACTTGCCCATGTTAATTCTGGATTATCATAGAATTAAATCTAAATTTGGTCCTCTATCTTCTGTGCCATGCTATTCCACCTTTGTTCTTTGCAGTCCTTAAATAACATTTAAAAGAGAAAAGGATGATGTTGAATTCATTTAAGCTGATGAATCAGTTCACAGGGAATGATCCAGAGTAAAACTCTGGAGGCAATGAGACCTCTGTACAATGATTTTTTTTAATAAAGAATTTTACATTTAAATTAATACTAATGAATAAAGTATCATAAGAGTATCAGTGCTTCCAAATCCCCCTCAGCATTCAATAAATGTTCATTCTCAATCACTTTTCCTCATAGAATATTGGTGTTGATATTCAATGTTGTTTCTAATGAAAAACTGAATTTCTAAATTCATCTAATTTTTAAAATTCTGTACTTTCCTTTCTCTTTTCTATGAGCTCCTAAGTAACCTAAGGATTATACAAGAATTCTCAGCATATGATTATATTGTTCCTTCTCACTAACTTGTTTAATGTTAGTTTTTATTCCCTTGCTATTATGCTACCTTGTGGGCATATATTGCTTTTGATCTTTCATATTTTTTCCTTATTTAACATAGTACTAGGCACATAATTATCATCCAGGACCAAACTTCTATAGAAACCCATTCTCTATTTTTATAATGGTATTCAATAGGAAAATATAGTTTCTACAGTTCTCTTTTTTAACAACTACAACTGATGACAAACACCCCTTAGGCATTTATTGGATGGATATAGAACTACAACTACCTACATACCTCAGGTTAGTGATATATGAATGGTCAAAAGAGGAGCAGGTGTATTCTGCCTGGCCCCACGTGCAATTCCATGAAGGTGTAGGGAGGAAAATTTCAGGAGGCCATAAGGAAAAGCTGCCTAACAAAGAACATTGTCCCAAGGTTGCTCCTGGCCGGCTGACCTCAGGAGGGCAGATACTTATCACTTATGGTACAAGGAGAACAACTTTCCAGGCAAAAGCAGGCACTTCCCAACTTCAATTCTGCAAGGTAACCGCTGTTTTGTCATTTAACAATGATACCTACAAGAGATTTTTATTTTAATTCAATGTAGGTTAGTTTTATTTGGAAGCCAGCTCATGTAAGTGAGCAAATTTTGTAGAAAAAACAAAAGTATGCCATTTTATACATGGTATAAAATAAACTCAAAAGTGCCATTATAAAAGTAAGGATAGGAATAAGCCTTATTTCCCTGAAACATCAAGATTTTTAAGTATAACAAAGCAATCAGCAAGCTGTACTTGCCTTTATATTTCCATTCCAAAAGGTGCTGGGGTTTATCTTCTGGCTCAATTATAGTAAGTAACAAACTCTTTTTTTTTTTAAAAAAAGATTTATACTAGTTTTCCATATCTCATAAGGGAAAATAAGTCTATCACACTTTTAACTCTGGCTGAGATTTACTAAGGTAGTAAGTAATCAGAGCAAGCACAGGCCCAAAGAATATTAGTCATAAATACAATTCATTAGGCTCTACCCTGCTTCAACCTACAGTCAGTATTTAATTATTACAAAAACAAAAAAAATGTGAACCTTACTTTAACACTATTCTCTGTAAAGCAAATTCTGTTTAAGTGCATCTCAGAGGAAAAAGCATCCTTATTCCAAAAAATCCTATCTTCTTCTACCTCCATGAGATTTATTCCAATAAATTCCCTCTTTTTTCCACATTGGCCTTTCCCCATTTGGAGTTGTAGGTAAATAAATGTTTCTAACTTGAAGTCAGAAAGATACAAGTTCAAATCCCATTCTCTCTCACGCACTTAGCTACCTAAAATAACAAAACTACCTAACATAATTGTATACTATTTGTGTGACCCTGGGCAAATCTCAAACTCTTTCAGACTAATTTCTTCATTTGAAAAATTTAAATAATGAGATTTATGTGTAAAGTATTTTGACAAACCTTAAAGCACTATATAAATATTAGCAGTTATTATTATAAACGTGAGCAGCTCCTGCCACTCCTAAAGCAGCTTTCCAATGAACACTAATAATTTACACAGAATTTATAAAGTGTTTTCCTCAGAACCACCCTTTAAGGAAGATTAAGTATTCTCTTCACTTTAGAGATAAGAAAAGAGGCATTCAATGAGATAAAAAATGCACATTATCATAAAATTTTAGAGCGGAATGGAACTTTGAGGTCATCTAGATCAACTCTCCATTTTATAGATGAGGAAACTGAAGCCTAAAAATGTTCAAATGACTTGTCCAAAGTCACAGGTAAATATTGCAGTTGAGATTCATTCAGTTCATCTGTCTATAAAATGAGTGCTCTTTCCACTATTCCATATTGACTCTTGTCCCATCCATCTCTCCTTCTTCACTGCCAAACTTTCCAAAAGAGTTATTTATCCATTTATTACCACCCACTGACTCAACATTTTGTGATCTGGCTTCCCTTCTCCACCACTCTATAGAAACTGCCCTCTTGATGATTCTAATGACTTTCTAATTAATAAATCTAATCCTTCTTTTTTCAATTCTTATTCTCCTTGGCCTCTCAAAAATATTTCACGCTCAAAACAACCTCCAGATCACTGCAATGCCCTAGCTTCAGAAATAGCAACTCTCTCTCCTCCATCTTGTTTTTTTCAAAGGCCCCACGTAATTTTCAACCCTTTAATGTAGATGTTCCAAAAGTATTTGTTCAGTTGTCTTCTCTTAACAGTGTTAATTTTCAACTATTATCTACCTCTTCACAGATGAATCTTCAACTTTTTAGTCTCAAGTTTTTCCATTTCTTTTCATTCCAAAACCCAAATCTCTAACGACATGTGAATCAGTCATCTGGATGTTGTCCATTAATATCTCAATGTAACAGTGGCCAAAACCAAGCTTATGCTCCCTTCTCCTCACTTCTGGCTATTTCTATTTGTGGTAGCGCCATTCACAGAGCATCATACATTCAGAACTTTGGTGTTATCTCTGACTTCTCTTTCTCATTCCCTCTCATATCCAACTATTCAACAAGTTCTGTCAGTTTTATGTCTACAGTATCTCATGAAGCTCCCATGATCAAAACCTCACTACCTCCTCCCAAAGCAATACATTCTACTTCTAGACAGCTTTCCAGCCTGATCTCATACTACTTTCTTCCATACAGTCTATGTTCCGGTCAAATGGAACTTACATACCCCCTGTACTTTCACACCTCCGTACCTTTGTTTATGTTCTTCCCTGTACCTGGAATGTTCTCTATCTTCATGAAAAAGTCTTCTTTTGAGCTCAGAAGGGCTATCTATAAGCTGCTTTACCAATTAACTCCTACCCAACCTTTAAAGTTCAACCCAAATGCCACCTCCTCCAAAAGTCTGCTCTGGTTACCCCCCAGAGCACTCTCCACCTCTCATACATCATGTATTATAATTGTGTATATTTGCCGTATCTTCTATTTGACAACATCCAATTCAATTATCCATACTAATGAAGGGACCCAAAAGACCCATTTTAAAATAATTTATATTTAGCACTGGAATCCAGGCAGACATACATACTCTGCCACCCCAAGTTTTCCATGCTGTGACCTCCTACTAATTGAGCCTCTAACATCCCATCTCATCAATGCTGACACTTGACTCCCTACTAATTGAACTTTACTTTCAGGAGCCTAGCACTCAAGTCTGTAAGTAGACAGTCACTGAGAAGCCACATAACATAAAAATCACTACTGAATAATCAAGAGTTGACAGCAGCTTTTGATATGGTTTGTGATGTTTAAACAACAAAACTATTTTAAATGCTCACTGTTTAGAAGATCCATCAATTGATTCTGCCTTTTAAAATCTCCTAGTGATTTTGGCATTATATTTTTCTCTTCAGGATCTTAAATGTTGAGTGTGTGACTTTTCTTCAAGCACCTGTTGAGTTTTCTGAGTTAAACAGTTTTTAAAACAATTCAAGATCCTTATGAATGAATTACTTAAAAAAACACAACACACATAAAAATTACTGTCATGATAACAATGCTATTCTTCATCAAAAGGAGTCTACCAATTCACTCATTTTCCGTTAACTAATTTATTGGGAAAACAAGCAACAGTGGCAGCAGCAGCAGCATGATTTGGAATCCAAGCACCTGGGTTTGAAATGTAGCTCTGGTCTTTATTATCCATGACCCTGACATGTCAATCAAGCCCTGTAGGCCTGTTTCCTAATCTATACAGTGAGATGATCTCCAAGTTTTCTTGTGAGATCTCCAGCTCTCTGACCCACCAAAAAACAAAACAAAACAAAAAACCTTTAAAAATGACTAGCTGGAATTAGAAAACAGAATAGCCTGAGGGCCATTTTATTTTGCTGTTTACATCAAATGACCTCATCAGTCACATATTCAAATATCCTCTACACAGTGAAAGGTAATGATGAAATATTTTTAAAATATTTTATGACTGAAGAAACACAGGAATGATCAAATCTGGGTAAGTGAAAAGCCATTTAAATCAACGTTCTGAAAAGTCATTAGGGCCTTAATTGTATATAATATATACAATATATATATAATATAATTTTGGTCCTGTGCCAGTCTTGGACAGGTAATGTAAAACTGTTAATGCTTCAATCTTTTTGATCTGCTTCAGAGGAATGTTTAGAACATTAAGTGCTTCGAAGGTGCTAATATGTTTACGATGAGCACTTCAGCACACTGAAATCATCTGAGTTAAATAAACCTTTGCAGAATTCTCTTCCAGCTGTTGCATAAGGTTATTGAATCTGTAGTTTGAATCTGCAGTTGTATTATCTCACTGTGCATACAGAGAGGAGAGTTTAAAATGATTTGATTAAACCATCTTATTGCCAAAAAAAATGTTAAATTTTTAACTCTCAGTTCTGATGTCATTCCAAATGTGCTAATGACATGAAGAAACAAATGTCAAATCATTTGATGATGATTAATCTGTTGTTGATTTAGTATGAAAAGGCTAAACTTTCTACTTATGCCTTGATATCTCCATCCCTTCTATTAAGTTTTGCCTAATGCATCTAAATAAGTCTATTTCTTATTTCTTTCACATCATGTGTTTTTTTAACTCCCATGATTGTATTTTAAACCTTTTTTCCTGTACAAGTTGTACATTTAAAAAAAATATCAATTATGTCTCTTTACAAGTGTTGAATTCATTCTATTTCAAAATCAAATTTAAATCTGGCAGATGTCTTAACATTTCAGTATTCAAATGACTTTTACAGAATTTCACTTAATTTTCACAACAAACCAAAAAGAGTAAAGTAGACAGACCCTGAGACTTGGCATGATTTGACCAAGGTCACACAGCCTGTGATTAGTTAATCCAAGTCTTTCCATTTTCAGTCCAATGGCCAAGACTACACCACAGTGCCAAAACAATGTGTGATCACCCTTCTAAAATGTGTCCACTGCATCATTCAGGTCCAATCCCAAAATATTTTCCTTAGGATTTGAAACTGCTAGGAATTAAATTCCACGGGTTACTCAAGTATAAGAAATATCCAAAAACTACAGTTTCCTCCATATCTTTAAGGATTCACAGTGGGTATACAGGTAGAGAAACCACAATTACCTCAGAATTATCAATTAACTAACAAGCCGTCACTAAGCACCTACAATGTGCCAGACACTGTACTAGACGTGAGGATACAAAGATAAAAATGAAACACCGTCTGTTCTCAAGGAGCTTATATTCTATACAGGACTTGGGGAAATAAGGAAGAGAGCATGTGTTTATAATACAAAGTAAACAAATATAAAGTGAATTTTTTGGAAGCATAAATGCCTTTAATCTTTAGCATTTAATACAAAGGTGTAAAGCAATATAGTAACATTAACTAGGAAGTTAAAATTGACTACAATGTGGCATAGTGTATAGAATGCCGGACTTGAGAATTCAGAAGAACTGAGACCAAATTCTGCCTAAGATACCTCTGTTAGCTGTATGGCCCTGCACAGAGCTCCCCTAATTGTAAAATGGGAATAGAGTTAGTTACCCTAGAGAAGCCAGTAACTTAACCATTTTCCTCCATAAAATAGGGATAAACAATAAGTGAGCCTTAGTAGTTACTGCAGTAGTTTATACGATCAAATCAGACAGTGTAGGTAAAGGGTTCTGCAAACCTTGTCCTTATATGAATGCTAGTTAGTTATCATTATATATTATTACAATGTTCTATTACATAATTATACTGCTATAAATTATATGATTATACTACTCTAAATGGATTACCATATTCCAAATAGTTATGTTTGTGTATATAACAGCACTGGATAGTATAGCATATATGTATAACATACAAGTATAATATAACGTTATATATTATAGAACTCTAGGTAGCATATTATTGTACTACTACAGTACTAGAAATACAAGTCACTCTATGCACTATCATCTATTATTACATTACTCTAATAATATATTAGAGTACTCTAAAAAGTATATTGCATTATTACACTACTCTATGTAATATACTCTTTGTATACTTCATGCTATACTGTATGACATTACATAGTATATGATATATGTATTATCACAGTATTATATGTATTATGTAATATTATGTAATGTGTTATATAACATTACATAACACATTATAAAATATTATATAATGCATAACGTCAGTATTCTATAATATCTAAATACATTGTGTTATATAGTAAGTAGTCTATCATTAGTATACTATTCTAGGTTTAATGTTAAGGTATACTTCATAGTATTCTATTATATATGTACATTTATATATATGTACATATATACATTCATTCGTTCAGAGTATTCTCTAGTACTCAGCATGGTGAGCCCCTGTCAGAGAAGGTCTATGAACAAAGCAGAATTGAAGTAGCTCAAAAGTAATGCAACATGTGCAAATTTAGAGAATCCACCCCAAATGTTCACACGGACTATTTGTGCCTGACCTGTGGTAGAACATTCTGAGTTGGTACTGGTCTGATCAGCCACAGTCAGACACGTAACTTGACTCTAGCATTAGTGATGTCATTCTGGTCCTCTGTGAGAACAAAAGACCACCTCCAACCAAGAAGTACTCTGTACAAGGCAGAATTGTTATGTTTGACTGCACGACATTTAATGGTATGATATATTATCATGTCATTCTATTTATATTCTGTATTACAGCTGCTACACATTACATTATAAAAGTACTTTATGTCATATTGGGGCAACTAAGGCAGCAGCGTGTAAGCAGTGCCGGGCCCAGAATGTTGGAAATTCATCATCTGGAGTTCAAATTGACTTCAAACACTCTCTGTGTGACCCCAGGCAAGTCACTTAACCCCGTTTGCCTCAGTTTCTTCATCTGTAAAATGAGATGGTGAAGGAATTGGCAAAGCCCTCCAGTATCTTTGCCAAGAAAACCCCAATTGGAGTCATGAAGAGTCAGACGTAAATGAACAACGTATTATGCACTTTATAGTACTCTAAGTCTAATATATTTTACAGCACTCCTAGCATGGAAGATTACATAGCATTGAATAGTATAACAATTTTATCACAGAATTTGTAAATATTTTATACTACATTATATATTATATTACTTGAGGTTTTATAATAGTATATATTATTACAGTAATTAAATGTTATATTGTGGTATTCTAAATAATATTATTACAGTACTAAAAGCAAGTGTTATATGATACTGCAGTACTCCAAGTAGTATGATGCCATTACTGTTCTCTTAAGTAGCATATTTAATAGCATCATAGAACTTAGTATAATACGTCACATTATATAATATTACATTGCTCCGGGTAACATGTCAAATGATATCATCACAAAACTTTCAGTAGTAGTATAATAACACATCATCTAATACTATACGGCACTGCCTTAGGCAGTAGACCAGAATTATCACTGGTGTAGACTAAGTATATCACGTAACATCACAATACTACAACTAGAACAACGCGTGCCATCCTAGTACTCTTAGACAGTATATTATAGCATTACAGGACTCCAGGTAGTCTATTACAATGCACGCCGGTACTGAGTGGTACAATAGAACAGCATTACATAACACTTCACAGCGCCCTCAGTGGCACACCGTAACACTACGGCAGTACTGTTTAGTATCAGACCATATAATACTACAGTACTCCAAGCAGCGTAACATCGTTCTACTACTCTTAAACAGCGTAACATTACACTGTTATTCCAGGACTCTGAGCACACTGCCATCCTACTCCACAGCGCATTAATCCAGGGAATCCAATACTGTATACTCTCTAGTCTGGGCTGCGTAATCTTGTAGCACTGCAGTGCTCTGAGCACTTTGCCTCATTACATAATACCCCAGTACTCTGGGGAGTATAACCTATCAGAGTACTCTAAAGGGCAGGACACCACTTTGCTAGCCCAAGGTTCAGAGCGCACTACTGTCCGGCTCCTTGACCCGACATTACTCCAGGGAGTGCAACATTCCATACTCTCTACTCTGAGCAGCGTACTGTACTAGGAGCAGTACTGCAGTACTCAGTGCACCGTGCCTTATCACACAAATACCCCAGTACTCCAGGTGGCAATGCCACCAGACCACTCCAAAGAGCATGACACCACCCTGCTAGCGGCCGACTCCAAACACACTGCCTGTTGGCCCCACTCCACTAGCTGACCTTACTCCTGGGAGTCCAGTGCTGCACACTCTCTACTCTGAAGTGTGTCACCTTGTAGCACACCACCACAGTACTGCTGGACTCTGAGCATCGTGCCGTATTACACAATACCCCACTACTCCAGGGTGTGCCATTACTGTGCAATGGCACCGGGCTTCGAGCACGCTGCCTTGCAGCCCTACTCCATTAGCTGCCATTTCTCCACAAAGCCGCCCGTTCTCTGCTCTCGGCTATGAGCCGCGCACCCCCTAGAGCAGCACAGCACTGCCGCTCTCTGAGCCGGGCACTCCAGGCGGCACCCTGCCGCGCCATGCGCTCGCACCACTCCAGGAGCACGACACCACCTTGGCCACCTTGCCAGCCACGGATCCGCACGTTCTCTGCTCTCGGCTCGGAGCCGTGCGTTCAATCGTGCAGCACAGCACCACAGCTCTCTGAGCCCCCAGCCCCGTTACATAACGCCCCGCACCCTCCTCTGACCAAAGCCCCCGGACCCCCGCCAGCCCCGCGCCCCCAGCCCCTCCTCGCGGCCCCTGCGAGCGGCGTCCCCCGAGCGCGGCCCCGCTCTGAGCCCTACTCCGGCGCCCGACACCGCTCCGGAGCCGATGTCCTCGGAGCTCAGCAGCAGGACGACTCCCGGCAGTCCACTATCACATCTTACCACTCCAGGGCCGAGCCGCCTTATCGCGGCCCCCCCGAGCCTCGCGCCCGGCGCTGCCCAGGACCAGAGGCTTCCCCCGAGCGGCAGGGAGAGGCCGGCCAAGGGGGAGGGTCCCCCGGGGCGCCCCCGGCCCGCCGCGAGCACGCGCGCCGCCGCGCCTCGTCCAGGCCGCTGGGAAGGCATGGAGCTGCCAGCCTCGATCGCTGGGGCTACAAGAGCAGCATCCCCGCGGCCGAGGGTCCTTCTCCGCGACCCGGCCCTTCCAGGACGGCCCCCCACGGCGCCAAAGGGGTCCGGGCGGGCACCCTCGCCCCTGCAGGAGCCCTCCCACACGCCCGCCCTTTGTCACCTTCACCGGAGAGGGAAGGAGGCGATGGCAATGCCCACGCCGCCTCCCCCACGTCGATGCCCAGCCCTTCCCTCATCTGGTGGCTGGCACCTGTCCGTCGTGGGGGCTCCAGGGGCCGCCCCCCGCCCCCGCCCCGTCCCTTCCCCCAACCGGAGCGTCCCCTATCCATAGCCCTCTCCTCTCGCGCCCCACCCCCTCACCCCCACAGTGGGGTTGAGGGGGTGGGGGGGCAAGAGATGATCACGGCCTCGGCCCCCTCCCCCAGGGCCAACGGCTCCAACGGCGCCTCCCAGAGGGGGAGGGGCGGAGATCCAGGTGCAAGGGCGGCGGCCACACTCACCTCCCTGCCCTGCCCCCGCCTCGCTGCATTCCCAGCCGCAGAGAAGACACTTCTTCCCACCCCCCCACCCCCAGCCCAGCCCCCCACCTCCAACCCCAACCCCCTCCCCCCACCAACAGCGCCCCCTCCACCCAGGCTACTGGGCCCCTGCTGGGCACGTCACAGTGACCCCACCCTAAGGGGGGGCGCTCACCAGTCATGGCCCCCCCCATGAGCGGGGGGGGGGGGTTGTGGGGGAGGGGGCTCCTCGCCTTGCGACCACCAGACTCCCCTCAGCAGCTACAATCCCCAACTGCCAGGCCCAAGAATGAGGAGCCTCAGGCTGAGCCTCCCTTCTCTAGGCCCCGCCTCCTCGACTGTCTCCCCAGTTTAGGCTCCGCCCCCTTCTGCGCGGCCTCCCCTCCCCAGGGCCGCAGGTTTGAACTGTTCCCACCCCTCCCCCATGCCTTCCCCTACCTAGGCTCCTTCCCATTGGTTCCCTCGGTTGCTAGGATATGAATAACGACGGCCTACATTGACCTGATTGGGCCTCCCCATTTGCTCCACCCCCTTCCCCCTCCTCTTGAAAAGTCTTATTCCCTACACTCTAGGCTTGGGATGGGAGCGCAGCTGCAGCTACGCACCTGTTAGATCCTGTGAATCACCCAGCGCAGGCTGTCCAGTCTTTCCCACTCCCTGCTCAACTCACACTTCAGGTCCTTGCTTGGGATGTGGATGAGAGGGCATTTCTTGGCAGCGTTTTCTAAAGGGTCTAAGTGAACACGCGCCAACAACTCTAGACGATAAGGTTTTTTCCTCTTTCTGGAGCCTAGTCATGAGCTTTGGCAAAGGGAGACCGATAGGACAACAATAATTGACTTCCAGAATTAGGTCAGGCTCAAGGGATGCGTGGATACAGCCCAAAAAGAAGTTGGCACGCCTAAAATAGACCAGAAAGGATAGAGAAAGAAAATACGAGCGACTTAAACACAGAAGAAGAATGGAACAAGATGAAAGATGTACTTCTCTGAGTCATATAAACAGAAGCGATGCCAAAATTATGCCTACACCATAAAAAAAAGTTTAGTCCAACTCGTGTTCGTGGTTTGGCATGCCAGAAATATTAAGAGCAGAGATGATATGAACTAGTCTTCTCTTCGTTTCGCTTCTATGTGCCTCTGTGTGTGTTCCGGAGGGTGAAGAAACAAGAGGAAAGTCTCCTAAAGGAGAGCATAGAGGAACATTGCAAGCGAGTGATTGGAGTTAAAACAAAATCCGAGAAGCCTTGTAAAATGCCAAGGATGGTGAATTTTATGGAAGCCAAGGGACTCACAAGGAAGAGGAGGCATTAAAATGCAGGTTTAACATTTTAATATGATTCTTGGCAGTTTGCTCTAACTAAAATAATAAATCGGGACAATTACCAAAAAGTTCGTCAGCCTTAAGAACTGGGTTGGAGTTTTTTTGTTTTTTTTTTTTCAAATCTAAGATTTTCCGAAAGGCAGAACAGAGTGGGAAGAAGAAAACGGAGCTGTGAAAAGTACAAGTTCCTCTTGTAAGATCTTCCAATTTGCATGGGTTGAGACTTTTATGAATGAAAGGTGTTGGGAGTGGGCAGAAGTGTCCAAGTAGGACATCAAACCAGTCACTAAAAAGAGGTCTAATGGAAGTGGGAATCTGAGTGGAAAATGGAATGATTCTCTCACCTTCCAACCCATACTACCGATTTGGTGATGAAAGAATGTAGAAAGAAAGGAAAAAGGAGAAGAGCAACCCGAAGAGTGATGTCGAAATGTAAACTGCCCGAAGAACCACCAAAATATTCATCCCGGATCAAGATCTCGATTAGGCCCCTCTACCTGTCTTGATAAATCACAAGTCAATAAGCACCTGCTATGTGCCAGACACAATGACAAGTACTTAGGAAAACTATTACCTGCTCTCATTTTAAAATAACTTCAAATACACTCAGTACTTTCTTTGGGCTATTTTCTTTTCTTAAATAGTAACATATTAGATATTACTGTACCCAAACATGTGCAAGCATAAAAAAGTTCAATGTATGAATTTAGCATAGTTTCCCCCTTGGTAATGATAAACTATTAAGGGGAGGGCAAGAAGATCTAAAGAAGTTATGGTTAATATATGTAGGGGATTGCCTTCAGAACATTGTTTATAAAGTGATTCTTTTAGGTGACTTTGGATAATGAACTGATCTTAAAACCAAGAAGACTTAAGTTCAAGTCTTTGACCCATCCTGGCCCCTACTGTTTGACCCTGGGCAAGTAATTTAATCTCTCCACGCTCTAAGCAACTCTCTAAGGATATAAATTGTCAAGAAAGTACCTATGAAAGTTAATAAAGGGTACTTCCTCTTCTGGGAGTAGTTAAACCAATTTGAAATCACAGTTCCAGGCCCTATTCCTATTGTTATGTGATGGAGAAGCAGCTTCTACCATTGGACAAATTTGTTAGGGAGTTTTTCTTTTATTAAAACAAAATCTATCTCGGCAGTCTGCCTATTCCTCTGATTTGTGCCTTCTCGGCACCAAAGAGAACAATTCTAATCTATCTTGCACGTAACCACCCTTCAAATCTTTGAAGACAGATTTCTTGTCCCTCCAAATTCTTCTCTTCTCCAGACTTAGTTCCTTCAACTGATCTTCCTATGGCCTTCTTACCATAATAGAAAATCTCCATTGAGCAATTCTCGATGTCCCCCCAGAGTTTATCAAAATATTCCAACTGATCAAAACAAGGCATAGCATGATCATTCTCCCCCATATTCTTTACTCTCTGCTTCTCTAAATGCTATCTAAGATTACATTGCCTTTTTTTTTAGCATCCATATCCTACAGTTTGTTGACTCATATTGAGGTTACTGTAGACCAATAAAACCCTCAGATTTTTTTCATTCATACTGTTGACTATTCATCCTTCCATAACAGTGGTTTGAGAAATGTGATATTTCTGCAGTTTATTTTTTTAAACTTGCCCAAGTGTATGTTTGTCTGACTTTTTCACTTCTATCTTCCTTATTTTACTTACTCAATTTTGTCTTGTTAGATGTGGTCCATAGTTCCAGCTCGTCAATAGTAAAATTTTGATGTGTCACCCACCCCTCTCCAGCTTTATACATGCTGTAAATATTTAGTGGACATAGGAAACTCTATTGGTTCCATCACATTATTCACAGTATATCATTTACATTTATCCATTTTCATGACAATTTATCAAATACCTGCTAAGATTTAGGTATATCATGTCTATGGCATTTCTCTTATCCACTGAATCAATCAGAAAAAAGGAACTGAATTTAGTTTAGCATACATTAATCTTGATAAACCTGTGCCTACTCTTAGGGAACTTGATTTTCCTTCCTAAATGCTTATAAGTCATCCCTTTATTAATATGTTCTAGAATTTTCCAGAAATCAAAGTAAAGCTCACCAATTAATAATTTGACAAATTATCCTATTTCTTTTTTGGAAAACTGGGACATTAAGCCATCTCTGATCCTGTCATACTTCTCTCATTTTCCATAATTTTTAAACTATGGGGGTAGGGGGTGATCAGAACTCAGCAGTCAATGACACCTGCTGGTTCTCCTAGTATTCTGAAATGTACTTTATCTGCACTTGGTGACTTGAACTTGTTCAGGGCAAGGGGACACTCTCTTACCATTTCCTTAATTGTCTTGGGTATCAGTTCTTTGTTAATCATTTTTCTTCTGTCTGTGAAGATTGTTCTTCCTAGTTTAAAAAAAAAGTGCTGAGTAGTTCCGTCTTGTCACCATCATCTGTTATTATTTTCCCTCTATTATGTCCCATGATCCTATCCCTTCTTTGATCTTTGTCTTACTCCCAATAGAGCCATAAAAATTCTTTTTGCTTTCCTTAGCATACATTGAAAGCTTTAGCTTGTTCGGAGTTTTAGTACACCTAATGCTATTCTTGTAGGACTATGCTACAGTTTTGTATTCATCCTCAATAAACTTCCCTTGTTTTCATCTTCTTTGCATCCTTTTCTTAGAGTTCAGGTTGATCCAGAAGTTTCCTGTGCATCCCCACTAGTCTTTTAAGACTTTTCTTCCTTTTATTCCTCATCAGAATCATTAGTATTTGTGTCATCATATTTTTGTTCATTAATAGCATCCCATCACTTTTCATCCAACTTCCCCTGTAGAATTTTAAGGAATTGGATCCTCCCTATCCTTTCTCTGACTGAACTCTATGAAATCTAGTCTTCCCAAGTTTATGGTTTGCCCTGAATTCCTTCCCTTACCTATCACAAACTCCAAAATATAGTGATTACTTCTTTCCAAGATTTCCTATCACTTCAGCTTTGGCAGCCAAATCCTCTCAATTAGGCAGAATCAGCTCACAAAAAACTGGGTATTCTGATTTTAATGACTCATACTAGCTATCTAGACAGAAATAGCCATGGCAGAGGAGGGCTATGCCAGCAAAATATTGCCATCTTATAGAGGCTAGCCTGAGCAACTAGCCAGCTAATCTGCTCTGTCTCTCTTTCTATCTCTATCTCTGTCTCTGTCTCTCTTTCTGTCTCTCTTCAATGTCAACATATCTTATTTTCCTTATTGAACCATAAACAACTGATACATAACTACCTATATCTTACTTGGATATGTCTTCTTCGCAGTGGCTTGCACATAGTATCTCCTCAGTAAATTTTTATTGAGTAAATAAATGAATCAATAATGAAACCATTATCAATTATTTAGGACTCCCCAGCAATTATTTCAGTCACTACAGCTTCTGCTCCTCAGCATATACAAATATAAGTAATAATTAATATACTATAATTGTGTTCTACTATAAATTATGTCATCTAACAATTCTGTCATTAACAACTATTCCAGGATACAACGTGAAGAGCAGGTAAATGGAGAGCTATTCCCTTACAAAGATCCAACTCCTTTTGCTCTGATTCAGTGCTTACCAAACAATCTTCTAATACATAATCACATGCTAGAACAGTCTGGGGATCTGGACTGAGTCATCACCATTTAAGAGTATCTGCCTTTGTCATTCTGCTTTCAGGTTTGGGCTACCTCAGCAGGAAAAACAGCTTGGCAGACAATCATAAAGAGAACTGAAATGAACGTGGGCTATTGCATTTGTCTGTTTAAACATGTTCAGCATCTTCAGTGGAAACTATTCTGTGAGCCAGCAGAAGCAAAGAGAATTGAAATACAAGTTTTTATTAAGCTGAAATGATACTATGAGTGAGCAAAGTGGTGAAATATGAAGTCAAGAAAAACCTGAAATGCCCGAATGTCATTTGAACTATAATATATAGATCATATCTTAATGCTATCTAAATTACATTTTTTCCTTTCTCATTTACCATACACACACACACACACACACACACACACACAGAGTGAAGTTTTCAGTGAGTAAGAGTGGTCTGAGAAAATTTCAGATCTTTTCCTGTGTTTTCCTACTTACTACACAAATACTTTGTTTTATGTAATAGATGCATTGTTTTTTAAAGTATGTATTACATTTTTATAAACCAAATCATCTAATAAAATTCAGAAGGCAAAAAACAAAATTACTCCAAAAATTAGCGGGGGGAGGGGAAGGAGCTTCCGAAAGAAGGTGAAATAAATAACCTGAGTTATTCGAGAGTGAATAAGAAGGATAGTGCTGACCTGCGCTAAAGTCCAGAAAGAACTCAGGTTGGCCATGATTGTCAAAGACAGAAAAAGGGGTTGTTTTTAAATTTCATTTTTGTTTTTGTTTTAAGTATGCTGGAAGTAAGGAAAGGCACAAAGAAGAGATAATCTCATTGCCCTGGGAAAGGATAGTACAAAATGGTTAGCATGAAGTAGAAACCCAAGATGATGAAGAGATGATCAAAAAACATTTATGTTAATGAGTTTAAGTCACCAGATCCAGAAGACCTATATCCTCAACGACTGGCTGGACTACTGTCATTCATCCCCAAGAGATGTTTAGGACTGGAAGAAAGCAAATATGCCAAATAGAAATAAGATTGGAGTCTGTTGACTATACAGCCATGATCCAACTTTTATTCCAGGAAAATCCTAAAACATTATTAAGGAGACGGTCTGTGAAAATTTAGTGGTGACTACTAAAAAGGAAAAGACCTTTTTCATAAATCATTCATACTAACTTCATATTTTTTCCCAATAGTATACCTAGATTGGTAGATCAGAAGCATGCTGTAGACATAGCATACTTAGATTTGAGAGAAACACTTAACATCTTTCTTCCTATGCTTGTCAATAACATGGACGGATGTGGACTACATGAGAGTACAATTAGGTAGATTTGGAACTGATGGAATAGATCCAAAGCTAAATTGCCTAACTGGTCTCCTAATTGGACTGCTTGCCTCAATTCTCTCCCCATTCCAATCCAGCCTCCACATAGCGACCAAAAAGTCATTTTTCTAAAGAATAGGTCTAATCATTTCACTCCCCTACTCAATACAGTCCAGTGGCTTCCAACTGTCTTTAGGATTAAATATAAACTCATATTTATGTGCTTCATGACCTGGCTTTAATCTACCTTTCCAGTATTATTATACATTACTCTCCTTCTATAGTTCGACCGAATCACCCTTCTTATGGTTACTCCCCAGTGACCTTTCATCTTCTCTCTCTGACTTTTGAGGAGACTGTCTCTCATGCCTGTACTTTGCTTCCTCCTCATCTCTGCTTCTTAGAATCTTTAATTTCCTTCAAAACTCAGTTAATATACCACTTTCTAAATGAAGCCTTCTCTAATTTTCCCCAGCTGCCAATGCTACCACCACTCAACAAAAAAAGTGTGACATTGTTCTTCTCTCCTCCCCACCCCTAGAAAAAAAAGAAGTGTCGTTTGTTGTTGTTTTGTTTCGGTCATGTCCAGTTCTTCATGACCCCATTTGGTATTTTCATGGCAAAGAGACTGGAGTGGTTTGCCATTTCCTTCTCCAGCTCATTTTACAGATGAGGAAACTGAGGCAAGCAGGGTGACCTGACTTGCCAAGCAACACACAGCTACTAAGTGTCTGAGGCCAGATTTGAAATAATGAAGATATGGCTTCCTGATTCCAAGCTCAGTGCTCTATCCACTGCACCACCTAGCTGCCCATGAACAACTTTACCTTGCATATATTTTGTGTATGCTTATCTGTGTGCACGTTGAGTCCCCCAATAGATTGATAACTTCTTGAGGGTAAGTACTGTTTCATATTTTTATCCCCAGTGCCTATCATAATGCCCAGTATATCATGGTGCTTAATTAATGCTTATTGATCTAACAAAATGTCAGATTGTAAGGGAAGTTCCCTAGTCAAGTACTCCAGGGGAACCATTCTTGGATCTGTACAGTTCAACATTTTTATTGATGACTTGGATAAAGATATAGATAACTTGGAATGAGAGATAACAGGTTGAACAGAGACCAGATTTAGAAAGATTCATGAAGATTAGCTAAAAGAGCTTTTCTCAAACTTTTTGTCATGTTTTTAGTGATCCTTTCACATTCTTAAAAGTTATTGAGGACCTATTTACCCCCTTTTTAATGTTAAGTATTCTTACCCTTCAGTTATTTATTTAAAAATATTTCTTTCTGATTTCAATGTTTTTCTTTATTTTTATTTTTAAATGTTTTTCTTTATTAGATAATAATTATGGTCATCCTTCCTCCTGCATTAGGTACACAGAATTGGTTCGTGTTAGATGCCATTTTATTTTTCAAAGACTTATCCTATATCTGACAGGGTTCAAGTCCTGTTTGGGATATGTGACTTAACCATTCTAGATAACTTTCTAAGAAAATCCATTACAGAAAGCCTGCCGATCTTTAGCAGAAAGAGTTACCACAATGGGATAACATCATCATAGACCCAGAGGTCTAGAAGGTGTTGGAGGCCATCTAGTCCAGCTCTTTATTTGCACAGATGGGGAAAGCAAGACCCAGACATGTTTAGCCGTTTGCTTAAGATCATGTGGGTAGCAAGTAAGTGGAAGAACCCAGATTCAAACTCAGGTCTTGTGATTCCAAGTTCAATAAATGAAATCACAGCTCTGAACCAACATCTCCTCCTATCCTCCATCTACCCCAAATCTAAATTACTCTGCGAAGTATGGATTCAAATAAAGCTTTGAGGCAGACCTTTTCTTTCAAAGGGTTTGGATTCTAATAAAGAAATAGAGTCAGGTGGGAACTCATACATGCTATAGTCTAAGAAATTTCATCAGTATTTTATTTTTTAAAAAAGATTACATTACTTAATCACCCTACATACCCACTCACCAGAATTTATTCATTACTGAACACTTCTAGGAAATGACAAAGGAAATTAAGCAGTCTAATAAGAAAGATCTTTGATGGTTAAGTTACTCTCTTCTTGAGATTGCATTTTGCTTATTTGATAAAGCTCTGTATTCACTGATCTCAGAGGAATATTTGCCACCATCAATAGACTAAGATTCTGGCAGAGTCTAGTTCAGTGTGGGTGTCTAATCAAGTAGTCTGTTCTCCACAATGATGCAATGGCCAGTCAAGTCAAGGGAAGAATGCTCTGACTGACCCTTTCTTCCTTAAGAGTAGAGTGAGTGACTCATTCTTTCATAACAGGCCCAGTATTATTCAGTTTCTTTTGTGTACCAGTCTTGTGGATTTAACAAAGCACCTAGAAGCCATAAATACTTGAGAATACAAAATGCAGTTGCAGATATGTGGGAAACCTTTTCAGTGACACAATTCAGAAGCATCTTGAAAGGAATGATAGAAATTGAGAAATGGCTGTGTGCTGATGTATATATTCTTGAGTCACAAACCTAAGAGAGCATGAGTTTGTTTTTAGATTATTCTGCTGCCTGACAAGCCAAATGGGATGTGATGCCCATCTTCTCCAGTCATGTCCCATCTGACTGTTTCATCAATGTCACCTATGCAGGTCGTTAAATGTCAGAACCATTATAACATTTTTTTTTATCACAGATTATCTCTGCATGTGTTCCTCCTGCTACGCTATTGACCACATCCTGTCTCTCCATCTCTAGGATCTTGTTCCATCAATTACCCCTTTGCTTTTGCATTTTAATGTTTTTTTCCTTGTTTATTCCTTCCCTTTTGACAACATCAGGAATACCTAACCTGAGGTACCAGAATTTAAAGAAAAAATTTTGATAACTCTGTTTCAATATAATTTTCCTTTCTAACATTATGCATTTTATTTTATGCATTTAAAAACATTGTTCTAAGAATGGGTTCATAAGTGTCTCTAGAGTACTAATGGGGTCCATGACCCCCCAAAAAGATTAAAAACCCCTGATCTAGGGAACTATTCTGAAGCTTAGAAGACTTGGGTTCAAATTTCAACTCTGTGTCACGTGAAAATTATTTAACTTCTCCAGACCATAGGTTTCCTTATCTGTTTAAAAAGAAAGTGGTTGGACTACATAGGTTTGGAAATCTCTTCCAACTCTCAGTCTAAAAATCCTCTGCTTATACCACTTCTAGGTCTGTATCCCAAACAGATCATAAAATTGGGGAAAAGGACCCACACATACAAACTATTTATAGCAGTGCTTTTTGTGGTGGCTGAGAACTGGAAATGGAAGAGATGCCTATCAATTGGAGAATGGCTGAAGAAGTTGTGGTATATGAATGTAATGGAATACTATTGTTCCATAAGAAATTATGAGCAGGCAGACTTCAGAAAAACCTGGGAAGACTTGCATGTGTTGATGCTGAGTGAAGTAAGCAGAACCAGGAGAACATTGTACACAGTAACAACTACATTGTGCAATGACCAACTTTGATAGATTTAGCTCTTTTCAGCAATGCCAAATCTAAGACAACTCCAAAAGACTCATGATAGAAAATGCTATCCACATCCAGAGAAAGAACTATAGAGTCTGAATGCAGGTCAAAGCATACTCTTTTTCCTTTTTTTGTTGTTTTTCTCATCATTTCCTTCTTTGGTTCCAATTCTTCTTTACAACGTGACTAATGTGGAAATATGTTCAATATTGTATATACAATAGTATATATATGGCCTATATTAGGCTGTATGTTGTCCTGGGGAGGGGAGAGGGGAAGTAGAGGGAGGAAATTTAAAACTCAAAATCTTATAGAAGTGAATATTGAAAACTAAAAATAAATAAATACATGAAAAAATCCTCTGCTTCTTCAAACTGTCATCTTATTTTTCTCCTTTCTTTTGCTACTAAACTTCTCTCTCTTTACTTCTTCATTCATTTACTCCTTAACCATTAGAAATGTGCTTTCTCACATCTACTGAAATTGCTCTCTTCAACACCACCAATGACATTCTAATAGCCAAATCTAATCAGAGCTATAATCACTTTGGAGACAGTGGAATTTTACCCCAAGTAAGCTGAATTTAGAAGCTGTTAAATTGGCATACTGGTATATGGATTCCATACTGAAGGCTGAGGGAAAAGGAGTAGGACACCCAACATTCAGGTGTCCTCCAGCAAACTCAGTTCAACCACCATTGCCCCTTTGCTGTAGTCTGGGAAAATCAAATCCAGACAATTCTTCTTTCCTTTCCTTACTCTTCCTCCCAAACTGTTCTGAAAATCAAATCCAGGCAATTCTTCTTTTCTCTCCTTACTCTTCCTCCCAAACTGTTCTTTAAACACTCTACATGCCTCCTACCCAATTTGAGATTCAGAGATGGTTATGTTCTATGTTCCCTGATCTTTAAACCTCTAGACCTGGAGGAAATGGGGTTGTCTACCATCAAGTGGTGGGCTAAATAGAGCAGCTTCATTGTTTGCCCATCCAAGATCTATCCTATACCCAATGGATAGGGATTGGATAAGAAGGAGCCCCAAATGGGCATGGAAATGCCACTTCCATAAACTCTCATCCATTCTGTCTATTTCAATGGGACCCCTTTTACCACTTCCTCCCCAGAAGGTGACAGGAGGAATACTACTGGAATATACATCTGCTTGGCCTGGTGGGATAGACCACACATTCACATTACCACCACCTTTGACCCTGAGTGGGTAATTCTGACTCTTTGCCACTCCTTCCTATGACTGTGTCACACCCACCATCATGGGGAGAAAGGAAAGATGAGGCTCCTGATCATAGCTGTATTCAAGCTTGGGGGAAGCCAAAGGTGAGTGTGTGTAGAGAAAACTGTTGGACCTCCCCCAGCCCTCAACAACTACCATCCTGGCCCTGCTGAACTAGCTCCTAGTTAGCAAAAATAGTTTAAACAGGAATTGATCATTCTATCACTTTCCTCCTTTTCCCAGCAAAATGCCTAGCAAAACGCCATCTACTCTCCCCTCTTTCTTTCTACTCCTATCTTAACCTCTTGTAAAATCTGGCTTCTAAACTTACCACTCAATTAAAAATCTCTTAATTGCTTAATCCTATAGACTTTTTGAAGCCATTATCCTTTTTGACTTTTCTCACTATTTATCAACCTCCCCTCCTGGATACTTTTTTCTCACTCAGTTTTCATGACTGTCTTCTATACATTTTGTTTGTTTGCTTATTTTTTACATTTCTGACTTTTCCATCTCAGTCTTTTTTGCTGTGCATATGCATGTACTAAATACCTAACTATGGATGTCCTTCCAAGATTCTGCTCAGGGTCTTCTTTCTCTGTACCTTCCCTCTTAGTGATTTCATCAATTTCCATAGGTGCAATTATCTTTATGCAGATGTCTCTTGGATCTATATAACCAGGCCTATTCTTCATCCTATGTTCCATGTCTATTAGACATCTCTGCCTGGATATTCCAAAGAATTGCTCAAAATGGAACTCGTTATTTACCCCCAAACCTACTGCTCATTCAAACTTCTGTATTTATTTTAAAGGAAATATCGTCCTTTCAGTCATTGCTGTTCACATACTAGGCGTCATCCTTGACTCTTCTCTCTACTTTAACCCCACCCTTCCTTTATCCAATCAGTTACCAAGTCTTAGAGAGTTAACCTCTACAATATTTCTTGCATTCATTCCCTTTTTGCCTTCCTCAGCTACTACCCTGCAGAAGTTGTTTTTATTGGAACCTCTTGCAATAGCTTCCTAAGTGGACTCCCAACTTCCAGTCTCTCCACCTTCCAATCAATGTTCCATAAAGCTGCCAAAAACGTCTTCCTGAAGCACAAGGCTAACTACATCATTCCCTGTTCTACAACCTTCAGTGGTTCCCTATTGCCTCTAGGACAAACTCTTCAGTTTAGCATTCAGAAACATTCACAATGTAAATTCAGTCTTTCTTTCCAGATTTATTTTACATTACTTACCTTTATTCATCACTCTATGCACCAACCAAATTGTCCTAGTTCCTATTCATTGAACTAGATATTCCAACTATTTCTGCTTCCCTACTTTTCCTGTCTTGCACCCCGTCCTGACTCTTCTAGGTCTTTTTGCTCTCATTACTTAAATTACTGTTTGTTTATATACCTGTATACACCTATTCACATTACAATAGAATATAAGTTACTTGAAGGCAAGTACCATTTTCTCCGTCTTTATATTATCCAATCTCTATTCAGCTACTAGACCCAGATGGTTCAGGAGGAGAGGGTGAGGCTGGTGATTCTGCACAGCCCTTCTCACTTAAATCCAATCTACTTGAAAGTCATGGCATCATGTTCCTTCCTTCCTTCCTTCCTTCCTTCCTTCCTTCCTTCCTTCCTTCCTTCCTTCCTTCCTTCCTTCCTTC